>CAWUFW010003781.1:0-600000 GCA_963921515.1 Calotriton arnoldi
AAAATCATAATAACAATAAAATGTCAACAGAGTACCACTGGATTGAAACTAATGAAACACCTCTATAACAGAGGCTTACCTTATTGAAATAGGTTGCGCAAGACTGCTTGGCCTACAGCCGCTTCTGCACCCGTAGCCAAATCTAGGCAGTAATGCTGTGTAAATGTATGAACGCTTCACCAAGTTGCTGCATGGCAAATTCTGTCTAATGGCACTCCTGCGAAGAGTGCCGCTGAAGATGATACTACCCTCGTGGAATGAGCCTTCGGTTTGAAAGTAAGTAGTCTGCCCGCTTTAGAATGGCAGAAGAGAATGGCAGCTGCAATCCACCTGGAAATCATTGCTTTGGTCACTGCAGCACTCTGTCTTTGTAAACCACAGGAGACAAACAACTGAACAGATTTTCGGATGTTCTTAGTATGTGATAAATAAAACTTGAGACATCTCTTTATATCCCAAGTATGAAGAGCTTTTTCAGCCGGGGAAGTAGGATTTGGAAAAAATGTTCTTAGAATAACCGGCTCATTAAGGTGGAAAGTAGAGGGTACTTTTGGATTGAATACCGGATTTGTTCTAAGCAGTACATAGTCATTAGTGAAACGAAGGTAAGGTTCTTTAATCGTGAACGCTTGAATCTCATTGACTCTCCTGGCTGATGTAAGAGCCAAACGTAATGCAACTTTCCAGGAAATATATTTGAGCTCAGCTTGGTGTATAGGCTCAAAGGGGGACTTCATAAGTTGTGCAAGAACTAAATTAAGTCTCCATTCAGGAGGAGGAGCTCTAATAGGAGGGTAAACTCTGAAAAGTCCTTTCATGAACTGTTTCACTAGTCGACATGAACAAAGCGAAAAAACATCCAGAGGAATGTCGAAGTAGAAATAGCATCCAGATGTACCTTGATAGAAGTATACATAAGGCCTGATTTAGCCAGGGAGAGAAGATAAGGCAAAATGTTATCTAGGAGGAGAATCAAACGGATGTACATTGTTTTGAAGATATCATGAACAAAAGCGCTTCCATTTGAGACTAAGTCTTAATGGTAGATACTGATCTTGCTTTAGATAGAATGTCTTTGAAGTCTTGTGGCAGGTCTAGGCCCTTAAATTAATTGAGTTCAGCAACCATGCATGTAGCTGTAGTGATAATACGTGGATAGAGAATCTGGCCCATGCTCATTGTCAACAGTGTCAATAATATCGGAACCTGATATGATTTGCATTCTGAGAGCAGAAGACGCTCTGGTAACCAATGCTGGCGCGGCCAACGCGGAGAAATGAGGATTCGATGACATGGCTCCCTTTTCATTTTCATCAGAAGCCTTGGTATTAACGGGTAAGGGGGAAAGGCGTAAGCGAAGATCCCTGACCACCTGATTAGAAAAGCATTTCCCCCGGATCCTCTTTTTGGTTCCCAGCTGGTGAAGAACTGGCACTTCCAGTTCATTCCGGAGGCGAAGAGATCCAAGTTGGGCTTGTCCCATCTCTGGAAGATGAGATCGAGAACCATCTGGTTCAACTTCCATTCGTGGCAGGAGTTGTAAGTTCTGCTTAGAGTATCTGCCAGACTGTTGCTTACCCCTAGAAGATGTTCCACCTTGATAGCGATTTGGTGGGAGAGAACCCATTTCCAGATTTCCTGCGCTTCCAGCGATAGGACATGGGAGCATGTTCCTCCTTGCTTGTTGAGGTAATGCATGCATGTAGTATTGTCCGTTCTCATGAGAACGGAAGAACCTCGTATTCTCGGGAGGAATGCCTGAAGGCTAGGAAAATGTCTTGCAACTCCAGGAAATTGATGTGCATCTTTGAAAGCACTTTTTACCACTTGCCTCTTATCCAAAGTTCTTGAAGGTGTGCTCCCCAGCCCTCTAGAGAAGCGTCCGAAGTAAGGACGAAATCTAGTACCATGGAACGGAAAGTTAGCCCTGTGGAGAGATTCTTGGAGGACTGCCACCAGAGAAGTGCTTTTTTCATAACTGGGGTTATCTGCCCTAGGTCGAACGATCCGGTTACTTGGAGCCATTGATTGTCCAGCTGTTCCTGTAATGGCCTCATTCTGAGACGTGCGTGAGGTACCATTTAAATTGCTGAGGACATCATGCCGAGCAGAGATTTTATAAAACGCACAAAAGCGAACTTTCTTCCTGTTAGCTTTGCTGCTAGAGAAATAAGGATTGCTCGCCTTTCTGTAGATAAGAATGCCTTGTCTTGGATGGTGTCCAGGATTGCTCCGAGAAAAACCATCTTCTGAGATGGCTGCAGAACCGACTTTGGATAATTGAGTGTTAGCCCAAGGAAACTAAACATTTGCAAGTAGATTGAAGTTGCCATTGAAGCCTGCTGAAAAGATGGTGCTTTTACTAGCCAGTCGTCTAGGTAAGGAAACAGTTGCAGACCTTGAAGCCTGAGATGAGCAGCAACTGGAGCCAGGCACTTGGTGAACACTCTTGGGGCTGAACGAAGACCAAACGGGAGGACTTTGAATTGAAAATGAGCACCTGCCACAGTGAAATGGAGAAATGTTCGATGTTTGGGGTGAATTGGGAAATGGAAATATGCATCCTGCAAATCTAGAGTTGTAATGAAGTCCGCATGATTGAGAAGCTGAAGTATCTCCTGAAGGGTGACCATGCGGAAAGACTTTCTGCAGATATTTGTTTAGCTTTCTGAGATCCAGAATTTGTCTTGATCAGAAAGAAGCGGAAATAAAAACCTTTTCCCATCTGAGAACATGGAACTTTTTCTATAGCCCCTTTCTAGAGCATAACCATCTTTTCAGAGCAATTTGAGATGAGCTGGAAGCCGTCTTAGAGGTGGATGAGGGGGTGGGACTTTTACAAATTCTAGAGTATGACCAAATTTTACGATGTCTAGGACCCATTTGTCCGTCGTAATTTTGTTCCACTGATCGTAGTGTTGGGAAATAATTGTGGAATGGAGGATGGTCTTGAGCAGAGTCATAGCAGGTGCTGGGAAGTTGTCACTGCTTTCTAGCATTGTCTCTGGCCTGGGTAGTTTGCTTCCTTCAGAGTTGCTGCCTGGAATATGCAGCAGGCAGTTGGGCTCGATACAACTGCAGCTGTTGATAGCCATATCTGCAAGACTGATATGATTGCGGTTGGTACTTTTGAAAGTTTCCCCGAAAGGAATACGATCCTCTGCCACAGGCTCCTCAAAAAGATGCTTTCCTATATTGAAGCGTACCTAACCCCGTAGCGGTATCAGTATCCGCTTTAATCGCTTGAAAGGCCTCATCAATATGTTTCCCAAATAGTGCGTCGCCATCAAACAGCAGGTCTAAAATTTTGCTCTGCACCTCTGGACGGAAGGTAGTAGACTTCAGCTATCCTTGGCGACGGAGAACTGCTGCACCAGCTAGTTGCCTAAAAGCAAGAGAAGCCATATCCACAGATATATCAATAATTTCAGAGACTGACCGTTCACCTTCGAGGAGAATCTTTCTTGCCTCTTGTTTTTTATCGTCCGGCAAAAATTCGAGATACGATGCCACATTCGACCACATTGGCGGTCATATCTGCCTAGAATTGCTAGAGAGTTGGCGGCATGCACTGATGCACTTGCAATGGTAAATTTATTTCCAATATTATCTAAACGCCTTCCATCCTCATCAGGCGGAGCAGTAATGGGAACCGAAGGATTCCGTGATCTTCGCTGCGCAGCCTGGGCAATTACGGAATCTGGCCTTGGTTGACCCACTAAGCATATTGATGCATCGTCAGGGGTTTATATTTTTTTATCAATGCTGGGAAGGATTGCCGGCACTGAACATGGCGCCTTCATGATTTTTATTCCTTCCTCCCAAATATGATCTATGATGGAAATTGCACGTACAGATTTTTTGTTCTGGTCTTTAAAATCATACAAAAAACAGTCAGACTGTTTAAGGCATTGGTAAATGAAAACAATGTGCTGCTCTTTCCATTAGAGCATGGAAACCCCCAATATCTTCAGGTGGAGAGTCAATCGCTTGAGGAGCTGGCAGAGAAGGCGTAGGAATTAGTAATCATCCCACTCGTCGAGAATTGTAGGATTTTTCGGAATTTCGCCCTCTTCAGCCTCATAATCGTCATCCTGTGGACCCTGATATTGTTGCACAGGTACAGAATCTTATGACTCAGGAGAGGACACTAACTGTTCCGGAGTCCAAAACAGGCGGCGGAGACCTTTCTTTTTGCACAGTTCCTGCTGCTGTAGTGAAACGTGTATGGTAATCGTGCAACATTTCTGTTAGATCCTGCACCAATGCAACAGGCAGTTGTATCATTGGTTCCTGGCGTAGCATCAACACCTATGACTTATCCATGGACTGATTATATTGTGGCCCATAATATTCATCTTCATCCTCCTCCTGAAATTTTACATGCAGTTGAAAAGGACTGTGGGCCGGACTAAACATCCCATCATCTTCAGATACCTCCAAAAATTGACTAGGAGGCAAAGGGGAGATGTATGATGGATCCTGATAAAAACCTCTCGAAGACGGGATCGTGGACGAGAATTTTGATGACAAAACAGGTGTGAAAACAGGTGTGAAATGTAATGTAGGAGATCTCTTTGCTCACAACATCGACGAAATCCTCGTCGACAGTGAAACAGATACCGTCAACGTAGAGAAAACTGTAGTCCATGCCGGTGTCGTCATAGTCGATGCCGTTGACGGCATAACTACCGTCGATGAAGAAGTCGTCGACGAAGTAGTTGTCTTCGACGTTGGAGGTGTCATCGATGAAGGCATCATCGACGGTGGAGGCGCCGTGGACGGTAGAAATGCCGACTATGGCGGAGGTGTCGTCGTTGGTAGCACCGTCGACAATGCAGGTGCCGACAATGAGATTAGCGTCAATGGTGTTGTCAATGACGGCAAAACCTTCAACGAGGCTTCCGTCGACGGTGCCAGCGTTGACCAACTGCTGAGAGACGAAATCCAACAGCGGTTTCGTCTTCGACAAGGTCTTTTTCAACGACGAAGAAGACTGACTGGGCCTTAGGTTGCTTACAGGCAGTTTTTGAGGTGGTTTTTGAGGCAGATTTTTCCTCAGAAGGGAATGGAAGCTTCCCTTTTTTAGAGGTAGCATGCTCAGACTCATGATGGGTCTTTTTTGACGCTTTATGTCCCTCAGGTGATTCCACAGATCTATCCCTTTTCTTAGAAAGCTGGACTGACGCCTGGGAACTTACACTGCCTTCCTCATCAGATACCACAGAGGATTTAGATTTTAGCCTTTCCAACCAGATAAGCAGTCTGCCTTCCCCGTCTTTAAGAGTCTTTGAAGAAAAAGATCTGCTGATTCTACAGTCCTTTACCTTGTGAAGGGGGTACAGGCAGTAAATACAATCCTTGTGGGGATCTTCAGCATGCAGCCTTCTCTTGCCACATGACCTGTAAGGCCTGCAGAGTCCTTTCTTAGAAGGTTCAGACATCATGAAACCACAGAAATCCAAGATGAAGAGGAAAAACTGAGCACAGCTCATGGAGACTCCCCGTCATAACAACGTGCGGTAGAAAGTCTGAGGGACTTGCCTCTCTGTGGAGTGTTCTAAAGGGTACTCATGTCTGATTGGCTGTGTTTTAACTTTGGTTCTCTTTACAAAAGAATATGGATGGGCTACTGCAGTGTCTGTACAATGCATTGTTGCCTATGATAAAATGAATTACTACTATTATAATATTTACCGTGAGACTCCCACCTCGACGGCAGGGATGATTCAAGCATGTGAATCTATGACAGATCCAATACTGGATCAACAATTACATCAACCTGCCAGGAAGAACTAGGTCCCAAGAAACACCAGCATAAAGAATGGATCTCCACAAAAACGCTCTGCAAAATCCAAGAGAGAAAGGAAAAGGAAGATGTCCTGAACACCAGCTGAACAAGAGCAGAAAACGTGAACGCTAGAGGTGAATACACCAAAACCAATAACGAAGCAAAGAGAAGCTTAAGAGCAGACAAGCGAAGATTTATCGATGGTCTTGTCACAGAAGCCCAGGAAGCAGCAGGCTCTGCCCAAAAGAAGCCTTATGCCACTGAAAGGAGGCAGGTTTGCAGGGAGGGGAGGGTATCACTCATTTTGAGCTGCTAGGGGTCACTGTCTCATGCTAGGTAGTAGGCCGTAAAAGAGCCATCCTCAATATATATATATACACACCCTTTGGTCTTGACTAAGTAGGTCTTTACTGCTGTAAAAGATAAGAGATATGAGTTCATTTCCCGTACAAGCTGTATCAGTACTGTTTCAATAAAAGAGTTTTAAAAAAATAAAACAAGCATTGGCATAGCCAATAGGTCTCGCCTTTGGGACCTTATAAGTGTTTAGTTATCCAGCACAATATCCTTGGTGCAACAACATCAACTGTTGCATGGCAAACACTTATAAGGTCCCAAAGGCGAGACCTACTGGCTATGCCAATAGCTGTTGACCTGGGATGTGAGCTGCAATAAACATGCCCAAAAGCGTCTGTAGAGCTACAAAAAAAAAAACTGAAAATGGGGAATTGGCTCATCTAGGACCACCCGATGCTCAGTTTCTACACTAAACGCTGCTTAGGTTAATATTAAGTAGACAATTTTGAAGTTATGCTGTCCATCTCACACAATGCTTTGGTTGCCATTTCCATTCATTTTCAAAGACAGCTCAGCGAGATATTATGGTTTATAAAAGTGCCACGAGTATTGTTTGGTTCTTTTGTTGCTGACTTTTAAAATAAAACATAAAGACCAGGACGTTTTAAAACACTAGAACTATGCGATCGCAATGCTGAATTGTCGGGTCTGTCTTCTATATCTTTTAAGTTAAGTCTTTCTTCCACTGTCAACAGTAGTTTATTTATGTCTATGGGGTGTACGTCTCTTTTCTATGTCTGTGACCACGCTCTCAGCCTGCACTTAACAGACTCGTGGCTCGGTTCGAATTAGTTTCCCTCGTGCTCGTTCATCCAGTTTTCCGCAGCACACCGCCAGCAGTCGCGCAGGTGAGCCCAGGTACTGTGCCAGTCTACTGGAACACCCGCAGATACCTGTTACCGCTTGCCGCACGGAATTGCCTCCGCAGGCAGCGATCCCCCCCTGTCTTGGACATCATGGTGAAGAACACGCCAAAAAAACAAGGCAAGAGAAAAAACTCAGACCCACCTGAAGAAGGCGATGATAATAGCCATGAGAAAGAGGCGGTACCTCGGAAGGTAAAGCTGACGCCAGCAAAGGCATCTGGTACGCCTAGGAAGCAGGCATCCATGCCTGGAGTGATGGCAGCCAAACCTGGCAAGGCGCGTGTAACATCTGCAAAGTCTTTAATCAGTCCGGGGAAGAAGACTGCAGATGCTAAAAAGGCAGACAGTGAAGAAATGGAGGGTGATGACGAACCTGAGGAGGCTGTTGCAGATGTCATTCTATCTCCAGCCAACGGAAATTAGGCTTTGAAGAAGAGTGATGACGACCTAGGTGATAATGCAGTTAAAGAAATCGCGAAGGCACCCAATAAAGCGGAAAAAGGCAGTTCCGAAGAAAAGTGAACTAGGAGACGAGAAAGAAAACAAGGTCTAATTTCTTTGCATCAGTGATTTGTTTAATTGCTCTGATGTTAATATTGCGAGGTCTAATTGCTACCTACAAGAATTATAGCTCTGAGCCCAAGATTCACCCCATTTCTTAATATTGTTGTCAATGTGAATTATGTGGCAAGTGGGAGGGGTGAGATGGTGTTGGTACGGCACAGGAGATCCGCGAAATCGGGGAGATGTCATCCGCAAGATGACAAAACAAGGAATGCGCATGAGAGAGAGGGGCAGCAGGAGGTGAGCCCGAGAGTGCTGCGTGCGCGCGCAGTCTGCTCTTTTTGGAAGCACTGCACTCGTGCTTGTGGCACGCCCCTGCTCGCTCCCGCAAGCTGGATGCCGCCACAAGCACGAGTGTGTGCTTCCAAAAAGAGCAGAGCGACGGCTAAACGTCCTCCTATGCAGCGCATGTGCGCTGCGTAGGCGAGACCTAAAAAATAAGCATTGTGCTGATAACTGTGCTTTGTTTTAAGCGGAACAAATTAGCGGCTGTAAGTTGCTCTGTATTGGGCCATCACTAACATCTTTTGTCAATTGTATCCTAGCTGGCGATATGTGACAAAAGGGAGGGACACCAAATATTCTTCAAGACCCCCACTTCTAATAATCACACTGTAAATACTTTTACACGTTAAACAGGCCTGCCTGACCAGAATAGTATGTTTGGCAACCATGAAGTAAATTGCATTTTTAAAACGGGAACAGAAATTAACTGCAATGTTTATATAAGTCTAGGCACATTTAAACATTGTCAATTTAATAGAATTGTGAAAAATTCTGAGGGGGGCACCAATTTTTTTATTTTTCACTGGGTGGAGGGGGACCGGCATTAATAAATTTGAAGACCACTGTCCCACTGTGATATGTCATATCCATAAAAGGCCATTCGGTAGCATAAAGAACATTTTACTTACCTGTAACTAACGTTTTCAAGCACGTCTGTCTTTCGCAGAGTCACATGCCTGCATTACTTCCTCTGGATAGGCTCATAATTGTCCAGTGAAGTGTTACATCCAGCTGTATTATAAAAAATAGTGCTCCCTCTCCATCCACCTTACTGACTAATATGCACTACAGTAATGTGGTAGACTGGCCTAAAAGGTGCCATACGTCAAATGTTTACTGCACATTATGCGAGAGAGAATCCTCTGCATATGTGCATCTTCTCTATCAGCATTTTGTATAGTTGTTTTCACCATTTTAAGATGTTCCCAATCGCCGCATATGCAAACTCTATACTGTGACAAAAGACGTTTTCCTTTGCAGTTTCTTCACTTAACTTTAGCTCTCCGGGTTTTATAGTTGTTTGTGTGGAGGATATCTCTTGCTTACTGACCATTTCCTTGGAACAATGGATAAAGTTTATGCTTTACCCTAGACTTCACTGTTACGTTGTGTAATCTTTCTGAACTCAAAATATTTATGCGTATAACCTGAACCTACATCCTGATCATATCCCTAAAGACTGAAATTTGTCAACCTTTTTTTGGTCACAAATGATTAAATATGAGGAGAGATGGTGTTTGTCTGAGGATGTTCCTTCGTCGAGAAACCTATCTATTAACACAACACTTTCTACATCTGCAAAAAATGTGACAAAATCCAAAACACGTACAAGCTTCCACCTCTGAGATGAAAAGGAAGACATTGCAGAGCTGAACCAAGCTGGCAAATTCTAGAGTAATGGCTGTCAGCACGCAAGGCACTCTGGGCATCATCTCCTTTGAAAAATTCAAATCTATAACTGGAGCGCCCCTTTATTAAAAGAGGTCCTCTGTGATTTAAAAAAAAGAAGTGGATCTGATTTGTGTCATATACTTTTCAAGCTGTGACACAGGACCCTCGAAGTATTGAAAAATGTAACAATGCGAGAAGGGCCTCTTAACTGACAACTATCCAACCGCTGGCAGTCATCTCCCATCCATAAAAAGGAAGAGTGGATTTCTCCTCTAGAGCCTGGGAATTTTTGTCTCCAGAGAAACCCAAAAGCCCCCCTAGTCAGTGAATGAACAAATGCAAAACAACCTAAAATGACAATTAGCGGGGCGTGGCCAAGATGGCGGCTTGGTAGGGAGCAATTCCGTGTCCCTCCGGCACCGCTACACAGCAGCTTTGATTTAGCACCTCTCTCCCGCAGTCTTGAACAGCTTGTTGGGTCCGGTCCGCACCCGAGAATCGCCAGGCATCAGCAGGGAAAATCCCAGCTGTAAGGATCGCTGAGAAGAGGCTTAACGGCGACCGGGGCCTGGCAAAGAGCGGAATCCGCGCGTCCTCGGCGGAGGTAGGCCCCTGTGAGACGGCGGCGGCGAAGCCTGGTGGCGGCGATCGGCAGAGAGTTGGGGCGCTGGCCGAACGGAGGCAGTGGCGTCTGTTCCAGTGTCGCTGATTCCGGCTGAGAGCAGCGCTGCGGGGGGAACTGCTGAGGGTGTCGCCGGCGGTCGGCGGCCATTACGTGATCACCCGGCGGGGAGACCTCGTACCGGCGCACGGAGCCCGCGCCTGTCGCGGCGGCGGCGAGGGGGGCACTGCGAGACTACCTGCAGGGAGGCGCACTGCATAGGAGGACGTGTGGCCCTCAAGACGCCCTAGACTGCAGCTTTCCGGTGGTGTCCCCCGGCAAATGGTGAGTGCTGGTTGTCCCGGCCTGATCGGCAGTCCGCCATTTTACAGTGCGGCCGCGCGCGCACAGCAGCGGTACCCTTAGGAGACCGTGGATCCAGCAGTGCGGTGATCCTGGGCCTGGGATCATACGCGGAGCGGGGAATTGGTGCCCAGTGCAGCGCAGGATCCGTGACTGGTGAGCGGGGGAGCAGTGGCCTGGAGTTTGCTGGGTGCTGAGCCTCTTCAGCGTTGGCCATATTTATTTAATACGCCCGAGAGGCTGCATTGCCCCCGACTGTGCCCTTCTAGGGGTCTCAGCGTGGCGCAGGTGAGCCTGGAGCTCGCTCCGGTCAATAGCTCTGTGGGTCGTGACTGGTAACTGCCGCCACTACAGGAGCGCATTTGCTTGGGGTGCATCCTACTTGTTTGAAAGACAGGACGTTGGTGCCTTTGTAACAGCGACCTCCTTCCTCTGGTGCCCTCCCCTTGGCTGCCGTGTGGAGTTCCTACTGGGGCATCGCAGCCCGTGGGGCTAGTGGAGCATGGCAGCGGCCCGCCACAGGAAAGAGAAATCTCTAAAAGACATGCTCTTAAAACAAACGACGGCATCCTCCACGGCAGGCGAGAGAACGCGGAGTCTAAATGATGGAGAAGACGCTCCGGCTACTAAGGCGTTTATGTTGGAGCTGTTTGCGGCAATTAAGGAGGATATACAAGACCTCAAAGATTAGCTTGCCGCGGATCTACGTGAAGTACGGAGAGAAGTGGACGGCATTGGGGAGCATGTGGCCACTTTAGAGGAGCAGGACGTTAGCCGTGAAGAAGACCTCCATCACCTTCAACAAGACATGCTGCGCCTGCGAGAACACCACCTAGACCTGCAGGCCCACGCCGAGGACCTCGAGAACCGGTCTCGGCGCAACAACGTGAGGATCCGGGGTGTGCCATGGAAAGAGGAGGGAGACGACCTGCGGAGCTATGTGGGGGCACTGTTTCGCCAGGTTCTGGAGGAGCCGGACACTATGGACATTCGAATGGATCGTGTGCACAGCGTGGCCCTCTTGCGAGGCGCCAATTCCCCACCTCCAGACATCCTCGCGTGTATACACGACTTCCAGCTGAAAGAGCGTATCGTACAAAAGGCGAGAGACGCACAGCCCCTACACTTCAGAGGCCACTCCCCGGCTATCTTCCAAGACTTAGCGGCCGCCACGCTTATCAAGCGACGCAAATTCAAGGTGGTGACGATGCATCTGAGAGAGCAGGGGATCCCCTATGCGTGGGGTCATCCCTTCCGCATCATATTTAAGCATAAAGGAAAACTCCTTCAGATCCGCTCCCTGACCGAGACCACCGAGATTCTTGGGTTGGGAGACACCACTGCATCGCCACCAGCTGAACAGTCAAGAAATCCGAATCACAGCCGCCCGACAGGATGGCAGAAAGTAGGAAAGGGGTCCGCAGCGCTGAAGCCTGACCAAACCATGCAGGACAAGGAACGCGGAGCAGTCCTCACATCGCTGTCGCAAGTAACGGATCGACCGGTCACTCCATGAGGTATTTTGTCACAGACTCTGGGGGGGAGGCGGGGGGGGGGGACCCCTTGCTGGGTGTCGGGGGGACCGGAGGGCTGTCCTGATCCGATGTGGACGGCCTCTCCGCTGGCGGGTAGGCATTGACTTAGCCCTTTTTGGGCTGAGCAGCTGCCTCGTGCCATGTCCCTTCGGGATTACCTTTGTCTGACGGACACTTGTCAATCTTCTTGTAAGTTCTTTGGATTGCAGCATTGTTTCTTTTCACGGGGAGGGCCTGTTTGGGTTATTATTTTGGGGACTCCGCACCAGCCAATGTATCTGGGTTGTAGTAGGGATGTGCTAGGTACCCTATCGATTACGCAGTCTGAATGGGTATTATTATGACTCTACATTGCCTTCACCCAGAGTTACATATTTGGGATGGGTAAAGATCTTAAAATCGTTAGCTTCAATGTTGGGGGTTTGAATAACCCGGTGAAGAGGGGAGCTGTATTGTCCCTCTTGGATAGTGTTGAGGGTGACATATGTCTCTTACAGGAGACCCATCTCCTTTCTAAAGATACAGTACGGTTGCGTGATCGACGCTTCCCCCAACAGTTTTGGTCTACTGGCCCATCTAAGCGGAATGGGGTAGCTATTTTGTTTGGGGCCCGTTTTTCAGGCAAGGTTCTAGCACCTGTTGCGGAAATAAAGGGTCGCTTACTGGCTTTTAGAATACTTTGGGGGGACGTTCACCTTACTGTAGCGTCACTCTATGCTCCGAACACACAGCAGGAGTCCTTCCTCCTCTCCGCGCTTGAGGAAGTCCTTACCTCTCCAGATGCAGCGCTCTTGGTGGGGGGGGATCTGAATCTTGTCATGGACTCAGCACTCGACAGATCTGGGCAGCGCACACACCGAGCAGGGGCACTTTCCGCTAGGGGTACTGAATGGCTGAGGGACAATGGGTTAATTGATGTACGGCGCTCTCAACACCCGGGAGAACGGGACTACACGTTTTACTCTGCAGCACACAAAACCTATGCGCGACTGGACCATTTCCTTTCATCGGCCTCCCTATTTCCTCACCTCCACACTACTACGATAGAACCTCGCTCTCTCTCAGATCACGCTCTTATCGCTACACACATCCCAGCGCAGCGTTCACGGGACTTTCCCTCTAGTTGGCGCCTCTGTGAGTCTCTGCTGCATTCGGAAGAGACTCTGCAACGCCTCAAGCAGATAATAAAGGATTATCTAGTGCTTAACGACGTGGGCTCCGCATCCCTGTCTTCTGTCTGGGAAGCACTAAAATTAGTGACCAGAGGGAAATTCATAGCCATCTCGGCGGCCCATAATAAGCTCCGTAAAGCGAAGCGTGGGGAGTTAGAAAAAGAGGTCCTAGAGCTTGAGTCAATTCATAAACGCACGGGGGCTCCAAGGGTTTGGAGGGAATTGGAAAAGCGCCGTCGCATGCTTAAACACCTAGATCTAGATCGGGCTGAATATACCCTTTTAAGACTTCGTCATAAGTTCTTCCTTAGTAGAGACAAATGTGGCAGGATGTTGGCACATAGACTGAGAGTGCAAACGCAGACCTCGCTCATACAGTCTATTCGTGACCGAAGGGGGGAAGTGCAGGCTTCGGATGCTCCCATTCTGGATGCCTTCCGTTCATTTTATAGCGCTCTATACTCTGAACAGGACCCTCCGGCGCTAGGCCCGAGTGAATATTTAAGCAGCTGCGGATCACGCCTCTCCCTGAGGCTTCGGCCGAAAGGCTTGACAGGGCTATTGGAATTGAGGAGGTGATCTCGGCAATTTCTAAGCTGAAAGGCTGCCAAGTCCCGGGACCCGATGGCTTTTCGGCTTCCTTTTATAAGGCCTTCTGCGCGGAGCTGGCTCCTTTTAACAAAATTGTTCAACTCTTTCCTGGAGACGGGTAGGGTGACCCCTCCATGTCAGAAGCAGCGATCTCGGTCATTCTGAAGCCTGGTAAGGACGCGCTGGAGTGTGGTTCTTACAGACCCATCTCTCTTCTTAACGTTGACGCGAAGATTTTTGCTGGTATATTGGATGCTCGCCTTAACCCCCTCATGCCCGACCTCATAGAGCCCGATCAATCTGGTTTCATCCCTTCTAGGCAGGGGGGCGATAATACTAAACGACTCCTCCATCGAAGAGGCAGGCCTTCTTGTTTGCAATTGATGCCGAGAAGGCGTTTGACAGAGTGGGGTGGGCCTACCTCTTTGAAACCTTGCGTTGCATCGGGTTTGGAGAGAATTTTATTAATTGGATTCGTTGCATATATTACGCTCCCACTGCCTTTGTGCGAGTCAATGGCACTAGGTCCCACTCATTTCCAATTGCTAGGGGGACCCGACAGGGGTGCCCCTTATCCCCACTTTTATTTGCGCTCTATATGGAGCCTTTGGCGCAGCGGATTAGGGCAGACAATCGTATAATAGGGATGAAATTCGGCGCATACATGCATAAAATTAGCCTTTACGCAGATGATGTGATTCTCTCTCCTTTGAAGCCGCAAACCACCCTGCCGGCACTGTTGGAGGAGCTCACTTCTTTTGGCGATATATCAGGCTTTAAGGTCAATCTGGCTAAGTCAGTTATCTTAAATCTAGGAATTCCCCCCGACGATATGAGGGCGATGCAATTACAATTTCCGTTTCAATGGACGCACCAGGACATACTACATCTTGGCATCCGGCTGGCTCCTACCATTGCCCGCACGGTCACGCTTAATTACACGAGGCTTCTAGAACAGACGACCACAGCGCTGGACGCTTGGTCTCGCCTGCGCCTAGCATGGTTTGGATGGATAGCAGCGGTGAAAATGACCATTCTTCTGCGAATTTTCTATATTTTTCAATTGCTTCCTATATCTCCCCCATCTTGGGTGATCAAGCAATTGCAGATTCTCATCAATAAGTTTATATGGAGTGGGAAGAAGCCGCGTCTTTCGCTTTCCCAGATGGCAGGTTCGAAAGCCCAGGGTGGAGTGGGCCTGCCTTTGATTAGGGGATACTATCAAGCTTCCAGCCTCCGCTACATAGTGGAGTGGAACAGGTCTATGTCCAGCAAGCACTGGAACTTTATGGACCAGTCGGTTGCAGGCTGTAATATATGGCGGGAACTATGGTTACCCCGCAAACACAGGGTTTGGGGCCTTTATTCATCGCCGGTCACGGCGCCGACACTTCGGACCTGGGACAAAGTGGCGCTTAAGAGGGGTTGGACCTCTTTCACCTCGCCGATGACGCCCATTGTCGATAACCCTGATTTCCCTCCGGGTCAAGGCTCGGCGAGCTTTCACCGATGGCGAGAAGCCGGCGGTAAAAGAGTCGGATCCCTATTTGACACGGAGGGGCTGATCCCGTTTGCGCAGCTCCGGCAGGATTATGGTCTTTTACCTACTGACGAATTCCCTTATCGGCAGCTGTCTCATTGGGTCACGATGCCCTCTAACTATCCCCACATGTCCAGGCCTCTCACCACATTTGAAAGATGGTTGGTCCGTAAAACCGATGACCGCCGCCTTATCTCTGAATTGTATACTATGATAATGTCGGACCCGACCCCAAAGCGCACAAAGGCGCAGGTGCGCTGGGAGACGGAAGTGGGTAGGCCACTGTCATTCAAGGAGTGGGAACACATCTTATACCGCACTCACCATACAGCGCACAATACAGCGGGGATGGAATCCGCTTTTAAGCTTTTTTCCTACTGGTATTACACACCCGCCCGCATCCAGAGTTGGGATAAGAGTAAGACAGACCTCTGTTGGAGGGGATGGGGGATGTCGGGTACTTTAGCACACTTGCTGTGGCATTGTCCGAAACTGCAGCGCTACTGGTCTGAGGTTCTCGATAACAGACACGGTTTTCGGCATCGCACTGCCCAGAGCACCAGAGTATACACTCCTTGGCCTTTCTGATCCCAAAGTTTTCCCATTAAAGTCCTTACGGGGTAGGCAGATAGCTCTCGCGCTATTGGCAGCTAGGCAGGTTATACTAGCTATGTGGGGTACAACCTCAGAACCTGAATTGTTGTCCTGGATACATCGATTATGGCACCTGTTAGCAATGGAACGAATGTCTATGAGAGTGGCGGGAGTAGGTAAAGACTTTGCTAAACTGTGGGCGCCCTTTTTGGACTTGCTGACGAGAGACATGAGAGAAGTTACTTGCCCCAAATATCTGCAAATTCTTTAATTAATACCATTGGACCAGGAGTCAAAGGCCCAGTCTTAGGCAGCATAACCTGCTTAGCAACTCTTGTGATTCTGACTACAAATTGTATTTTCGCAAGGAGGCAACGGCTGGTGCGGAGAGGGTGGAGGGTGGGGTGGGAGGGATTTTGTTTTTTCATCTGTACTGTTTTCAGGTGATGTTCTTCCTTATGTTTGAAAATCTGGAAGCTGTGATATGATGCAGAAACAGCCCTGCTCAATACCCGGCATGCCTCCGGGTTGTTGGCTTTACACGCTGTGTAATTTACTATATGATCGCTCTGCCGGCGTGACCATGTAGGCAGGAAGCTGTGTCTACTAACTATGTCTTCCGATAATAAAAACGATTGATTCCTAAAATGACAATTAGCTAGACCACTGTTAATGTTTATTACCATACGTCGATGTCTTACTCATCAGTCCTTGCTCTTCATCCCTTCAGTCCCCGCTAGCCAAGACCTCCAATACAGACTAGGCATGGTAAAGGCTGTATTAGCACAAACTATATGGCTTTATGCCACAAGGAGAAGAAGCATGGTAAAAACGTTTTAAACGTTAAGCAAATGATAGTAAGCCAGACTACATTTCTCAGAGCAGTAGCATACATGATGAGGCTACATATACCTCAAATAAGGACTGACGAGATAGACTGAGAAGAAAGAAGTGATTGCTATAGTCCAGTCAAAGCAAACACAAGGAGATGATGGACGAGCACTGAAACGTTTCAGACACTCACCCCCAGTCACAGATCTGGGTTGAATCCATCATCGTTCTTTAGCTCACTTCGCCACCTCAGTTCAGACCCAGCTATATGCAAATCAGTCTTGATCCTGTGCCTTATGGGAACACTCCTTGTGTTTGGTTTAAAGTCCAGTCAAACCATATACTCATGCCTTACGAACTAGCACACAAAAATGTCTTACTAACAGAAGGGTGAAAAATTAACTTTTGCATGAGAGAGCTCAGTTACATGGAAAGAAGGGATTCATCTTAACTACTGGCTGAGTGCTTTTCCAGTCACTTTGAAAGACGAAAAGACTGAACGGGGCAAAATGTCTGTCACTTTAATCTAACACATGAAAATGTGTTACTTATATAGTACATTTGGTACTCTTCAATCTATAGACTGAAGAACAGTGCCTCCGCACACCAACACACCACCCATAAACCCAAGACGCATTTTCTATCACTAAAACACTTATTCAGAGCCCAGGCAGTGCTTAAATGATTTTCTCTCACAGTTTTTTTTTCATCCGTCAGGTTCACTGATCACTCTAACTTACTATATACCAAACACTTACCTATCGATTTAGGCCTTAACCTGTTATTTCCTACTGATGTGCTTTATGTAAATTTGCCAAACATCCATCTATTCCCAATATTCCCAATGTGGGTGTGCAGAATGATGTGGGCCATCCGGTTTCATGAAGGTGACAGGGATCACTTTAATCCCCAAGTGGTTTGTGCAGGTTAATACAGTACATCCAGTTTCGTGTATGAGACAGGAAGCAGTTTAATCCCAGTGTGAGCTGTGCAGAATGGTGCTAATCATCCTGATAGAAATCACTTTAATCCCCGTGTAGGCTGTGAAGAATTCTATAGGCAATCCACTTTCGTGTATGTGATAGGATTCACTTTAACCCCAATGTGCATTATTCCGTATGGTGACACAGTTTCGTGTAGGTGATAGGATTAACTTTAATCCCATGCAGCTGTGAAGAATGATGCTCGCCATCATTTTTTGTGTGGCAGATAGGATTCACTTTAACCCTAATGAGGGATTGCAGAATAGTGTCGGCATCCAGTTTACCAACATGCGGAAGGTACCACACTGACAGCTAGCTGCTCGAAAAATACAATGAAAAGTAGCATTATGTGGTTCTTCAAGAACGGATGCCCAGATCACAGGTTTCAGGTGATGGTTCTCTTCTGAGCATTTCAGCGTGTCCAATTCTCAATTCTGCTGTGTTATTGAAAGCGCGTAGTTTGTTAGTAGCAGTCACTTTAGTAATGCACCACATTACACGGTCTAAAAGATGAAATAGAGGATAGGGTTTTAGGTATTGCCTGCCAGACAGCTTTTACCCATCAGTAGGCAAAAGCCTTGCGGCCCATACCAAAAGGTTAGAGATTACTTAGAGGCAGTCAACTGCTTACAATTAGTTGGCTTTCTTCTCACTCTCATTTGCTTGCTTCTTAGGCAATGGTTTTCCTTCCTCTTCTTGTGTTTATGCTTTCTGTGGAGGATAGCATATTTATCATCCTTTTCACTGGATTACTTTTATCTTTCTATTGCTCTTATTCAGGCAACTTCTATTTTCTTTCATCATGCATGTACATGCCTAGCAAATGATAGAATGACAGTCAACGGACCTCCCCAGCCTCCTTTGTTTGTGTTTTAGCTGATGCTACACAGCATCGGATAAACAAACTAGTAAAGTCAACAGGTCAATAACGCACGATCTATTGGATTTGCCAGTGCTTATTTACCAGACTTTTCCTGCATACGCGCAGTGTCTTAAGTGGAAATACAGATGTACAGATACTCGCTATGCTGGAGACATGTTTGCCACAAAGAAGTGCACGTACTCTCTCACTTCACCAGTGCTGAGGAGAGCTGGAACTCGCCCTCTCAAATGAGTGAAGTGCAAATACTTAGTACCTGCCCATTTACAGCACTGCATGTGCGGATCACCACAGTCTCGGTTTTGTCTGCTCTCTCCAAGGTCAGCGGAGCTTCTTCCGACAGTCAATATATGTTGCTGGGAACACAGATGTTCAGGGAAGCAAAAGACCCGACCTATCGTTAATGCTACATTTCTAATGTGGAGTCACTGAAAGATTACTTCTAAGATTGTCTGTAACTAATGTCACTTCCTTTCCACTGCAGGCAGGCACTCTAAAGAAGCGGTCCTCGGCAAGCGTGACCCTCCAAGGCACCTGGCGGTGGCATAAATCCTTTACATATTCGGGCAGATGTGTTTTCGGGCGCAGGGCTGCTATGGAGACCTCAAACACGGACACAAATAGAAACCAGTCACCCTGATCCTTAGAGCCAGGCAGCTCTGCTGGGAAACGTTAAAGCCCTGACCCGGCATTTCTGACCTGCCTGAGTCACCGCCCTGCCCGAATGACAGGATTCTCATTCCTGACACTGACAGATCGTCCAGTGAGGGCACTGCTTGCTGGGCCAAGTGCACTGGTAGCTCCAAACCATACAAGCCAGCACCGTCTGCGCTTTCACTTTGAATCAGCAGCGATAGCACTGCCCGGATGGAAACACAGGACATATGCATAGGCCAGAGAAGCTGCAGACGCATTTCCTCGCCCCACTGGATGGACTACGAGCAGCTGTCAAATCAATGCAAGTTGAGACTCTACAACAAACTACATGGAGGCCTAATAAAGCAGTTGCATCTAAGTTAACACAAGACAGCAGTACCATAGAGAGCAAACTTTGAAAACAAGAGAACAGTGAGAGAAAACACAGTTATGTCCGTCTGGAACAAACAAAAGAAGAGGGTGGAGCGGTGTTAAAGACGAGGTGTGAAAGATGGGGGAATGAAGAGACAGATAATAGAAAGTATCGTACCAAACAACAGAGGAAAAAAACACAAGAGGACATCTGCACAAATCATCTGATATCGCGGGGCAGAAAGCAACAAAGCAGAACAAGCATTTGCAATGCAATAGGTCTCGCATTCGCAAAAGTTTGAGCCATTGGCATTGTAATTGACAAACCCTTCATCCATGTGTTGGTTTTGAAAACAGATAAATAAATGGCATTGTCATTTACAATGCCAATAGCTTAAACTCTGGCATTGTAAATGACAATGCCTTTTATCCATGTTTTTAAAAAAGAAACATAAATAAAACGCATTGGCATTTACAATACCAATAGCTCAAACTCGTGTAAATACCAAAAATACTCAATCTCTGATCAGCAATTGATGCTTCTGCTTTTCAAACTTAAAAACATATGTTGTATTAGAAACACCTTAAACAAATGTAATGCAAAAATGTCCCTTTTGAAAATATGTCGTCCATACATATAGTATTTTATAGGATAAGCAATTAATGCACACATATATGCACGGTCTGTGAAGCACTAGATATAAAGGGGCAGAGAAAAACACATAGTCCTGTTTCCCCAGTCCGCAACCTCTAACAACCACCAACAACAGACATAGTAGAATTATTTTGTGATGTCTGCTGCGGCTTTGAACTGCTCAGTGAAATATCTCACTGGATTAGGTAGGTCACTAAACCTACAACAAGTGCTCCTTTAAATGTCTTGTAATTTATATGCGTGGATACAGCTGAAGTACACTGTCCCGTCCTACACAACCACTGCCTCTACAGCTGTGGCAAGTAGAATTTGTGCATTTTTATACAGCACCAACTTTAAATGGGCATGCATAAAAGATTATGAGTGACACTATCTTACAAGCAAAATCAAGCAATATAGACAAGGGAAACATATATAAATCATAGAAATTACACCTATTTGAGCTACAAGAAACTCTAAGATATTAAAACTGCTGTAAGCAAGCAGCATTTTAGTAACTTTTGAACAGTTTGAGCTGGAAACAAAAACATTTTTGTCAAAATCTGCAGTTGCAGCAGATGATGGATTATGTGGCGAATGCGGCAAATCTATAATTATGCGAAAATTGCTGCAGCCACATAATTGCATAATTCCATTGGCCCTGGTTATAGGAGAGAAAGATAAGCAGTGACAGGAGGAAATGGAATGACAATAGAAAGGCGATTATATACTGTAGTGAGGCAGTGACAGAAGAGGGTGGACAGTGTATGATTACAGAATTTAGGGCAATGCCAACGGCAGGATGGGCAGTGGCAGAGACATGTTGTATAACGGAGAGATGAGCAGTAACTGGAGAGGGGACATGGGAAGTGAAAGGAGAGAGGACAGTAACATGAGGCAGAGTTAGAGGAGGGTAGTGACAGGAGGGAGAAATAATATGTGAAAACTTAACTACGCCCAGTGTGAAGCTCTCTGAGGAAGGAGAGGGAAACAGCAAAACGCGGGACAACACGCAAGAGCTATAGAAGGAGAGCTCGCAGTTTGAGTGACCTCAGTGTGAACAGATTTTTAAATGCTGGAGTTCCTTTCTGTTACATAGGGTGTAAACACAAAAAATTAAATCTGAACTTTCCTATTTGGAGCACAGTTTCAAAATCAAACAAGGAGTGCACTTACTAGAAACAGCTGGCAAATAGGGTGCCTGAGCCCTCCAGTTGCTGGTAGTGCGCCTCCACCAATCGCTCGTTGCCCCATACGGCTATAAGCGCGTTAGTTTCTGCTGGGGTCCAGGACATGCCGCGACAAGCGGCCGACGTGGAAAAGGAGACTGAGGGCGACGAGGCAAGGCCCGGACCACCAGCGCATCCCTCTAGAGGCGACGAATGGCTTGGGGTAGAAGGCGCCGACAACGATGGGCGTCCATCGCTCAGCCCAGGTGAAGTAGGGGACATAGCCTCGCGCTTTGGAATCTTCAGTGGCGGCGGAGCGGGATCGGATTGCAGATCCGACTCACAGGGCGCAGCCATGTTGACTCCTCGGAACCAGCGGGAAGTTAAGCTGAAGACACGCCGTGAGCGTGCGCATCGGCTGCCTGGACAGGAGATGTGCACGCGTATGGTGCGAGCAGGCGTTGTGATAACGCCGCGAGCCGTACGCGTGCATATCTCCTGTCTGTTTAAGTTTCGGCACAGACAGTTGATGTGCACGCGTACGGCTTGCGGCGCTATTACAATTCCTGCTCGCACCAAGCGCGTGCACATCTCGTGTCCCGCATCGGAGCAAAAGTCGGCAACAATAGATCTCGTATAGCGAGCAGCGCTTTGCGCTGCATCGCTAGGCGAGACCTAAAAAAGTAAGACAGCTGTGGCCGTGCAGGAGAGAGTATATAGAGAAGACTGAGGGCGATGTAAGAGTAGAAGGGACTGGACAACAGGCAAATGGTGGGCGTGGATAGCAGTAACCGTACGGACTCGAAAGAAGGATGGATGGAGATCTGATGAAGAATGAGAGGGGGCCGATGGAGAAACAGCAAGTGGAGAGAACTGGTGGGAAAGTTGGGAATGTGAGCATGAGTAAGGAGGGAGGAGAAGTACAAGGGGTGTAAACCTGCTACATGCATGTGGACATGTAAGGAGTGAGGGATGGCAATGTCGGCGACAGTTGCCATCGTTAAAGATGACTGGAGGCAGGCAGGCACATGTAGGAACATTTATTGTAGGAGCAAGAAAGTAGAGGATACACAGGACAGGCAGAGCAGCTCCAAGGATTAGTGCCCCACCAGGAGCTAAATGTTACTTGCTAAGCCACCAGCGTGCTTCTGCCAGATGTCAACTGCCATCCTCAAGAATCAGGAAATGGCACCTCAGAAATCACTGGCACAATAACAATACGACAAGGTAAGGACAAGAGTGCCCATCAAATGAATACAAATTATGACAGATGGCAATAAACATGGGGGGGGGGGCTTAAGGAGATAGGGGAAGGTGCAGTGGGTGGAGAGAATGGGAGGGAGTAACGATAGATGGAGCTCTGTGTAGAAAAAGGACGACCTGCGAGGAGCAATGGGTAGTGATTTTTAAAAGTACGAGGGCTCACAATCGTAAAATGCTTATTATGAGGAAGAACTACATGCTGCATATTTGGTGTCCTGAGTGCAGTTAAAGTGAGCGGATTTTGTTAATGAACTTTTCCAAGCATTGATTTCAAAGTCCCAACTTAGTTGAGTGAAAGTGAACAAACGTTGACATCAGCTAGGTTCGGCGTCAGGAGAGTTGATTGGAAGATAGAATGCGGGTGTACTAATTGCTCCAGGTGGTGCTTATATACACGTTGTGTTTCTCAGACGCTAGCCTTGTTATGTACCAGATTGTATAAAGCCTTCTGTACTGTTATGCCTGGTCATGATGCAACTGCCTTTTAATGTGTTTGTACAATAAAATTCAATAAAAAATAAAAAATAACGGTGGGAGTGATAGAAAGTCGATTTATGTGCAAAGTGAAGGCTAGCCTTTGTAGTAAACAAAGTCCTGTACAAGGAGGGAGGTGGTTTACACACAAAACAAGCCCATGTAAGAAATCACTTCATAACGGGCAGTGGAGCTAACCCCTATTTAAAGAAGGTTTACCAGCTGCCTACAGCTACCACGGTTGAAAAACCGCAGCTCTTTGGAGCAATTCTTTGGAGCACACAAGTCGTTTTTTTTTTCTTTAAAAAGTTGTGTTGTTTTACTTTGTAAAAGTTACACAGAGATATTGCAAGTCAAGCAAAACCTAAAAAATGCTATACAGATAAAGAAATCACACAAAGAATAAACACAATTACAAATTGCTCAAAACCTAGAGTCTCCTCCGCCAATTCTACTCTCCTGCACACAGCAAAATAACACAGAGACCCTAATATAGAAGGTCGTCTGGTTCTTGGGTGGGGAGACCTCATGGAGGTTGGGTGCACTCCCAGATCCCTAAGTTTTCATTAAGCTTCAAATTGTTACTGTTAACAAATGTTTAACTGTAGGTTCAGTCCTTTAATGGGCCCCAGCTTACTCCATATTTGTTTTCAAAATGCTTATAGCACTGGTTTTAAATGAAGCCAAATCAAATACTTCCAAACAGTATAAATCCTGTTTCCCTTTCACCTAAACAGCAACTAAGTGTTGGGGTACTGACTGCCCTTTACTATAACGAGGTAGTTTGTCTTCACCTGCCAGCTACCTCACCCTCACTTGATGCATTATCCCCTAACAAGCCCCTCTCCCCGCCATTACACCAACTAGAACTCCCCAACTTTGAAAAGGGCCCTTCTTTCACAGGTACTACTGGCTCAATCCCCTCTCAGACAGACTTTTTCTTACTCGTGGGTGTCACAAAAAGGTCAATAGCACGGGGATATACAACATAGATATCGCAGGCAACAGTCCCTACATATACCGTCCCAGACACTAGGAGAGTAGTGGGCACCAAGAGCAAGAACATCAGCCCGAGCACACTGCAGCTAATAGTCAAGAGAAGAGAGAAGGCAAAGGTAAACTCACTGCTTTCTGCACAGTACTCATTCATGATCCAAAGGGCCCAGACTCAGTCTTATGGGTGCACTGGCTGGGGATGAGAGGAAGATTCCAGTTCCTGGAATGATCTTTAGGTAGCATGCAAAAACAAACTAAAAATATTTTTTCCAAAAACAGACTACAAAATACTACTAAAATCTCAACTTCATACATATCCGGGCTGTGTAGATCAAATCTCCACCCCTCTGTGGTGGATCTTTGATCTACAGATAACCCGGACCTAAAAAAGACTTTAGCTCCATTGTAGCAGATATATTGCCACCTATATACCTTCAAGTAGGACCATTTTCTCACCCTAGGAGTATTCAACTCCCATTATGAAGATATGGAGAATACTTACACCATTACTCCAAGGGACGACATTGAGACTTTGGGCCTGTTTCAAATGGGCCACACTCATTCTGCTGGATATACACTTGACCTGATTTTTTTTCCAATTCCAATGCGGTCATGTTAAAATCGCCCCTGGAACCTACCAGGTTAGGCCACAACCTTCTTAATTTCTCGAGTGGTCTGAGTCAATGATGCCTTAAAGCAACTTCTAAACCTCTTATTACTTGCTCCAGATCCTGTAATCTCAGAGGTAATACTAATTTGACCAACACTTCCATTTACCAACAGGTGGACTAGCAGATAATATCAACATGTGGCTGCTCAATTTAAAGCTGCCATTATTGAGGCCCTAAAGACTGGCTCTTATGAAAGCTTGTAAATCAAGCAGGAGATCTACCGCCACTAAGTGGTATAACCCAAAGGGAAAACAAAAGATTATGCAAGCGACTTGCATGTAACTAGCATTACTCCAAGCTAGTCTGACAGAGCGGCTTACAGAGCAGCCCTTCTTTCATATCACAAGAATATTCGTATGTCACGCCAGAGCTACCTCACGGCACTCATTGAACGAAACAAGGATTCCTCTAAGGATATTTTTAAAATAGCAAATACATTTACCCATCCTATTTTCTGCTCTCAAGAACTGTGTAGCACTCTATCCACTTTCTTCCATGATAAAATCAGAAACATCAACACTGATTTCTCTATCTAACCCCTTCTTATCTCTCTCTCACCCATCTCCAACAATCTCCCAATCTTCATTTAATTTGCCCCCTGGCTAGGTGACAGCAGTTTAGTATGCCAGAGGTGGCAACTGCAATGCGTGTGATAAGCTCAGGATCCCCCAATGATCCTTGTCACACATCTTTTATCTCTGCTAATACAAGTGTGTCCTCTGACAGATCTTTTTAATATGTTGCTTTCTGATGCAGACGCTCCGCCTTCATGGAAACATGTTATGGCTCTCCCATTACTGAAAACACCTTCTGCCAACCCCCCTCCCCCCCTCCATTCTTTACAACTACCAGCCCATAACACTCCTTTCTTATTCGGTTAAGGACTCGGAAAAAGGTGTTGATGTCCAGTTCATGTCCCATCTAGAGTGTAACAATCTTTTCAATCCTTTTCAGTCCGGCTTCAGGGCTTGCCACAGCACCAAAACTGCATTGTTGGAAGCCACTGATGATATCAGGTGCAACTTGAAAGTGGGCTTACCGGCAGCCCTCATTCTGCTAGATCTCTCCGCAACATTCAACACCGCACTTTTCCTTTCTCTTGCCTGCTCTCCTTATGTAAAGCCATTACAATATGATTGGCAATCGAAAGACAACATCAACATTAAAGCCAGGAAGGAGCAATGTTGCAAGCAGCAACCAGAAAACACCGCAAATCAGTGATTGACAATATACCTAGGAAGTCACCCATCTACACCACCTCTGCAAGATAAGATACAGGAAGCAACAAGTGTGGAGATCTCCACAGGGAAATTGACTGTTCTCAATGTCTCCATCATGACAGAAACAGTGGGCAGTAACAAGTGAGTGAAGGCACTAAAAAAGTGCACCGTAAACTCCACAACACCATGCTAGAAATCAGAGGCGTGACAATATCGAGCCAAATGATCAATTCTCAATACTACAAGGGCACACCACACTTGAGATGAAGCAAGTGCCTGGTATTTAGGCAGTTTAGTACTTTTTTCTAGCCCTTTACTAGTGTAACATTATTGTCAGCACCAAGCAAAAAAAAAAGTGCCATTCTTAGTTCTATAGCAAATATAATATGGGCTGTTTTTCCCACCTGCTAAGTACACAAATTTCGTAATTCGCAACAGCTGCAAAAACTCCTGCTCTGCCTTCTCCCGAGCTTTCCCCAGCACTTCGTGATGACTGAACACTCCAGCAAAACAGGAAAAATGATGCAGTTTTTGTGTGTGTATTTTTTACCATTCGTAGAAGAGCTTTTGTGCACAAAGCACAGCAGAGGAAAGCGATGCTCTTTTCTGCAGTGTATATATTATGCAGAACCACTTTGCTACTGTTAAATAAGAATATGTGAGACAAATTGTTGCATAGTGACGATAACTACAGATTATCAGCAAATCGAAACCTCCGAGTGGTTCTCCACGGAATTTCACGAGGGTTGCAAAAAACAAACAAAAAAAAACACTTCGCATCCTGAAGGAACTCAAACCCGCTGTAGATGGTGTGCCGTGCCACTTTCCACCACTCGTACTGGCACCTCTCTCCTCCCTCATGCCAGTCTTTAACTGGGCGTACTCTGACCCTCCCACTTCTGCCCTCGTTTTCCCTCCTCTCTCTCCCGGAAGGTTCTACCATCACATGCGGCAGGGTTGACGGCCTAATTGCAGGACCCATTCTGCACAGCACAGCAGGGTCCGCCCTAATTGCCCCTCTTCTCAGAGAACCACTAGATTATCTGATGTTTCAAAGCCACGATCCTCTAATTAAATACGGTGTTTGCAAACAGACAATATTGCTTTTGTGAAGCTGCAGGAACTGTAATTAAAATCTCATTAGTAACAGAAACCATGGAGGCCTAATAGCACATGCAGCTACTACTGAATGAACAAGCATTGGCAAAGGCAATAGGTTTCGCCCTTGCACAATCTATTGGCTTTGACCATGTGTTTTACATGTTGTGTAACATGGCTTAAAGAAACAAGCATTGGCATAGCCAATAGGTCTCGCCTTTGGGACCTTATAAGTGTTTAGCCATGCAACACTTGATGTTGTTGCACCAAGGATATTGTGCTGGATAACTAAACACTTATAAGGTCCCAAAGGCGAGACCTATTGGCTATGCCAATGCTTGTTTGTATTCCATTAGAGATTGCACTGAACGTGTTCACGCACGTGAGTCTAGACATCTCTGCTTTCAATACAGGTGGCTCAATTAGTGCTTCTCTATTGTTGTTGGCTGCGCGCTTGAGAGAGCGACAAATTAGTTTCTTGGGGTAATGCCTGTCTTCAAGTTGGGTGGAAAGAGTTTTGGCATGTTCATTGAATTTCTCCCTTGTGGAGCAATTCCTTTGAATGCGAAGGAATTGCCCATATGGCAAATTATCGCGGAGCGATTTGGGGTGGTAACTGTTATATGATAACAGGGAGTTCCGTGCCATTGGTTTTCTGTAGAGTTCGGTAAGGTTGCCTGTCATGTCCCTGCGTTGTTACCAGTCAATGTTCTTGCAGTCTCCATGTCCTTTGAGTCTCCATTTCTTTGAGGAGTTTTGATGTTGTGGGCTTCAATTCTTTTAGTGTTGTGTTTGTGTATGTTGGGACTAGCACAAAGTGCTGCAAGAGAATATAGGGCCATAAACTGGTCAAAAATGGGGAGTTTATTCTTAAACTTTAAAAAACATCAAATTTTTATTTTAAAAAAGTAGACAAAAAATGTGCCTCACAAAACTATTAATCACCGGTCTCCCTCACCCCTGTTTGTGGTGGACCCTTTACATAGCACTAGTCAACCATCCCAGTGTAGTCTCAGCCTAATCCAACCACTGATACACTTATGCTGAGTGCAGAGGAGGTTAGGTCGGTAAAAAAATATATCCTTTCTTTACCTCAGTCACATTCCCAGCCAATGGAGATAGTGATGTTCCTCCCTTGGCCCCTTAAGATCAATGAAGTAGGTTCATCGAAAACTTGTTAAAAAAAAATTTACAACTCCTTTGAAAGGAAAACACAAATTAAAATCCGATCACGAACGTCACAGTATAGCTATATGCGCACTGCCATGCACGGATTCTAAATATTGTTTGCGGATTTAAAAGATGACAGATGTGGTCTGTCTTTTAAAATGGAACTCCTCAACATATGATGGCGTCTACACTGACACAGAACACACAACACCACTTTCCTAATGAGTCTATTTAGAGTTGTGCTTTTAAAGGAAGCGTTGGAGAAAAATCCTAATAGCTTCCTGTTGGTGTTCTTCCGGGGCACCATGGAAGGTTTGAAACGCACTGGTGGTTTTCCCGCGGCGGCATAGATTAACAAATAGGAGTATGGGTTTAAGAATGTCCACTGTCGTTAATGCTGAGTTGAGGGTTATAATTAAAGGCGAATCTATTAAAGCAGCATCATATTCCATGGGAAGCGCCCTGAGCCTTGATCCTTATTGTCCTATTACAGGACATACCATAAAACATAACGTGTAATGCATCGAGCGATTATCTGTGAGAGCTAAGTGAGCGCCATTAAACTCTGCTATTATGCTTGGATTTTTGGATGTCGCTTTGCATTAATTACTCTTCCGGAAATTTACTGTAATATGAAAGTGGTAATTGTGTTTTCTGTAACGCATGGGAAGATTGTTCACTCTAAGTTCGTGTGTACAAGTTAACCCTGCTTTACATTTTTTTTTTTTTAATTTTACAGATCGGTCACAGCCAATATAACTTAAGGGTTTATGAAGCGCTTCTAACTTTTAATTACAAGCTGGCATTGTTTATGTTTTCCTTACGTTTTATATAATATTTGGCAGGCATGCTTGCTCATCAAATTGTAATCTTTCTCCAGTGTTATCTTTGCATTGAAGCATATGGGCACATCACAGTTTTATTTAACTGATTTAATTAAAACTGGCTATTCACCTAGAACCTCTGATACGCCTGCATTTTCTCCAGCCCAGTGCTTATTTCCATGCATGAGCCTAATGCAATGAAAGAATGTCCCAACACTTTATTTCACACAGTTTACCTCTCTTAAGTTGATTTTCAGTGCTGATTAGTCACTTAGGCTGTGCTGAAGAAGTCCATCTGCTCAGTGCGATAAAACATGAGGTGTCAATCTCCGCATTACCATGAAAAATGACTAAGAGTGAGGATGCACCGGTTGTGACCTACACAGGCAGGCATTGAGGCGGGGAGGGTTTCCTCTAGCATCCCCTTTCCCCCACACAGGAAATAAAAGGAGCATTGTTGATAAAAACATGCATTGGAACAGGCACCAGGATTCGCCTATGCAACATATACTGGCTTTGTCGGTGTTTATTTAGACATGTTGCACAGCAGCGCGGGCTGCTGTGCAAGCTAGCTTAAAATAAAGTAAAACAAAGCGCTAGGACAAGGCCACAGGGGAGCAAGTTATAGTGCTTTGTTTTTGTTTACGCCATCCTGCAGCACAACTAAATAAACATTGGCAAAGCCAAATAGCGGAGGGGGGAGGAGCTGCAACATAACGGACGGTCTCATCGTAGCCATGACGGTCCTGTACATAGAGAGTGAGGTGTGTAGGAGTATAGACAGGCATCCCTCCTTTGACTCGTTTAAAACCATTCATTTCAGAAGGGTGCGCTCGCGATGCCTTTGTGCCCAGCGTCCAACACTCTGCCATTGGCCAAAGATGAGAATGAAACGTGAGGGTGTAACGCTGGTCCTGGGAAAACAGGTTCAAGTTTCGACGTCGCCTCAACCCGTGTGATTCTGTGCAAAAGCACTTAATCGCCCCTTTCATTAACAAGCATTAGCCGCGCGGCCGTGCAAGACGCGCTCTGTGGTGGGGGAGGGGGGAGGAGCAAGTGAGAGGAAAGACATATGGCGCCTGGAGCATGCGAGGAATGCGCGTTACTGTGCGCGTACTCGCATGCTCTAGGCCAGCCAAAAGTTGTGGTCGCATTTCTGCAAGCCCACTACAAAATGTCTCGCCCAGAGTCAGCGTTGAAGCGCTGGCTTTCAGGGCGAGACCTAAAAAAAGAAAAGCACTATGATGCGGCCAGCACTGACCCAGTCATAGCACTTTTTCTTTCTACTATAAGCCATGCTGCACAGCAGCGGTGCTGCAGTGCAACATGTAAAAAACACAGCACGGGGGCATTGGTACAAGAGGGAGGGTGGGAAAACAAGAGTGAGCGGATGGGGGGGGAGAAACACATGGTGGGTTAGAAATAAATGGTAAGCGGGAGGGGGCGAGGAGGTTTAGAAGGGAAGGAAAGCGGGAGTGTACTAAATGAAAAGTTCTTTGACATCGACTGAGTATGGTCTGCACTATACAAAGCTTTCTAACAGGGGAGAAATAAATAAAAAGCAAATGCCACAAATCGGTGCCAACAACGTTTAGTCTACCCAGTTGCCTACATTCCCTGTCTACATAAAAGATTACAGTGCGTCTGTTATCAATGACAGTTCACATAGTAACATTCTGTACTCCGTGATCTTCCCCATTCAGAAGCTGTCAAGGCACTAGAGGCCTTGAGGGGACATTTTTCCATCTCCGCCAGGCAAGGCAAAACACACAAAAGTCCCCATCAGTGAGAATGCAGTGAAAGGAAGGCTGCAGAACACGAGAATACTACTGGAAACTTCACAAATGAAAAACGAAAAAAGGAGGCACCTTTACTAAGGAAGGACAAAAAGAAACAAAAACATTTTTCAAAGGGCTATAACACTTCGTGTAGCTACCGAAATATCAATGGCTTGTTGCAGGTCAGAAAAGCCAACAGCGAAGCACAAAGCAAAGAGAACAGAACACAGACCTGGAGAATCTGCTCGGGTATTTAAGGGGATCAATATCAGTTTTCCTTCTTAACAGCTTTATCATGGGTCAGTTAAAGGGCAGGGTTTCACTGGAGGCACTGAACTTCAAATCTTACTGCTGATACACACAAGACCATAATTCTGACATTTGATGGGAGTATAAATGTATGAATTCTTTGAAACGTACATGTTACCTTTGTGTACTTGTCTGCGCTAGGAGAATAACTACGTAAAGTACACTTGGAGAGCACCAGACATGGAATAAGCTTCACATGGCTCTCGTGTTCCTCCAACAGGAAAGCGGGCTGGGGCTGAAGGGGTTTAGAAACCAAGGAAAGTGAGAGGGTGGTTTAAGGAGAGGGGGATGTTAGGGGAGTGGGTTTTAAATGAACGGCAAGCGGATGGGTTTTAAAAATACCAGGGTAGGAGGGGGGAGCGAAGGAGATGGCCCAAAAAAAAAACCAAGCTACGAAACTAAGTCAACTCATAACACTGACTATGAATTGGGTGCCATATACAGGTTGGTTTATTTCAAACCAGATGTTTGTTCACTTGCACACAAGTCCTGCACCGCTTGCACTAACCTGTATACCTGTGTCATTATTTAGCTATTTGAATGCACTCAAGCTTGTTCAAGTCTTTAAAATGAGACAAGCCACAGGTTTGATTAGACAGTCCGATCACAGACGTAAAAGTACAGATATATTTTTCAATTTTGTAAAAGGTTGAGGTGAAGCCCATGCGCAGTTCAAGCCCAACTCTGCGAGAAACTGCCTTTGTCCTATTGCAGTGCTCTTCAGCAGTTTCACTGCCCTCTCTATCCCAAAATAAGCCATGTTACTCACCTGAGCCTGCTACTTCCCCATCCTGTAATCCTTGAATTTCAGTCTGCAACAGCGCCAGTCACCCGGCAGAGGGAGCAAGGTTGAAAGCGGATCACCGGGCTGTAGTAGTTCCAGCTCTCTGGCAGGCGTCACCCCTTACTGGGCCATGCAACCCCGGACACAGCTGCAGGATGGTGGCACTGCCACCTGAGGATTCCTCGGACAGTGACCCGGAGCACAAGCCGGGAGCCACTCAGAAGTATATCCGCAAGATGTCCACCTCTGGAAAGATCCGGCAGAAGGTGAGCCAAGCTCCAGGATGGTGGTTCAACTAGTGCTAGGGGGTGGGCGAGGGGAGCATACAATTAACAAGAGGGAAACAAGGATAGGACATGCTTGGTACAGACACGAAGGTAAGTCAGAATGACTGAGGGAGAGCCGGTAAGCTGTAAAGACGCATGTAGAGGGCATGGCTATGGAGAGGCAGTGGAAAGGGCAAGTTGGATAGAGGCAGGAGCGAAGGGCATGCTGAGAGGATCGGGACATGCTGAACAGAATTAAGGGAGTGCTAGCTGGTGAGAAGCGTAACTGGGCTTGCTGGAGACTTTATGTCAAGAAGGAAGACATGCTTCAGAACAATTGGCGTGGACCTGAAAAAGCGGCAGCCGACAAGCACGCTTGAAATGTGTGCAGCCAGGGGGAGATTAGATAATGGTTAATGCCGTGCAGGGGAAACCTAATAAAAGAAGTTCCACCAAGGAGGATGGAAATGAGTACTTGAGCCTTGGGACACTGATAAGAGACACACACACAAGGAACAACAGGAAATCGTATGTTACATCCAACAGAAACAGAGGAAAAGTAAGTGGCAAGCACAGAAACAAATGAAGGGAGGGCGTGATGGGATGGGATGTAGGCCCCATTTAATATATTAAATACAATAAGCACAGCTTAAGCGCTATGCAGGCGAAACCTAAAGAAAAAGGCATAATGTTCCCTCCTCCAAATCCACAGGGCAGTCTGTATGGCTTCTGGAATAACATCTCTACAGGGATACCACCTCATATCGTTGTTTTTGCTTTTGAAGAGGACAATATTCATCACGAGCTTTTTGGTGATATAGCTAAAACACCGCAACTCCATAAACATATAGATTGGAGAAAAAGTATAAAGACAAACAAGAGCTGCCAGTGCCAATAAACTATTAATAAATAGCATGGTCTTCAATTTCCTACCAAAAAGGCAAGGTGAGGAATACATGATTGCATTTAGCATCTAGTTTTCTTATGCTCCATCTCCTCTTTATCGCAACTTCAGCCCACACAGGCCCCCTACCCATCCCCCTCTTGCTCCATATCCCGCACCTCATCCCACATTCTCTTTTCGCCCTCACCCTCTCCTGCCTATTTCCTTCTCATGGTCACCCTCATTATACTTTCTCCCCTCTGGTTCCTCACTAAGGGCTTTAACTGGGATGAATAAAAGTAGTGGGTCAATCAAGTGGGGGTGGCCTATGTATTTGAGGGTGTGGCTTAAACACATAAAACAAATTTCTGTGATTTCTATAGCGTGCCACACGATCGGTATTTTGGTTGCCTCGGAGCATTCGGTTATTGCATCCAAATACATAACACAACCACTAACATACACCTAATACCAGCCAGGACTACTGGATTCATCAATCGCCGATAGCCGTTTAAGATAAACTAACAACAACGATTTTTGCTGTAAATACTAAAAATGCTTTAGCTCTGAAACTGAGACTGAATTAAACATTAGCCCTGTGGAAAGTGTAGTGGTCTTCAGAGTGTCTCAATCACTCCCGTTATGAGGACTCTGTTAGACATGTACATGCTTTTATCGCCATATCTCGTCCATCTGCATATCTTACATCTCATCTCTGCCTTCTTCAGTGCCCTATTTTCACTCTCTTGAATGCATTTCCTTGCATCTCTTTTACTTCACCACTCCCAGGACACAAGGCCCCTACTCACCTGCAAGAACTGCTTTTCTTTAACTTTCACCTTGTTAATATTTTGACAACTGTGTACCATGTACATTCGCACAGAATCACAACTGCAGCTGTTTTGTAGACTACAGCGCAGCATATTGTGTGAGAAACTAGTCACATGGGGGATCCCCCAACAGCTACTCAAGGCTATAATTGCGCTATACCAGGGGACGTGGGTCCGAATAAAAACTAGCCCAACTACCGCAACAGCAAAAGTGCCAACCAACAACGGTTGTGTTCCGGCCCCTCTTCTTTTCAACCTCTATACGGCAGATCTGGGCAAAGCCTTGGAAGGCGCCAGCTTATGTTTATGGATTTATAAAGCGCGTAGCTGCCCTTAGGCTTCCCAGCGCTAGGAGAAACATAACAACGATGGTCTATGTCAGAGTGTCTGAGATCGGGAGGTTTTAAGGAAATAGCAGTGTTTTGAGTTTTTTTCTGAATGCTAGTTCGTTGGTTATCATGCGCATGTCCCTGGGTAGTGTGTTCCACATTTTGGGAACATAGTGCTTAAAGGACCTTCCTCCCCATCTTGCTCTTTTTATTCTGCCCTGTTGCATAAGAAGGTCCTGTGAAGACCTTAGGGTCCTACTTGGTGTGTAGTGTTTAACCAGTATTTTGATTAGTGCCGGGCCTCTGTCATTCATGGCTCTGTGGGCAATACACAGGGCCTTGAACTTAATCCTCGACTGGACTGGAAGCCAGTGAAGTTTACTCAGGGCTGTCCTGGCTGACTGCTGTTTCGGGATTTGTAGCAGGGTCCTTGCTGCGGCATTCTGCACTACCTGCAGTTGGTTAATGACGTATTTTGGGGCGCCCAGATACAGAGAGTTCCCGTAGTCCAGCTGTGACAAGATTAATGCTTGGACCACAATTCTACGAGATTGTTCAGGTAAGATAGGGAGAATTTTTCGAAGCATATGGAGTAGGCCGAAGCATTTGCCGGAAAGTTTCTTTGCTTGGATCTCCATATTAAGATTTTCGTCTAGCCAGATACCCAGGTTTTTGATGGCAGTCTTGGAAGTTGGTGGTTCTCCCAACTGAGTGGGCCAGCTTATAGGATTCCTGGGGACTGTTTTGTTTCCCAGGAACAGAAGTTCAGTTTTATCCCCGTTCAATTTAAGGGAACATTTACACATCCATTCAGCTATTCGATTCATGCAAGGCCCTAAGTTGTTGTGTAAGGAGTGGGGGTCGTTCGTCACTGAAAATACAAGTTGTGTATCATCTGCGTAGGACACTATGGATAGACCAAATTCGTGTACTATCCTTGCTAGAGGTTGCATGTAAATATTAAGGATGGGGAAAGTGTGGCTCCAAATCCTCCAGAACGCAGGTGACATTGTAATAATGGATCATTCTCAAATTCGCTTACAGAGAACCCTCAATGCACTCTACAGATACAACCAAAACAACAAACTTTTGGTGAACCAGGGAAAGACTAAAATAGTCATCTTTAGGAAATATCCACGAAAGAAAACAGTTCAATGGCAACTCGACGACTTGCAAATAAAATCATGCACAAGTTATAATTACCTAGGTGCCTGGCTCTCTGATGGGGCCAAACAAGGGGCCCATTTAAAAAATCTCAGAATCAAGGGAGCCGGGATCATTCACAGTCTGAAACGACTAAACCAACAGCTACACAGCTCAACCGTGGAACCCATATTAAAAGTCCTGAGAGCCAAACTAGTCCCCTCCCTCAACTACGGTCACCTAGTTTTCACTGGAGCACTGAACTATCTCATGAATTTTCAAATCTCTGCTTATAAAAAAAAATGTAAAATCTTTCCCAGCAGGACAGGAGAGTTAGGGTGGGGTTGGAGCTCGGACTCGCTTGTCCAGACCTTATAAGCTCAAGGGACCGAATAAAATATTACATCAGTACCTTGTGAACCCCAACCCCCTCACTCAAAGCACAAATTAAAACCATCTTTGAAGAGGTAAGCTCTCTATGGCAGTAACAGCTGAAGTGCCCACAAGCCCCCTCGAAATTGAAGTCTGCAATCTGTATAATCGGTAAATCCCAGTAATAGCTTGGAAAAAAACAGTGAACTTACAGGTCAAGAAACTCTCATTCGAAAGACATTGAAAGTCTACGCCACAGAACCAACTTCACCGTATTGGATGCCACCTATATCCTGGGGAAAGTCCAGTCGTACTTTGAGCAAGCATTGACAGCCCAGGCACAAAAGAAAATCACCTACATGAGACTTCTCGCACTGCCCATCGCGGACTTCAATCCATACTGGGCACGGTGGGACGATTCAGCCGCTTGCCGTCTATGCAGTTATAAACACAAATCCTGGTTTCATCTGCCGTGCTGCTGTCCAAAGATGGCAAGTGAACAACTCCGCTTGCTAACCGCGCTATGCAAGATATATGGCCTTAGACACTGCAGAGAAGCCTCCGATCTGTGCTTCTCCTCCAAAACACCGACCCTGGCCCGGTTGAGGAAATTTATCGAGGTAATTCGGGCTGCCCTGCCAAAAACAATCAAATCACCAACATCAACCAGCAAGCCTTGGGTCTCAACGGCAACGTTGGAAGGAATAGTAAAGCACTATATCAATGTTGGTTCAGCATTTAAAGTCAACTTTTTAGGAGGTTTTTTTTTCTTATTATTTTTTAATGTGTTTTAATATGATACATTGCCAAATCTGATTTTAGGTGTCTACATCGAATGATTTTAAGTAAATCGATCATGAATAAATTACCTTCATTTGCAACTGCAGCGGGAATAGGTGAACATTGCTCTGTGCGCACTGCAAAGAGGCCTAGGATTGGAAGACCATGTATTTTAACACCTTTCTGTCCTACTGACTGGTACTGTGAGAAACTTGCACTGATTTACCCTAAACTTCAGAGCTCTCAATCGTGGCCTATTATAAACACACTGAAGCAACTCAGTTCTAAGTAGGCACCGTACGAGATTAATATGCTACACACAAAAAATACAAAAACATAACATTCTGAAAATAGCTTACTTAATCTTGCATTCCCAAGTGTTAAAAATGTGAAATATAAAGAGGAACTAAATCATTGACACGGATTACCTTAATGTTTTTTACATTCATTGCTCTGAATTCGATCAGTGCTTTTTATAGTAAAGTTTAGAACTTTAATATAGGGCCCAATATGGCCCGGTTTGAAGGTCTGTTCTTAATTACTTCCGGTTCGTAGACCCAGAGGGACCCATCCCTCTTAAAACCTGGCTCTAACCAGTAACCACTCTGCCTTCCTCTCCCACTGTCTCTCTAGCCTTCACTGTTCCTTCTGTCCCGCCTCCTGATCTCCCTACTGACTCCTCCTCCCCCTCAACATGCAACCTCCCCTAGACGTATCCCTTAGTGTCCTGCTCCTTCTCTTTGTCCCCCCTTCCTTTATCTCCTCCCTTGCTTCCCTCTCACCTCCTCCTCTCCTACGTGGTCTCTTCCCCTTTCCTTGCCCCTTCGTTCTACATCACTCTATCCTTTCTCTCCCTTTAATGCCACTCCCAACTGGTCTCCCTCATCTCACTCCTACCCCCCCCCCCACGCCCTCAACTCCACAACCCTAAGTCTTTATGTGATCCTGTTCATTTTCTTAGTCATCTGGTTCGAAATGGTTTTAGTTCGATGGAATAGGTAAAGTGCTTTTATACTTCACAATGCACCTGCGCTATATACCACTTTGAATTAAGTAAGAGCATTGAAATCCAATGGAACATTCAAACAGGAGATTTCAGGGGCACCTTTTACTAATCGGACAACAGAACCAACTACCAAATAGGCCCTATGCCCCACTGTCAAAGATCTCATGTAGCCTCAGGGCTTTAAGTGGGCCGGGTCTCACCAGTGCTGAGCACCGGCAGTTTTTTAAAGGGGGCCTCTAAACGGGTCTCTATTGGGCTCTGTTTTGTGCCCTGGCACAGGCGGTCCGTTTTTTCCGGGCTGCAGTGACAGCAGGCACATTGATGTGCGCGGGCTCACACTGCTCACTTCTCACTACTGGAGAAGTTACGGCATGACGTCATGCCAGGTGAGCGTTGTAGGGAAAGGCAAATTCTTTAAAGAGAATCATTTTCTCTCTGGATTTCCCTTCTCTTTTTGAAACTCAGGAGCAGCAACATTGTCGTGGTGTCACCAGGGCTGTAAGTGGAAGCTTTTTCAATATTATATACAAGCCATAGTTGCTGCTTATTTATCTTGAGACCCGGCCCACTTAAAGCCCTGTATGCAACTAACAACCACTGACGAAGCCAATAGTCCTGACTTGTTGTAGGTATGATGTTACTTGTTGTATCATATATGGATGCAATGACAGAAACAGCAAAATACAAGTCGGGCGGCACTCTATGCCAAGCACAGATTTTTAGCTTACGTGGTTTAAGCCACGCCCCCTATTTAATTTGATCACGCCCCTTTGTAAGAACCCCCTCCTCCCAGTTTTTCATCCCACTTAAAGCCCTGTGTAGCCTACAATCTTGCTTTACAATTATGCACGCTATGTTTGGAAAACCTATAGAGTGCACGTACACCCAAGGGTTTCTTGGCGCTATGACAACCAGGAAAGAACAGAAAGAGGGTTCGGCTGATCAAAAGCTTGCGTTAGCACACTCGGGCGCTCTAAATACAGAAAAATAAACTGGTGCATGTTCTTGAACATGCATCAGAACGGACTTTTTACAATTTAAATTGTAGGCGGTGTGCAGGGGAGTTGAGAAAACAATGGAGTGAAGGAGAAACGAGAAATTTCGCACAATCCATATGACAAATCCTCCTGCGGTCTTCTGCGAGATTCAGAACAGCTTTTCCCTAGGGGAAATGGGGAAAATGTAACGGGCAACTGCTTTTAAAGTCTGGGCTGCGATTCTGCACTAGGTAGCCAAGCGCCACAGTAAGGGCGACAGGACTGAGGTAGCTGCAGGGCACGAGTCGGGGGTACACGCGGGAGGACGGCGTCTCCCCACTTTTTTCACAGGGTGGACGCCGTCCACCCTGCCAAGAAGTGTGTCCCCACTGTAAAATATGCTGAATTCGTCCCGGTGTAATTTACAAACACCGGGACACATCCTGCAGCGCCTGCTTGTTGTTATCTGCTTTCTATCTGCAACAACGTGCAGGCGGGGGCAGGGCCCTCTTAGTTCTGACTCCTGCTGGGCCCATAACAAAGGCCGAATCGGAGGGGTCATCAGGCCTCCTTTTGTTGGAGTCTCCTGGCTGGGAGCAGTCAGGAGCCTCACACCTGATGCAAATGCAGCGGAGGGGAAACAAAGGCTCACACCTTGCTAGCACTTCACACATACTGAAGAGAGGCAGCTTTTAACTTTGTTCAGGCTCTGTTTAGGAGATATCCATGCACTGTAAAAACTTCAGATGTGTTGATGTTTCCCAGCATTTGCACAAAATAAATAGCATTTATATAGCGCTTACTACCCCTGAGGAGGAGTTGTAATAATTTAAATATCACTATTTCTTTTCAAGCACTATGGCTAGAGAAAACTTAACGCTGATAAAAGGTAACATTGTTTTGTGTGTAGCGTACAAAAGTGTGAATCTTCTGCCTAAATCAGGAGGGTTTGCAAGTATACTCGAAATGTGCTCATGATAGACCTGCTAAACATATATGTGAGGGCTTAAGATCTGATGTCACTTCTTGTGATGCCAGTTCCTGTGATGTCACGCGCTGTGATGTCACGCGCCGCGATGCCACTTGCATATTGATTAACTAGGTTAGTCCTCCCCACTTCTTTTTTTAGCACTTGTGCCCTGGGTAGCTGGCCTACAGGGAAATCGAGAAAATGCCATAGGATAGATACTCCTGAATACGTGTTCTGGGGTCCAGCCATTCAGGCGTCAAAGGCAGTAGGCATCCTGGGTAACATCCACTCGTGCCCGGTCCTTCTGGCCACCGAGGCATCAACCTGTCGGAAATGCACTTGATATCTCTATCGGCAGCCTGTATCTGCCAAAGAATCAAGACGTTGGCCGGGGGGGTTGTGCTAATGAGACGTTTAATTTGTATGATAGGTTGCAGTGAGGGTTGCCTCCTGTAAAACAAAGGTCTTGTTTTGTACGTGCACGCATTCTCCTAATCAGTGATAGGAACACTTGACGATTTACAGCCACTGTCTCCTGGAAGGGCAACTCTGTCGTTTAAATCCAAGTCTGTGGTCCATTAGAGATTAGAAATATCATTTCCTGAGCCGAGTCACTGCTGCTCTCCGAGGACCCGCCAGACTCGGAAAAAAATCGTTATAGATACATATTTCTAAAAAGAGACTGGAAGATCACATAATGTACCACGTAGGAAGTGACGCAGGTGGCTCGGGGAGGTGACCGGACTTGATATAAAGGCCATGGGAGCTAGGTTCACTAAATTATTGGTGGGCCCTGGCCATATGAGCAGCCCAATCGATGAGACATGCAGCGCTCTTCCCACTGGAAGCTCTGACTCACGTTCCTGATGGTCCATGGAAAAGACCAGGAATGAACGGAGACCAAACATATTACGTTAAAGAACAAGCAATTTTACATTTCAGCCCGGCCTTTTTTTTTTTTTATTTCAAGTGTGAACGTGCACATGGTATGCCCCTCTTCTTTATTTGCGTTAAAGAATACACTGTTAAATTCTTATGCCTGTCTACATAACGCTAGGCGTTTAATCCTTGCACCAGTTCTGTCAACCATATGTAGACTCCAGCTATTCAAAATACTACAGATGCAGTCCGGGCAGCAGGTCGAATAGTCTACAAATGAATGAAATACTGCAGATGTGACCTCCAGCATCAGACAACTCTACATGTGGTCGCAATACCTAGGCAATAATTCAGAGACCTCCAGATCTACTATTGTAGATTGTGTCCCCAGAACTACTCAAAAAGAGTAAGTCACAGATGGCTGCAGTACTCCTAATGTGGCAGCCAGCCCCAGGCAGTACTCCAGGTGTCTACAGAACTTACCACAATATCCCAAGTGTGGTTTTAAGAACGTCTGAGGTTTAATCAAGGATGTCTAAAGTTTTAACAACACACATATTTTCTCCAATCTTTAACTCTTCCTGTTTACCTTAGTGTCAGCTGCCTTGTCAAAATGTTTTGCAAAGTGTACCGACTGCGACATTAGGATCCTACTCATCATTTGCTGACACCATATCAAGCCTTTTTGGGCCCCCTTGGATTCATTACTTACATACTATCCTACATTGTACTTACGGGCGAGTGTAGCTCTTTATTTGATTTCTCTCTCTGCTTATCGCCTGCTTGTGTATTTAAATTCTCCGTTGGATTGGTTCTCATACGCATATTGATTGCAATTTATCATAATTTAGACGTTTTTGCCTTCCAGCAGGTCCCATCTATACAAACATTGCATTAATGCTTAATACCTTATTTGTTGCTACTTCAATCGCTTAGTAGGGGACCTATGCATGTATAAATGTTCTGTGCTTTAGCATCACCACAAGCTGTTGTTCCATATGCACCTGTACTTTTGGACATGTCATTCCTCTACACAATTTGCATAATGTCTTGTCTGAAAACTGTGATGGTATGTAAATCAGATAATGTCAATAAAAACTATAATATATATATATGTAGTAACTTTAAGATCACTGGATTAAAAATAGAATAATTGAAACCACTTAAAAACTTAATTCCATGTACATGTCTTAAAACAAGAATGGGTAATGCAATAGGTCGAGCCTTTTTGGCCTATTGGCTTTTTGACCACTGGCAAACAAATGCTTTTTGCCGTTGCTGCACATAATTGGAAAAAAATGAAATAAGGTGCAATGACGTGATCTTGTACATACGGAACAACGCTGCTGGGTGGTGTATCATTCTTCATTGGGGCACATGCAATGACATGCGTGCGCATGCGTCACCATGCATATGGAATAAGGTGAATGCCATTTTGCTCATTCTTTTATTTATCATTCCAAGATAGCAAATGCCACTTGGAGCGGGAAATAAAAAAAACGTTTTTTTTTTTTTTTTGCATGAAAGCCCTTTTATTGAAAATGGAATTGAATGGCACCAAATGGGATCTGCTGGGCCTCCAAAAATAAATTAACAGAATAAAAATGGTGTTTGATAGCGGGTGGGGGAGCAACAGAGGAGCGGGTGGGGGAGACGTCAATGCAGGGTGCTGCTAGGAGTAAAGGAAAGTGTGTGAGGCCAATGGATGAGCTTGAGGTGGGGGTGCAGATGAGGCATAAAAAAAGTAGGTGAGTAAAAGAATGTACGAGCAGAGGGTGTGGGGAGGAGAGCGTATCATGAAGTGCACCAGAAGTGGGGGATAGGATTATTTGAGGTGCAGGAGCTGAATACCATAGAGCAAGAACACACATGCACTCTAATGGAGCATGACGTGATTGATGAGAATTCGTTTCCTGAATGACAGCAGTGGAAGGAAACGAGCCATCTAATCAAAAGGATGGTAAAGAAGCTATGCTCCAAGGGAGGGGAAACCAAAGAAGAGAAAGGAAAGTCATTGAATAAAGAAGCAAATAAGAGTGAAAAGAAAATCAACCAATGGTAAGCAATGACCTGGCTCTATGCCCTCTGAAACTTTTTGTTTACAAAGCATCTTTGAACAGACAGCTATAAGACGTCTGTAGGCGAGATTTAAATATCACCACAACTACTTTCAGTGCAAGAGCCTTCATTTGGTTGCACTGAACCATAATGCCAAATATAAGTGATCCTCAACTTTACATTGGTTTTAAAATCATGCCCCATTATTTGCACACACCTTTAAACCATCAGCTCTCGGGCAAATTTGATGATTTGTGCATTTATAGTTAAGATACACAGTGTTAGCCAAGCAGTATTTGGTTGGGGGTCTCCAGATTCTGTCAGACGTTGGACAAAAGTCTAAACACATTTCCGAATGATCGCAGGCTAGGCTGCTGTGGCAAGGCAGGGGTCCTAAGCTGGTTTCAAGAGGCTGTAGGTTAAGGGAAGAGGTGACCCACCAGTAGTTTTTAAAGGCAAGTACACTGACGAACTAGGTGGGTCTTGGGTTGTTCAATGAAGGGTAGTAGATTGAATTGTTTATGGAGTTCTTCAGGAGTTCCTTAGTGTAATGTGCAGATAATTCATACTTACCAGCTAATACATCTTAGGAATTTAATAAGGGGCACCAGTTGGAGGAATGACCTCTGAGCATCTGTGTATCACCCTCCTAACTCCGCCCACACGAAGTCCCAAGTCAGATTTAACTATATTTAACTACTGCTCTTTGAAGTCTACTATTAGACAAGTTTCCAACTTCGGTTATTAGCCTAGATCTCAAAACTACTCAACTGGTTAACAAGCTTTCTCTGTTATCCACTAGAAAGCCTTTCTGAAGTCCATGTACATGTTATTCACTGCTCTAGCAGGACTTACTTTGTTGCTTGCCTAAGATTCCATTGGGATAAGCGGGGCAAGCTGAGCAAGGTTCTACATGGCTCGCGCCCGGTCCTTCACTCCTGGAGATTGGTTTGTCAAAGTAGAGGCAGGCTAGAGTCCTAGACAAAGCCCTTTTCCTCAATAAAGCAGTTTGGAGATACAAAAAGTGCTAGGGAAGCGCATTCATCCAATCTAAAAGTGGGCTTTTCTGCTTAAACTTTATTTTTCAGGAGTTCAAAAGTAGAACGTGTACCTGAAAGCCTGTCTGCAGCACAGTGCAGTATTTCATCTCAGTGAAATTCTGTAAATCCATAGGCTCTACACCACCTCTGTTTTGCCAATACATATAATTGCCTTAATCGAGGTTTTGAGCCTTTCCTGAAAAGTGTCTTTGTTAAGGCGGGGGAATCCAGTGGCATGAAACCAGCATTGGCAAAGCTCATCTGGCTTATAACTGGAATCACAAACCAGTCCCAATGGCTTTGCCAGCGTGTCTCTCTTCTGTGGGCAGTGACTTCTGCCTCTGAGTAGGGAGCAGGGGCGGCTCCTCCGCTATGGCAGAGGAGCGTCGCCCCACTACTGAAACACAGCAGGCAAAATAAAAATAAAATGACAATAAAACTATTTTGTCATTTTATTTTTGACTTCTAATCTGCGAGCCTAGGGTGGGGCCATGTCGCATAAGCAGCAGGGGTGGGGGGTGGGAGGAAGAGTGGTGGTCTGCACTGAAAGTGTGCATGGCGGTTTGGCCGGCCATCCACGGTCGGCCAAACCGACATGCGCACTTGGATATCGCCAGGCTGTTCCCTTGGAGATATTCCCAGTGCTCAGGGCACAGGATCCCACTCCCTCCTGGAGCGTGAGACTGGCCCGCTCCGCCCAATCCCATCACTTCTCTCATGCTGGGAGTAATAGCATGCACCGTCATCATGAACAAAGAAGACTACCGCCTTGAATGTGAACGACTACTCAATGACACCAAAAACTATGAGAGACTCACTCAAGATCCGAGTGAAGCCCTCAGAACCCGCATCCATACACTGGTCGAAGAGGCTGAAACCACAGGACAAATCACGACAAATGAAGCCAAATTCCTAACCACCACTCCAGGGAGAATACCGTACTTCTATATAGTACCAAAAACTCACAAAAACAAAATCCCCCCTCCCGGGCGCCCAATAGTATCAGGCATAGGATCTTTACTGGAACCGCTCTCACGCTACTGTGACCATTTCTTACAACCATTGGTCCAGTCCACCAGTACATATCTCAAAGACACCAAAGATCTCCTAGGCCTTATCGATACCCTGGCCTATAATCCGGACACTTAATTCCTGGTAAGCCTTGACGTAGAGAGCCTGTACACCAGTCTCCCGCAAGACGACACCCTACAAGTATTGAAATCCGCCCTCAACAACACCAACTGGCAACATCGGACCTCGAAAAGATTCATCCTGGAATGTGCCACGCTTGCACTCAAAGAAAACTTCTTCGAGTTTGAGGGCCGGCTCTACTTACAGAAGTACGGCACATCAATGGGGAGTGTTTTTGCTCCTAGCGTGGCTGGTCTATATGTATACGACTTTGAGACCAGGTACCTACTTGACAACGACCTGCCACGATTCCCCCAAATCAGATTTTACAAACGCTACATTGATATCCTACTGATCTGGGAAGGTAACAACGAAACCCTCATAGCATTCTGCGAATGGTTAAACTTGGTGACCCCAATCTCAGATTCACACACAGTTTTGACAGACACAAGACCACATTCTTAGATTTGGACATAGAAGCAGAAGGTGGGGGTCTGAAGAGCAAAACCCATTTCAAAGCCACTGCCCGGAACTCCCTACTCCACTTCACCAGCTTCCATCCCAGGTCCCTGCGCGAGAACCTCCCCTACGGTCAGTACCTTCGGCTCCGCAGAAACTGCAGTGACATAGGGGACTACAAATCGCAAGCCAAAGATCTTAGCGATAAACTACAGCAGCAGGGCTACCCCAAAAGGATTACAGAAAAAGCCAAAAAACTGGCAAGAAACCAAAACCGTGAAGGACTTATTGAGATACAGGCACGGGAACCAACACCCGCACCACTTACATGTGTAACCACATTCAATGCCGTTTCCCACAAAGTCTCACACATTATCAGAAGGAATTGGAAAATGATGAAGACAGGTAACCTTAACTGGGAACCCCCCCTCCTTTCAAACAAAAGAGCAAGATCCATTAAAGATGCCATAGTCTCCACACAACCAGCACCACAGCCGAAGCCCACCAACACAGTCCTCAATGTTTGGGGGCTCCCAAGCGTGGTTGGTCACTTCCCCTGTGGCAACTGTAGCGTGTGCCACATCACTGAAACCACTAAGAGCCTCAGTCTGGAACCAGGGAAGACATGGCAATTGAGACAACACACGAATTGCAATACGGCACATGTAATTTACTGCATCATATGTCCTTGCAATCTCACCTACATTGGGATGACCAACCGCAAGGTCAAGACAAGAATCTGCGAACACCGCAGCACCATCAGGTGTAAGAAAAACACAACCCGCATGACGAACCACTTCCTAGAAGTAGGCCACACAACTAATGACATGCGTTGGGTCATCATTGAAGCATTAGACCCCAACCTACCGAATATACAGAGCCGTCTGCTGGAAAAGGAGCAAAGATGGATCTACCGCCTATCCAGTCACCAAACAGGCCTCAACGATAACATTCCATGGAACAGCCTCAGGAGACCCTAGCAACTTCCATGTCTGCCATTCACAGTATGGACGTCCCTTATCTCGCAAATTGCACTAACTACAGACGCACACTCATCCGGCGCAACCGCTACTTGAGCCCCACCTAGTCCCACTTCCTTGTTGAGCCTCAACCACGACAAGTGATCTGGCCCCATTCTCTACCGCATATATAGTATGCCCCCTTAACATGCCCTCTGGGCTTTGACGCATCCATCAAGATTGGCGGAATCACAACAGATCCCCCTCTGGGCACTTAAACAGCCCTTAAACATGATTTACAGTTTCCACACCATATGCCTCCAAGATGTGCACTATGGCACACCAGGACCTTTTTGTTTATCTTGCACGTATGTACGGGCACTGCATTTCAATGTCCCCTTTGCTCCGATGTCCAACTATGCACTGGGTCCGTTTCATTGAAAGCATTAATGTTCAAAGTATCCAACACTTATCCAGATTTCGCCCATATAAACCACCCCAACATGGCCACCGCCTGCCCAGTTGGCCAACATTGTACTAAGACCCTTTCATTCTAATCACCAATGCACAAAGAATACAGTACTTTGTTATACTTCGCCATTCCAGACCACTCCATCATGGCCGCCGCCTTTTCCAACTTCCCAACTTAATACTGCGCATGCGCAAGGTCTTCCTGCTAAGTAACGAGCATACCGGCACGTACTAGACAGCGCTCAGTGGCATAAAAGCACCAACTCCCCGGCGCTTTACACCAGCCGAGACGACGGGAGACCACAGCAGGTTTAAAGACGGGCTACTCACCGAGACCAAGTAAGGTTGCGTTTTCCCCCACATCCAGGATATCAGAGCACACATGGACTTCCGTGCTCACCGTGCCTTTATCCTCCCCCTCTTCTCTCTAGATTGGCACACCGGATGAGACCCTCCCGAGCCTCGATCAGCTGCCCTAACCTTAATATAGTGTAAATATGATTTCTAACACCACGTCGCTAGGCAAACTATACCCACTGGTTTTAATTGTTTTGAACTATGTATCGCGCCGCATGACCTCCTGTGTCAGATTCACGTGTGGCCTTTGCAAGCTCTAGAGAACGCGCCACCAAAACGCATGGCAATAACATGTGTGGCTATTACCCGCACAGCGCGCCACATTACCACATTCTTTCGTGGCCACCACTGGCTCGATATAGCGCGCAATATGACCATATGTCAAACACCACGCTTGTTCAGCACAACGAGCCCTGTGACCTACTGGACCTCACACAAAGCTTTTTCCTTCAGCTTCTTTGCCACGATAAGCCAGGGGTGATCATTATCTCTCATAGGCTGCAAGACACTACTCGCATGCAGCATGCTCCACTCTATCAAGGCAAAGCAGACAATCACTGTGGTAGTCATCCAGACAATGACTATAGCACCTACGTAAGATTGCATTTTATGTTGCTTAACGTATATGTATATATATGTCTTGTCTTGTTTCCCCAACAGGTTTTTTTACAAGTGTCTGTAAGTACGCTGACACTTAGACCACACACCTTCGCGCGTGTGTAGGTACTTCACTTATTTTTCACGTGGCGCCTTCCACCTTTGCCACTCACTAACCGGTCCTGAAGAAAGCCCCTCCCACACACCTTTTAGCGGGCTGGAACATGTAGACCAATTCACATAGTCAACTAAGGATAATAATTTCCTATTAGTTGCACCACACATTTTTAACTATATCCTGAGCCGCCATTAACAAACTTTACAGGCAAGGATCCTCAGAGATATTTTTAATAAAAACTCACGACACATCACACATTTACACCACACCAGCTCTGCTGTAATCAGGCGTCGTAGCACAACCGGGGGGCATTCGGCCACCCGGTTGGGACCCCAATGATGAAGCATGACACCAACCAGGTTGGTGTGTGAGGGGTCTTTTAAACACACCTAATGGGTCCATGTACTTACCACAATAGTGATTGTACCATACAGACATAGTGGGTTCGTCCACATCGTTTAATCTAGTAATAGCATGAGACCATCGCTGGGATTGCGTGGGGAGTCTGTGAGCCTGTGCTCCCAGGTATGGAGTGCCAGCAGAGGAGCAGCGCAGGAGCAGAAGATCGCGGGGCCGACCATGTAAGGTAAGTGTATTAATTTGTAATTTTTTTTCTCCGTTCTGCTCCCCCAGGTTGATTGGCAGCAGCCGCCACTGGTAGGAAGACCTGTCAGGACCATTTGCATGCATTCACACTAAGTGTTTTTAGATCTGGCTAGGGAACTTTTCTGAGGTGTGTGAATGTGCTTTTACAGTGTGCGACTGCTACTCTGACTGGTGGGGGAGTGCAAGAACGTTTCTGCCACTGTTTGACTGGTACTCTGTAGGGGTGCGATATTGATTCCTGTAGTTTGTCACAGTTATAGTCTGAGAGTGATGCGAAAGTACTGTTGGTAATTGGAGTGCTTTACTTTTTTCACCATTATAAGTGTTAACAGTTCTAACTGCTTTTTTGTTGAAGATATGAGTGAAGACACACTGTGTACTTATTTAACGATGGTCGAGTCTTACTCTTGAAACAATGCAGCAGCAATTCACTTAAGCAAAATCATCTTTAATAGCTTGTAAGTCTTGATGGCCCTCTTTCCCGAATGAGGCTGCCCAAAGACTGGGGGACTGGGCATTAATGAAGCAGGTTGTCCATTTATTTACTTTAAGATAACCATTGCACAGTGACTACTGGAAGACCACGACTGCCTACCAACCCTGCATGAATAATTGCCTCCCCCAACATCATGAGCACAACCAGCTGCATCTACTGGTGTCATCAATCACCAGTTACACCGGTGAACAGAGTATCAGCCTCTTCCCTGGATGGCTTAGTGCATGCAAATACTTACCCTCTGCCAGGGGACTCTGCTTCTGGCCTCACATTACCGATGTAATTCGGTGTAGCGTTATTATGCAGACTTGCCTAAAAATTCTGTGAGATTCCATGGAATTATGCAAGAAAAGTAAGTCTGCATTTAGTGTTATTTTCGTAGCGCAAAAATGCCCCTTCATGTCCAAAATGGATGCAAGGATGTATTTTAAGCTAAGAAATACTACTAATCGCAACAAAACGCAAACAGCAGCATGAGCAATCGCTCGCTAAATCGGTTCTTGGGGTAGGAATTTCCCCCAATTTACGCCAGGCATTTAGCAATAGCCGCTTACAGCAAAATGGATGCGAGGGTGCATTTTGCATTAAGAAAATAGTGCTAAATGCAAACCACCACAAACAGAAAATTGTTTCTGTGCTATTCCCCCTCCCCACCAAGATTACTTTTAATTATGCAAGTGGGGGGAATGGCATTATTATTGGCAATTCTGCGTCAAAGAGTAAAGTGGAATACCAAAATTACTCCGATTACTCCATGCGTAAATAAAATGATGTCCAGGCCTAAGGCTAACTCGAGGAGGTGGTGTGGGTTAGAATCTTTGAACTAAACACTAACCACAAAATTACATACCTACACAGTGAAAGCAAGGAGTCTATAGTCACTCCTGAACTAGAGATTTATGCAAGATGATATCTCAGTGTTGAACCATGTAATGCCCATTCCAATAATGTTTGGCAGAGAATCTGCAATGTACACCCGCTACCCACTATATTTGACACAGAGACTGCTTTAACAAGGTGTGTTTCCTGTTGTGACCAACGGAACTTCTTAATAGACCGCCCAATCAAATGGCTGTAAAAGAAAAATAAAGGGGCGGAGCCATCGCCGGGAGCCAACTTCCTATTGGACCCAAAATAAGCTCCAAATACACCCCTTTAACACTTGACCCTCAGAGTCGTGAGCCAGACCAATGAAAGGCTTACTCAGGGAGGTGGTGCAGGTCAAACTCGAAACTCCACCAAGCACACAATAACACTATAGAATCAAAGGTTGAGTCTGTGTTTTTACTTTTATGAAGAAACGGGCGCTTTAATTCACACACAAGTTAAAGCTAAACATAAAAATACAAAAGTATACAATGGAAACCACACCTCAAGCCTCTCGTTTACTAGAGACCTGTGTAAGAAGTTCTCTTGCTGCTTAACAATGAGAAGCCCTTTCGTAAGGTGTTTTTCATAGAGTTCACAATGTCACCTGTCAGATAGTTCACAGTACTGTCACAGAGTTAGACCGTACAAAGCTCCTTTCACAACCGTATTTGCCTCTCAAGGGATGACCAATGCTACAACTTCTTAGACTGACACAGTGGTTGCCTTTTTTGTGATTACTTGAGCATAACAAACAGATGTCCTGTCAAGCCACATCTAAAGAATTCCCTGCCTTCCCTCGTCGTTTGTTTGGATTTATGTTTTGTCAGACCTCTTGTGTCAGCTTGATTTAAATTTTGATGCTTGCATTTATTTAACACAGTGTACTAATTTAGCTCCTCAAAGAATCACTCACAGAGCACTATCCTTTAATGTTTAACAAGAGAGAGGAGATAGCTATCTAGCAGCTGATTTGCACGTGGTATAAGCAAGAAACCTGGGTTCAATAATGTAGCTTCCATTTGGGCAGCAGGTGCAGTGACACCAGGACCTAGGGGCCTGAAGGACCCACTGAACCCTGATTATTGCTGTATTTTATAATTCAAACAGAAGTCAAGGGGGGCATTTTCTTCCTTGCAGTAGGGCTCATGACACACTGGCTACCTACTGCCTGGGTTCAAATCCCGGCTTCCTAGCTTGAGCAAACGGTGGTTTCCTAGGCAATAACTTTACTGTGTCACTTTTAACTTTGTCACACTTGAGAGCCCGTTGAAGTCATTCAGCTCAGGATGTGCATTACTCAAAACATCTCTTGCATATGGTTATTAAAGAATAATGTTGCTCTACTTATAATAATATACGCAATACATAGAGGGCACGTGGTAACTCACTTGTCATTTGGTGGCTAACGGCGTCATTGGGGGGTCATGGATGTCTCTAAACTCGTATTTAGAAAAAAAACACTTCTGCAAAATAACACTCACCGGAGTGCCATAATCTAATCATGTAATAAGGCGGAAAGCTACCACATGTTACAGAAATACACTTTTTTGAATTCTGAGAAACGTTTAGCATATTTTAAATGACATCTGCTGCACAAATTACATGCCAAACATATTGATGGCTCGGCTTGTGCTCCATCTCTTAGAGCCAAGCCAGGCCTGAGGCTCAACTCTACAAGCTTTCCCACATCCAGGTCGCACGCACTGACGTGACACCGGGGTTCAAATGCTCAAAGCCAACACACTCACTAAACCACTGGTGACTGACGTACAGTACACCACACCTCCCAATTTGAATATTGGCTCGGAGGTAATCTGTGCTGCGAGGACCTCTCCTGATAGGTTATAAAATATTTGGGGAATGTTTAGCCACGGTAGCCCGCCCTTTTACAGAGTGTAGTAGAGCTGCTAAGTAGTTTACATTAAAGTCCCGAAGGGATCCCGCCGAATGTAGTTATTTATTTCACAAACAAAAGGCAGCATCTTCGGGAATGGGGCTGAAATAGGCAGTCGATTGGCAGACTGACTGGTGGAAGCAGCATACCATACTTTAAAGGTGGCTCATGATGAATGTCAGGATGGCGGCAATGCACCAGAGATGGTGCCACAGCACGTCATACGCGCAAGCTATCGATAGTATACGACGTCAATATGGATTTTTTTTCTAAGTAACGAACTAGGTGATAGGGGACTTATTTTAACGGCAGCCTTGGACATCACTGCTAGTGTTAAAATATCCTGTCATTTCGTGCAGGCCAATACATATCAGGAGCACACTGGCGCACACTGCTCCCAGTTCAGAACGAGGGCGGGGACGTGTGGCAGTCTAGAAGCTGCTAGAATTGCGTAGACAGACTGGCCTGACAGTAAATCTAGAGTTTTCCCAACAGACTAGTGTCTCTAAAAGGCGTGTGCTGCATCACAAGGAGTATGACCGCCTCAGCCCAAACAGCCTTTCGAAAAGCCACACGAGGGCGCATTTCATACCGAGCTGCAATAAGGCACGCGGTTTCCAGTCAGATCAGAGGTCGGAGTGCAGGCCGGGAAGTATCCTGAAGTTGAGTTGCTTGTGGAGGTGATAATGCAGCTTCAAAGCCAGAAGAATGCCTTCCGCAGCAGAACCAGCTGGAAAGACTCCCTCTGCCCTTCAGCTGCTCCGAGGGATGCATTGCTATAAATACAGCCTCGGCAGCTGGTGTTAGGGGCAGGCAGCGTGCCAAAGGATTTTCAGGGAGCGAGTGTGTGGGTCGGGGAAGAGGTACGCAGACATGGGCACTGTCCACGGAAGCGCAAATCTAGCTCAAAGAACACCGTGTGCTCGGGCCCTGGCCTTCCACAGACATGAGCATACTGTGCTGGCCCTGGATGTGCCAAGAACAGCCAGTAGGAAGAGACGAGACTCTTGCCACTGACCACCCATTACCAAGCTGTAGTCAAAAAACCATGCAACCGAAGGCGGTGAAAAAGCCCAGACCAGTGGTGGCAGTGATCAATTCACAGTTCAGAAACTGTCCAGGGTGAAGAGGTTTAAAAAAAAAAAAAAAAAAGGGTCGGGTCAAAGGCCAAAGTGAACAAATTCTAGGGCAGAAAATCTTCAAACAGGAAGGACCTTCATTAGCTGTGCTGAACTGGAAAAGTGTGGATGTCTGGGGTGGCCTCTACAGAACGTGCTTGGTATCATTTGTGAAGACGAGGGGGGTCATGTGTAGCGCCACTACATTGTACTGTGGAGCTAACAGGAGGTAGAAATCTCTGTTGATACCTACCAATTGTGTTAGGGTGGATCATTCTACTTTAAAGGGCACGTACAATCTGGTAGTACTTTGCAGTAGGGGCGCCACCTATTGTCTTCACTAGCTCCTTAAATTCCAGGTGACCGCGAATATTTCAGGAGACTATTCCGTAGAGTCGCTGCCTTAACAGAGGAGGAAGCACGTCTTCTGGATGGACGTGATGGTCACCAGGTGGGCCAGTCTAAACACATTTCTAGATGGGCATGATGCCACCAGGGGTGCTAGTCTAGAATGCATGGTTGTCTAGTACAGTCACTTTTACACACCTAAAGCAATGCCCCAAAAGAAAAACAGTGAAAAACATTGAGAGCGTAACAAGAGATGGCAAAACTATGTACAGCTTATGGATCTATAATGGAGAGATGCTGCAAAATCTAGCACATAGTCATTCATGGCCCTCAAAGTTCTATCTAGCTAATCAATTGATCAGCAACTGCTGAACAAAGCCAAAACAGTTCCTGGAATTAGAAACCATACACACACATAAATGATCGCTCAATTTTGGAGATTGTAATATGACATTACTGAAGCAATCTTGTTTTGCCTCAAAAAGAGGAAAGCTTATTATGAAACTATTGTTTCAAAGATGTTGGACACAAAATACTGGACCCCTAAAGGGGAACCTTTTGTTGTGATGGGCATTCTCCCAGCCTTATATCAAAGCTGCCTTGATTTAAGGAAAGGACATGCTTTTCTTCCTATTTTTGTCCTTAAATAATCTAGGTCAAGGAAAGAAGTTCTACTAGTGCTGAGCAAGGACTTTGTGGCAAAATAATAGTAGTCGGAGGGTCAGCAGTATTAGAGAAAACTTCCATAGGGCATGTAGCATTCTGCAAGTCGTTTGAATGCATACAGTGGCTTCTAACCATTCGAACACTAGCTTTTAATTGGGGATTGAAACAAACATCTTAAAATCTACTGGAGACCAATAATATACTATGGTGGCAGGAAAATAAAAACACTGCTTGGGGCAAAGGAGAACCAAGGACAAGAGCCCTACTGCCTGCCAACAAGGAGTTTCAGTCAAATCCCAGAGGCATCCCATGGAAGAGAGGCCCCCATCACCCACACAGCTAAGAGTGAAGCCGCACACTAGCAAACTGAAGCAGTGCAAGGCTGCAGCAACTCTGTCAACTACTAGAGGCAGCTCCAGGTAAAGGCACTCTGTAAATTCAACATAGGTCCATGGCGAACTCATCCAAACCTCCAAAATTTCAGGTGAGAGACTCTGATCCTCCCTTGACCTGGTTAAGAGAGACAAGATCCACGTTTACTTCTGTAGGTTACAGAGGCAATGGAGAGTTCAGCATTCCCCTGGGGAACAGTTCAGGCAGCACTCACATCTCTGGGCGGGAGTGAAGACTGAACAGGCAAAGAGTATGGACCTCAGACACAAATGTGTGATGCACTCCAGGCCTAGAGAAACTTCGTATCGCTCCATTTTTTTACTGTTCTGTACCTTCAGACAGGGACCAACAAGCAGTTTTGGCCCCACCCCAAATAGCAATCTTCAAGCTCGAACCGCTAAGCCACATACCTTTGACACACAGCACGTATACATTAACATACTACAACTTGTAACCAGGAAATAATAATCTAAATGTACTCATTAAGTACCCATAGATCCAGAAGAACCAACTACACGCAGTTCTAAGATTTCAAAGCCATTCACCTGACCAAGGCAATGTCCCAAATGAGCAACATCATCATCTTTAGCAATTTACCCTTGTTGGATCAAGTCCGCAGAGCTCCCAGCAACCCCATCCTGTTCAGTGGAGCTCCACACTAAGCTTCTATAGGTGCTAGCACCATGGAGAGTGGGCTCCCAGAAGGAACTACACCAGTGTAGTTACCCGAGGCAACTCACTCCACAAAGTGGGCATCCCCAAATATAAGCAGTTCCACTTCCCAACAGTGCAAACTCATTCATTTTTATTATTCAGGTTTCATTAGCACAGGACGTAACTTATCGTGGAGCAGCAGAATAAAGAACAGGTACTAGTGGGTGTGTCGAGATGCCAGCATGGACCTGCTCAGAGTAATACAGCTTAATAAATTTCCAGTCTCAGGACACCCCACGGCATGCAAATACTGCACTCTCAAAACTCTACAGGCATTTCACTCAGCTAGCAACAAGCACAGACCGATCTCTTACACCTGGCCTGGAATGAGACCTCCACAAGTTCACTTTTTTTTCACAAGCATCGGGTTTCAGAATAGCTGGCATAGTTATGATAGTGACATTTTATGGGGCACATAACTTAACCGCAGGCAACCAGTAAACACTGACGACAGGAAAACAGATTCAGTAAGGGAGAAGAGTCAGAATACTGAGATCAGACTATCAGGACAGCTTAAGCGAAAGCAGCAGACACTGAAGGGCTGATGATCCAGAGGCCGCCTCCAAAATACATCCTGTATGTGGGAGCAGAGGATCCCATAACAGCAGCAACCACAAAGCACTGCATGGGACTCGGGATGGGTCTCTAGGCTGCCACTTCCCTTGTCTAGGGGTCTGGGTCACTGAACTCTCCGCGGTCACGGAGACAGGGTTTTTTACTCGTCGTGTAATGTGGTTTTTAGGACACAGTATTATTTCTTTAAGTTAGAATACAACTCATGCTTTGGAGTCATTGGAAGAATTATAACCGTGTTATGTAAAAGAGGAAGATGTTCTCATTTCCAGGAGGGGTGCTCTGAGGCAGACTGAAGCTACACTTATGTTCTAGTGTCATAGATGGAAGTCTACAGGCAGGGTTTCAGCATGTAGCAGAAGAATATATTCTGCACCGTCGGATAGGTATTGATGATGTGGTAATTCTTCCATCTAATATTCTGTGTCTCTAAGAAAGTGAAATTGATTTCATTTTCAGTTCTTCGCCCAGGCATGTATTACTTACATAAATGGGTCCTTGGAATTATTTTGCTGAGTCTGAGTGATTCAGCATGAACATGATCAGGACTAGTAATTTCTATTAGTCAAATTACTAACATGAAGTCGGATTCAGTGATTGTAGAGATGTGGTATGGAGACTGTTGGCGAAGGAACTCCTGATAATTGCCAACTGAATGGCCACTCATAGCAGTTCAGGGCAATATGGGCGTGATCCTTAGTACAGGATAACAAGGGCCTTAAATCTGCTCTTTGAATAAGTCATTTTTGTGTGGGGAGACTCCAGATTGTGATCAGAATCAAGATTAATTTTGATAGGTGGTGGATAATCATGGTCAATGAGTACTAATTGAAAACCATGCAACATCCTTCAAGGTTGGAAGGTTGTCAACTGCTTGGGTGGATAATGTTATTGTATGGCAGGAGGCACAATAGTGGGACTTGTATGTTCTTGGGGAAGCCCGGTATTCTGTGAAGAGGGGAGAAGGGACAGGAGCCTACAAGTCCCAGCACCGCTTGCGGCCCGAGTCAGCGTCACTCCCGTGCCTGGAGGCGCTTATCTGCATCCTCGGGCTCATACAACACGGGAAGCCCGGCATTCTGTGGAGAGGGGAGAAGGGACAGGAGCCTACAAGTCCCAGCAACGCTTGAGGCCCGAGTCAGCGTCACTCTCTTGGCTCCACCTCAGATCTAAGGTACTGGTGCTGTTTTTCTTCCATTCTCAAATGCCTTCTAGTGACTGCATCGCTTGTGACTATCTAAGAGAATTGCTAATTACTTATTTAACTAACTCAATCAGTTGGGTGAGCACCTAACATTGTGGTGGGTTATAATTTCCAGCTATTTCCAGCTAGCCCACCTGATTTAGTTATTTCACTTGGGTATCCATTTGGGTATTTATCCAATGGGGAAACGCAAGGCAATAGATCAAGCCCAGGGATCATCAAGACCAAAAAAAAAAGTGGGGGACAAGGAAAAGAGCACCCTGGAGGAAATCAATGATCTGATCGAGGAAGTGGAAACACTAATACGCCCTGATCATGCATACACAACAAAAGACGCTCCCCAAGGACAAGATCTCAATTCAAGTACAACCAGCGAGAAAAGGGGTAAAGGTGAAAGCAACTGGGGAAGGCCCATCCGGGAGCAAACTAACAGCGGGGCAAGGGTACATTTCCATAAAAAGTTTTATGTCAACACACCCCTTGCAAGGGGACACGCAAAGGGGTAATCAAAGCAACACTAATTGTTGTAACCCTATAGTACCAGCAATTCCATCCCTGAATGATCAAAATGGTGGGTTAATAGACCTTGTCACGGGCCCAGAAGCGACAGAAGAGACATCCTCCTTGCTTAATTTACCCATTAATTCAGGATTGACCACAGAAGGTTACATCAATGAATTAAAACTGCAGATTATGGATCTAACTAAGGAAGTTAGAGCCCTCAAGACAATAGTGTGTACACTATCCGATTCCCTTAAATTAGTGGTAGCGGATACTTCAAGCATGAAGGATCTTTTGCTTAGCTCCCAGATGGCCACGCAAAAAGAACAGTGCCCTAGCAGGCTGGCCTTGAGTAGTAGAGGTATACATAGTAGATCATACGACCCCCAACTACAAGAACCAAGAGTGTATTCTATTCACTCCCACAAGGGTATAACTCAGCACTTTTAAACAAAAAAGGAGTTAGTCCCCATGGAATGAGTCAACAACTCCCCGAACCGGTTGATGACAATAGTCATCACGTAAACATAGCATACCGAACGAGCAGACAGTTACAGGAAGCACATACTCTCCAAGGTCAACCACAGTGGCCAGAGTCCAATCGGTGAATCTTTTTAACTAATGTTCCCAAATTAACACCCAGCCTGACTAAAGAAGACAAACATTCTTTAATAAATAAATGTACCCAATGGCTTAGACATGCTAGGGGAGTAGATCACTCATCAGGGATGATATAATTTCAGCAAAAAGGTTCTCCCAAACAGGAACTGATTTGGAGTATATAGGCCTTACACTAATCCGTGCTGATCTGGTAGAAAATCTAGCGGCCTTTGATATCTGGACTTCTCATTTAACCGCCACAAAAATTAGGATGAAATATAACCCTCCAGACTCACTAACGAAACACGTCAATCATAAATCTCTTCCTAACCACACAGAGGGGTCTCCCCTACGGGAAATAGATTGATGGTTACGGAGACCTCTCCATCAGCTACACCAGGATCAATTATCTGAGTCCAATGGAGAGGATCCCGGCCACCAACTATCTTCACATTCTAGAAGTAGACCCGAACATATAACCTCTCGCTTGAATATAGGTAGTAAGGATAGCAACCCTCGAAATTTAAATGGGTTCATAGAGCCACTGTGCCCCCTTGAATTAGCCCAGATTGCATATCTTTAATGGAATATTGCGGGCCTGGGATCGATAGACTCTTCGGAGTGGTCTGGTCTAATTGACGCCCAGGACATTTGTCTATTTCAAGAAACTTGTTCCATAGATCCCATCTATCGTCTAGGCTATCTTAATTTCTACAAACCGGCAACTCCAGGACAGGGGGGTAGACCATCAAGTGGTTTGACAATCTGGATTAAGCATGATATAGGATTCAGGATCCAGGAACTTCTAACTGATAGCCCAGACATCATGGCCATTCACATACAGATCAGCCCCCAGACAATATAATAATCTTAAATGTTTATGCAAGAGGACTTAAAGGTGGAACACTGTCCAATACAATCTCCCTTCTAGATGATTTTCTGGATAGAAATCCCGAAATTGTCAATCTTGTTATAGCAGGGGATTTCAATACTACCTTTGAGCCCCTTGACCATGAAGATAATAAATTGACTGATGAGGAAGACGCTCAATGGAACATCCCCCTCCCTAGAGCTACCCCCATGAAAAGATGGACGGAGGAGAAATAACAGCTAAAATCATTGAGCCTGGAAAGGGGCAACAGGGCAGTTAATGGGAGAACTTCATCGGACAGATTAGGGTCAAACACATTTAATAATGGCCATAGTATGAGCCGTATTGATTATATTTTTATCAACCTGGAACAGTGGTCTGACCTCATCGATATGGAGGTGCTGGAAAGAGCAGTAAGTAATCATAACCCTTTGGTACTAACAATGAAATCATTAAGATCCAGTACGGCCCCACTGCAGACTATGCAAAGCACGTCAAAAAACGCCTTCCTCTGTAATGATATGAGACGGGTTAAATGGGATAAGGTCATTGAAAATCATCAAATAGTCTCATCAATTAGGGCAGATGTTACCAATACCTTGAAAGAGCTGCAAACTGTACATACCCAGGTACAACTGAACAAAATAATAACTGGGGCACATAACCTTTTTCACAAAATAAAGATATACTTCCTAAAGCCACTTAAGACAGCCTTGCAAATCTAGAGTGAACCATGATAACTGGTACAACAAGGACAGCAGACAAGCATACAAGTCCCTAGCGGCAGCAATTAAATCAAAAGCTTTATCAAACAAACAAGGAAATTGTACAAAGCCACACAGCCGAGAGCTAAAAGACTGGGACGAACAGAGATGGCAGGATCTCTATTGGGCCAGTTCAGGGAAAAACCTTCAAACCTTTTGGCAGCTGGTAAAATGGGGCAGAGGAGGGCAAGCACCATCTCCACAAAATCATGTAGCCCCAGAAACATGGGTAGTATACCTTTCAAACCAATTTGCAGCAGAAGAAGAGGGGGAAACTGAAGAGGCCTTCCAAATTCCACCTCATAAGTCAGACTTGCATTTTGATAAATCTGATGTAGAAGTAGCGTTGGGGACAGTAACTGGAGGCAGAGCCCCAGGTATAGACAGCATCCCAGCGGACCTATTTTTGCACGACAGGGATATCTGGCAAAGGTATATACAGTTGTTAGCCAATGCAATAGTCAGTGGAGCTCCCATTCCTGAATCCTGGCTAGGTGCAGAGATTCTACCAATTTATAAAAAAGGTGATTGATCTAGTCCTAGTAACTATAGGCCAATAAGCCTAATCGATTCAATACAAAAGGTGATGGCAAGACTAGTGCTGGCAAGAATTCAGGACTGGATCACAGATAATAACATACTAACACCTTTACAGGCAGGATTTCGTACCCACATTAGCACCATTGACCAGGTATTTCGCTTTGTACTAAAATATTGGCGCACTGTAGTGATCGCGGAAGGCGCAATTTACGCTGCCTTTGTGGATTTGAAATCCGCGTTCGACTTGGTCTCCCGAAAAAAACTTTGGTCAGTCCTAATGGACCTAGGGATGCCATTAGATCTATTATCTATAGTCGTGAGAAACTTTGCACAGGTGCAATGGGGCGCACAGGGTAACATCACAAACCGATTTCCTGTATCTAAAGGGGTTCGCCAAGGGTGTGTTATGGCCCCAACATTATTTTCATTATTTCTGAATGGGGTTGTTAATTTCTTCTCTTCCCACCCAACAGATGCACCGACACTGGCAGGCACCAAAATACCCATACTTCTGTTCGCAGACGACACGCTTGTCATCTCGAAAACACAGAGTGGTTTACAGCGAGCACTTACGCGCTTTAAAGATTTTTGTAAGGCCCGTGGTCTTGTGCTAAATGCGAGTAAAACCAAATTTATGGTTCTACACAAGCATCGGGCAATCAAGGGCAGTGTATCTTTTTTTTTAACTTTGTTTTTATTGGCATTTATAGTAATCACACAGGAACAGATCACAATATTATTATCAGCCACTTTCCCCATAATATTACACCATATTGTTTCAGCCAAAAGGCAGAGGCCAATACACAGTGTCCATTAGTGTCATCAACTATGTGCAGTGAAGCTGGGGTCAGAGACATTACATGCAGTGCAGGATGCCTGTTGTAGGTAGGGACACACTAGCAAGTTCGGGCCTCTTGTAGTTGTGATCTCGGTGTTTGAGTAATCGTGGAGTGTCTCCCTAAGTACCATAGATCAAAATGAAACTCTAACCCAGCAGACTTTGGCCGAAGGGGCATATCGTGCAAATCTGTTCGTGGGAATCACAATTTCAATTAAAAACATTGCATCCATCGTAAAAACTAAAAAGATAGAGAGAGAGAGAGCAGAAAGGAAACAGGTGAGAGGGGAAAAGGGGTGAGATGTGCGTGAGAGATATGGCGTAAGGGGGGGGGACTCCACTGCCGCCGGAGGCGCTGCAGATGTTGTGTCAGCCAGAGTCAATGGCGATCGCTAGTGTCATGCAGATAAAGGCCAGGGTCGTCTACGTCAGAGGAGGGGTGGGAGCGTCCAGGGTCTGGTGTGTAAGCGCCGCCCGGGGTGGGGTTCGGGTAGGTCCGTCTGTGGGCCTCCATAGGCTATCTGCATCTGGTGGATATACAGCGTCTTCAAAGAGGCGCAAAGCCCGTAACCTCGGGGGTTGAAGTCGAGCATGCTCCAGTCTGCAGAGGTAGTCCACCAGTGGCTGCCATAGTTTGGTGAATTTAGTGTCCTGCAGCTGCAAGCGCGCAGTGAGTAACTCCATGGCCATCGTGTGCCATAGGCGGGTGAACCAGAGGTTGATCGGGGGCGTTTCAGCCTTTTTCCAGTAAAGAGCAATGATTTGCTTGGCAGCCCCAAGCATGTGGAGGCTGAGACGCCAGTCACGGCGGGTCATGGCACGCAGGTTCACCGGCCGGAGGCCCAAGACAATCGCAAGCGGGTTTTCAGGCAGTGGGTACCCTATTACCAGTCTAATGTGGCTGAGAACCTCCTTCCAGTAAATGGTCAAGAGTGGGCAGGTCCACCAAATATGCAGGAAGTCCCCCAGGGCATTGATACAACGCCAGCATAGGGGTGACTAGGTGGGAAACATTTTATGCAGCCGGTGAGGGGTATAGTACCATTGAGTCATAACCTTATATGCGGATTCCCGCTGGGGTATGCTACGGAAGACCTTCGGGATATCTCACCACAGGTGTTCCCATTGGGTGGGTGTGATGTCAGTGTCTGAGACCGACTACCATCGCAGCTGATAGGGATGCGGAGCAGTTCGCTGTGAGTGTTGAAGGACTTGGTATGTACGAGAGATTAGTCCCCTGGAGTTATCAAAGGAGCGGACCAGCCGCTCAAATGGAGTAAAGGGTCGAGTGGCTGCCCGTGCCAGAGAAGACGAATGAACCCAGTGTCGAAGTTGGATGTATTGGAATCTAGCCCCCTCTGATAGCTGGAAATCCCGTTTACATTGTTCGAAAGTTTTGAAGGCGTCCCCCAGGAAAAGGTCCTGAATCGTCCGACATCCCCCTTCCGTCCAGTCTGTGAAGTAGGGCGGGTGAGAAGCAGGCGGGAAGTGAGAGTTGCGAGCAATGGGAGTGTGGGGGGGACGGGAAGGATGTGAGGCCTCTGCGTATTGCTAACTTGTCCCTAATCTCAAGTACCGTCTTAGTAGGAACCGCGATATAGGCGCTACGAGAGCAGGCTTCTCGTGAGAGCCATGCAAGGTCCCAAATGGGATGACAAGTCACCGCCCTGTCCATATGAAACCAGACTTTTTCGCTCTCCCATGCCATCCACTCCGAGATGAAGTGGAGATGTGATGCCCAATAATATTCTAACAAGTTGGGGCAAGCCAACCCTCCCCTATCTCGCAGTAGCATGAGTATTTTGTTGGAGAAGCGCGGCTTACTTCCTCCCCATATAAACGCGGTGAGTTCGCGCTGAAGGCCCTGAAACAGATGCTCCGGTATAGGCTTGGGTAACGTCTGAAAAAGGTAAGAGTATCTTTGGGAGGATCGACATTTTGACCGTATTCAGGCGCCCCAATCAGGATAAAGAAAGGGATTTCCACGTTCTCAGGTCAGCTACGACAGCGTTTTTACACTCCTGCCAATTTGCTTGGGACCATGTAGCAAGGTTGGGAGTCAAATTGAGCCCTAGGTACCAAATAGAATGCGTGGCCCACGGCAGTGTATCTTTAAATAATGAGTCCCTTGAACAGACTGACGTTTTCAATTACTTAGGGATTACCCTTGCAAAAAAACTAAACTGGAAACCTCAGATTGATATTATGGCCTTAAAACATCGCCAACTGGCAGGAGCATTGGCGAGAGAACATAAAACATCACTAACCAAGCCCATTAGCCCTGCAGATCTATAATACCAAAGTTATGGCCTCAATACTCTATGGCTCAGAACTATGGGGCTTTGAAAACTTGTCACCATTAGTCCTAGCCCAAAATCGATTCTTAAGAGGCATCACTGGTCTCCCACAAAATAACCCTTTAAGGCCCCTATATCATAATCTAGGATGTAGTCCATTGGATGAGGTTTCAAGGTTCCGCCCGATAGCATACTGGTGCAGACTGTGGACCACCCCAGAGTTATCACATTATGCTGGAGCAGCGAAAGGATGTTTGGGAAGCTGACACCACACGGAAGATCAGTTGGTTACAAAGAGTTAAAAGCACATTGGTTAATATGGGCTTGAGACATCTATGGGAAGACCCTACGGGCCAATAGTTTCCCTCTAAAAGGGAACTGAAAGAGCTTTAGTGGTCCACAACTGTAACCAACATCACAAGATCCATCGAGCACACATCACGGACAGGCAGATTCCTAGAGTTTAAACCTGGCCCTCTGTATGAACCATATTGGGATTTAATCTCCAAGCCTACAAACAGGAGATTATACTTTTAATTTCGGGTGGGCATCTTACCGCTAAAATCTTTTACCCATAAATGGTACAATACAGTGAGTAGATGTCAACTGTGCGTAAAACAAGTGGAGATCTATTTACATATCCTTTTTGTCTGCCCTGCCTACAAGGCCCCCGGAAAAAATGGCTAAAACTTCTATGTAAAAGTATGGGTACTAGGAGTGGCACTACTGCTTTAAGAATACTGCATTCTGGGGGGCGTGGCTAGCGGCCGCGGAAGATGGCCGCCATTTAATTATGCTGCGCTAGCCGCCGGCGTACAAACCCGAAATATCCGTTATTATCCGAGGGGCCCCCTGCGAAGGCGATTGTGTGGGAACGCGGTGGCGTCCTGGTGGTGCCTCCAGAAGCGGCAGCCGTGCACCCTGGAACGAGCGTGAAGAGGTTGGAGCACGGACCCGCGAGCACAAGATGGCGGCCCCGCGGGGCTCCTAGGTCGTGGGAGGCCCGCCGATCGGGCTGCGCCGCGGTGTTTGGCGGCAGACGCGCCGATCAGAGGTAATCCACGCCTCCGCTGCATCGCCGGAGGACGGCTGGGCAACGTAGCGTGCTCCTGGAGGATTGAGAGATACCTGCGTCGGACCCGCGGTGCGGAGCTCTCCCAGGCAAGTGGCGCAGTGACAGAGGGCTTACACGGACGGAGACATCAGGGCCTAGCGCCGGTGAGTGCGAAACATACTCCTGAGACCAGAGCTTGGGCCACGCTGTAAGTACAGGCGGCTTGCCTGGAAACCCACGCCAGTGATCCCCCTCCCTCCCGCAGCGTCCCCCGGGGCTAAGTGGTGGAATCAGCCTGCTCCCCTACCTGCAAGCCCCTACAGGAAGACGTTAGTGGCTGGGGCACCAGTTCGGAGTTGCCACACAGTGAGGGGCATTCTGCTGATGATCTGGTGGGTGCACATCCCATACTAGTACCTGCGTGCAGCGCAAGTTTGGTGGCCCTGGGTGACGCGAGGGAGGAAGTGAGCCTGAGAGGTCGAAGTGCACACCTGGGTGTGCAACAGCAGGGGAAGTACCCGAGTCGGCAGAGATCCCCCACAGGCAAATCACAGGCCGGAATATGGGTCGCAACAAAGCGCTGGGACCGGGACAGGCCAATCACATCGACAAGTATACAGTGGCCATGGGTCGCGACGACGGTGGGGGTCTGCAGGAGGAGCCGGACGATCAGACCCCGGAACCCTCTTTGAAAGACATCATGCAGGCGATTGGAGACCTGAAGGGCACCCTGGAACCGAAGCTCGACTCCGTCACAGAGGAGGTTAATCTTCTGCGCGCTAACCTACGCAAAATCTCGGAGAAGGTGGCTACGGCGGATGCGGGAATTGGGGGTCTCCAGTCCAAGACTAAGCGTCTCGAGGACCAGGTGGCCGTTCTCACCAAGAACCAGTCAGACATATTCGCCCGTCTCGAAGACCAGGAAGGACGGGCCCGGCGCAACAACATTCGCGTCGTGGGAGTGCCGGAGGGAATGGAAGGACAGTCCTGGACCTCTTCCTGGAAGACTTGATCTTAAATCACCTGAAGCCTTTAACGCTTGTCAAACTTCTCCTCAGTAGAGCGGGCGCATAGGGCTCTGGGAGGCAGGCCTCGCCCCGGAGCGCCCCCGCGTACGATAATAGCTCGCATTTTGAACTTCAGGGATAGAGACGCCATCCTTCACGCGGCCCGTATGCATGGAGACCTACGACACAAGAACGCCACTATACGCTTCTTTCCAGACTTCACGCTCCACGTCCAGCGCCAGCGGCGGTCGTTTGATGCCGTTAAGAGAGCTCTTAGGACTCAGACTGTAAAATACATGATGCTCTTTCCAGCCAGACTAAAAATCATGGACGATGGGAAAACATTTCTTTGACTCACCAGCAGAAGCTAGCGACTGGCTGGAGGGATGGCGCACTGTCCGCCCCAAAGGAGGGAACAGCAGATCGGTGGCGGCGGAAGGCCGCAGTGGGACTGGAGAAGAGGCAGGACAGTCGCCTGGTGGTCGAGAGCAGCAGCGGTTAGATAAGTGACTTGTGGGACATGCCTCGCACTGCGAGAACTGTTCTAACCTCCTAGCGTAAATATGGGAGCATCTGCTGGGGTCTGAGAGTGCTGTGGTATGATAAGGGCCAGTTCGCACCTGGGATCAGGGGTGCCCAGCAGACTCATGTAATGTATGGCCAACTGGCACTTCCCCCTTTTTTTTTTCTTTTTCCTCATGCCTGTAGACGGACTGCCTCTGTGGCTTATTGGGAGAGGAAACCTCAGCTACACTTTGTATGGGCTTGACATGATTCGCCAGCAGAACAGATTGTACTTCACGCTGGAGGCTAGCCCACGGTACCCTACAAATGTTTTTCAAATTTTTTGGGCGACAGGCACTCTGCACGTTTGGGAGGTGGGAGGTTGGGGGCTCACCCAGCAGGGATGCAGGGAGGGGCGAGTTGGGTTGTTTGTTTTACTTGTTGTAGGGGGGTGGGAATTATGCTCAAGATCGCGAGAACCAAGGGACACGAGAGGGCGGCACGGAGAACACCCGAGTGGCGCAGAGACATTTAGTCATTATTTACCCCGACTGACGCTATGGGCGACCTAGCTAAAATGCGGATTTGGACCTGGAATGTAAACGGCTTGGGGAACTAGATTAAGCGCACACTAGTTATGCAGCACATTAAGAGACACTCCCCGGACGTCGTTCTGATCCAGGAATCGCACCTGCGAGGGAGCAGATGCAGGGCACTAGATCGCTTTGGGTACAAGATGGTGGCCCATTCCAGTTTCTCGTCTGGGGCCAGAGGGGTGGGGATTCTGAAACGTAATGCGTCGCCTCTCGTCATCACAGGCCCTTGGGCGGATGAGGCCGGATGCCTGGTTGCGGCAGCGGGGAAATGGGAGGGGCGCCTGCTAATATTGTGCTCTTGTTATATACCCCCTGGCCTTCACGCGACGACTTTCCCAAAGTTTAGCTCATTCCTTACAGATCTCCCCTTGGGCACACTTCTGGTAGGGGGGGGACATGAATGCAGTCATGAACCTGGAGCTGGACCGGTCTGGCACTCATACGGGTCGGCAGGGAGAACGCGGGCTGGCAGACCTCATCATGGCCATGGGATTGGTAGATTTGTGGCGGGAACATAAACCCCAACTAAGGCAGTATACGTACTATTCAGCACGTCATGGCTCCTTCTCTAGGATAGACCACTTGTTCACCCATGGCGACAGGGTGAGCGATTTTCTTGCCCCAACACACATGGCGAGAGGTATCTCGGATCACTCTCCGGTCTGTGTCACTCTTCAGGGCCCGTCCTTAGATAGGGCTACTTTCCCCAGAATTGATCCCTGGCGCCTGCGGGACCCAGCGCTTAGAGATAAACTTTACAAGGGCTCGCAGCTTTACTTTAAAGAAAATACGGGGTCGGTGGACTCTTGCACCACCCTATGGGAGGCCTACAAGACGGTGCTGCGGGGGCAGGCGCAGGTGCTGATTGGGGCCCAAAAGAAAGGAATCCCTGCAGATTTGGTCACTCGAGCGAGAAATTAGTCAGATGGAGGGTGATGGGACAACGCCCCTTAGTGCTGACCTGAGCCATCAGCTGGCGCTACGGCAACGGGACCTGAGGGCCCTGGCGGAGGGCGAAGCCCGGGCATATGCATTAGCGACACAGCACCGACTGTATGATGTTGGGGATAAGGCCTTGAGGCTCCTTGCCTGGCAAGACGAGACAGGGAACGATCGTGGGTAACGGGGGTACATGATGCCACTGGGACGCTGCGAACTACGAGCAACGACATAGCCGAAGCCTTCGCTCAGTATTTTGAGTGTGTCTATGCGCCAGTGTGTACCAGATCGGGGAGTGACTGAGGAATTTTTAAGGGATTTCGCCCTGCCTGTGCTGTCAGAGGAGGCACGTGAGGTGCTTGAGGCTGACAGAGGAGGAATTGGGTAACGCCCTGGGTTCCCTGTAACCCGGGAAGGCGCCGGGCCCGAATGGGCTCCCAGTTGAAATTTATAAAGGGCAGGCCTCGGTTGTCATACCCCCGCTCCGCAACATGCTAATGGAGGCGCGAGAACAGGGGCAACTTCCGCCGGACAAGCGGGCGGCCATGATCGTAGTAATCTATAAAGCCGGGAAGGCGCCGGACCAGTGCAGTTCTTACCGCCCTATCTCTCATCAATATGGAGGCCAAGGGGCTGGGCAAGGCTTTGGCGGACAGGCTGGTATCGGTCATCACTGAGTTGGTCCATGTGGACCAATCGGGATTCATGCCCCGTAGAAGCACCCAGCACAATCTTCGGAGGCTCTATGGCGTACTCCACATGACTAGTAATCCTGAGGCTCAGCAGACGGCATTGATGGCGCTGGACGAGTCAATGGCCTTCGATAGCATCGAGTGGCCCTACCTGTTCGTGGTGCTTCACAGACTGGGCTTTGGCCCCAATTTTTGTGGTTGGGTATGACTACTATACGAGGTGCCCACGGCCAGGGTGCGTGTCAACGGGGCGATATCTAGATCCTTTCAACTACACAGGGGCACCAGGCAGGGGTGCCCCTTGTCCCCGCTCCTGTTTGCCCTCGCGTTGGAACCGTTGGCTTTCTAGGTCCGGAGGGACCCAATGATATGGGGCATAGCTGCACCGGGGGGATGGGAAGAGCGAATTTCGCTCTGTGCTGACGATATCGTTTTGTACCTTGCACGGCCGTACCACTCGATGGCACGCGTACTACACATCTTTGAGCTATTTGGTAGCTATTCAGGCTACACTACCAACTGGTCCAAGTCAGTGATATTTCCACTGTCGGGTCCACTCCCCAGGGTTCCGATGCGGTGTGCGGCCCCAGTGGTGTTAGAGGGTTTCAAGTACCTGGGTATTTATGTTACACGAGATCAGAAGGCGTTCCTAGACAAGAATCTTGGGCCCCAGATGAGACGCCTTGGCGCTGATGTCAGTCACTGGCGTACCCTTCCGCTTTCATTTATGGGCAGGGCGGCCCTGTACAAAATGATGACACTACAGCGCCTCTTATATGTACTCCAGAACACCCCATATCAGGTCCCTCCGACGGTCTTCAAGATGATAGCGCAGGAAGTTAGAACGTTGTTGTGGCAGGGGGGAATCACCAAGAATAGAGTTACATAAATTGCAGAAGGGTGTCTACGACGGTGGCTTGGCAGTCCCTGATATTAGGCTCTATTACTGGGCTTCGCAGCTGTAGGTCATTAATGATTGGGTGTACTCTGATACGGATGAGCCAGCGTACCGAGCAGATAGAGCTGTCATGCCGGGAAGAAATTGTGAGCCCCTCCTGTATTCCCGAAAGTCCAGACCGGAGTGGCCGGAGAACACCAAAGTGGTGATACAGTGTTGGAGGGAGGCCAACAAGCTACTAGGTTGGGTGGGGACGCTGACTGGTAGAACTCCACTGTGGGTGGGGGTCCCCCTACGTGAAGTAGCAGCCCTTACGGGTTTCAAGGGGTGGAAATTGATAGGCATCGAGTACCTGGGAGATGTCTGGAAAGGCGACTTTCCCCTCACCTTTGAGGTCCTTAAGCAGGAATATAATCTAAACCAGACTCAGAGCTATCAATACCTGAGGCTGGTGAACGCGCTGCGCACCCACATTCATAGTGGCACTTCAGTTCCAGAATACCCCCCCATTGGAGGACAGAGTGCTACTAGATCCAATTGTTGAGAAACCAACATCCACGATCTATCGCAAATTGATAAATAATGTACTAGACCCCCTGACGACACTTGAGACTCATGGGTTAAAGATTTGGGGCCAATCGACGATGAGGAGTGGCAGGAGGCAATCCAGAGCCCCAGAGAAATCGCGATCCGCACCAGATTTAGAGTGGTACAACTTAAGATACTACACCAAACCTATTACCCGCGCACTCACCTCCACAAGTGGGGCAGGATCCCTACAGCGATGTGCGTCAGGGGCTGCCAGGGGGAGGGAACCTTCCTACATATTTTATGGGAATGTCCAGAAATTGCGCAGTACTGGCGTGGGGTCACAGATACTATGACCAGGGTAATGGGAGTGACAGCCCCCCGGGAGGCAAAGTGGCTACTATTAATGATTAAGAGTGACTCTGACTGGTCCAGGTATGAGGGACTATGGTTGGCCCTTACGGCAGGGATAGCGAAGCGGAACATTGCCAGAAAGTGGGGGGCGCCTTTACCTCCGACGCTGGAGGAGTGGAGACGAGACCTCGACTGGTGCCAGCGCGCTGAAGAAACGGTCTACAAAAGTAGGGGGTGCGCTAAGAAATGGGAAAGAATATGGGCGCCCTGGCGAAAATACAGAGGGATGAACTTGAGAAGCTGACTCGCACAGAGGGTTTTCCATACCACATATCCTCAAGTGAATGTATTATTCTTGTGATATTGTGTCAGCCTAATCGTGTAACTTTGACTATGCATATTGTACTTGCAGTACCCTTGAGCTATGTTAATAAAAAGAAATTTTAAAAAATTAAAAAAAATTTTTTTTAAATACTGCATTCTAATACAAGTGAGCTGTGTGTTCTATCAATTGCAAAATTCCTGAGCTGGATAATATGCAACAAAATGTTAATCATGCCCGGGGTTACAAAAATTAGCAGCAAACAAAGTGAACAGGATGGCGTCCAACCAGTTGGGTTATTATTGCCTGGTCAGTAATAACACCACTCCAGTCTTCTTTTATGATTACGTGTGGCAGCAATGGATGCACATAGATAACTTGGACAGCAATGCGCATACTTGCTATTGATAGCCCATGACTTGTAAGAAACATACCACGCAGCTCACCGTGTGCCACATTGGACAAATCACAACCTAATATCTGTTAATCTGTTGGACCAAAATATGATATTTTTTAATCAGATATGTTTCAAACCTCAGAATTTGTAATAGAATAAAGACACAGTTTAATTGATCTTTTAACGCTTATCAAATTATATTGAGTTTAGATCAGTCGATCATTATTGTATATATGTACACATGCTTAGTTTTATGGATACAATTAGTGCTGTACAAAATGTTTTATGTATTTATGCGAATGTTCTTTTATGATCTTGGTGATCGAAATAAAGTTTATGAACAATAGTGGGACGGGGCAATGGGTAACAGTGAATAACATGCATGTTTTCACCAAGAGTTTCTGAAGGACATCAAATAGAAAATGCCAGCGAAGCTAGAGTTGTTTATGTCGCTCAAAACCCCTTGGTGAAAACTTCACAGTTATTCACTTTTACCCATCTGTATATTTTATGTATGCTTGCCCAGCCCTATATTCATCTGCCACTACTATCAACAGCTATGCTGAGGTAGAAGAGCCATGTGGGAGCTATAGACGCCGTATTACAGCTAGTCTATTGCCACCCAGTCCACTCCCTTTTGCCATCCCTTCTCTACCATACCCAAGATTAAGAAAAAAGCAGCCATCCTGCCATCCTCTTACATCATCCTCAGCATTACCTTTCCCTCCTTATACCCCTCATATACATTTCATAAAAAAAGAACCATACCTTATGTCAGGCCCTCACCACCCTCTCCAATTACCCTCCTCTACCCAAATTAAAACAAAAAAACGCTGTTGTCCTGCCACCGACCATAATCATCCTCCCTCCCATCAATCGCTCACCTTTCCCCCACCCAAATATAAACTAAATAATACCTGTCCTTCTGCCACCATCGCACACCACATTGTACAGCACGCCTACCCTCCCAACACAGAGTAATGCTCTGCAGGTGTGTTTTATTTTTCTTGTCTTTGCTCACAGTGCTCCAGAATGGCCTTTTTAATAGCCGGATAGCTATACAAGTATAGAGGGATTGGGACCGGCGAGTGGTTAAAAGGAAATATTTAAAAACACAAACTAGTTCAGTGTACATGTAGAGTAGAACACAAGGGTCTGCAGTGCTCTCCTGAACTTAAAACCATCACGTATCGAGAAAGATCAGTTGGAAAGGAACCTCGACAGTTGAGGCATCTGCATTCACTATTCATGTATCTCAGTTGACAGACCATCAGTAGGTTTTGGACGGCTGAAACTAGCAGTCTAAAAGTCTAGTAGTGAGGAATTGCTCTGATAATGGGGTAAGATGTTGTGTGGGCAAGGATCTTTAAGTCGCTATATTAACTGTTGTACAGCTAATACACATTTTTCATAGTTAGAACCATCAAATCTGATGAAAGGTAAACTTGGTTGTCTTACTCAATTGATGAAGGGCAGGGCAGCACTGACTGATAATCCCAGGTTGTGGAAATGGTGCATAAAGGAGAAACCTCATCTAGGGTGGCTATATAAATGGTAGGTTACATGCTTTGTTCCACCATATGCATGACCCCAGCTAGGAGGCTTTCAATCAGATGAAATTTTCATTATTCCATTGCTGGATGATCGTAGCGCAATCAATAACCTTAAGCAACCACTAAATTCAGTTTGAGGTGTAGAAGCATACAAGTGACAGCCAGCTTCTGGATGCTGAGAACCTGTTGCGGTGGTGTCATATAAGTGTTGGAAAAGTTTGCAACTGGACTGACCTCTGTGGCATCTTGGTGATCTGAGACATGCAAGATCTAGGATTAGTAGGTGGATGTGTGCAGCATGAAACAATCCAAACCACGTCAGTGCTGTATCATCAACGCAAAAGCCTGTAGATTATTTCAAATGACTAAACAGGATCCATTGAAGGCAGTAGAGGAAGCATTATTAAGGAACATACATACTCATTGGCCATAAGCAGCTTCTAGTTGACGTACATGAATGCAATTTCAGCATCATGATGAGTTTGAAAGCCTAACTGGTAGTTGCTCAGAGCCAATTCGATTCAAAATGGGCAGTGAACTATATATTGAACAGTTTCTAAAAATTTAGCTAAAGGCCAGGTGACAACCTTATATGCAAATTCATGTCACCCCTGAATAATCGGTTGAGAATTCAAGAAAATGTTTAAGGTCCGGAGGGTTTAAAGTCAGGACTGAGCTTGTGAGGCAGGTGTGCAATAGGAATGCTTTCTCAGCACCCTACAGCCCACCCTATAAATACATGCATATGTGGCTGATTTCACGTTAACTAAATTTTCAGAACCGAGATACAAAAACTGAAAAGCAATTGGTGATAACAGATTAACACGATAAAGTCTAATATCAACATTTAAACCTGGTCTAGGAAGCTGAGGTACAGTCCAAACATACCTATTCACATGTTCTCAGCTACTCAATGAAAACTGAATGGGAATAACACTGTCTTTGCATCCCCCTGAATAGATAGCAATGGACACACTAAGATCTGGGGACATAGGAGAGAGACCAGCCACAAAAGAAATGTTTGTTTACTTCTTGTTCTGGTTCTGCATTGTAGGAATCTTCACTGAAGTCATAAGCATTTGAGTAATTCCCTGCTGTGTGCGCGGACTTAGAACACTTCAAATCCATAGTTGTCCATATAGCAGTATGTACAGGGTACCAAAATCCATATGTCCATCTAAAGTGGTGCACCCGTCAGCTGCCCATCCAAGGTAAAGGGTACCCAAAATATAGACTGGAAGATGCTCAAATAGTTCATTTCAAAACTGCATTGCAGCACTTGAAACGTAAAACATGTAAGACTAACAGTGAGAAAAAAATGCAGCCTTATAGGCTTACATTATTAATCTGTGGAGAAAAACATCGTTTTGCATTTAACCCCTTGACCGCGATCGGAATTCCGCTCGTGTGCTGGACATTCCGATCGCGGGTGTGGTCGTGACGAGCTCAGCTAGTCATGCGCACAGCGCTACCGCGCAGCATGACGAGCTGAGCTCGTCACGCGCATCGAAGGGGTTAAGGGTCCAGGAGCTTCCACTACCCATGCTGCATACCATTGGCAGTTGCCTTCCTCAGGCAGTCCTTGCACAATCTAGGAATAAAATACCAAAGGAACTTTAAATTTAACTTAAGACACCCAAGACATCACATCAGGGGAGGCATGTGGTCGTTTATGGACTTCAGTGAAAATTCCTATGATGCAAAACCACCTACAAATAAGTAACCATTTCTTCTGCATCGTAGGATCTTCACTGATAGTCCTACATTTTATAAAAGATATAGCAAGCTACTATAATTTGAGGCTTTTGGGCATACAAAATAAATTTCATATGAAAATCTTATGGCCATCTTTAGTAGCTCATCTTTAGCCAAATAGATTGTTTTTATAGAGGGGCTACGCTAGAGTCTGCCTGTGTATCTGATTCTAGACAAAAATGGTTTGGGAAGGTGTATACTGATTTCCAAGTGGCAGCCTTGCATAAATCGGCAAAAGGAACATTCCTAAGCCAGGGTTTGTTGCTGCTTTCCTGCTAGTTGAATGAGCTTCAGGTCTACTTGGAAGTGGCTTTTGTGGTACTTAATAGCATAAGGAAATGAGAGCTCCAATCTATCTGAAAACAGATGGTTTAGACAGGACCAGTGGCGGCTGGTGAAATTTGAAAGTGGTGAGGTGTAAGCAGAACGAATCAACGTATGCGAGCGCAGCGAGCGAGCCCGACGGCAATAAGGGGGGTTCAGGGGTGTTCCACCCCCCGTGAAGATTTTTTTTAAAAATTGGCATCTTTTTGGTTCGATTTTCAGCACTATTTCTGTGATAAATGGACTAAAAATTCAGTTCTTCTAGGCATTCATAAAAGAAAACTCATACATTATTTCAGAGAATTTCTGGGTTGCCAAGCAAGTCTGACTTCTGAAGAGGGCTAGGGTACTAAGCAAGACTGCTTTGGCTCTACCCTTTCCAATAGAAAACACTAGTTAGCGAAGTGAACAAGTTCAATGGACAAATCTGGGGTCTGGAGAGTCCTTCTCCTGAGAAAGAAATTTAAAAAAGATTGGCAAATGGTGCATTTTAAAGCAAATGAATGCAGCGATAAAGCAAGGCTTATTAAGCAGTGGGAACGTATAGTCTTGAAATATTAAAAAACATTAAAAACTGCCCCGTATCTTCTTGCATTAATTTGTTCAACAGTTACTGTAATATGTAAATTGTTCTGCATGACAACTTTAGCCCTTTAAAATGTATGCTTGCCCAGTGTCTTGCACTGCATACAGCATTAACTTTGGAAAAATATGCTCTAACCAGACTTCAGGAAGCACTCACAGCTGCTGGCTGTAACCAGTCATATAGAAATATGTGCAGACAGGTCTTTAAGTGAGATGAAAAAAGTGGGTGCTCCCTATAAAGGAACATGCCAAATACATTTCTGTGATTCCCATAGTGTGCCATCAGACCGGTATTTTGGTTTCTCTCGGAGATGTAATTTTATCCAGATAAATTGCACAGCAACTGACATACGCCTAAAGCCTGTCAGTATGATTGGCTTTGTCACTGGGTGTTAGCTGTTTAAGATAAATGAGCAACAACAATGATTTCTTATAAATAATTAACATTGAAAATGTTTAAATTCTGAAATAGTGAGTCTGTGAATTAAATAGCATTGAGGCCTGTGGAAGGAGCTTTGGCCTTCAATTATGTGTGCTTTATGTTAGATATGTATCCTCTTTTTCTCTGCATATCTTGTCCATCTGCACATCTTCAACCCCCTCTCTTTCCTCTTCAGCATCCTCTTTTCACTCTTCCCCGAATGCCCTTCCTCACATCTCTGTCACTTCACCGCCCCCAACATGCACTGCACTCCCTCTTTTGACATCAGTGTACCCCCTTCACACACATTTCCACAGAATTTCAGTTGCAAATGGAATACACAAATATTGTTCTGTGTGCTCTGCAGAGAGGCGAACCCACTGACAGGCACTTTGTTTGGCTTTAGCCTTATCGCCTGCATGCTCAATCAAAGCCCCTCAAACACCTGGCATGGCTCAAGCCTCAAAGTATGCACAGAAAAAAATACAGATAAACAACATTATAAAATAGCTAACTCGTGGGGAATGCAAGATGAAGTAAACATGTAAAACAAGGGAGGAACTAAAATCGCTGAAATGCATTCCCTCGACGTTTTTAACATTCATTGTTTGCAAGTCAATCCATGTTTTTGGCATCAGTGTTAACTTGGGGGCATGTACACAGGGCCAGTTTTAATGCCATACATCAGAGGACTGGCCACTGTAAGCACATGTTACACAGTAAGCACATATCTCTCGCTTTGGGCCGGACTCGGATATTTGGATCCATTTCACAAGGGAGCAAATGCCGCAGCTCCACTTCTAAAGGAGCGAGCAATGTGCAGCGAGGGCCTGGGGACCGGTTGGGGACACATTTCACTGCTAGAAGAGTGAAAACAGCACAGCTGAAGGGCAGGAACGAACCAGGAACTTAGCACATGCCTTCAACATCTGTGTAACCGAAGGCTGGCAGACTTGTTCACCACATGTTCACCTCCAACGTACTAATGTTTTTCATGCATATAGTGACGCTTGGTGCACAGCTCTTCACGAGGAAACCTCTCCCCCCGACTGGAGCGCCCCCAGGCCCCCCACTCTCCATGAAGTGTCTCTCCAAGTCAGGCAGCGCTACCCATTCACCCCGAAGCCCCTTCACACCGTACGCAGGCTCTTTCCACCACAAGCAGTTCTACCCATTCACCCCGAAGCCCCTTCACACCTTACGTAGGCTCTTTGCACCACATGCAGCGCTCCTCACGTACACCCGGGGTACCCTCAACCCTACGCAGGCTCTCCACCACATGCAGTGCTCCTCACGTACACCCGGGGTACCCTCTACCCTACGCAGGCTCTCCACCACATGCAGTGCTCCCCCCTCATACCCGGAGCCCCCTACAGTGCGCTGCACTCTGATTCCTCTCGCACCCTGTGGGGGTGTATGTACTGCCCGCCACTCGCCGTGCGCTCGCCTGCAGGGGAGCTCCCCCTATATGCAGTGCGCTGCATTCTACAGCCGGGGTCTGCCCCCGCTTTATTCAGTGACCCGCACTCTCCAGCCGTGGTCCTCCCGCACCCCATGCAGTGCCTGCACTCTCCAGCGGCGTCCTCCTGCACCACATGCAGTGCCTGCACTCTCCAGCGGCGTCCACATGCAGCGCGCTGCACGCTCCAGCAGTGATAGTTCCACGCCACATGCAGAGCCCTGCACTACCGAGCCGGGGTCCTACCCCACCTGATACAGTGCCCTGCACTCTACAGCGGGGTCCTGCTGCACCACATGCAGCGCACTGCACTCTCCAGCCAAAGGCCACCGTACATCATACAGCGGGATCCTCCCGCACCAGATACTGTGCCCTGCACTTTTCTGTGGTGTCCTCCCGCACCACAAGGAATGCCCTGCACACTCCAGCGGGGGTGCTCCCGCGCCACACGCAGTGTCATGCCCTCCTAGTGGTATTAATTTACATTTTCATCAGAGTTATATACATCGCAGCATGCCGCCACTACACCTCTATGCTTGTAACAAGACAACACAGAGCACTACGGCGAAACAAGTCCACATGCGTTCAGAGCCCACTATACTGTACGCACTCTACCAAGCTTCCCCATGGCGCTTACCTTCCTGAGGGCTTGTTCTAGCCTGCCAGGTTCCAGGGGTTTTGTCCCGTCAGCAGGGCTTCTGTCTTCGCTCTGACCGTATGGTTGGTGAAGGGGGCACCCGGCACCGTCCCTCCAGGTCCACCTCCACACAGTCCTGCGGCAAGTCCAGCCAGCGGGATACGAGACACGACTGCGCACAATCGACTTGAGCTTCCCACCGCCTGCCTGCAGCCTCTACCCCACCCCTTCATAACTCATCATAGGGCAGGAACCGCCCCCCTGTGACGAATTGGGAAAGGGATTGGCTAGAGGGCAGAGATGCCCCCCGCCCATTAGGAGACGGGGGGCCGGGGCTGCTGCAATGAAGCAAGCAACCCTCGGTCCCTCGCTCTCCTAAGGGAAGGCAGCGGCTGGTAGTAGTGAGCATGTTCGGGCAGGTCGTAAAAATGACCATGCCCAAAACCGAACATGCGCACTATTACTGCGCTCACAGACAGACAACAACTGCTTCTTGTTGTCTGACTGTCAGTCACCACAAGTGGGCGTGCCCCGGGGTCAGGTGCCGGCCCGGAACAGCCGCGCGGCGCGACTCACTCGAGTTTCACTTTCAACACAACACATCAGATTAGAACGAACGAGATTGAACTTTAATCTCGTTCATCATTGAACGAATGATGAATGGGCCCTGGGGGCATAGTGGCAGGTGGGGCAACGCCCCAGCGCCCAAATGGACCCACCGCCACTGGACAGGACTAGGCGTTTTTGGATATGACCATAATTAACAAATAACTGGTTGGAATTGGTAAATATTTTAGTCTTACTGGGGTAAAAACAGAGTACTCTCCTGAGATCCAAAGAATGCAACGATCGTTCCACTGGAGTGGATGGATTTGGGTAGGGCCGGACTGGGAACCAAAACCGGCCCTGGCAAAGTGCTCGGCCGGCCCCCCGGGGGGTTGGGGGTGCTGCCGAGCTGTTTGCCAGGGCCGGTTTCGGACGATTTTGTTACAGGGGCCGATTTTGCAGCTATGCTGCAAAAAAGTCCCTGTAACAAAAACGGCCCCCCAGGGGTCCAAAACCGGCCCCCACCCCGGCGGCCCACCGGGAGAATGCCCGGTGCCCGCTACGGCCAGTCCGGCCCTGGATTTGGGAAGTATACAGGCAAAGTGATTAACTGATTTATATGAAAACTTAGAAACTACTTTTGTCAGGAAGGATGGATGTGTCCTCATGACTACTTTATTTGCATTAAAAATGATGTATGGTTCTACCACTGATGACACCTGAATTTCAATTACTGTCCTAGCTGAGGTAATCACTCTCAGAAATACAGTTTTCCAAGAAAAACGGAGCAATGTAGCCCTGTGCATTGGTAGAAAAGGAGGACACAGTCTGGACAAGAGCAGATTCGTTTTCAAGGAGGTGATGGTTTCTTATACGAGGGAGCACTTTTTTGAGACCTTCCAAAAAAATCTGTAATCAGACGTATTTTGAAAAAGAAATATGTTCTGCTGATTTCCCATAAGAAGTGATCACAGCTAAATCCACTTTTATGGAATCGAACTGTAATGCTGAGTGGGCCAGATGGAAGAGATGCATTATGATGACATTCTCCTGACATGCAGATCATTACCTTTTTTCTGATGCAGATTACTTTCCACTTTATTGCATAGCAAGTCCTTGTTGAAGGGCTGTTCACCTCTTTCAGAATCTCCATACAAGCAGGTGGAAGATTCAGAAGCCATGCTACCAAATTCAACGATGTTACATTTGTGTGCTAAATGTCCTCAGAAGTCTGGTGAGTAAGTTTATGTAGCACTCCCTTGTGAGGTGTTGATCCGAGTACCAACAACGTCTGAGACTGTCCAGTATGGTTTGAATCATCTTGGACTGATATTTTAGCAATTTCAGAAGCACTTTCGGGATGAGTGGCATTGGTGGAAAAGCATACAGAAATATCTTTGAACAGTTTATTAAAAGGGCATTCCCAAGAACTCTTGGTTCTGGAGACCTGGAAACAAAGTCTCAGTATTTTTTGTTTTGGGCCATTGCAAACAGGTCCAGAGAAGGTGTTCCCCACTGTAGGAAGATGTCTTGCATGGTTGCATCATCTAAAGCCTCTCGTGGTTGTTTTAATAAAATAGACGAAGCAAGTCTGCTTGTTCATTTTGTGCTCCCGGGAAATGTACTGCATTCACTGTCATACCTCTTGCAAAAGCCCAGTGCCAGGCTGTCTAAGCCTCCAATGAAAGGCATTTCTTCTTGTGCCTCCCTTCTTGATCAGAAGTGCATTGTAGTGGTGTTGACTGTCAGGATCAGGATGCGGATTGATTGTATAGATGAAATAAATGCTTTTAAAGCTAGGTTGACTGCCCGTTATTCCAGATAAGTATGAGCACTCTTTCTGTCCATTGGCCCTGGACAAGTCCTCTAGATGAGCTCCCCAACCTATCCAAGATACATCTAGGATAGAAGTTTTAGTGGTGTATTTTGTTGGAAAGAAACACCTTGCAAAGATTCGTCCATCAGCGCCACCATGTAAAGACTGTCTTGCTGAGACTGTCTTGCTGATACTGTCAGCTGCAACTTGGCCTCCTGGTAATTCGGTCTCTGAGATCACCCATTTTGAGGCACTGCAACGGCTTGATATGCAACCTTGTATTTGGGACAGTAGTGATGCGGGAAACCATGGAGCCTAGAAGCAACAATATTTGACGAGCTGTGGATGAATCGTTGTTTAGTAATACATTACACTTGTTTATGATTGGTATTATACACTCTCAAAGGGTTGAAATTGATTCAAAAAGTGTCTGCCCCGACACACGTGGCTGGCCACATGCTGGACCTTATTTTTACCAACATCTCCTCCCTAAGAGTAGACACCCCTCTCCCATTGACCTGGTCAGACCATTTTTTAGTCCCTTTTTATTTGACTATTCCTTCCAACAATAATCAGGTCAGCTCTACACCTGAAACCAGAAGAAATTGGAGGAAGGTTACACCGGAGGTCATTGACCATGTGCTATACGACACAGTCCCAGTACTGAGGGGAGAGCCCAGTCAAGATGCCTCTCTTTTTAATAACTGGATCACATCTGCTCTGGACAAAGTTGCTCCACTCAAAAATATGAAACTGTCCAGAAACAATCCCTCTGCCCCCTGGTTCACTACTGAACTCCGGCTGGAGAAAAGTCTATGTAAGCAATTGGAGCGTACATGGAGGAAATATTATAACTCTGATGCCAAATGCAGATACAAAATGGCATTAAAGAAATTTCATATTTTAAAACATAACACAATCAGGGATTATGTAGCCAATCAGATTAAAACTTCAGATAATTCAACTAAAGAAGTGTTCAAGATTGTTCAGGGCTTTATGAAGCCACTAGCCTTGAAGAGTACTATCACCCCCTCAGCCTCCCTCTGTGAAGATCTATCCAGCTTCTTCCATGACAAGATTCAGAAAATCTACTCCTCCTTCCCCTTAGGTGGGATCTCTCCATTGTCAGCTACATTAGCCCACAATCCTAATCTTTCTAACACTTGGTCGGAATTTTACCCATTATGCACAGCCACCTCTCTGGTGGAACTAAGTAAAATCAAATCGGGCGCTCCGACAGACCCCTGTCCAGCCAGCTTTTTCAAATTACTGGCTCCACGGCTCAATCCCTTCTTAAATGCCTCATGGAACTCCTCCCTGAGCCGGGGCATTTTTCCTGCGCCATGGAAAACGGCTTATGTCCTACCAATCCTAAAGAAAGAAGACACGGACCCATCAGATCTAAAAAAATTTAGACCGATCTCCCTCCTCCCGGCACCGGCCAAAGTGCTGGAAAAGGTAGTTCAAATGCAGCTATCGGAGTTCCTGGAGACTAACCATCTTCTCCACGACTCCCAGTCGGGCTTTAGGAAGGGATATAGCACAGAGACGGCCCTTCTTGAAGTGGCAGAAACCATACGGGAAACGGTAGACCAGGGCAGATGCGCAATGTTAGTGCTGCTGGACTTGTCCGCAGCCTTTGACACTGTCACACCAGATCTTATTAGAGAGACTTGAGTCCCTAGGTGTGAAGGGTACTGTTCTAAACTGGTTCCGCACCTTCTTAGAAGGCCGGTCTCAAAATGTGTTCCTGCGTCCATTTATTTCTGCCTCCAGATCTATCAGCTGTGGGGTCCCACAAGGTTCGGCGTTGAGCCCCACCCTTTTTAATGTGTACCTGGCCCCTCTCTCCTCACTGATTAAACAGTGTGGCGTGAAGGTGGTCTCGTACGCTGACGACACTCAGCTTGTGTTCTCTTTTAAAGAACACACGGAGGCAGCCTTCATGAACTTCAAGCTATGTCTGCGAATAATCTTGGCGTGGATGACAAATAATTGCATGAAGCTGAATACTGATAAAACAGAGGTCCTGTTTTTTAACCAATCCTCTCCTCCCTTGTCGGAACTCTGGTGGCCAGCTGAGCTTAACCCCCCTCCTAGCCCGGTGAACTCAGCTAGGAATCTAGGCTTCAGGTTTGATTCCAGCTTATCTGGTCGTGCCCAAATTTGCAAAGTCTCTTCCGCCTGCTTCTGGAAATTAAAAAGTTTACGAAAATTCCTGCATTTATTGCCAATGAACTGCAGGAAAAATGTGGTCCATGCGCTTGTCACTTCCCAACTGGACTACGCAAACAGTCTTTACCTGGGGCTCCCAGATTACCTGCTGAGAAAACTGCAGATCATACAAAATGCTGCAGCCAGGCTGATCAGAAACGTGCCTCTTCGCCACCACATCTCTCCCCACCTGCGAAGCCTTCATTGGCTCCCGGTCAAGAGACGGATCGAGTTTAAGGCACTGATGCACAAGTTACTAACTTGTGTAACGATATATCTGTAAGAGACAGTAGTTAGTGACAGATTCCTTACCTTAGAATATCCCCAGGCGTCAGGCTGGATCCGGAAAGTTTTTGCGTAGCATTACCCTTGCGCGTCGGTAGGCGGCGTCGTGCGGCTCCGCGTCCGTCGTCGGCGTCGTGATCGCCGGGATGACGTCGCGGGCAGTACTTAGGCGCCGCCCCTGCGCGCTGACGTCAGTTCTGTACACGACTTTCCGCGCCAGGAACGCAGAGCCATGCAAGAAGCTGACATAGGTGTCTGAAAAATACTAGGGCCCTGAAAGGGATGTCCTTAACCCTAGAAATCAGTTCGCAGAACGGGAGGATGGTGGGGCGGTAGGAATCTGTCACTAACTACTGTCTCTTACAGATATATCGTTACACAAGTTAGTAACTTGTGCATCTGAAAGAGACACGTTAGTGACAGATTCCTTACCTTAGAATAGATACCCCAGCAATACCAACCCCGGTGGTGGGTCTGCGAACAAAGATCAGACAAGGAAGTCCTGGAGGACAGAACGGCCAAAGAAGCCGTCCCTCCGGACCTGACTGTCAAGGCAGTAATGCTTCGTAAACGTGTGCAGCGAGGCCCACGTAGCTGCCTGACAGATAACCGGCAGCGGAACACCGCGGCCCAAGGCCGTGGTAGCAGCCGTTGCCCTGGTGGAATGGGCACGCAGCCCAACAGGAGGCTCCTTTTAGCCAAAGAATAGCAGGTCTTGATGCACAAGGTAACCCAGCGGGAGATGGTCCTCTTGTGCACCGCCCGACCTTTTTGGCGCCCACGTAGCCAACAAAGAGCTGGTCATCCACCCGGAAGTGTTTTGTGCGGTCAATATAGAAGGAGAGCGCACGTTTTGGGTCCAGACGGTGGAGCCTCTCTTCCTCTCTGGAAGGATGCGGAGGCGGAAAGAAGGTGGGCAAGGTGATGGTCTGCCCAATGTGGAAAGCAGTAACCACCTTTGGCAAGAAGGACAGACGCGTCCGAAGAACAACCTTGTCTGGATGAACAGACAGAAAGGGAGGTTTGCAAGATAGAGCCTGGAGCTCACTCACCCGCCGAGCGGAGGTGATGGCCACCAGAAAGGCAGTCTTCAGAGTCAGAAGACGAAGAGGACAGTTATGTAGAGGCTCAAAGGGAGCGCACATTAAAAAGGTAAGAACCAAGTTCAAGTCCCACTGAGGCATCACAAACGGAACAGGAGGGAAGAGGTGAGTAATGCCTTTTAAGAACCTGTTAACAACAGGGGACTTGAAAAGGGAGGGCTGATCAGGGAGCCTGAGGAAGGCCGAGATAGCACAAAGATAACCCTTGATGGTACCCAGGGCAGAACCCTGTTGGGCCAGAGAGAAGGAACAGAAGGACCTCAGAAAGAGGGGCAGAAAGGGGATTCACAGCCTTTGCTGTGCACCATGCCACAAATTTGTTCCACCTGCAGGCGTATACCACCTTAGTGGAGGGACGCCTGGCTGCCAGAATCACATCACAAACTTCGGGAGGCAAGTCGAAAGGAATCAACTGCCGCCGCTCAATCTCCACGCAAGCAGGTGTAGACTGGACAGGTTCGGGTGGAGGACCGTCCCCTGCTGCTGCGACAGAAGATCCTCCCGAAGAGGCAGACGGATCGGGGATCTACGCTCATATTGAGTAGCTCGGGATACCAAACTCTTCGAGCCCAGTCCGGAGCCACAAGAATGACTTGGGCCCGGTCGTGCCGAATCTTCTTCAACACTCTGGGTAGAAGTGGTATAGGCGGAAAGGCGTACAATAGACCGCAACTCCACTCGTGGCGAAAAGCGTCGCCGAGCGAGTGCCGCCTTGGAAATTCCAACGCGCAGAACTGATGACATTGCGCGTTCTCTTCTGTGGCGAATAGATCTAACCAAGGCTCTCCCCACTGTAGAAAGAGTCCTTGCGCCACTTCCGAGTGAAGACGCCATTCGTGATCCATCATGCACCTGCGGCTGAGTTCGTCCGCCCTGGCGTTCAGCGAACCTGCCAGGTGTTGAACCATCAGGAACATGCCCTGATGTTCCAGCCATGTCCAGAGGCGCAGAGCCTCCTGACAAAGGGTCCACGACCCCACCCCGCCTTGTTTGTTGCAGTACCACATGGCGGTGGTGTTGTCTGTGAACACCTGCACTACCTTCCCTTTGACAGAGGGAAGGAATGCCTTGAGTGCAAGTCGGATCGCCCGGAGCTCCAGAAGGTTGATATGGAGCCGGGACTCCGCCGGAGACCAGAGGCCTCTGATCTCCGCCTCTCCCATGTGACCGCCCCATCCCAGAAGGGACGCGTCCGTCACAACTGTGTGCTGTGGCTGGAGAAGGGAGAGGGATCTGCCCATGACCCATTGCCGGTTCGAGAGCCACCACTGCAACTGTTTTGCAGCCCCCTCCGAGATCTGGACGTGATCGGACAGGTTGCCCTGGTGCTGCGCCCACTGGAACTTCAGGTCCCACTGCAGAGCCCGCATATGCCATCTGGCATGATTGACCAGCAGGATGCAGGAGGCCATGAGGCCCAGCAGCCTCAGGGTCATCCGTACCGAAACCCAGGATAAAGGCTGAAAGATTGGAATCATAGCCTGAATATCCCGGACTCGCCGTTCGGGAGGATAGGCCCGAAACTGCGTCGTGTCCAGAACTGCTCCGATGAAAAGGAGCTGTGGAGAAGGAATCAGATGCGACTTGGGCACATTGATGGAGAACCCCAGCGAGTGCAGGAGTTCGGCCGTAGTCTGGAGGTGGGAGACGACTGCCTGGGACGAGCCCGCCTTCAGCAGCCAGTCGTCGAGGTAGGGGAAGACTGAAACCCCTGCCCGGCGCAGATGAGCTGCGACCACCGCCATCACTTTCGTGAACACCCGAGGGGCACTTGTAAGGCCAAAGGGGAGCATGGTGAACTGAAAATGCTCGAGGCCTACCGTGAACCGAAGGTAACGCCGGTGGGCCGGCAGGACGGGGATGTGGAAATAAGCGTTGGTTTGAAAAAATGTGGGGACCCCTACATTAACAATGTATACTTGCTAGCTAGTAGGGAAAATATATCAAGGGAAAAGACAGGCTAGACCAAGCATGAATGTATAAAATTATTGCAGGACATCCAACACTAAATCAGACGACATAGTGCTTGATTATTATCAAAAATATATTTTTATTTTATATATATTGTTTCATCATTCTTTTCTTTAAATATCATAAAGATATGATTCTATATATTTAATAGTCACAATGTATCAACAACATATATTCACAATGCATTAACAACATATAACACAAATCACATAGATTATAGATTAAAACAAACACTGTGCTGATATAAATTGATGCAGCATCCTTTCTTTTATGTTTCCAATAAAGTCCAGATCAATATGGACAGAAAGGGGGGGGGTCGGCGGTAGATGTGGGAGTAGCAACCACGTCCTACTTCTGGGGTCGGAACATGCTCGATGGCCCTCTTGGCCAAGAGGGCCGTGACTTCCTTCTGCAGAAGCACCAAGTGATCCCCTGACATGCGGTGGAATTGAGGTGGCATGGCTGGGGGGGGTGGTCTCGAAGGGGAGGGAGTAGCCCCTTCGGACTATGTCCAAGACCCACCTGTCCGAGGTGATGGGACGCCAGTGGTGAAGGTGATGGCGGACCCTGCCCCCTACTGGCGTGCTGTGCACCTGAAAGGAGGGACTAGGAGGGCTTGGAGGCCGCGGACGGGTTGGAGGTGGTGGCCTGACCCGCACGCTGGTTGCCCGAACCGCCACGGCGGTATCCACGTCCTCGGCCACGCGAAGACGCTTGCTGCGCGAGCCGGTGGCTGGGCAGCTGACGTGACTGGGCGCCCCTTCCGTGGCCACGAAAGGGGCGAAAAGCAGAGGTTAGCAGAGGGCGTACAACAGAAAGGCCCAGGGACTTGGCAGTAGCCCGTGAGTCCTTAAAACGCTCCAGCGAATGGTCTGCCTTTGAACCAAAAAGACCGACTCCATCAAAGGGCATGTCCATGAGTGTATTCTGGACATCACCCGAGAAACCAGTTGTTCTCAGCCATGAGTGGCGACGTAGCGCCACCGTCGTTGCAAGCGATCTGCCCAGCGAGTCGGCGGTATCAAGGTCACAACGTATGGTGTATTTAGCCGCATCTCGCCCTTCCGCAATGGCGCGGGTAAGCAGTGTCTGGACCTCCTCAGAACACTGCGGCAAAACAGCCGCCACCGAATCCCACAGGGAGTGGGTATATCGGCCCAAAAGGCAAGCAGTGTTGACGGACCGCAAGCCAGCACTGGAGGAAGAAAAAGCCTTCTTCCCAAATTGGTCCAGGCGTTTGGATTCCCTATCCGGAGGGGCGGTAGGGAAGGCGGTTTGGGAGGCAGAGGCTTGGACAACCAAGCTCTCGGGGTGGGATGTTGGGAGAGAAACAAGGGGTCGCCCGGAGCAGGGCGATGGCGTTGGGCCACGTTCCTATCCACAGGAGCCCCTGTGGTGGGCTTGGACAAGGCACCCAAAAGAACGTCAGTGAGTGCATCATTAAACGGCAGCACTGTCTCCGAGGAGGAAGCCGCCGGCTGAAGCACTTCCGTCAGGAGATTAGTCCTGACAGCCACAGTAGGCAACTGGAGATGTAAGGCTCCAGCTGCTCTACGCAACACCGTTGCAAAATTAGCTCCCTCCTCCGTAGCCACGGGAGGAGACAGCATGCCAGTGTCAGGGAGGTGTCTAGACCACTGGCATCCCCAAGTTCCTCAGCCCAGTCCGGATCATACTCACACTGTTGTGTGAGAGGGTCCTCAGACCCCTCCCAGCTCTCCTGGTCCTCCTCTTGTTCAAAATATGGAGGAGGAGGGACATTTGGGACCCAAGGTCTCATCGGGCGCCGGAGCCGGCGTCGAGCGACGTCGGTCCGGCTCCATGTCCGGAGCCGGAGAGAGCCGGGGACCGACACCGTCCGGAGCCCCGGACGGCGTCAGGAACGGCACCGGGGACATCGGCGTCGGCGTGGTTAGGTCAACCGGCGTCGATGGGGGTTGCGGTACCACCGGAGCCGGGATCGAGGCCGGAGCCGAGGCCGGGATGAAGGCTGGTGGGTCAGCCGGCGCCGGGACCGGAGCCGACGCCGGAGCAACCCCATCAGGGCCCGCGGGGCCCGAAGGCGCACCGGAGGGACCTGGAGGCCCGAAGAGGCGGGCCATGGCCGACAGGAATTGCTGTATTTCGGCCGGAGTCGCCCCCGAACCCGGAAAGGACGGGTAATGCGGGGGCGGCTCCATAGGCATGTCCGGGGCCGCGGGGACGGTGCCGACTGGGGCCTCAGCCGAGTCGCGAGACCGGCGAGGCGAAGTCTTAGAGCGATGACGCTTCTTAGACTTTTTGTGCTTCGACTTACCCGAGGAGCGCGAAGACTTGGACTCCGACGACCGGCGGGGACTCCGCGACCGGCCCCTTGACCTCTCCCGGGACCGGGGCTTGGTGCAGCGCGGAGCCGACTGCCGGACCTCGAGTAGCTTTCGAGACCGCTCTCGCAAAGCCTTCGGGTGAAGTTTCCGGCAGTCAGGGCACGACTTCGTGTCGTGGTCTCGGCCGAGACAGAAGAGACACTCCAGTTGCGGGTCTGTGATCGACATCATGCGACCACAGGCTCCGCATGGCTTGAAGCCAGGCATCCCTACGACACCTAGGAGTCGTGAAGACTCGATGAAGAAACAGTGAAAAAATTCACACAAAAAAAGTTAGTCAAAAATTAACTAGGGCACTGCTCTTCCCGGATCTGCGCTTACTGGCGCGGAAAAAGAAGAACTGACGTCAGCGCGCAGGGGCGGCGTCTAAGTACTGCCCGCGACGTCATCCCGGCGATCACGACGCCGACGACGGACGCGAAGCCGCACAACGCCGCCTACCGACGCGCAAGGGTACTGCTACGCAAAAACTTTCCGGATCCAGTCTGACGCCTGGGGATATTCTAAGGTAAGGAATCTGTCACTAACGTGTCTCTTTCAGATTTATATTTCATCTGAATGATTTCTTCCTCTGTGTGCCAAGCTTGGTACCAAATAGCGTGTACCATAAAACACAAGATTGATTATTTTTTGCTGTGCACCCAGTTTCAGGGTGGTCAATCTTAACCAGGATGATCTGTCTGTGGAGTGAAACCCCATAGAAATAGCCAGCAGCAGCTAATTCTACCCCATCAACTGCTGCACTTGTAACCTGATTGAATACTAGTGAGTTTGGATGGACCATCTCCTGGAAATCTTGCTGGCTATACTTTGAAAGGTCTTCCATAATAGGCCTTACTCCTCCTTATATTTCTCGGTGATAGCAGCCAAGAAGAACTGTAGCCTTCACATTTTTTTCACGCTATGGCTGCAGTGTTGCATATCTTCCTCCTTGTTATTTCAATCCGTTTGCTCTGTTTTTTAGGTGGAGCAGTGGTTTCTGGTGTCAATGCATGGCGTTTTCAGACCAAGATGACAATCAGAGAGTCTGGTTTAGAATCAGATTTCAGGAATCTGGGATCCTGTTGAGGGGTTTATATTTCTTTTGCAGTCTGGGAGTGACCGATGTGACAGTTGCCGGTGTTAAGAAGTTATATACCAGGATCTCATGGAGACCTGGGATCAAGGCAAGCAACTGACTTGGGAACACTCTTGATTTAAGAGTCTCAAGTAGGATTAAGACGGACATTTGAAAAATGTTTAGCTTATTTGTCCTTCACACCAACGCATTGTGAAAAGTTGTGATGTCATCCACTGGTGAGATTGTCACAGGAGAAGAAGCAGGTGAAGTCGGTGCAGAAGATGAGTATATCCTGTCACTTGAAGTTGGAGGTGACCTAGATCTGCTTTTCTATGTTTTCAACAAGTATGAGAGCTAAGAAATAGCAAGGTTGGTATGTCATGCGGGGGTGGTGGTAATACAGGAATCACAGGAGTAACAGGTCTGCTAACCTGAGGTGATAAAGATATTGGTCTTGATACCATCCTCGGTTTTGGTATCTGTAGTGGTAATTCTGGAGATACTGTAATATTTGGATGAGGTAGAGGTAAATCAAGATGAGTCAAAGGAGTTTGCAATGGAGCCTCTAACACAATCATATAATGTGTAATGCTCAGAGGACCTGGAGTGTCCTCTTCAGAAAGTCTTAGTCTCTTTTTAGGAGGACATGATGAAAATCTGGGAGATTCCAATCTTGGAGAATGTAGGGACTCTAAAGAATTAATTGATGGTGAAGGAAAGTCAGAAAAAATTACGTCCTCAATGGTGATGGTCTTGGTGTGGATTGGTGCTCTCCCGCTGAAGAAGGCCCTAACATCGATTCATGACTCTTCAATGCCACTGGTGGTGGTGGTCTCAATGTCGACCAGTGCTTTTTCAACATCAAAGTACAGCCAGTGATCTGTGCCTCTTTGATGTCATTCTCAATGGCAAAGTTGTTGAAGTTAAGACTTTTGAGGGCCAGCGATTAACTTTCCCTCGGCAACATGTTGGTGCCAATGTTTGACGTCAACATCTTCAACGTGAGACAAAAATGTTGTCTTGAATGTTGGCAGTGACTGCCTTTCCTGTCATCTTTTTTTCCTTCTTTCCTCAGATCTTGCTCTTCAGAAGTCTTTTTGAGGTGTAGGCTTCTTGGGGGACGGCTGGCTGGATGATTTCTCAGCCCCTTTCTTTCTCCTCTCTTCTTTTGCCAACATTTCTTCAAGCTTCCCTCCTCCAAACGAGTCACACTCCCTGATCGAATAGGAGGAAGGTAAACAGACCATAAAGATTTCATGAGTGTCAGATGCTGCCTTTTTCCTGCCACTGGACAGGCACTTTGCTAACACTGAAGGCATTTTGACAGAACAAATATGTCAAATATTCAGAAAAGACAGGACTATTTTAAGATGAGATGGAAAGATGAAGTGAGTGAAGTAGGAAAAAGTTGATTTCTGAGGAAAAAACTTAAAAACACAAGAGGAGTGAAGCTTCCATGTGTTTCAGGATCCTTCTCTCATGAGCCAGAAAAAAGAACTGCCTGAAGAAGCAAAAGTCAGTGAAGGGTATCATGGGGAGTGGAGCTACTGGCAACCTAAAGACAGCACTCCTTTTCTCTACAGCTTCATAATATAGGCTGATCAGGCTGCATTTTTTTACAACTATGTTATACAGTCTTACACATTTTACATTACACATGCTGCAATGCAGTTTTAAAATAGATTCTATGAGGATCTTACAGTCTACATTTTGGAAAAATATTACCCTGGATAGGCTACTGAAGGGTGTTTCACATGATATGGACATATGGATTTTGGCAACCTGTACATATTGCTATATGGACAAATATGCATTTGAAGTGTTCTGGTGTCCGCACATGAAGCAGGGAATTATTTCAGCATTTATGACTATCAATGAAGGTCCTTTGAGGCAGAACTAAGAACTATAGCACATTCACTATCTGAAATCCAAGACATCTTTACATGCTGAGCATGTAAGGAACATCTCTTAAAATTCTGTAGTTCATAGGCATATGCAATAGTGTAAGAACATACAAAACACGAGTAGAAACCATTTGACAAACAAAGAGAAAGGCTAGAACATGGAGACAGTCCCTAAATACATGAAACGAACAGTTTTCGATTTAGGTATCATATCTCAACATAACCAACATCGCTTGTAAACACAACACAATTCATACACTAACACATCCAACATTGTTCCCCCACATATCCAACATCAAAGGCCAACACATCAACCACAATACACCAACACACCCACCATCATATGCCATTGCACCCCTTTTGTTACTTAATAAAGCTGGTGATAGATGTTTTCTTAGGGAACTAATTGATTAAGCTGCTATGTGAGCAAAAAAATTCTCTGATAATCCTATGATGGTGTGAAAAATTTTTAAGTGACAGTGTTGAGTATTGTTAAATAGTGGGGAAAAAATGGTGAAGTATTGATACATAGTAGTGGTGGTGGTGCAGGTGTATGTTTGTAGATATGTGCATGCGCAGCAGTGTCTTTGGCTGTTCGATAGTACTTATGGTGGCGTTTAATTATCCTTATTTGTGGGGTGTGCATATCACCCAAGTGGGTATCCTGGAGCCTGCGAAAAAGACGACTGGTGTGGGTGAGAGAGGTCTACTGGAAGAGAAAGATCTTCAGTTTCTTTCAGAATTCGAGGACAGGGCTGTTTGCTCTGATGGGGAAGTGGAGCTTAATCCAAACTTTAGGGGCGATGTGTGAGAAAGAAGGTTTCCAGCTTTGGCTCGCTGTATGCGGGGGACGCAGGCAAGGAGTAGGCCAGCCGAGCAGAGGTGTCTGGTAGAGGTGTGGAAATGGATACAATTGTTAAGGTAGGCTGTATTGTTGTTTAGAGCTTTGTGTAGGTGTTTGCGCAGAGCTTGAAAAGGGGGCATTTCTGGATTGGAAGCCAGTATAGGTCTTTGACGTGCTAGGTTATGTGAGTTCGGTGAGGTAGGTTGAGCAGGAGTGTGGCGGCTGCATTTTGGACCACTTCGAGCCTTTTGGTGAGCTGGGCTGTGATGCTTATGTAGAGACCTTTGGCAAAGAAGTATTGGGGACATGGGTCTGAGGGGGGGGCTCCAGAGTGAATGGAGCTCATGGTCGTTTCTGTGGTGAATGATCACCAGCCAACAGTGACGAGGAAGTCAAGAAAGGAGAGGTTTTGGGGTAACATTGTTGTAGATGGTTTTTGGTTTTATCTGAGAAGTAGCTGGATAATTGGGCGCAGAGCTCCCGAGAGGGGGTGATGGTTGTGGTGGCTAGCAGAGTGGTGGGGAATGTATTCTGTGAAAATGTGGGCATCTGCATCTACCATCAAGTGAAAAAAGTACATCTAAGTAATTGCCCACAATAGGTTTGAAAGGAGCCAATAAACCAAGGCCTTTACGATCTAAAGCTTTACCCTTTCTCACCGTCAGTAGATTCATAGTCCAAAAGCCTGGCTCAAATACACATTAGTCACAAAATGTTTCACGTCGGAAAGAGCTGGCTGGGACAGCTGCCAAAATACCAGCCATTCAATGAAGTGCTCAAGTAACATCAGCTGGAGAAATGCAAAGCTTGTGTCCACCCACACACCAGCAACAGATATTACTGTACCAAACAACTGAAAGATGGCACAGCCTCTGCCAAGGAGAGGATTATATAAAAATCTGCTCAAAGGTGAGCAACTCACTTAGACAGGCAGAACTTGGACATCTTAATGTCACTGCTGTCGCTTTTGGAAAAGTAATGGGAGGATTGGTGATGAATATTCAAAATGGGCCACGTTGGAGGGTGATCCCTTAAATCACTGAATATTTTGGTACAGGTGGCATATTCCTCTAGACCAAGCAAAATCCAGTAAAAGTGTTAACAAGCTAACAAGACAGATGTGAGAGATGCAGTCTGCTCCAGCCCTAACTGGAGAGTTTTTTCAACCTCCTCTGTGTTGAAGTTACTGGTGGAAACTTGGGCCACCAAACTGTCAGGGGTTGGATGCAGACTAAGAAAATCGGATTCACTACGCACCAGTCTGTGGCATCTGGCCACCTGCCTGTTCACTGGTTGGCAAGAGCAAAGTTTAGACCAATTGTCCATAAGGACATCTCTTAGTGTTTCATTGAATGGTAGTAAGGGTTCAGAAGAAGTTAGTCCAGGCTGGATAAGTAAGCACATATGTTTTAACCTCAACAGAGGGAAGTTGTAGATCCAGGACTTCAGCAGCTCATCTGATAACTACAGCAACAGAAGCACTCTTTTGTTGGTGGCCCAAGGGGAAAATCAAACCTGTATTAGGGGAAGTATCAAGCCTACTGGGCTTTTGTAGATCCAAATAAAGACCGTTATCATCATCAGAGAATAAATCAACTGCATTACTGCAATTGTCCTCTCCAAGAGGCAGTAAACTCTGGTCAGAGCTGAAAACGTCGTGCAGCAATGGAATGTTTTGTCTGAATCCAAATGTGTGATAAATGGGTGGCCTTGAGTGGAGTCCAAGCGGGACCTTGGTTGGGGTCAAAAAGATTCGGCTCACGGTCAGACACCAGAGTAAGCAGGAGATCCACCTTAGTGCAGTTGGGACCAGCATCAATAGAGAAGGGAACGGGCATAGGACTTGGAGCCAGCATGGGGCGGGGCACCAGAGTCAATGTCGAACCGAAGGCGGGTTTCCAGGGGCTCAGATGGTGTAGTGGATGAATCTACTGGCGGTAAACAGACTAGAAGCCCATGCGAATCCTTGAGGCCTGAAGACAGATCAGAGAGAGCCGGAACAGTGTCCAAAATATGCAGCATGCCCTCCCTACAGGCCATAACGTGCTGTGGTGTTCACCAATGCATCGGGAACTCAGGGACCATCAGGATCAACTGTGGGATAGGCTCCTCAAACTGAGATCAGGAGTGAGACAGACAAGAACCTTGACCCTCTCGCAACTTCTCTTTAGATAGACAAAGGCGAGATGGCGTAGATTCAGTCTTTGGCCCTTATGCTTCCACTTAGACCTGGACTTCAACTTATCGGATTACCTCAACTGCAAAGAATAGTTGTTATGAGATGAGCCTTGAGAGTAGGAACAAGTCTGCGCCCCCACATTAAAGGGGATGAAGGACTTGTGTGGCTTCTTCCGATGTTAGGCGCCGTACAGCTTAGTTTCACAATCTCGTATCACTTTCGGGTGCATGAGGGCACACTTCACATCATTTGGAATCATGCTTCAAGCCCAAACACCAGAGACGCACCTTATGTGTCCGTCACAGACATCTGTTCGACACACACAGCATGGTCTAAACCCTGCAGTTTTAAATGGCGACACTGTTCCTTTGCATATTGGAATTCAGTTTAAAAAACTTGTCAAAGCGACAAAAAAACAGCAGAGCTTGAGATAAGCGGTTGAAAGCCAGAAAGAAAGGAACAGATGTCTGGGCACAAGTGTGGCGCTTATAGCAAGGGTAGCACTTCTGTGGCGGAACGAAGTCAACATGGAGCTGCACTGTGCCACCTGGCAGCATGCAGGAGCACTGTTACTAACATTTCTGGATCCAGTCTGAAGGTGAGCAATCTTCGATTAAAAGTATCCATCTAAATTCTAAGTTCAAGCTCCCTACCTGTCACCACAACAAGTTTGGGGCAGTGCTACAGCAACCTAGGTGGGGCCAGTGGAAACCAGCAGTAAAATTTCACATCGAATTGTAAGCATCATGACATATTTAACAATGAGCTACATACTATTAACAACTGCAGTGTGAAAAATCAGCTCTATAGGGACAGAAGATGTAGAAAAAAATAAGCAAAAAAAATGTATGGCTAACATAAATGAGGAAACACTTCCAGAAACAGGAAAGCATATCCGTAATACAAATTTTTCATTCTATGTGTTGTTTGTGTACACAGAACTAGTCACTACTAATAGCGTAGCATAGATATGCTAGGCAGCATGAAATGATATAGATGCAAAAAATACAGAAGGCTTTTGGTGAGTTTGCACCCTTGAAAGGGGGTCTGATTGAGGACACTGTTCGCTGCAGAGCCACTACCCTACAACCTTGCTCTCAGTATCAGTCAAACACTTAACAAAAACTGAGAATAAATCTTACCAAAACTGTACACTACTTACCATTACTTCGAGTACAAAAGTGGTAGGTGTCCACTTGATTGGCATGCCAGCTTTCCCAGGTGATATTTTGTCTTAATTGAATTGTACAAGACACTATTTACTGTGACAGCAGATTTTTCTGCTGATTCTGTAATCACTAAGTAAAGAAAAGTATTGCGCAACAGGAGATGGCCTACAAGGTTATGACCAGATGGTACTATACCCCCCCTAGACTCCAGAAGATGTTTCCCACATCCACGGCTATATGTTGGCGTTGTAAGGCAGACATAGGCTCGTTCATTCATATCTGGTGGTCATGCCCACTCATGACCTTTTTCTGGAAAGAGGTGCTGAGCCACATCAGGGAGGTACTGGGATTTCCTATTCCAAATACTCCAGGGACAGCGGTTCTTGGACTTCGACCCCGATCTCTTAAAGCACTGACACACTCAGACTGGCGCTTGAATCTTCATGATAAGCGCAGCAAAACAGGTCATTGCATTGCACTGGAAAAAGGCCCTGACTCCCCCGTCGGCAGCGTGGTTCACCCGTCTCTGGCATGAAATGGCAATGGAGCTTCTCTCCAGCCGTCTAGCACACACTAACACTAAATTCACACGGGTCTGGCAACCATTGGTGCTGCACCTCTCTAAACTGGAGCACGCGCGATTGGTCCCCCCCCCACACCCCCCCCCGCTTGAGAGCTATTCGAGGATGCTATACTCCCTCGAGGGGAGACTTATTAGGATTTGGTGGGACAGGCCGGAGACCCTCCCTTCCCCTACCCCCCCCCCCCTCTTTCAGAGGCCATCAGCGGGACAGGCATGACAGGGACACACACACTAGATGCATCATGCGCGAGGCCCCCTCCGCCCCGATCCCCCATCAGACACGACACCTCTCACCCCCCCCTTCTTTCTTATCTTCTGCTGTCCCTCTTTCTTCCTTTTTCGCTTTCTCTTCCGTTTCTATAAATTGACAGAATAGTTATTCTTGATTGGAGATGGTTGATTTGTAATCTACACCAGCTGGTGACTGTAAAAGCCAATTTTTCCTCTCTACTCCCCATTTTTTATTTAATACGCGACATACAAATTTGCTGGCTATTCCATAGCATCCTTGGAGCTCTGTAAGGGAACGGCACAGTTGCAACCCTCCTCATAGCGTCTTATTGCTTTACTGTCAAATGTTGTTGGTGTAATGTGATGGTTTGATTATGATGAACAAGTTACTTACCTTCGGTAACGATATATCTGTAAGAAACATTAGTTAGTTATAGATTCCTTACCTTAGAATTACCCCCAGGCGTCAGACTGGATCCGGAAAGTTTTTTCGTCAGCAGTACCTCTGCGTGTCGGAAGGTGGCGTCGGTCGACTCCGCGTCCCTCGTCGTGGTCGCCGGGATGACGTCGCGGCAGCTACTTAGACGCCGCCCTCGCGCGCTGACGTTAGTTCTGTACACGACTTTCCGCGCCAGAAATGCAGAGCCATGCAAGACACTGACCATTGGTGCACAAAACTAGGGCCCTGAAAGGATGACCTTAACCCTAGAAATCAGTTTGCAGAACGGGGAGGATGGGTGGGGCGGTAAGGAATCTATAACTAACTAATGTTTCTTACAGATATATATCGTTACCGAAGGTAAGTAACTTGTTCATCTGAAAGAGACAATTAGTTATAGATTCCTTACCTTAGAATAGATACCCCAGCAATACCAACCCCGGTGGTGGGTCTGCGAACCAAAATCACACCAGAAAGTCCTGGAGAACACAACGGCCAAAGAAGCCGTCTCTCCGGACTTATCTGTCCAGACAGTAGTGTTTCGTAAACGTGTGCAGTGATGCCCACGTAGCTGCCTGACAGATGTCATTTAGAGGAACTCCTCTTACCAAGGCAGTAGTGGCTGCCGTCGCCCTGGTGGAGTGAGCGCGTAGCCCTACTGGGGTCTCTTTTTTAGCCAGAGAGTAACAGGCATTAATACACAACACGACCCACCATGAAATGGTGCGTTTGTGTACGGCCCGACCCTTCTTTGCGCCCACGTAGCCAACAAAAAGTTGATCATCCAACCGGAACTGTTTGGTGCGATCCAGATAGAAGGAGAGCGCACGTTTTGGGTCCAGATGGTGGAGCCTCTCTTCCTCCTTCGAAGGATGCGGAGGCAGAAAGAAGGTGGGCAAGGTAATGGTCTGCCCAATGTGGAAGGCAGTGACCACCTTAGGAAGAAAGGATGGACAGGTTCGGAGAACCACCTTATCCGGATGGACAGATAGGAAAGGAGGTTTTGAAGAAAGGGCCTGGAGCTCGCTCACCCTTCTAGCAGAAGCGATGGCTACCAGGAAAGCAGTCTTAAGAGTTAAGAGCCGTGAGGGACAGCTATGAAGCGGCTCAAAGGGAGCGCACATTAGATAAGTTAGCACAAGATTCAAGTCCCACTGAGGCATAACGAAGGGGATTGGAGGAAAAAGATGTGTTAAGCCTTTTAAGAAACGGTTAACTACTGGGGACTTGAAAAGAGAAGGCTGATCTGGCAGCCGAAGGAAAGCAGAGATGGCTGACAGATAGCCCTTGACAGTGCTTAGAGCAGAGCCCTGCTGGGCCAAGGAGAGAAGGAACAAGAGTACTTCAGAAAGAGGGGCCGAAAGGGGATCCACAGCCTTTGCTGTGCACCATGCCACAAATTTGTTCCACCGGCAGGCGTATACCGTCTTAGTGGAGGGACGCCTGGCTGCCAAGATTACGTCACAGACTTCGGGAGGCAGGTCGAAAGAAGTCAACTGCCGCCGCTCAATCTCCACGAAAGGAGGTGCAGACTGGATTAGTTTGGGTGGAGGACCGTCCCCTGCTGCTGCGACAGAAGATCCTCCCGAAGAGGCAGTCTGATCGGAGGATCGATGGCCATGTTGAGCAGCTCGGGATACCAGACTCTTCGTGCCCAGTCCAAAGCCACAAGAATGACTTGGGCCTAGTCGCGCTTGATCTTCTTCAGCACTCTGGGCAGAAGTGGTATAGGCAGAAAGGCGTACAACAGACCGCAACTCCACTCGCGACGAAAGGCGTCGCCTAGCGAGTGCCGCCTTGGAAATTCCAACGCGCAGAATTGCGGACATTGCGCGTTCTCTTCGGTGGCGAATAGATCCAACCAAGGCTCTCCCGATTGTTGAAAGAGACCTTGCACCTCCTCCGAGTGGAGACGCCATTCGTGATCTATCATGCACCTGCGGCTGAGTTCGTCCGCCCTGGCGTTCAGGGAACCTGCCAGTTGTTGAACCACCAGGGATATGCCCTGATGTTCCAGCCATGTCCAGAGGTGGAGGGCCTCCTGACATAGGGTCCACGACCCCACCCCGCCCTGTTTGTTGCAGTACCACATGGCGGTGGTGTTGTCCGTGAACACCTGCACTACTCTTTCCCGGACAGAGGGAAGGAATGCCATGAGTGCAAGACGAATCGCGTGGAGCTCCAGAAGGTTGATGTGGAGCCCGGACTCCGCCGGAGACCAGAGGCCTCTGATCTCCGCCTCTCCCATGTGACCGCCCCATCCCAGAAGGGACGCGTCCGTCACCACAGTGTGGTCTGGTTGGGGAAGGGAGAGGGATCTGCCATTGACCCAATCCTGGTTCGTGAGCCACCACTGCAGTTGTTGTGCAGTGCCCTCCGAGATCTGGACGCAATCGGACAGATTCCCCTGATGCTGCGCCCACTGGAACTTCAGGTCCCACTGCAGAGCCCGCATATGCCATCTGGCATGATCGACCAGCAGGATGCAGGAGGCCATGAGGCCCAGCAGCCTCAGAGTCATTCTAACCGAAACCCGGGATAGAGGCTGAAAGATTGGAATCATAGCCTGAATATCCCGGACTCGCTGCTCGGGAGGATGGACCCGAAACTGCGTAGTGTCCAGAACCGCTCCGATGAAAAGGAGCTTCTGAGAGGGAATCAGGTGTGACTTCGGCACATTGATGGAAAACCCCAGCGAATGCAGGTCGGCCGTAGTCTGGAGGTGGGAGACGACTGCCTGGGGCGAGCCCGCCTTTAACAGCCAGTCGTCGAGATAGGGGAAGACTGAAACCCCTGATCTGCGCAGATGAGCTCCGACCACCGCCATCACTTTCGTGAACACCAGAGGGGCGCTGGTAAGGCCAAAGGGGAGCACGGTAAATTGAAAATGCTCGTGGCCTACCGTGAACCGTAGGTAACGCCGGTGGGCCGGCAGGACGGGGATGTGAAAATAAGCATCCTGCAAGTCCAATGCTACCAACCAGTCTTGCGGGTCGAGGGCAGACAAGACCTGAGCAAGCGTCAACATCTTGAACTTCTCCTTCCGGAGAAAGGGGTTGACGTCCCTGAGATCCAAGATAGGACGGAGGCCCTTGTCCTTCTTGGGGACCAGAAAGTAGTGGGAGTAACAACCACGACCTACTTCTGGGACAGGAACGCGCTCGATGGCTCCCTTGGCCAAGAGAGCCGTAACTTCCTGCTGGAGAAGGGCCAGATGATCCTCCGACATGCAGTGGTATCTTGGTGGCATGGCTGGAGGGGTAGTCTCGAAGGGGAGGGAGTAGCCCCTTCAGACTATCTGCAAAACCCACCTGTCCGACGTGATGGTGCGCCAGTGGGGGAGGTGATGGCGAGTCCTGCCGCCCACTGGCGTTTGATGGGCCTGAAAGGTCGGACTAGGAGGGTTTGGAGGCTGCTGCGGAGGGGGGGTTGGTGGACTGGCCCGCCCGCTGGCCCCCAGAACCACGACGGTTGTTCCCACGTCCCCGGCCGCACGAAGGTTGGGTAACTTGCTGCGGCCTGTGGCTCCGGGCAGAACGTAGCGGGGCACTCCTTCCGTAGCCACGAAAGGGGCGAAAAGCAGACTGCGCAGGGCGGGTGGAGAGGCCCAAGGACTTGGCCGTAGCCCGTGAGTCCTTGAAACGCTCTAGGGCGGGGTCTGCTTTGTCGCCAAAAAGGTGACGGCCATCAAAGGGCATGTCCATCAAGGTGTTCTGGACATCCCCTGAAAAGCCAGTTGACCTCATCCAGGCGTAGCGCCGAAGCTCTACCGACGTTGAAATGGTCCTGCCCAGAGAGTCGGCGGTGTCCAGCCCACAACGTATGGCAAACTTTGCTGCATCTCTCCCGGCGGCCACAGCCCGAGAGAGCACTGTCCGAGCCTCCTCCGGTCACTGAGGCAGCACCTGCGCCACCGTATCCCACACAGAGTGGGAATAACGGCCCAAGAGACATGCAGTGTTTACCAACCGCAGTCCTAAGCTGGCGGAAGAGAAAATCTTCTTCCCAAGGTGATCCAGCTTCTTGGATTCCCTTTTCGGGGGAGCGGTAGGGAATGCGCTTTTGGAAGTGGAGGCTTGGACAACCAAGCTCTCCGGGGTGGGGTGTTGGGAGAGGAAAGTGGGGTCGCCCGGAGCCGGGCGGTGGCGTCGGGCAATCATCCTATCCACGGGAGCCCCCGTGTTGGGCCTGGACCAGGTGCCCAAAAGGACGTCGGTGAGCGCCTCGTTGAACGGCAGCAAGGGCTCAGAAGAGCTCGCAGGCGGCTGAAGCACCTCCATAAGGAGGTTAGTCCTGACCGCCACCGTAGGAAGCTCGAGGTTGAGAGCCTCGGCCGCCCTACGCAACACCACTGCGTATGACGCTCCCTCCTCCGAAGCCACAGTAGGAGGAGACAACATGCCAAGGTCAGGGGAGGTGTCCAAACCACTGGCATCCCCCAGTTCCTCTCTCCAGTCCTGTTCACTTTCCAACTGGTCAGTTAAAGGGTCACCTGACCCCTCCCAGTCCTCTTCATCATCCTCTGGGTGCCATTGTGGTTGAAAAGGGACCCCAGGAGTGAATAGGGGCATGAAAACCCCACCCGGCGCCGGATCCGGCATCGGATGACGCACTTCCTTAGCACTTTAAATAGTATGATCTATAAGCCACAGTGTGGTATGCTTTATGATACCACATCTTTTGTCAGAGTTTTTCAAACTTTATTTTGTGGATATCCGTATTTATTTCTTCAGCAACAAAGTACCAGAAAACCAACAGTCAGGCTGATCTCTGTCTAAAGGGTAATTTATCAAGCAGGCTCTTTAGGTGGCATCTAGATAAATGAAAGAAAGCTTTCTAATCTAAATCACTGTCAATAGCCTAGAAGGTATATTAACTTTCAGATTTAGAAAATGCAGTCAACTGAGGAAAAGGAAAAAAAAAAAAATGGTAATCTCTGATTACGCTAAACTGAACTAATATATATATGTGACCAAGGGCTAAGTGGCCCGAAACGCGTCATGAAGGAGCTTTGCACGCAACTTTAATAATTCATCAATAAAAAATCTGGCATCAGCTCAAGAAGTTGTCCGTACCTGTTTTCGTGCGTCTAGGGCACAAGGGAGTGTAATTTGATATATATATATATATATATACACACACACACACACACACACACACACACACACACACACACACACACACACACACATACACACATTTTTTTATCAAATTCATCATTTAGTGGGCAAAGAATTATGTTTAGATTGTTTGCCGACATACCAAGATAAAACTATTCATTAAAGGATCCATGTGGTGACAACGCTTAGATTTAAAGTTAACACATGTGGATTCATTTTAGGATGGATTATAAGGGTATAACAGGTCTGTGTTCAGTTTATTCTCCTTATATAGAGAATAACAAAACTTCTATGGAACCTTTCTTAAAATATTGCTTTTGAATGATTAGTTGCGTCGGGGGGATAGAAATATGAGAACATGAGTGGGATACTTAGCCACACCAAAAGTTCACGTTGAAATTGCTAGCAGATTATTCCAAAAAAAAAAAAAAAAAAAAAAAGGGACACCATTGAAGATGAAAAAATTGCGGTTGGTTCATTCGAACTTAAGTTGGAAATGTTTGCTTGATACATATTTTTCACATGTACTAAAACTGCTTGCTTTTGGATACTGACAAAAGAAAGAATGAGTTTGATTTAGGGAATAAAATAGATATAAATGCAAAAAAAGGTCAAATTTTAACAATATTTCCAGTGCTCTCCTTCTGAATCTGCTTCTAAAACTATGGCTTCAGGAAGTAGTTATGGCTGGAAAGAAACAAATGCTTTGTAAGTAAACATTTCATAATGTCAAAGTCATGCGGATATCAAAAACTGGAATTTACGAGTTGTGCGAATTCAGGTGCATTGAAAAAGTAACCATTACAGCCAGAAATATAATATATTTCTATGATAGATGTGGATACCTAGGCAGAAACCAGATATTCCCAGCTACAAATTTAATGTTATTCCTGGTCCCACCTAGCTATAGTATGATTTGACATAAAAATTCCCTCTTTCAAAGAGGAAAGCACCTCTACATCATATCCTCAACCAGAAGAAAATTGCATCTTACCCATTTGTCTGCTGCCAAATATGCTACTTTCAATGTGACTGAATTTGTGCAGTACATTAATCCATTTCTTAAATTCTTTTTTTAAGGCAAGGATAGAAGGGAGTAGAAGTCTCTCTCACTTCTGGTGTGTAGCGATTTTTGAACATTAGCAAATGCTGACATTAACAAAATGCAATGGGGACCAAGCATTGGTTACTAAAAGCAATCTTATACTTACTGTGTTGAGGTCTGAGAAACAAACCATTACACAGTGTAGTAACTACAATACTTATAGTCTTCAGTTGCTCTTCCTCCATTTGTGTGGATGTTCTTACTGCAGGTAGGAAGGCTTTAGTAAGAACACTAAAGATCATTTGAAAATAAATGACATTCCTTAGAATAACAATTACATTTTGCCTACAAAGAACGTACAACATCTTTATACAATTATAACTCATGAACAAGGAATACCACTCCTGAAAACCTTATATGAGATCAGATAGTTATTGGAAACACACTTAAAAGTGCCTTGATATCACTATATTTGCTGTAAATTGATCTAGGAATGCATTCCGCTCATTAATTACCATTGGCGTTGTGGTTTGCAACTCACATTTTCTGGCTTTCTATATGCTGGCTTTATTTGCTTTGGGCTCTCCAGGTTCAGTTCATCCCTCCCGTTGCCTAAACCGTGTTTAATGTATTCTTCCACTAACTCCCTTTCTGTAAACAGGCCTTTAAATCTTGTTCTTATCTGGTCACATATATGATAGTTTATATCCTGTATGCTGCAAATTCTTTTTTTATTTTTTCCAAGGGCTATGTGCCAGGGAAGGGAGGGGAGAGTGGGTAGTTGGGGATTTGTTTAACTGATTGCGCCAAGGATTACATCATAATGTCGAAATGTTGTTCTGAAGGTCATTACTGCTGAATGTTGTATCTTACGAAAACTTAATATAGATCATATAAAAAAACATCTTGCCACATATGCTATGTATTCAAAGGCTGGTGTCATGTCAGGCACCGTCTTCCAATGGCACTTGTTTACTTTTCTTTCTCTGACTTCAAAGTAAGAGGATTTATGTGACAATCTTGCTGGATACTGGGGGTAGGAAAGAGTTTTTTTCTAGCACAGAACAACATTTAAATCAACTGTGTAAGTATTTCAGAATATATCAGAATTAGGAACACAAATGAAGCACTTTTTTTGTTATTTCTGAAGTGTGTTGGAAACAAATACTTTAATATGATCAAATCAACTCATTACAGTAGGTAATGCAATTCACACACATTTTCATTTGTGCACTTATAGTTTTATTAGTAAAACGGTATGTCTGTGCAAATGTAACAGGCATTTCAATTGAAAATGTGTTGTCTGTAGTGGCAGTGCACTACTATACAATGCATACTCTGCTCTACGCCACTCTACTGTACTCTGCACCACTTCACACCAGTGCATTCTACTCTGCACCACTCCACTTTACACCACTCCATGTCACTGCACTATGTCTTTCTACTGTACCACTTTACTCTATGCCAATGCACTCTTTGCCACTCTACATCACTGCACTCTACACCACACCAGTCCAGGCCACACTAACCTACTCTGCACAACTCCACTCTATGCTACTGTACTCTACACCACTCTGCAACACTGCACTCTACACCATTGCCCTCTATGTCAGTACACTGTAAGCCAATGTACTTTACTCTGTAACACTCAACCCTATGCCCTTGCACCCTACGCCAATCCACTGTGCGCAAACTCTAATCTACATCAATGCACTCTACACCATTACACTCTATGCCACTCTATGCAACTGCACTCTACCCTGCACCACTCCACCCTACTCTAAAACAATCTACTCAATGCCATTGTACTCTACACCATTCTGGGCCACACCACTCTATGCCGCTGCACTCTAAGCCACTCTACTCTTAACCATTGCACTCTCCACCACTGCACTGGTCTCTATGCCATTGCACTCTACATCACTGTCCTCTACGCCACTGCTCTCTACGCCACTTTACTCCACTCTACACCACTGCACTCTACCCTGCCAAACTGCACTCTCCACCACTGAACTCTAACCCACTCTACTCTGCATTACTCCACTGTACTCTATGGCACTCTACTCTACACCACTATCTGCTACTCTACACCACTCTATGCCACTCAACTCTACTCTGCGCCACTACCCCCTGCATCACTCAACTCTACACCACTTCTATCTGCACCACTCTATCCCATTCTACTCTACGCTACTGTACTCTGCGCCACTGCACTCTGCTATGCACTACTTTAATCTATGCCACTGCATTCTACTATGCTGCATTGTATGCCGTTGCATTCAATGCTATTGCACTCTACATCACAATCCTCTGCAACACTACGCCAAATGCACTCTACACCAGTCCACTCTACGCCACTCGTGTATGCCACTCTACGCCACTCCACACTATACCACTCCAATACACGACACTCTCTGCCACTCCACAAGACTCTACTCCACTCTTCACCATTCCACTCTAAAACGCTCCACGTGACTCCTCTACGCCACTAACTTTTAGCCATGCTGAACAGCAGCCACACTGGAGAACAACATGGCTAAAAAACAATGGCAACGTCAATAGCTCTTGCATAGGCTTGTTAAATAACAATTGAAATGTTAAACTTACTTTAGAATATGGTCCCCAAACAATTATATTCTTCGGTATTACTTTTTGGGGGGCAAATGATAGATTACAAAGTAAAAATCTACAGAAAGGCTACAGCATGTAATAGTTTCCTTCATGCCACCTCACGTCATCCACATCAGATGACTCCACATCCTAATAATTGGCATTTTCCTACAGCTTTAAGGATCAACCTGTACATCTATTAACTCTCACTGCCTTGAAAAAGTGACAGTGTCTTGAAATACTTCAGCTGTACCATGTCCTGAACATAAATGACTTTAAAATATATTGTTGTTTTAACTTCAAAACTGTGCTATGATTTAACAATTTGTATGGCAGTACAACTACCTATATACCAGTGAACTGTGTACGTTGTATATTCATTAAACCTGAATAATAAAATTCAGACTTCAAAGAAAACTGCATATTTGGCCTCCAACAGTGTATTGTCCAAACAGCTGCCTCTAACATCAAGTTAGCCACAAATATTCTAGAATGTCCTAACTGAACAGAGCATCTGTTCTGGAAGTAACTTCCAAGAGTAGTGCTTATAAAACCCTGTGCATTATTGCTCAAGTGGCTACATTGTAGATCGCAAAGTGATTAAATTAGCATTGGTATGCAAATATTTGCCTTGGCTATGATGGCTTGTGTGTGACTACACCTATAAGTATTACTTGGATACCATGACGTCTTAAGGTACAAGTGATGACCCACTCACAGTGGAGACCTTTAATACGGATTTGTTCAGATTAAGACACCATGAAGTAATCAATAAAATATTTGCAGATCAGTAGCCTTGCCTGTGGCCCAGACACAATTCAAGAGGCCCACCTTCCACTGACGTTCAAGTTGCAAATGATCCTTTTGGCTTCCAAAACAGGGATTTGGAAACAAAATATGAAAAGAAATTGGCGGCTACATTTACAATTTGATGGAACCTTTCTCCAAAAGAGCACATTAAAAAGGAGCACCGTTGTGATATAGCCGGCCCGCTGGGTTGTAGGCAACAATACACTGTACTTTCATGCTAAGTGTTCTGCTAATAAAAATTGATTTAATTCTAAAAAGGAGCACCGGACTAAAAAACTAACAGTTAACTTCAGGCCAGCTGAAGCAACCCCACACGAACAAGTTACTTACATTTGGTACCAAATTTTCTGGTGGAGACTAACACCAGATTCCTCACCTTGTGAATTTCCCCAGGTTCCAGACTGAATCTGGAAACTTTAATAGCAATTCCTTGTATGTTGACAGGTAGAGTTGTGTGGCTTTGCGTCGGGTCCATAGGTTCCAAATTTGACGTCGGGGGCCACTAGAATACCAGCACCTCTGCGCCCTGACATTAGTTTAGTTTTGATCTCTATCCATGGGTCGGATGCAGAGCCATTGAAATCAGAAGAAGTGTTTGAGATATGGGATCTTATTAATGGACTGTATGAGTCCATTTCACAGAACGGGAAGGAGGGCGAGGCAGTGAGGAATCTGCATCTATAGTCTCTACCAGAAAAGGTGTTACCAAAGGTAAGTCACTTATTCTTCGGAAAGAGACTTCTAACTGAAGACTCTTCACCTTCTGAATAGATACCAAAGTGGTACCTCTATGGGTGGTGAGTCTGTAGACTGGCTTAGACCAGGAAATCCTGCAATACAGATCAGGCAAAATACCCTTCTTGGTGGACCTGGTTGTCTAGGCACTAGTGCTTTGTGAACGTGTGGAGGGACGCCCACGAAGCAGCTTGGCAAATGTCAAGGACTGGCAAACCACCCAGTGATAACAGCCTTTGCTCTGGTGGAATGAGTATGTAACCCTTCTGGGAGTTGCTCCTTAGCTAGTGTACATCAGATTTTTACACATAGGAAAACCCATAGCGAGATCGTCCTCATTTGCACAGCTTTTTCCATTTTTCGCTCCAGAGAAGCCAACAGAAAGCTGCTCATCTTGCTGATATTTTCGTGATCATTCGATGTAAAAACTAAAAGCTCTCTTAGTCTCAAGTCGGTGAAGCTATTTCTCTTCCTAAAGTAATGGTTTGCCCTAAGTGGAAGGGCGTAACCACCTTCAGCAGAAAAGCCTACTTTGTACAAAAGACTAGTTTGTCTGGAAAGAATGAAGTATATGGTTTTGTTGGTCCTAATAAGGAGAACTGAAGTTTACAGTCCAAGACCTAGAATACATGAGAAGTTGTTAAAATTGTTGTACAATAAATTACATGCAGTGGTTCGACTATTGTATAATGCACACTCTAAGTGTCTGAATGCGAGAGGATTGGAGGTCCTATGTAAGGTTAGAACATGCCTATTTGTTAACATTGAATTGAATACTTACTAGTCACATCTGATGATGGACACCGGGATGTAATGAAAAACAATAAAAGTTTGTCTGCCAAAAAAAAAAAAAGAATGAAGTATATGGTTCCTGGACACACAAAGCTTGGAGTTCAATCACTAGTCTAGAAGATACGATTCTGATAAGGAACCCATTTTGATGCTTAACAGGCATAAAGGACAACTATGCATGGTTTTGAATGGACTGAATATTAGATAAGTGCGAACTAAATTTAAGTTCCACTGTGGAATCATAAAATTTGACAGTGGGAACATGTAGGATAGCCCTTTAAAATAAAATAAAAAGAATCACAACAGGTGACTTGAAAATGGAAAGCTGATCCAGTGAGCATAGATAAGGAGGGGAGTCCTCTGATCACCACCTCTCCCAGATGACCTCCCCAACCCAGTAACGATGCCTCCGTCACATGCGTTAGCTCTGGGTAGGGTAGGGAGAGGATATGCCTCTGGTGGGTCAGGCTGTATTACGAACACTTTCAAACATCTACGTCAGGCATTAGCTAGCCTCCGCATTAAGGGAGCACTGCTTTATATTCAATGCTAAGCATATTTATCCACGGCCAAAAAGTGCTACAAATGGAACATGTCACTTACCCTGCAAGCATCTATTCATAGTGTGTAGTGCCGTAGATTCATATCCTAACCCGGAAGCTAATGGCTGACCTACACACTACTCTACTTAAACACTTATCTTTATCAAACTATAACCTGCATGTTCATTTTCCCATCTCTCTACTGCTCTTATCTTAAGCTCACCCGATGAGCCAAAAACAATCTAACAAAGGAGCTGATGACAGTGCACAATACAGACTATAGGAGGAGTCACCTTACAAAGCGCTTCAACCCCTCATCAGGGGTAGTAAGTGCTATATAAATGCAATTACAATTACTCAAAACATTTCTTCAAAGAAAAACGAGTTGCAAACGTCCGAGCACAACACTGGATGGCAGGAGTATGCTACGCATGCGTATCTACGGCCAACACATGCTACGAATATATGCATCCTGGAGGTCGACTGCCACCATCCAGTCACCTGCATCCAGGGCAGACTAAACTTGGGTAAATGTGAGTATTTGGAACTTGTCCTTCCAGAGAAAAAAATTCAGAGGGTGAAGATCTAGGATGGGGCAAAAGCCTCCTTCCTTTTTTCAGTACTAGGAAATAACAGCCAGTCTTGATCTCTGATGCTGGTACTGTCTCTGTTATTTCCTTGGCCAAGACAGCATGAACTTCGACTAGAATGGACAAGTGGTCCCTCTGGGAGGTGTTGTGGTGTGGGTGGCATGTTGAGGGATAGGACAGAAAGAGTAGGAAGTAACCGTGCTCTACGATCTAGAGCACCCATTGGTCGGACGTGATGCTCCACCATCCGGGGAAGTGAAAGCTAACCTGACCTCCTACAAGGTGCTTGTGTCACCAAGGACAAATTGAAAATTTTGCAGTAGTGGCTGCGGAGAAGAGGTTGCTAAATGGGTAGAGTTAATCCAGTGAGCCTGAAAATCGCCCTCAAAAGGCTGGGAGGCATGTTGATACTGAGGACCATACTGATGCTGCCTCACCAGATAACCCTTTCGAAGTCCTGAAAGGGGCGCTGGTGTTGGGAAAACTGGCGAGCAAGCTGAGCCAAACAAAGAGCGAGCAGTGGCTTTACTCTCCTTAAATTACTCGAGGACAGAGTAAGCCTTTGCCCTGAAAAGTTGAGCCTTTGAACAGCATGTCCATGAGGGTCTGCTGGACATCTGAAGAGAAGCCCATGTAGCGCATCTAAGCATGGCACCCAAGCACCACGCTGTTTCCGACGGCCCTACCCAGGCAGTCGGTTGTGTCCAGGCCTGACAAGATCATATATTTCGCAGTACCTTGGTCGTCAAGGATCAGACGTTGTTGAGTAGGCCTAATATCCTTGGACACAGTTGGCAAGACATCTGCCACTCTGACCCACAAGGTGTGCGAATACCATCCCAGTAGGGACGAGATGATTGACTGCAAGACTAATACTGGAAAAAAACCTGTTTTGCAAATTTTTCCATTCGTTTGGATTCCCTGTAGGATGAAGTGGTGGGAAAAGAGATGGGATTCAGGCAGCTAGATGATTCTTGTACAACCAAGCTCTTCAGGGTAGGATACTGATGCAAGAAATCAGGGGTCCCCATGAGCAGGCCTGGTCCATCTTGCCACCTGCCTGTTGACTGGTGGGCAAGATCCTGGTTTAGCCCAGGTGCCCACTAGAATATCTGTTAGGGCTTAATAAATTAAAGGGTAATACAGGTTCTTGAGTGGTCGCTCCAGGATTAAGAACCACTGTCAAAATGTTGATCGTTATCGCCTGTATAGGTAAAGTTAAATAAAGCACCACCGCTGCCCTCCTGATAATAGTAAAGGAGGCAGATTCTACTATGGCAATAGGGTTAGGGATGAAAGTCCAGTGTCAGAGGAGGTGTCAAGGCCACTGGCATCTTGTAGACCATCAAAATCCAACCCTTCATAAAAAGTATTGCTGTCCTCATCTTCATCCGGATCATACTCCTGGAATTCAGGCTGAGATTATGCAGGAATTGAGCTTCGTAATCTGATCAAAGTATTGGGTCCAACTCAGCCATCAAGGTACACACCTGTAGTGTCTATCTCAGTGCCAGAAGCGGTGTCGACACTGCACCAAGATGGGAGCCGGCAGCGCCGTGCTCAAAGACAGGGTGAACTTCTGGTGGCGGTCAAGTGGCATGGTCAGCGTCTGGGACAGATCCACCATCTGAGATTCCGACAGGCTGCCACCTCGAATTCGTGGATCCTAATGGGCTCCAGCGTGATATGGAGGGGTACTAAAAATTGAGGCAGTGGCCTCTTTCAGGCATCGAATTTCGTCTGCCATGGCTGTTTGTAGGGAGGGAAGGAGTTCGAGCGGTAGCAGTTCTGGAGTGTGCTACACGGTGCAGCTCCGAGGCATAGAGGTATCCTGGGCACCACGAGACTTCCAGTGGTGTGAGTGGCGGGACATCAGTGAACTGTGCTTGGATTTTTTGTGGGAATGGTTACACTTACCTGAACTCCTGGATCTCGAGCGGCCTCAAGATCGGTCACAGAGTGAGAGAGTGTCCGCACCTTGGACCAAGACTATCTTTTTGAACTAGATGGTGGCGAGCTTGGCATTACAGTCTCGAATCGCTTTCGACTCATCTTGGAACAGCACGAACACGACTTTGTGTTGTGATCGTGGATCAGACACCATAGGCAGAGGTTGCAGGTGTCTGTTACTGACAATTGTCGGTGGCAGTAATGCCACCGATTGCAAATTGTCATTTTTAAGGCCTATATCTGTTCACTGAAGACTATGTACAGTGGAAAAAAATATTTTCCTGAGGAAAAGTTCTGTCAAAAAATCAGCATTGCTAGCTTCGGATTCAAAAAAGGAACAGACGTCAGCACTCTGAGGTATTGGAATTCTAGTGGCACCGACATCACATTCTGAACCAATGGACCAGCACGGATCCGAATGATGCCACCTGTCAACACGCAAGGGAATTACTATTAAAATTTCAGGATCCAGTCTGGTGCCTGGGGAAATTCACATGGATTTGTATCTGCAGTTAGAAGTCTCTATCAGAATAGGCATGTTAGCTTCAATGTCATCATTTCAGGTCACTGGTTGTTGATGGCTTCAAATGTCTGGAGAACCAAAATCTTTAAACCAGTCACTTAAACTCGAGAAACACAAACTTATATCATCACTAGGTCACTTAATCAAGAACCCTTGGTAGAAAAAAAACCCTAGGGGTCATTCAAAGTTAGCTGGAGCAGTTCCCCAACCGCACTCAAGGTCCCCCCATGTAATTAAAAGGCGGAGGACCACCAAGTTTCAGACCGCAGACCAGAGCTTCAGCTGGCTCCAGAAAGCCACTGGAGTGTGTACTCCCTGTGTATAGCTACCATGGATTATCTGTCTGACAAAAAGAATCGCGGGGTTCTGAGAAACCAAAATTATGCACTTATGCAGAGTGAGCCGCCATGCCACAGTAGTCTGCCCGGCACTGCATTTTGACAAAAGTTCTCCTGCTCTGTCAGCAGAAGCGTTTTCATTACAAATTGCCTGCCAAAGCAGTGGCTTTGGCTAAATTATGGTATCATTCTCAAATTGTAACTGTGTAATATATGCATAATATGCGTTATGAAAGAATATAACTGTGCTTTTGTGCATCAGTCACAAGGACATGTTTCCTTTACATCGTGGTTTTGTACCAACTAGAAGTCTTTCAGATCCAGAATACTAGTCCTCTTTTTCCATTTGATAATTTATGGAGTACCATCCTTTGAAGGCCATAGGCTGTTCACTCTCAATAAGACTAAGGTGGTTTCCCAGCCACACTCGTGAGAAGTGGGAGGTAATGGCCTCTGGGTCAGGTGAGAGACTGGTATTTAAACAGAAGTTTTATTTCCAGAGACCACGACTTCAGAGCTCAATTCAGCAACAAGGACATTTTAATTAATTGAGACTAGTGTGTTACTTTTTATTTCGGCATTGGGCCAGATTAAAGAGAGCGGCAAATTCTAGATCTAGCTACAGATGTCATCGAGTTCAGAGCTGCTGAACATGCATATGGGAATAGATAGACACTCAGATTTTAACAAAAGCTCATCTAGTGTTGGGACGTCTTCCACAAGCTCAGCCAAAGCAGGGACTACATACATTTAGGTGCCATCATTTTTTACCTCTATTATTTTTTGTAGCATATAGTCCAACAAAATGCGTTATTTTCCCTTCCCAGTTTGTCTACTGAGCAATTGCCTTCTCAATGTAGCTCAGAATCTTTGTTCAGGGAGTTCTAAAACATGTTAGCAATTCACGTGAGTCAGTCACTACAATGAAAAATCTTCAATAAAAGAATATAGTGCTTCAAAGCCCCCCCTCACATTTTTACAATGGTAGGATGGAAAAAGAGCATGCCAAGACTAAGATCAGTGACCAGAGTGGCACGCATTGAGCCTGGAGCAGTATTGGAATTGAATAATATTGCAGACATCACAAACCTACAGAAAAAAAATAATCAAGCCTTTTGCCTTAAATTTGTAACGTAGAACACTGGAATTAGTGAATGTATGCCTCTGCAAATGGCTTGAAAAGTGTGACTGAAAATTATGCTCTACAATTGTTAAATTCCAATCACAAACATATTCACACGCTACCACGAACGGAGCACATCACTGGATGCTGTTTCTGCCACCTTTAGTACAGTCAGGTTACGCCTTACTGTCGGCCATGGCAGCTTCCAATCTCAAGTGGCCATCGAGGCTCAGCTGGTAGCAAGAAAGTAAGAGGATGTAAATCGGGCAGGATCCAATTACTAATTCACCCCTGGGATGGGAGAGAGCAGGAGAACAGGCACTTAACGTGGCTCATGGAGAGGAAACTATGGAAGGTTTTACTGCAAAGAATGAGAGACAGGTCATCGCAGGGGATGAAAAGCTGGGAGGATTGTTGAAATTTCCTCTGCAAAAAGTGTGACAAAGTTGGCTGGAAATTGAAGGAGGATTGGGTGCTACTGAAAGTCGCACAACAGAAAGTGATACAAAGTGAGCTGGTACTCATAAGTACTGAGGAGAAGTTCTAAGAAAATCTCCACAGCAGAGGGTAATACAAATTAGCCTGGTACTTCCTAGAAGTGCGAGGGGTTCTATGAAAAAGTTCCCCTTCTAAGAGTGATCCAAGTTGACCAACTGAAATGCGAAAGTACTTGCCATAAGTGTTAGATAGAAAGTATAACTAATAGGCATCAATCACCACGCTAGGTAAGGGAAATAACCGCCAACCTGTTACTGTCGAGCTGGAAGAAGATATGGAAGGTGGCATCAAAGAAGTGCTGGTATGGAAATTTTGGGAGAATTAACAAGGCCCACAGTAGGAAATAAGATTTTTTTTTAAAGCTGGCACTTACTGGTAGAGTTGCCTTGCATCTGGATGATGCATTTGGAATCTTTACCGGTCTCTCGACTGTTGAAGGGCCGTACCCTCACGGCCACCTTTACAGAAGCCCCCGACATCCTGACGTGCCTTTAGGGTAAAGTCCGGAAGTTTCTTTGGTGCCGGACAAACTAGAATAGAAGAAAACTTGATAAGTTATGTAGAACAGGAATGACGGACCATTTCACTGAAGTCAGTCCCTATCACATTTACAATGCTGAAAACAAGTGAAAAACATCCATGTTCCTACAATTTCAGTTTGGTCTGTATCCCACTTTAGCATGGTCAATTACACCCACCTGGTAGGGTTTCCTTTCGTCATGTGAATCCTTAGTGCTTTGTATTCTTTAGGTAAACAATCACACACTGACAAAAGAATACTGCATAGTACAAATTATTGTAAAATATTTTCAACTGTACTCTGAATACCCCCAAAAATCATTATCAATTTTGTATCCGATGTACAGTGCTTACAGCGTCTGGGGCTACAGTCAAGGTTTTTGAAAATTGCTAAATAAAAAAGTTAAAAATCAGAGATTTTCTCCCTCACATATTCCCTATGTCAGCCTCAGCTACTGCCGTTCTATATGGGAAGCCAAAGTGAAAATGCAATCCCCTTCCCAAGTCCAGAAATGGAATCGTCTTCTTCTAACCTATGTTTGCCACCGCCTGGTCTCCTTCTACTTATTCTTCCCAAACACTACTTTGCCTTCCACAGCTGGGCCGGTAGCCTGTCCTTACAGTCATTTAATTTCCCTTCAATAATGCAATCTCAAAAACTAATGCGAACTGCAAGAACACTGGTTAAAAAAAAATCCCCCTTTCCGTGTACAGACACTAAATTCTTCATAAAAACATTAATTCTATTACATCTTAACTACTGCTCTTCTTTCAGTGTTCTTTCTAGTTATGTCTGCTGAGTTAATTGTCCATTCGACGTTGACAGTCGGTTGTTGGTAAGGTTTTCCTTAGTAAGCATCAGTGCTTTGGTGCATTGTCCGTCATTTCTTCTCTACTCTCGCATGTCTGAACAAGATCCCGAGCTCCATTTAATTTAATTTTCTGTGCACTGTTTCCCCAACGTCTCTATGTGATTGCCCTGCGAGACCCCTGACCTTTGGTCTCAGCAGCAAACTGAGGAAAGGTAATGGACAGACGGCGAAGGAACATTTTGCCTTCTGTCCTTTGCTCAGAAACGTTGGAATAAATAATCACGAACCCATGCCCACTACCTCTTCTCCTTGGGAATCACTGGCTCCTTCAGTCCCAACATGGCTGAATGTATAAGAGATTTAAAGTTATCATCTTAACCTGTGGATTAGTTTAATTCTCTGCGACTGTAAATGGATGGTCTGGATAAATTGATTGTCTTTTTTTGTTTTTTATTGTAGTTAATTTTTAGGTCTCGCCTACGCAGCGCGCATGCGCTGCTTAGGAGGGGACCTTTTGGAATCGATCAGCTTTTTGGCCAAAAACGTGCACGTTTTGCATTGTTTTCTATTGCAACGCGTGCACGTTTGGCGTTTCCCTTGCGGGAGCGAGCTTTGGCGACATCTGTTTGTAATTATCTTGCAAACAGATGGTACCCCTGCTCGCTCCCGTAAGGGAAACGCTGTGTGTGTCTGGTCCCTGTTACCATGCAGAGACTGCTTGTCATTCACATTCGGCGGCTCTCTCGCTTTCTATCGGTGCTTACGCTCTCGCTCTTTCTGCTTTGGTGACTCTCCCTTCTCGTTTTCTGCCTGCAGATCACCTAGTCAGTGATAAAAGTTTGTCATTGGTGAGCTGTCTCTCAATGATGATCTTTGAAAAGCGTCATTATGCACTTTTAAACGAACAGAGTTAAATGAACCCTTCCGTAGCAGGGTCCTCTTTTAAGTGTGGGCTTTGTGCGTGTGATAGCTTGCTTTACTCCAGCCTGCGCAGATATTCTTTTATTCCTTAATGCACGACGAAGTTCCTGAAATAACTGCGTGGAAAAGTCCGTTCTCGTGGTCGGGGTTAGATTAGCAAACATTCAGAACACCTTAAAACATCTCTTTTCGGAGCGCGCTGAGAAGCGGGGGCATTTTTTATTCCCCGATGATTGCATCATCCCGCTCTAACTTCAGTTTGTTGGCAGCGTCGAGCACCAGTAGGCCTCACTGAGGAACAAAGTGCTTCACACTTACCAACCCTGTTCGAAATGCTGATAAGCGGTGTCGGAGTGTTGCACAGTCATTTTAACTAACTTCTCATTGCTTAACAAATCCGGTCTACCCAGGGCTCATCCTTCCTGATTTCTTAATTTAGTTTGTTTGGGTGCTTTGCAAGACGTGTTGTGTAAGCAGCTACACCTCATTTAAAAGTTTCAACAAGGAAGGTCGGTGATGCATCTTTGTTTTGTAACTGTTTCATTGTCTCAAGGGGCAACAAACCTCGTCAAAGGGCTCAAGTTTTTGCATATTTTACTGGCCGTCCCGCGGAAATAAAATAAAAAATCACCTAGACGGCAATCACATATTACATCTTTAAGTGTTATGCTGTTGCATGTTTTTATTTCAACCTGCCAACTTTAAAATGAGGAGGGTCCTCTGATGATGAAATGTGAGTACTTTTAGAACTTAACCGTGAACTAAACTTCGCGTTTTTGTTAGCAGTTCTGGAAAGTTGCCGATTTTGACCTCGTAAAGGTTTCAAAGTTTCCCCTCACCCATGCAAGTGATTTTTTTCTGCATAGCAACATAATTTTAACTCTGGTCTAAACCACTCAAGCTGGAAAATGTATGCAGACTATTTATGATGGATGCATCGAACCATAGATTCCTCACCTTTAGAATTGGTGTTATTCTGACGTTATATCTTTTTATGGCTGCTTTTAGCAATAATGAAACTCCTACATCATAGTTCCATGGCAAACTTTGCAAGTTAGCCAAAGTTGCATTTTTCACTTTACCACTTTTGCATAGAAAAATTCAGAAACGGACAGTGCTTAATGTGAGCCGGTGGTTTCCGGTGCTTCCTAAGTGCGTATTGGATTAATCAGTTAACTGTCTCCTAATAGTGTTTAAAGCGCTTAAACTTCTTATAGCGCTCTATTGGAATACTTGGAGACTTCCAGAAAGATACGTTTCCCAAAACGACCACACAGGTTCCGTCAATTAAACAAAACAGTAAATGTGGTCAGATTTCCTTGTTCTTGTAGATTTGGGCTGGAATGGCTCTCCAGAGAGGTTAAAGCGTGCCATGACATTGTAATGTCCTTCAGTCGGAGAAGCGAGTGTGTGTGCAGAAAGCTCTCCAGAACCCCCATCCAGCCAGTGACTGAAACCTGTCAAGCAGCACATCATAAAACACAGTTTTACAATAACTTTACTCGATGTGGTTTGTTAAAAGCTTCCACTTAAGCATGTTTATGTGTTGATCTTAATAAAAACAAGCATTGGCATAGCCAATAGGTCTCGCCTTTGAGACCTTATAAATGTTTAGCCATGCAACAGTTGATGTTGTTGCACCAAGGATATTGTCCTGGATAACTAAACACTTATAAGGTCTCAAAGGCGAGACCTATTGGCTATGCCAATGCTTGTTTAGGTTGAGCCTGGTCAGCGCATGTGCTGCTCTGCGAGGACTGCTGTATTGAGGTAGGGACTTGTAGCTCCGCCCACATTTTTCATTGGCTTGTCATTTTTCACTGTAAACTGGCTGATCATTGGTCAAAAGGCTTAGTAGTCCCTCCTTAGTACCACCTTGTCTCATTTTGTACCCTCCTATGGCGACACCCCCTGTTATGTCTGTTGTTGCTCGTTAGGCTTTAATTACAGCCTCCGAGCACTATTTTCTCAAATAGCTTTGTCCTGCCTGCAGGACACGCTCTCTCCTAACGCTTTTAAAAAAAAATTATAGCATGTATTTGCAATGCAATAGGTCTCGCATTTGCGAGAGTTTAAGCTATTGGCATTGTAAATGACAATGCCTTTTATTTATCGGTTTTAAAAACAACATAAATAAAAGGCATTGCCATTTACAATGCCAATAGTTCAAACTCTCATAAATGCTAGACCTATTGCATTCAAATGCTTTTTATATTATACTGCATTATGCGATTTCAGGTCAGGACTAGAAGCAACTTTAGTTTGAAGCAAGCCTCAGGTTTTCCCAAGAAAACGTAACAAAAATATCTACATATATGCATACAGAGGTTTTCTTTTCGGTCAGCCTTCTTCCTTCCTTGGCCTGTAGTAGTGTCATTCACATTGTGCTCTGTGCACACAGCATACAGCATGAAGCTGTGTGTCAGTCTACCTCAGATATTGTCTCTCTTGCACTGTGAGTAACTATATTTTGCCTATCCCTTGTGCACAGCAGCCTGAAAAGGAGTGAACGTCTGTGCCAGGGCTGCGGTGCCTAGCCACGCCTTTTTTTTTTGTATACCATTTATATTTGCAGATTTTTTTTCTCCATTTTTTATAAAACATTTTATTGGGGGGTTTTCAAGATATGCATTACGTTCACAGCCAAGCTTATTGTGCACAATATCCCATTGGGAGCTAGCAACAAATGATATTCACTTTCAGTCCCCCAACTCTAATAGAACAATCCCAACACACCCCCTTTGAGTCTGTACTAAGTCATGTGTGTATTTTAACGTGTGTCCTGCAGAATTCTTTTTTTCATATTACCTGTTTGGAAAAAATACAAAAATTGCAAACTTGCCAGCCCAGGCCTTGCATTGCCAGACCTACAATTTCTTTAAGAATGCAGAAAAAGAGCATCTGACGGAGTCTCTCACTAGCTGTGCTAGGCGAGAAGATGACATGATGTACAGCACCAATAACGACTGATTTCAGGACTGGTACCTGCAAATTTTGTAACTATAAGACAGTCCATGCTTCATTTACCTTGCTGCTGTCCGGAATTTCTTCATGCATAACGAACCTTACTTAAGCCAATGTTAATAAAATGTGGGATTTACACTTGTAAGGACGCTTGGAACTTCTGTTTGATAACAGACATCCCGATGAACTTGGCCTACTTTGCCACGTTTATGGGTTTAATTATCACTTCCATCAAACAAAGAGTGCAGGCCACAGGCACATCTTAATCATGGTTGCGTCCGCTTGAGTATCACACGTTTCTTTTATGGTTTTACTGGTTTTTAAATTGCTCTTGCTTGAGCTATGTGAAACTCTGAGCACTTTATAACATATTCTTTCCAGCTCCGTTTAGGGATTTATAAAAAAAAAAAAAAAAAATTTATTCTCATTCTGCTTTGGCTGCTCATTTTCCACTAAATTATAATTTACCAGGGCATTTTGCACTGACAATGTTTGTGATTTTACCATCCTTTTACGTTTATGTACCAATTTAAATAATTGACATTTAAATAAAGACTGTGAGACAATAACAGCTGCCGATTGGCTGTCCTGTAACAAAGCACACATCGTTCGAGTCTTCCACATCCTCTTGAACATGGTCCACGGGATGCAAACTGCCGAAAGAGACAGCTGTAACAGTCTGCACCAGGAGCCAGTAAGTACCAGGAGGGTTCAGAGCACAGCACGACAACCTACTCGCAATCCGAAAATCTCCGAGATTATGGCACTGCAAATGGATTAGGGACCCACACAGCCTAATCTTCACATCTTCTTGTGCCTCACTAATCTGTACTGTGGAAGCGCGTGGTTGGCGTTTCCTGTTTGAAGAAATCTGTAACTAAAAGATGTGATAAACGCGGGAGGGCGGGTGGACCGGCCCAAGGTTCCTTAAGTGCTAGACATCCGCACACTGTACTTCTAATGAACTGAGAAGAAGTAAAACTATCAATGAGACGGATCCGAAAAAATTACGTTATATATGTTTTATTAGAACATTGAAATGATGGGAACGCTACTGTCTTTCTCTTTATCCCGGTTTAATTTAGAACAAAGCCCTTCTGCTTATGGCGGGACCGGTCATTATAGGCCCTTTCCCTCACTATAGGCCCTCTGGCCTGCGTCTCAAGCTTGTAACTCGAGTTTAGGGCCTTTAACAATCAATAAAGTTCTTGGTAGTGGCCTCTATTGCTATATTAAGCACTATATGCCCTGGGTGTAGCTTTGTGATACGTTTTCGTGGCAGCATTAGTAAGAAGCGGGAATAATCTTATCAAAAGCTGGTGGGCCAGAAAGGTCCTTCCTCTGTGATCAGAACGTCACACAAACCTGGTTGAAGTACATTCTATCCTGGAGCTATCAGAACAGAGTGAGAGACTACCCGCTACATGCTACAGTTCAACTCAAAGGGACAACATTCGACGACCAATATTAGCTCCTCAACAAAGGTTTGCATTAAAGTGGAATCAAGCCGCATCACCAACAATGCTACTTAATACGAAAATCAACTGCCCTCCTGGCAGCAGTGGTGCTGGAACAAGCAGTGCGGTAGGTACTGCAGCACCCCCATACAACTTGAAAGAGTTTGATGGAGAAATAACAATAAAGGTGCCTTTAAATAATTTGCCTCCTGGTTTTCTTCTGGCAGCATTTTTGGATTTTTGCACAAACACCATCAAATACTCCCTATGCCTTTTTTGTGGTGACCTTTTGGAAAGCACCCGATTCTAAAAATTATTCCCACACCACTACCTGGCAGCAAAACTCGCAATTTGCTATGATATTCACAAAACCAGGAACCAATGCTTGGCAAGGATGCAACTACAAGTGTGCACTATGCAAATCTAAACGATAAAAGACGTGGTCTACATTCCAACAGTGTGAAACACCCCACTCCTGATCAGGTTGGCTGAACCATCCTACACTTCAGCAAAGAGACCCAATACCATCCTTTTCTATCACACCACTGAGGCCAAACCTACCCTAGCTCCCAAATCTTGGCAAACATGCGGTCTACCCCTCCCTCCTACTATTAGAACCCATCTTCAATATACCTCATGTACCTTATGTTTTGCCTGAAATTGTATACAATCCCTTTGCTAAGTACATTGCTTCACTGTTTTTTCAAACTTAAATAATGCTTTATAAGTGGTGCAAAAAAAACTTTAAATAATAACTACATGTGCATTTAGTGTTCGCTTGGTCTTCTTGCAGTACCCTAAACAGATAATGCCATTATTCAACTTAATGGTACCGAATTTTTCGACCTTAGACGCCTTAAGCACTTTATAGTTAGTTTACGTAATGGCTAAAACCCAATGGACATAACTTAAAGTGATGCTATAAAAAGGTTACGGAAAGAAGAGTGAATATTTAAACAAGAATGCCCCATTGAATAGGCACATCAGCTGTGGAGTACTGTCAAGCCGTTTCTTACAAGAATCAAGAATTCAAAAATTGGAGTGCAGAATCAGAGAGGAAAAATTATTCTAGAGACAAATCTGGGGACTGGACAGCAGCTACACATCATGGTAACTCGGCTTCATAACGAAGCTGTCGGCAGGGCGGAGACTAGCAGATCTGCGTCTTGGTGGATGGGTAATGTGTAGACAAGGTGCACGTCCACATCTTTGCCAAGTTACATACTATGTCCTAAGGCAGCCCTAAAAAATGAAATGTCTGCCTGGCAGCCAGACTGTAGTGAATGCTTCGAATGTTGTCCATGTTAGTCTGGAAACTGGAGGGTGTGAGCCTGTATGAGTGAAGTCAATTGGCGGCACAGCAAGGACAGGGAAGCTATCCCGCTTCCCGAGGGGGGGTACTCTTTGTACCTTTATACTTATATCAGCATATCCTCCTGAAGCTACCAGCTTGTACCTGAAGTGTCTGTCTGCTATACAGTGTACTACTACAGGATTCCTCTCTGGATTCGAGACGTCCAGACTAAAAAGGGTTAAAAGACTGGACGGAGCTCTAGCAATCAAGAGATTAGCACAGTAAAATGTTTGCAACAGACGTCCAGACTCAAGAGATGAAATACTGGACCTCCATCATCACCTCCCCTGGTACAGGTCACATGCGCTCTCCTGGGCACGTGCCTGTTACTGGAAACTAGGGCATTTGCATGGCAACAATACCTGTGCAATGAGCGCGAGATTGATGTCCCTATCTCCAGGCTGTCCTATAAAACATGGCGGCTGAATTCACTCGTCATTGGTTCCCTTTCGCGCTTTATCACATCAGCCACGCTCTTGCCTCCAGCGAGAGCCTTAGCTTTTGAATGTAGTCATAAACGAGCGGAAGCCTTGATCAAAATGGAGAGGGGAAATCATGAGTAAAGTATACACAAACCAACTCTCGAACAGACATTACTAGGGGCGGAATGGGACAGAAAATAGGCCCAGGCACCAACATAAAAATGTCCCCTATTAGTGAATCAGATATCTTAGATAAATTTCAAAAAAGCGGCCCACATTTACAAATCAGATACCTAAAGAAAAGTGGCCCATATCTGCAAAAGTTTTGACTATGTAAATAATGCTCTATTTCTATAGGTGTTTTGCAAAGTATGAGAGACTGCCTGCTTTTGTGCTTACTGCGAGCAATATCGGGGGAAATCAACAGTAAAAAAAAAAAAAAAAGCCCACCAGAACATAAAACAGGCCCACAAACAGCTAAAAAAAAACGGCCCTCACACTATCCTCTCAGACTAGCCCTTCTGGCACTGCCAAACTGCCCTACGGGGCAGTCAGACCCTGGACATTACTGCTAAATGCTGAAGGTCCCAAAGCCCAGGACAGCTGGACACAGCAGCTCTCCTCACCTCGCACCCAGCGGCCTGCGATGGGGGTTGGGCGGCTCACATTTCAGCTCTTGGAAAGCTAATAACTAGAGCTGCACTTCTCGGAAGAAGGTCTGCTCCCAAAGGGATTTTCATAGGAGCCCCAACCCATCCTGGCACAGATCTTTCATCTCAGAAAATTTCGTCACAGTTCACCTAAAGAGGTTTCCGTCCGTAGGCCTGTCCAAGAAGAAGCTGTCCTTCGTAGTCCCCGAGAGTCTACACCCTCAACTCCAACACGTCACACACCCTCACAAAAGCAAACAACACACTCAGGAATCAGGGCCTGACAAACGAAAAGGTCATGCTCATGGGCGTACAGGTCAAAGTGCATCCTAGGGGTAGTTTTCTGATGTAGAGGTTATGAATCCCATGGTTGGGGTAAGGTGGGAGGATCTCACGCACTGCTGACAGAGGCAGAGTATGGACATGAACTGTACACCCCCCGCCACCCAACACCCCGACAATTTACCACTGGAGACTTGACCCTTGATCTTCCACACACCGCTAGAGTCAAAAGGGGCACATTAGATGTAACAGGCATAACATGGCAGAAGGGCCGTATTAGGCAACGGTGGTGCTCACAAGGAGGGGCACTGCATGCTATCATCCAGGTGAATGATATCTCATTAGCCCAGAGGAGCCAAATGGCCCTGCTGACCTACCAATGGCCCACACAGCACAGAATAAAGTTAGGCAAAGAGGTGTTCATCCCAATTTTTTGGTCTTGCCTACCACGCAGCTCAAGCTGTTTACGAAAAAATCTATTTGTCAGCTTATAGAGGTCTTAGAGCCGACCCATCAGTTACTACTGGTTAGTTTTATGGTCACTCTCCTTGGCTTGCTTTTTGTTAGTTTGTATGGGCTTTCCTTCCTCTTCTTGTGTTTCTCCCCCTCCCTGGATCATGGTTTATGACTAGAGTCCTTCCACTGCTTACTTTCAGGCACTACTTTTTTCTTTCTGGTTAAGTACTCAGAGCGCATGCATTTTCCAGCTGTCTACCTTGTGTACTTCTCTTCCCCCCCTCCACCACACTCTGTTGCTCTCTCACCCATGTACCTCTCCCCCACGCCCTCAGTGTTGGGCTTGTCTTCTGTTTTTCTCCTACACTGCTTTCTCACCCGTGCACGTCGACCGCCTTTTTCTGCCCCCAAGCCATGCTCCATATAGAACTCTTTCATCCAGGTTGTGTTAATTCTGTTGGTAGGGGCCTTCCTTCAAGTTGCTTCCACCCTCTATGTTGCTTCAGCTCCCCACCCATGCCCCCAGTATTGATCCAGCTGCCCCTGACACGTTTCCTGCTTGCTGTTTCAGACCCACTCGCTCTCTCTGTTGCTTACCACACCGCTTTGGGAGGGTGGGCGAAGGAGGAGCACGGAGGTCTTCCGCATCCTTGATGAAACGCCGATATCCAAGCGCCAGTGAAATACGGCCATTACCTTGATTACCTCAGATATTAATGATGGAAGGACAGGTAGGCAGTATCAACACCAAGGCTGTGTGTTAGTTGGATGACGACATCCTGAGGAGACCCATCAAAGATATTGGGGTCGAACCATCAATAAAAAAAAAAAACAACTGATTGACACCTGCAATGAACAGAGGGCTTGCTAATTTTATGGAAGCTTCCCTAGATCTTTCAGAACTTGAAAGTGTATATAACCATTAGGGAATGTACAGTGTCTTTGTGTGGTAATTGTTGTCCATTTAAACACAATGCGTGCAGTGCGTCGACTACACTAATGATTCACTTTTTTACACCATTTCTATATTTGTATATATGTACGAATAGAATACATGTATGACAAATTCTCTTTGTCCAGCACAATTATTTATTGTTGATTATTCTATATTCAGGATTCATTAGTGTCTTTGTATGGATTTTAGTTTGCACCGAATGTGATTGAGTAGATTGCAGAACCTTCACACTTTTGGATGAATTCTCTGGATTTGAATAGGTTCCACACAACTTTTTGTACAGATTGATGTGCATCATTTTGCAGGCATGCGCATGCATGGTCGTGCCTAAAAAAATGACGCTGTCATAGCAGCTTTTTTTTATGCAACACTTCAGCCATGCTGCCCAGCATCACAAAACCACTGCAATGCCAACAGATCTGAAAGGCGAGACCTATTGCCAATGCTAGTCAGGTCTGGGTTTTACAGCACAACTGCCAAAGAAAGCTACTAGCCCTGGCGTGTACTGTGGGTCTGCCTCCTTCAATCATTGTCTATATTCAAAAAGTCTCCTTTAGCCATTGGCTTGATACTTTATCAATCATGTATTGGCTCACCCCATTAATATATACAGTTCTCTCGTCGAATGCTACATCGATTGTTTGGAGTGTATCCTTAGGTCTCCAAATGAGTGCTTGCACTGCTAACCATTAGCAACTACTTTACATTTTAAAAGTACACTTAATATATCCAGGGACGGCTCCTCCATGTGGGCGGAGGAGCGTCGCCCCACTGCTTTCTCACAGTGCGAGAAGCAGAAACATAAAATGGTATTATAAATACCATTTTATGTTTCTGCTTCTCGCACTGTGAGAAACCAGAAGTGTTTGGTTGGGGGCGGGCAGGTGGGCAGTCCTGCTCTAGGGCAGGGGAGGAGTGGCTTGGCCACTGCGGAGGGCGCTGTTTGGTCGGCCCTCTGGGGCCGACCAAACCAGTCATGCGCACTATGCCTTTTCTCCATGTAGGCTGCATGCAGCCTACATGGAGAAAATGGCCTCCCCATAGACACCTGGCTGGTCGGCGTCCCGACCGATCACAACGCTGCCATTGCAGCGTTGTGATTGGCTTAGGTTAGGGGAGGGGAGGGAGGCTTCCTGCAGAAGAGCAGACATGACGCGGGACCGGGCCAGCAAAGGTAAGTTACAGTTTTTTAAAAATTATTTTAATTTTAAATTAAACCTCCCCCCCCCCCCACCCATGAGCCATGCCGGCCGCGAATGAATATATCACATTGAATTATTTTACGTCATACCTGCCAATATGGGCTAGGGCCCAAAGTTTTGCTCAGAAGCCGTTGGCAGGCGTTATTGAAGGACGGAGTGCTGAATACCAAGGTTGTGTAGTCTTTATTATGTCTTATGTTTCTTTAATGCACTAGCAGACACTCCCGGTCTCTTTATCACAATGCTGCAGGTTATTTTTAATCACTGGTTTCTACCTTTGTCACCGTTTTCCCGTCTTTCTGTTCCACCTTCTTTCCTCCTTTTGTGTTTTTCTCTCACTTGCTCTGGATCAAAATCTGGTGAGGAAAAATAAGTGCTGGTCCCCAAAAATGAGCGCCGGTTGTAACCACTGGCTAAAATTAAGCACTATTACCTGCTTTCCACACCCAAAGTAATCAATTTTGAAGTTATTTTTGAAGCAGCCATTTCAATTACTTGTTAGCACTCGAGTTGAGCATGAGCCTGCCATAGCCATTCTGTTGGTTTTTGACAAATTGAAACGAGTCCCGATCTTGCCAGATTTAGGCACCATTTTTGAGCCATGCTCTCCAAACATGAAACAAAAAGAAAAGTCAACATCCCATCTCCCTTTTTCCCCTGTGTCACTCCGACTTCGTCTTGTGTATACTCATTGCTCTCTCCCACCCCCTTTCTCCAATGCCACTTCTCAATCCATCTGCCCACCCCTTCCTCTTTTTCCTCCTCATTCCCATAAGTGCCACTCCTTATTCCTCCATCCTACACGGACCTCGGTTTCTCGCTACTACTCTTTTCTCTTTGTATCACTCCGTTTTTTTTTCTTCCATTCACTCATCCATCCTGACAGAATATCGCCAGTGCTGCAGAAATGAAGGAAGGCTCCATAGCCATCGTTAAAGTTCTGTTTTGTACATGTAGTAGAGTGGGGTTTATGTTCTTATTGCAGACGCATTCTGACATCAGAAAGCACTTTTTTTATAATCAGATTGTATTGGTTTTATTTTGTTTACAACCAACAAAGTTAGGTCACAGCTTACATAGTACATTGATTTCGCACACTGTCCGACCTTGTACCAAATGCTCAGCATGTTATAATGTGCGCACCAACGTCCCCATATCTATTGGTGCTCATGAGGGTAGCCCCCAGCCAGGTAAATGCTTTATTAAATTTTAGCACTGTGGTCCATTACCCTAAGCTAGTCATTGAAGGGTGGCGCAGAATGCCCCCCCCCCCCGATCACATGAAAGAAGATCCCTCCTCACCACATCAAAAATAATTACGGCACTTACTATGACCCATGTCCCACAGCCTCGGTCGGGTAAAGTAGACAGTGTTAAAATTTGAGCTGAATCAGACGATATTCGCTGAAAAACAATTGTACGTGGGGCCATTTTGTACTCCTGCCATTCGTGGTCGTCCTATGACCCACCTCTCCCATTTCTTCCTAGGATCCGGTGCGTGAAATACTGGGGCTTTATAAATGTGTGAGATGACCCTTTAGCCCAGTGTGCCCATAACGACTTTTACTTCAAAGAAGTTACATTCTGCCACCACTTCCAATTCTTGCCAGTGCAGAAAGCAACTTTAATATGAAAATACCATTAGCAGTGCCTTGTAGTAACTTCTAACAAGCCAATGTAGGACATGTCGGCAGGACCAGGGTCCATGGTAGCTGAGAAGCCCTACAGGTTAGCCCATTCCTTTGCAGTGGCCTCATGCCCTCCCATTCTCCAGCTGTGAGGCCATGTACACCAGCCCATCTTCCTGCTGCGAGGCCATGTGTGGCGGCTCATCCCCCTTCAGCGAGAGGCCGCAAATGCCAGGGGAGCCCCAGCCTGCAGACGCCAAAGAAGCCGCAGCTCACTCATTATATGGTATAATGTACATCCGGCCATTCGGTTAAGCAATTAGCTGAACGCAGGTTCACACCAACACAATTTAAAAATATTTTTTGCTACAATGGGCAAGGTAGTAGATATTCTCTATATTTCTTGGTTCGTTTGCTTTTTTCATAGTTAGGGGTGGAGACAGAGAGGGCACAATTAATATGCAGTATAGAACTGTGTATTTTTTTGTTTTTATCGTTTTTGCAGTTTTGCAGATAACGTGCCCAGAGCCCGAACCATATTCATTCATAATTAGCAGGAGGTTTGTTAGGAAGACAGCATAGATTTACAGACCCATCTCTGGAACAAATGTATGTATTGTGTTTAGTTTTTCTCAAACTATCATTCATACAAATGCTTAGTAGGAGGAGCCACATTTTTTCAAGTCTTGAAGAGGGAAATTTTAAATGCAGAAATACGTTAGGTTTCTACCCGTCAATGCGAGACACATATAATCATCACATCCTGCTGTACTCATTTGTCTTGAAAGAGCGAAAGGATGCATTAGACCTGCAGGGATTAAAACTTTTGATTTATAGCGCAAGTACAGATCTGAGCATGATGAATATGGTGGATAATTTACTGGGTTTGTGAATTTGTGACCTGCATATTACTCATAAATCGAAGCAGCAAGAACGATCCCATCGCAGAGTGGATGGAACCTTTGCCACGGTCAGAAAACGCAAGTATTGCAGGAGGCACACTAATAATATGAGCAGCGGCAACTTAACGTGACAGGAACATATGACCAACAGGTTACAAACATCACTGCAGCAAAGGCATTCATTTCCTACGGTACTTGTATTGGAACCTGCCATTGACAGGATCCACAAACATCTCCGCCACGGGAGCTTAGACACTTATCTCCCTTCGAAGCATTGCAAAACAGCAAATTGATCACAATCTCGGTGGCAGATGTTCTACATTTTCACACCTCAGCTTTTTTATATTAATTGATAACGTTAATTGGTAGGTTGCGTGTTTCTCTGAACCACTGATTCAACTCCCTGAGCTGCTACCTACCTATCTTTTTTTAAGTTTTTTTTTTAGGGTCAAGTTTGTAATAGCTTTAACTGTCTATCAGAGGATGTGCCATAACAAAACAAGCATTGGCAATGCTAATAGGTCTAAGTTAGGAACGAAAGTGGTTTGTGTGTCACTGATGGGTTTAGGCACTCAACAAGTCGTCATACATGCAAACTGTCAGTCATGTTTGCACTCATGTATTTATTCATCCATCCACTGACTCATTCTTACATTCACCTTCTGACACAACCACAAAACACACACTCAAAAATATATGCAAGATTGCTAAAAACTATACAAGTAGGAAAAAGAAAACATGCTACCATCTTAACATTACAGCCATATGCTTGCAGTAATTAAACTACACATAGCGGCAGGAGTCTGTCTTGCAGAGGTACCGCAAATAGTCTAACAAGGTTTTAAAGATCCAGCATGACTCCCACATTATAACCAACTTGTTGTCCATTTTAGAATAGTAAAACAATGAAATACTACAGCCAACAGCATTCCTGGAATGTTGCTGGTTTAGAGGAAGTGGCCACATGGGATGCAGTGCACAGCAGAGGAAATGAGCGGCAAGCAAGCGGCCGATTAGCACTGTCTAGAGAGCTGTAGTACCCTCTTAACAAAAATTAAAATAAGTAAAGAAATGAAAGGGGAACTATTAAAGAAGAAAATTGAAAACTAAAGGAGTGGCCTATCAGCGCTGGCATTGAACCACACTCATGTGGATGTTCACATTTGATCAGAAACTGCTGTCATTCACAATCACAAGGCAAGACCTTGTGTTAATGCCACTCAGACAGACCAATGTCAAAAGAAAGCCTACATGACCACAATCCTGCTCATCATTCCCACCCACTGACTTAACATCATATCCTCTGATCGTGATACTCTGCTCATACTCTCCCTCTCCGACAGGACGCCAAACATCTGCACCAATTTATCCATCTGCATGAGCGAAGTCACCAAGCGGATGAAAACCATCTGCCTCAAACTCTACACAGACAAGACGGAAGCAGTACTCTTCTGCATAGAGACAGCACGCCGGCACGCCACCTGATGGCCTGCAGAACTCGGACCAATTCCCCTCCTGGCAACCCAAGCAAAGAACCTCGGAATAGTAATAGACAACCAACTCACCGTGACTGATCAAGTGAATGCAGTCTATGTCTCCTGCTTCCACATGCTCAAGAAGATCTTCAAATGGTTCTCCAACAACACTCACAGAACCGTCACCGAAGCCCTCATCACCAGCAAGATGAATTATGGCAACAGACTATTATGGAATTAATGTTCAAATGACCAGAAGACTCTAGATCATACAAAAAAACTCAGTGACCAGGTTCACCCCCATCCTTCCACCCGTACTCATATCACCCTGCACCTCAAAGAGCTCCACTAGCTCCCAATGCACAAACAAGCACTCTTCAAATGCCTCACAAAAACATACAAAGCCTCACAAACGCACAAACCTTCACATACATACCAGACACCTATGCTCAGCCAGACTCCCATTCGCATACAGAGAACAATATCCAGCAGTTGTTGCATCTCCTACCTCACTCCTAAAGCAAGTAACGACCATTCTCTGCACAACAAAGCCACCTCCTCATTTCTTGGATTCCGTAAGAAACTGAAAACTTGGCTCTTCAACTAGCCCAGACTCTGCCCATACAGCTCCAGCACAAGGATACCCTCCCGGGTGACTCATGCACTATACAAATAGACATAACCTCACAAGGCTGATTAAAATGCCCTCTATTTATCTACGTGGACATACATTTATATAAATGAATACATATTATTTAATCATTTTCTTTATTACAAGATCCTGGCAGACAGCTAAACCTGTCAGACCTGCTGAAGAGATTCTAGCAACAACTATTACACGGGAAATCTTACATTTCTAGGGTTCATCACAGGGGTAACCAACACCAAAATCCTTCCCTACACATGTAATCTGTGAGGTTCATGTAATAAAATACCTACTTATAGGCTTTAAGTCAGAGTAACAATCTACCCATAAATAACGATTGACTTAAGCGAATGCTTTTCACAATCACTACTTCAGGCATACTTATAGATTAGCTGCACCTGCTACATATTACACCATCTGCTGCACAATCGGAAGTTTCTAACAAAAAATTTGTTTGTAGCTCAAGCGATTCAAAAGTTACTAAAACTGCAGCGACACGTGTTGCTGTGAAGTAGAAGACCCTTTGCAAAGACTGACTGATCACCTTTTTGTTGCATATTGCTATATTTGAGTGTTAATCTGGATCAAATGAGGTGCAACCAATTTCCAACAGTGTTAACAAGTATAAAAATGACAAAATGAAATAATACTATCATAAAATCTGCCGCATTAAGTTGCAAAATTCGCCTTTTTTTGGCCCTCACCTACCGCAAAATTCCAGTGGCCCTAGTCATAAGCTTTCCACAAGGCATCCATCACATATACGGTAACAACATTAGACATATGTATGGAATTACAGTTGTCAAAACAATTTAAAATTGCTGCCAATAGAGCCTATTAAGGATTACAATAATGCACATCTTCTATCCCCATTGTTTGTTCGGGTGTGCCACCAACACCCTTGCCTATTACGGTAATCTGATTCATTCAATGCATCTGCCCTACAGGCTTTAGCACAGCATAATAACTATCAACTCCTAAAAGCCTATTGCCTTTAACACATGCATTTTACAGTAAGTCAGGCCTGCAAGCTCTGTCATAAATTTTCATTATAAACAGATTACTCATAAGGAAAAGTGTTACAGCAGCGACAATAGCTTTCAGCAGCAACAACAGTTACCACAACAGCAGCAACAGCTATTACTTCATTAGGGATCCGGTAGCAGCCATATCTGCCATAATGACGGGATAATAGCAGCGATCACTGCAGTAACCACAAAAAGGCCACAGCTACCACGATACCAGCAGCAACAGATTTTACAGCAGCTGTCATGACAGTGACCAAAGCTGCCACCATGAGAATATTAACAGTATGAATAACTGTAAAAAGCAGCACCTGTCACAACAATAGCTCAACCACAGCAGTGACTAAAGCTATAATGAAAGCAGAAATGAAAGCAGAAACCAGAACACTAGCCACAGTTGCAACCATAGCAGTAATGAGAGCTTTCATCACGCCAGAGACAGCAGCAGCAACAGCAGCATTTACCACAACTGCTGCAAAAGCAAGGAGTAAAACAGTGACCACTGCCGGCTGCAGCAGCAACCATTTCTTTAACCATAGCAGGGACCACAGTAGCAGCAGTGGGTGTAACAGGAGTAGCTACAGAGAGCAAATAGCAGAGATAGTGAGAGCACAGGATGTAGAGAACATTGTACACAAGGAGAGCAGAAGGGAAGTACAGTTGATGGAAGAAAAAAGGTACATAAGACTGCTGGAAAGATAGCGGTTCTGAAGTTAGGTGAAGGAGACAATCTTCAGAGGAACAGAGGGTGAAGAGAAAAAAGTGTGAAGGGAACACCGTATTTTATTTATTTTTTTAGATATATTACTTCTTACCTCAGTTTTGCAATTTGCAAGAAAAAGTGTTATGATTACCCAATGTAATTGCACCATTTACCAACCTCGAAAGGCCCACTTCGGATTCAAAGTTGTGACCGGATTTTTTCAGCAGCAAGGGTTTCACGCACCAAGCCATAGTGCAAGAAAGAGGTGCAGAAGGTGGAGTGAGGAGTTAAAAGAAGGAGGAAAAGGAAGACGACCAAAAGTAAGGAAGGAGGTAGGTATGGTGGAAGAATAAAGGTACAGAACGTGTAGAGTATGAAGGAGGACCCTGAAAGAGGTTTCACACAGAAAAATGTACACAGAGAGAAAGGAAGGATGTAGATAAGAGAAGGGGCAGACAAGATAAAAGGAGGTAAAGTGTGTCCATAGAAAGGCACTTTGTAGGACAGAGGTAAACCAAGGTTGGGGGGGGGGGGGGGTTCAGATGAAGGAGAAGAATGTACAAAGGATGACTGGAAAGAAATTTGAAGAGAAAATGTAGGAACAAGGTAGAGCGGACCGAGTTAGTGACAAAGGCAAGGGAAAGGATGAGAAACAGAAGGTGGTTTGGCTTTACTTGCATTTCAACAGCTCAGCCTTCATTAAAAGAGTGATGTCCACTGAAGCAGTGGTGGAGGAGAAGCAGCTACACTGTCTGGAGAGATTACAAATGAAGTATGGGGGGCACTATAGGTTAGAGGTAGAAACACTGATGTAGTTACAAAGCACTGGTGGAATGGGAGGAGGAGAGCAGAGGGTGATTAAAGCATCTTCCGACTGACGCCATCACTGCCCCTTCAGGGTGAATCATTCTCCTAAGTTCGTTATCGGGAACAGATTCAGTTACGCGTCTATTCTTAGCTATTTGTAACGCTATGCAGTGAGTGGATTCTAAATGGTCGATAAACGGTTCAACATTACATAAATAATTTGCAGACAGTCGCATGTTAAGGGACAGTATCTAGCACAAGAGAGGTGGAAAGAAATAGGAAAGACTCAATTTAACAGAAGGACAGAGGTAGTTGAATGCAAAATCTTTAATCAATTCTGGCCCACTGTTTTCGCTGCCAATTGCTGAATGTTTCCTCTGAAATCTTAAAAATAAATGTCGTTCTTTTACCACATAGACGACCTACACAAAATATCTACATTTTTAGAGTACCCACTGATTTTGATGGTGAATCTAAAATGAGCCGTGAGCGTGCTCGTTGTTTTATTGCTTTCTTAGACAGACCATCATAATTCCGAGAGTAATTTCTTCCTGAATATTCTGAAATTCGACAGTGATTTCATTAGGGTTGCAGTCTGCATGTGCAGTAGCGTTATACATAGGCACGCCAGAAAACAGAGGCAGAATCACCGATTATGTATGGTATGTATCCTCCAACAAAAACAAATGGCAACCTGGGAGTGCTGTTTGATGCGGATATGTCTTTCTTCACAAATCATGATCAAGGGCCACCCATCGAGTGAAACTGACAAAATCTTTGGTAATGGCATGGCTAGATTACTACAATGTAACCTATTGTAGGTTTCCAAAAACTGACTGAAAAATGTAACACCTGCAGAATCAGACAGCCAGGTTATGCCTGAAACTTCCAAAGCATAACCACAGGAAACCAGGATTGAAAACACAAAGTTTTCTTGTCTTATCCGACCTTTAGGAAGGCCGAGCTGGGCTCATGTCCATGGAGCCATCATTCAGAGGGGCATACAGAGTAGTTTGCATTAAGGTCAAGCAACAATCTCCTTTCAACCTGGATCAAGCGGTTTAGCTTAAATAGCTGTTAGTCAACTACAGGAACCTATTTTCAACACCTCCTCAACCCAATTCCTTAGCCCCGCTCCACCTTTCCTCACAAACAACTTGCCATCAGAGTGAAGAAGCTATGCAGCGGGTGATTCAGGTGAGATGGGGAAGGACTAGGGATGTTGGTGTATAGAGGACTGCTCTGATGTAATCAGCCAGGGACTGGCCTGTGAAAACAAAACACAAAAGGACACCCTACTGCCTTATTTTGGTTCGCCCAGGTCACAATCTGAGCAAAGGGCAGTGTTGCTTCTGGTGCAATAGAACTGAACAATTAAAAAGTGTGAATGGAAAAAATGTTACTGGTCTTAAAATGTGCAATATGCTAAAACAACCATTGTCAACGTCAATAGCTCTCGCCTTTGAGATCTACTGGCTTTGCCTCCGAATTTTCTGTCATTCTGCATTGCATCCCCAATGCTGTGCAGCACGACTAATGAATAACAAGCATTGGCATAGCCAATAGGTCTCGCCTTTGTGACCTTATGTGTTTAGCCAGAACTTTTGGCTATGTTGTAGAGCATTGTGGCTGCTATGCATCATGTTGAAAAGTTATAATAAAAAGTGTTAAGCATTTTTGTTACCTTTATACAAACGAAGACGACATTATATACAACTGAAAAACCTGATTAAAAAAAGATGCGAGACCTATTGCATTGCAAATGCTTGTTTTTATATATACTCGCAAGCCTTTCTGAATTGTCCCCAAACAAAAATTGAAATAGAACTATTCATTGAGTGCTCATACACAAATAGTATTACTAGAAAGGACGGTGACCTTTCTGCACTTTTACTTATAGGGAGTTTGACATATTGTGGCAGATTCCGAACACATCTAAGAGTACTCCTGTACTTCCTGTACTCATAAATGCTTCTGTGCATCAGCCCCACTATGTTCCTGTAACTAACAGGTTTCAGAACCTGTTGCATACGAGGTACAGTAAACAATGGACCGGGATAGCAGTTAAACTTTGAGGTGCCGGTTGCCAATTAAACAAAGGGCAAAATGGCACTGTTTAATAAAGTTGTTTAGGTATATGAATATTTAAATGCACCTGTATTTAGAAACGGTCAATGAAGGGAATGAAGTCAGACTAGAACTCGGAAGGGATGAACTCTAGAAGTTACACATTTCACATTAGTGAATTAAGGGGAATAATTTACGGGTACATCATCCCTGTCAAATATCGGTGCACGCTTATCTATACAACAGGGGAGAAGGGGAGCCCGGGGAAATGGACTCTTATGCTTACAACGGATTATAAAAGGTGCCAACCGTAGGCTTGTTGACCTCGAGGATTAGTACTCCAAGTGTACTACTGATGGATTCACGCACGAGGTCAAGCATTGGGAACTCTCCCTGCACTCCCAGAAGGAAAACAAGACGTGCGGCCAAGAAACGCGCTCTCTGGTGAGGGAGGGGGAGGAGGGGTGAGGGAGGGGGAGGAAAGGCAGATGGCGCCTCGCCAGCGATGCGAGGAATGGATGGCAGCTGTGCGCGTGCACACCATCGTGAACGCAAGCTGGTCGCCAGCCAAAAGCCAGTGGGTTTGCACTTCCAAAACCCGTTTACTAAAACTCTCGGCCAGACCAGCGCAAGCGCTGGTGCAGGCCGAGACCTAAAAAAAACCTGTGACATATGTGCGCCCCTACAAAATGACGTGGCCGATTGTTTTTTTGTTGTAATTACCGATCCGAGTTGGATCAGTAAATGAAAAGAAACAAGCACTGGCCAATTAGGCCCACCTATGAGAGCTTTTGGCTTTGTTAATATTTGCAGCCATGTTGTACAGAAGCACATCTGTTATGCAGCATGGCTAAAAGAAATAAAACAAATTTTTTTTTTAAAACATGACTTGACTGTAGGGGAATAAAAAAAGAAAGGGAAAAGAAGTCAATGTATTTTTTTGTTTTAAGTGTGGTTTACATACATGTTTAAAAATTAATAAATATATTTGCAAAAAAAAAAAGCACAATGATGTGGACAGCGCTGGTCACATCATATCACTTTAAAAAAAAATTACTTTCACAAGGTAACACGGTGGGAAGGCGCAAGGCAACACGGAAGTAGGGAGGGCAGTAGAAAAGGACAGTAGTGGGGAAGGAATAAAAACAAGCCTTGGCATAGCCAATAGGTCTCGCCTTTGGGACCTTACAAGTGTTTAGCCATGCAACAGTTGATGTTGTTGCACCAAGGATATTGTGCTGCATAACTAAATACTTATAAGGTCCCAAAGGCGAGACCCATTGGCTATGCCAATGCTTGTTTAGTTTTATCCCTTTCCAGGAGAAGTGCCTGTAGAAATATAGCAGATCCATGTTAACTGCTCAGCTGAAAGGAATCTGGCATTTCTCTGCTCGTTCCACTTTCCCCTGTTCATTCGCACACAATCCATGTTTGTCAGACAGGGGAAATACGAGGTGACAGAGCTGTAACTGGTCCCTGCGAGTGTGGTAGGTGCGGGGTACGACTGCATTAACGCTGTCATCTGGGCCAAGAATTCCAAAACACCTGGCCAGTCGATTAAAACGTGTTTTGATATAATCTCCTCTGCTACAGCGCCACTCACGCCTGATAGGTAAAAGGCCCCAGTGTCTGTTAAAAATAAACACACACTACCACCAAAATCTGTTTTAAAAGAAAACAGATTACTTCAAAGTACCCATGGTTTGAGCCGCGTACTCCTGGACTCCAGTTGTGGTATTTCCTGGACTCCAGTGGAAAGACAATATTTGATAAATGCGCAGCCCATATCCCAAAATGTCGGTCTTCTCCGCAGCAGCATTGTCTCTGGCAAATAAACAACGTAGGTGAAGTCTGTAATACGGTCAACTACCTCTAAAGAGGAGGAATTATGACCCAGTGACAGGACAGGCAGAAAGAATAATGTGGGGAGGAAAAGCAATCAATTTGTTTCCTCAAGTTAGAAATGACCCCCAACTCTACAGTGGCATTGAGAGAGAAGAGTTATGATTTAGAGGGAACGTTCTCGATCCCAGTGCCCTTGTGTTTTGTCTCGGGAAGTGTGTCTGTCTTTGCAACTAACAGCGTGGGTGCACTGAAGCAGGTGGTGTCACCGGCTGGTGCCTAAAGAAAGCAAATGCGGGTTGTGCTACCGCTGAAGTGCGAGCAATCACAAACTGAATATAAATCTGAAACCACCAGGCCTTAGCCCTTGTTCCTCTGCTTGCGTAATCCTAGAACGATCGCTTAATTTCACTGTGCTCGAGCCGGTAAAACGGCACAGCAAGCCAACCTCCCACTGCAGCAACCTGCAGATACAGGTCTGAATTCCCGCAGGTCTCCCCCGCCTTTCATCAATCGGAGGTCGATGAACTGGCCTCAGAGTGATGGGTTCATAGCAGTACCGTTATTTATAGCACTTTGGACCTGTAATCCTGTATCTGCACTATTAAGTGTCCTACAGATGCTACTAAATTTTAAGAACTTAGAAGCAGTGTTACCTAAAGCACTAAGCGCCGTGTGGTACAAAAACGGGCTATTGGGGAGGGAAGGAGTGGGTCGGTCAGGAGCTGCCACCTATGCTTCTTTAGCAGATAGTAGGTAAAAGGAAATATGTTCACATGCGTGCACCGTTATCATACAATAATACGGATGTTCCTCTTCCGTGAGGCCGTAAAAGACAGTGAATAAGTCGATAAGCACCTTTCCCTCCCCGGGAGGAGTGGGGGTGAGGGGTTGTCTCAGGGCTAACACGCCGCGAGTGTTCACATGACCGGGGCTGGAATGACAGGCTGGGGTGGTGGGCGGGCGGGCGTGCGGGCGCTAAGACCCTGCAGCTGCTGCAGTCCCCTGGATGGAGCAGACTCTGCATGTGCAGGGAGGGAAGGAAGTCATTAGGGCCGAGGAGGACAGTTTGGTGCTGCTGCAGGATTTCCTTCCAGGTTTTCCGGAGTGGGAATTTGCCGGTTCCTAGTTTTGACTGGGATTGTGGAAGCAGCCTGGTTGTGTCTGACAAGTAAGCGCTGGCGAAAGTGTCCTGGGAATCCCTGAGGAGGTGTCAGGCAGGGAAAAGCCCTCATCCCTGCAGGGAGACCATCGGAATTTAGGAACATGAAGCGGGGAGTTCGCGGTTCTCAGACTTCAGATCTGGACTCGTGACGTGACATCCAGTAGAGCAGGAGGAGACAGGGTCTGCCTTTGCCACCCTGAGAGTGGGCATCTGAAACAGCTTCCGCTGGGCATGCAACGCGCAAAACAAAACGAGTGGTGCACGCGCGTGAGCCACAGCCAGCGCGAGAGGCGTTTTCTTGGCGCGTTAACACAGACACGCCCACTGCCCAGTGTGAACAAGCCCGCGAGTGGTGCGCGCGAGAGCGAGAACCAGGCCATCTGTTTTCAATTATCGCGCACTCGTCTGGGCACGATAATTGGAAACAGACGTCGCCCGTGTGGGTAACCGCAAGCAATAGGCCGTGGGCGGAGCAAAGGCGGGACATGCACCCGCCTTTGCCCAATTGCGTGCTGTCTTTCTTAGAAAGACGCGCGCAAAGGCCAATAGCCTCTGACCAAAAACAAACCACACGCACGAGCGTGTGGTCAGATTTTGAAGCCCCCTTACAAAAAGTCTAGCAGAGCAGCGCATGCGCGCTGGCTCAGGCGAGACCTAAAAAGTGCTAATACGTGGCAAGCACTGGACGAGTCATAGATCTTGTTTTTTATTTCTCCTTGAGGAAACACGAAGGGCAGGAAACAACATGGAGGGTGGAAGGCAAGGACGAAGGTGTGGGAGCACACGGACAACAGGGGCTGAGCAGGCCTTGAAAAATCTACTTGCTCACTCACTATGGCATGATAGATTTTATCAGGTCGAGCTATTTTGAAGACCTATTGGTCTGTTCTGGCAAGTGAACTTGAAATGGAAAGGAATAGGTGTTCTGTTCATTCAGAAAGTGAAAGAGCAATAAAGATGCCTTTAAATCTTGTTTTTATCTTGACACATTTGCTTGTCTGTTCAAGGACAGAGATCAAATGTCGGTTTGTCTTTTACTAATTGCTGCTTATCTTATCCTGGGAAATTGTGTTTGCTTTTCTTTCTCTTACTCCAGTTAGAGGACTTTGTCAAGTAAGCTGTCTGATAATCATGGTGAAACAAAAGGCTGTATGATGTCAGTTTTTTTTGTAACATACAACATTTAAATAGTTTGCAAATGAACAGTATAAATATTTCAAAATATATCAGGAATTATTAAAAACACTGTGTCAAACTTCTGAATTACAAAGATTTAAATAGGAGGAAAACAAATCAGAACACTTTACTAGGTGCAAATGAACAATATTTGCAGAAACTCTTTCAAAATATTGTTTGTACACTGTATAGTTTTATCAGTAAAACCACGTCAGTGGGAAATTTTGTGGCCATTTCAATGAAAAATGTGTTGATTGCAAATGACAGCGTGCTACCACTTCATGCTTTAGTTATGTATTTATTAAAAGTGATAGTTTTTAAACATGATTTGAGAAACATTCCTGGCCCTGCCCAAATGACAATGCTGTTAATAAACTAAGAAGCAAGTCGGTATTCATGTGTACCCTATATGTGGGCTAGATTCTTTTTATACATGTAGCTAAAGTTTAGTCTATTATATCAAACAAAATATTTTTTTGTACAGCAGACAGGTTGAACTCGCATATTTGAAGGTGCTCTCATATGTGATAATGAGGAAAATGGCAGCTCAGTGAATTTTAATATTGGCCCAGGATCACATTATTTGAAACCTGTTTATGGGTCAAGAACATTACAGTTCGATTGAGTAGATTATTTAAGTCACTAGACCTGCATGTCTGGTAACATTTTAATGATTTTTCGAAGACTGAGGAGGAGCCGAGGGCAAAAAGACACGGGGGGGCGGGGGGGAATGAGGCCTGGCCTAGCAAACACCTTGTTCTCATTTTGGTGAAATGACAGTTACGCTCACACTGAGACCTGAGCTGGGGGGGGGGGGGAAGGGAGGGATGGGAGAGCCGAAAAGTTTGCGGGAGGTACTAATTAGATGCAATTTTACATTTGGCTTCAGATTACTGTATGTTTTATTCTCTGAAAAGCAAATATAAATGATATATTAAAAAAGGAGGGAGGGGCTGTGGGCAAAAAGACAAATTAGAGGGTGGTCCTGAGGGGCTAGGGACAAACACACTACAGAGAGAGGTTAGGAGGGGCTGGGAGCAGCAAGCAGATAGACAAAGGAGGATCAGCGTGGGGAGGAATAAGAAGGGGGGAGAAGTAAACAAGGAAGACAGCTGAAAAACGTGCACTCTCAAAGTGCTTGAACAAAAATAAAAAACTAATGCTTGAACAAATGTTCCAAAGAAGGACACAAGTAATACATCCATGCTCCAGTGGAAGAACAAACACATGAAGAGGAAGGAAGCCTATGGAAGCTGACCAATAAGAGGCAAGCAAATGAGGGTGACAATAAAGCCAACCAATGATAAGTAATGGGCGGCCTTATGCCCCCTGCAAAATAACAAGAGGTCTCGTAAGCAAGACAAAAATAACAAGCAAAAGCATTTTTAAAGCAGGTGGGTGGAAGCAACATGGGGGACACAAGAAACATGAGTGGCGGGGAGTGGAAACAACACAGAGGAGGCAACAATAGGAGACTGGGACTGGTGGGGAGCAGAAGCAACATTAGGGCAGCCGCACAGAGGGCACGGCGAGAAGCAGATGAGAAAGAGCAAAGTGGAGCGCGGGGGTAGGGGCAAGCGATTGAAAGAGTACAAGTGGAGCGGGAGGAGGAAAGCACACGGGTGAGAAAGAAAACGGGTGTGTTAAGTACACAAAGGTACATGAAAAACAACAGCGATTAGCATTGAAATGCAAGCTTTTTTTTGTTTAGTTAGAAATATTGCTTCAGTGGGTTGATTTCACCTTATATCGCTATTTGTTTTATATTGGGAGTCACAGCCTAATTACCAGTAATTTTATCTCACTCTGTTTTTTTAAAAATATTTATTCGCACAAAGCTATATTTAAGGTTACTTTTTCTGCGTCACTTCTTCACTCTATTTAAACTCCACACCCCCCACTCTTATTGTCTCTCTCCTTCTCTCTCTCTCCCCTCTCTAATTCTCTCTCTACTTAATTAACTCTTCCCTCTATCTTTTTTAGCCTTTCATTCTCTCACCCCTTTATCTGTTTCTCTTTCAAACTCCTTCATTCTCTCTCTCGCCCCATCTTTCTCTCTCTATCCCGCTCCACTCTTTATTCTATGTACACCCTTTCTCTCTCGTTCTCTCTCACCACCCCCTCTAATTGGGCATTATATCTTCACTCTATCTCTCACTCGGCAACACCACAGCATCACTCAGCATCACCACAGCATCAATCAGAGCCAGCACAGGGCACAGCATCAATCAGAGCCAGCACAGGGCACAGCATCAATCAGAGCCAGCACAGCATCAATCAGAGCCAGCACAGCATCAATCAGAGCCAGCACAGCATCAATCAGAGCCAGCACAGCACCTCTCAACGCCAGCACAGCACCTCTCAACGCCATCACAGCATCACTCAACGCCATCACAGCATCACTCAACGCCATCACAGCATCACTCAACGCCATCACAGCATCACTCAACGCCATCACAGCATCACTCAACGCCATCACAGCATCACTCAACGCCATCACAGCATCACTCAGTGCAACCACAGCATCACTCAGTGCCACCACAGCATCACTCGGCGCCACCACAGCATCACTCGGCACCACCACAGCATCACTCGGCGCCACCACAGCATCATCGCTCGGCGCCACCACAGCATCATCGCTCGGCGCCACCACAGCATCATCGCTCGGCGCCACCACAGCATCATCGCTCGGCGCCACCACAGCATCATCGCTCGGCGCCACCACAGCATCATCGCTCGGGCGCCACCACAGCATCATCGCTCGGCGCCACCACAGCATCATCGCTCGGGCGCCACCACAGCATCATCGCTCGGCGCCACCACAGCATCATCGCTCGGCGCCACCACAGCATCATCGCTCGGCGCCACCACAGCATCATCGCTCGGCGCCACCACAGCATCATCGCTCGGCGCCACCACAGCAGCATCGCTCGGCGCCACCACAGCAGCATCGCTCGGCGCCACCACAGCAGCATCGCTCGGCGCCACCACAGCAGCATCGCTCGGCGCCACCACAGCAGCATCGCTCGGCGCCACCACAGCATCATCGCTCGGCGCCACCACAGCATCATCGCTCGGGCGCCACCACAGCAGCATCGCTCGGCGCCACCACAGCAGCATCGCTCGGCGCCACCACAGCAGCATCGCTCGGCGCCACCACAGCAGCATCGCTCGGCGCCACCACAGCAGCATCGCTCGGGCGCCACCACAGCAGCATCGCTCGGCGCCACCACAGCAGCATCGCTCGGCGCCACCACAGCAGCATCGCTCGGGCGCCACCACAGCAGCATCGCTCGGCGCCACCACAGCAGCATCGCTCGGCACCACCACAGCATCGCTCAGCGAGACCCGAGTATCATTCAGCATCGTCTCCGCAACAGTCACCACCACCACCACTACCACCTCAGCATCACTCGGCACCACCTCAGCCTGCTCTCGGAATCTGGCATCTGTTGATTCTCCCCTAGCGTCTGGCCGCTGCTAGTGTTATAATACAGGTACTAGTTCCCAACCTTCACCCTCCGATTGTTTATGCCCCTCAAAAAAAAAAAGCTTTAACTAACAACCATTGCAATAGGCAGAAACAAGTTGCCAGCATTGCAAGAACAAAAGAAAACTGAGGAAATTTTTTATTGTAAATACTTTTTGTAATATGGTCGTTCAGTTTTACATAATGCCTTCTTGGTCATATATAAAGTAACAAAAATGCTTCTGACACTTTTTTATTATAACTTTTCAGCATGCTGCACAGCAGCCACACTTCTCTACAGCACAGCTTGAAGACATTGGCAAAGTCAATAGCTCTGGCTAAACACTTATAAGGCCCCAAAGGCGAGACCTATTGGCTATGCCAATGCTTGTTTCTTTTGGGTTAAGCACTCCATGGAAATGCATGTGTTTTGCAATGGTCACCCTCGTATAATTCTCTGCTGTGCACTCCATGTTGCTCTCTGTCACCCGTGTGCATCTCCCATTCCTTTTCCATTCTGTCAGTTGGTAATGTGAGCTGCTGCTGCGATTGAAACATCAGAGTCCAGAGAGTTAATGAGCCATGACGAGGAAATGAGGAAGAGAAAGGAAACCCAGATGGCAGCTGCGTGCGTGCACGCCATCGTGAACGCAAGCTGGTCGCCAGCCGAAAGCCAGTGGGTTTGCACTTCCAAAACCCGCTTACTAAAACTCTCGGCCAGACCAGCGCAAGCGCTGGTGCAGGCCGAGACCTAAAAAGCAGTGCTTGAAAAGAAAATAGTGGAAGCATTTATGCCAACTAATCAAAAGAGATGGTAAAGAGGCAATGCTCCATGGGAGTGAAAACCACAAGATTGATAAACTGGAGCATGAGTAATAAGCACACAAATGATAGGGACAAGAAAGCCAACCATTGGTGAGAATGGGAGTGGTCCAAGCCCCTGTATGCTGTTGGTAAGCTTACAATATAATTTGCAACAGAAAATGTACATGCTGTCCAGTAGGCTCGACTTGAAAATAATATCCAAGAAAAGTAAATAATTAATCTATAGTAGCAACAACTGCCGTAAAATGCAGTAAATGTACCCTCACTTGAAATTCTTTTTTAATCAACGTCTGATAACGAAGAACATAGACCTCCTACTTATCACTTTGACCTGGTTCTCTGACTCCACTACCCCATCTTTGGAGGTTCTTGTGCCCGAAATCTATTCCCTCACAAAGAACAGGATGACAAGGCAGCTTAGCAATTCTTCACAGAGCTATTTGCTCTACAAAATTCCTCTCACTAACGGAGGAATGTTTTTGACATCATAGTCACACTATTTCATAACTCTAGTACCTGCTATAGTGCCCACCAGTCCCAGCCATTAACTTCAGGGGCCACTTCTCCAGTCTCATTACAGGCATGTTACTCACCTCCAGTCATATCCTCATAGTAGGAAAATAAATTCTCACTGGAGGATCGCACTATCCCCTTATCAAATGAGTTTGTGGACAATTGAGAAAAACGTAATCTAGAAATACTCCGCATACAACAAAGGCCATTGCCTCAACATAATCCCAGCCCTCACCCTACAACCGACTGTGGAGGTCCATGTAACCAAATTAATCAAACATAACCTCTTTTGTATACCAATTCCATGCTCCAGTGCCTAGAGGAAATCTATGCTGCTGTCTTGACAATACAACAAAACAAACATAACATAAAGAGAGATTCAAGCTCAAAGTTTTCTATACTGTACATAACGTGTATGTAATGACATGCCGACAATACATGAAAAATGTTGCTCTCCTATTCCACCCCAACCAGGAATCTACTATCAGTTACATAACAACAATCCGTCACAAGACTATGGCACGACGGCAGATCCCTAGGAATACAAGGCCAGAAAACCCTAAAATGCTCAGATTTTAATCCCAATGCAGAATCCAAATATCGGCACTTCAGGAAACGTTTGAAAACATAATCATGCTGTTTTGACTTTATCATTGATGTGGCACTGGGAAGTGAAGAATATTGGTCATGCCCTGCAGACAGATAACAGGACTCCTGCTACGCCATATTCACAAACTTTCACTTCGATCTGTACAGTGGTCTGAAGTAATTTTCAAATGCGCACATTTCTCTTCTACCTCTCTTGCATATGAACAGGTCAGTTGGGAGGCTGTGTATATATATATATATATATATATATATATATATATATATATATATATATATATATATATATATATATATATATATATATACACACACACATATACACAAATACACTTCCTGTTCTCCTAACTATAGGGATACCAGATATTTAAAAGTGTTTTGACGGGCTTGGGAGCTCTACAGAAGCACAGGCAACTTGTGCAATTGGAGAAGAGCTTGGAGAACAACAGTAGGCCAAACATTGAACAATAGATCTACCGATTCTGTACAACATACGCCACCTTTCTGTGAGTTAGACCCTCCTTTAGAATAATGGTTGTCTACCAGCAGACAAACCTTCACTGACATGAATCCTGCCTGTGCATCAATCTATGACACGCAGGTGCCTAAAAGATTTCTCCATCAATAGAATCTATACTGACAGCGTCTGTCCATTTAACATTTAACAGAATAACAAAGCTTTTGTCTGGGATAATGGTGGCAACGTTTTACTACGTCGTAGGAAGGATAAAGCAGACATACAAATGGTTGAATTGATTGGTTTATATTAAACTCCAAGATAATATTAACATTTGGCAAAAAGCAAGACTCAGCACACAAAAAATTAATAATTTGAAGTAACTGCATGAGGGAAATCTGCCAGCATAACTAACAGGTCACTAATGTTGCCAATTAAAATAATTCAAACTAAAATATAATGATGTATAACAAGCGCTTGTGAATACAAATTCAGATGTCACTTGACTGTAAAGAAGCAGGATCCTGGTTGCCATTCACACACCTGAAAATGCAAACAGGAAAAGGCAAAGGTAGCCAAGGAAAGGAGTTGAAAGCTCAAGGCATAGAACAGAATAATTGTGCAGGAAAGAAAGGTTTAGGCCATGCAAAGACAAAACACTAATCTTGCATTACTTGGATTTCTGCAGATCATCATAACTGCAATCAATCTAGAGACACCCACTGAAGGGGATCTAAGAACTTTGGATGAATAGCAGAAGCAATTTTAACATGTAGTGCACAAAATGGCCAGGATTATGCAAACCATGCTCCCGAAGATAGGGTTACAGAGTTATTTGGCTCCTGTAAAGCAAGATCATGTGTCTGCCTTCTTCACATGCTCCACTGGCTGAGTGACAAACCAATCTTTCTCTTTTGTTGTCTTCGGTGAACAGTCCTGTAGCTAAACTCAGCGCGTCACAGAAAGAAGAATAAGGGACAAAATTACACAAATCCTTTGTGGAAAGAGTCAGACTTTTAACCTTAAAAACAATCCGAATCACTCATCAGGAGAGGTATAGGAATATCAGAGGTAGACACTATGAGATGTTCTACCCTCACCATAGTAAGCACATAGTGCTGTTACACTTGGCCACCAAAAGGTTTCAGACTAAGCTCGGAACCACTGGCTCAATACCAGAGGAACAACGAAGAAAGGAGAAAGACTCACAGTCCAAGAGACTGCAATTCCAGGAATGATGGGTCCTTTTCCAAAGATGGGCCTAAAAACCCAAACGCAAGGCATGAACACAGATGCCCCAGGAAAGAAGAAAATCACTAGGGCTCTTCTATGTACTTTGATACTTCAAAATATTTCTACATAATATTTTTGGGAGAAAAGCAAGGTCAAAATCCTTGAGAAAGGTCAAACATTGTAAGGTTTGCTACAAGGTACACAATGTGAGTAAGAGTGCTGGTAAGCAGACTCTGAGGAGGTGGTTGTTCAGTCACATGGGTTAACAATTTGAAAGCAGTAAAATTTGAGTAACCCTCAATTCACAAATCATTCTAGTGTTTTGGTAAGAAGATCACAAGCTATACACGTGGAACGGTTATGCAACTGCAATTCACATGACAGTCACAAATATTCTCGATAGGAAGGACTAAATTCAGAAGCTACAAAAGAAAGTAGGAAGTAGCTCCCTTGATAATAAATGCTAAACAGTACACACAATACTAGCAAATATTTTGGAATGCATATGCAAGTATAAGTATCACCCTGTATAGCAGGCAAAAGAGAAGTAGGGGACAAGAGCATAAATAGCTGAATTGGTGCTCTGATTATTATCACATCTAATGACATCAGTAACACCTGTGCACTGCTGGTGCCCAAACTGTAAAAACTGTTTCTGGGGTGCAGTTCTGCGGCCCAAGTATATTACAAGCACAAAATCTGTGCTCTTTATTCACAAACCTGCAATATGTTAACATCGTGATTAGATGCTTTCTGATAAGGCCCTCTCTTGTATGTGGTAAATGTCTTCAAGTCAGGTCCATGAAGGTGACAAGTGGATCAAACCATGTTCATTATAAGTGATGGTGTGCTAGAATACTGCTCTGCACACCAAGGAGAACATCAGTCAATGTTAACTCGCCTTTGTCCAGTCACTAACAGCTGGTCCTGTGGTTCAGTGTTTGGACTCTGGACACTTTCTTCTGGAAAGCGGAATGGAACAGTAATGGAGATTGTAGTGTAGGAACAGAGACAGAGCTAGACTCGAAGATAACCCAAAAAAAAAGGTGTAAGGTTACTAATCAAAGGTCTCTCATAGGGGAATGACAGGTCAGTAAGACAGTCATTGTAGACCCAGTTCGTCAACTACCAAGCAAAATTTTAATTTGGTAAATATCTGTCAGTCAGAACATCCACAATTCGTACTGGATACAGGACCACGAGCAGAAAAAGAAAACAAAAGTAAAAAAAAAAAAGCAAAACAAGCAAATCCACCAGTCTGTGTAGTCGCCTATCTTTTGAAAATGGAGAACAGCAGATGAAAACACTCAGACAATATCAGAAACCTGGGAAACATAAAAGGACTCTCCTGGGAAACTCGTGAGAACGGAAGGAGCTTATACAACCGTGAACGCAAGAGCTGAGCAATTAGAAACATTCATCTTCAAACTCTGCGCCAATGAGATCTACTATGGATTAAATGTCGCCCTGAAAGTTAACGCGCATAATCTAGTATTCCAATGCAGCTCACGAAGACAGAACCAGAAAGTACATGTCATGGTTGCAGGCAGGGAGAAAGAAGCAAGCACATTCACCATCACAAGCTGTGGGGCATTTCGTCATTCAGTTTTCACAGGTCACCGCTAGCACCCAACCACCGCATCAGGAGGAAAGATTCAATGTTTTGTTTTTGAAATGAGTGTACCTCCCAGAGTAAGAAGCAGAAAGAATCTTTGGCCACACACCGCATAGACCATTTATTTTATATTTATGCTACTGTAGCACCTACTCCACCCAAAATGAGTTTTGGAGGGCTGTGCAAACAGAGGTGTGATCGACAATGGCACTGTGCATCCACGCCTTAATTCAGAAGTGGTGGTTTTTAGGTTGAGTCTAGCAGCACGCATGCGCTGCTCTGCGAGGCCTGCTGTATCTAGAATATGGGCTTCAAGCACCTCCCATCTTTTCTATTGGCTCCTGTTAGTACCCTTCGCAAATGGCTGCATTTGTTTGGTGGATATGCTGAATTAGTCCCACCTTTTTGTTTTTCGGACCCTCCCAGGCAACTGCCCCGGTTACGTGTGGGCTTACTCTTTTTTTTTTTTTTTTTCCCCATTTATGTACCTTCCTGCACACACTTGTTTTTGCTTTCCCTCAGTGTATCAGCACGGCACCCGCTTTACGGGCGCCGCACTTCATGTTTTGGATTGCATTTATATTACGTCCGCCTTATCTTTCAGCATGGCGTGATCTGGCTAGACTTCGGTACCAGAGCACGCTTTAACCCTCTACACCCCAGCACAGAGCCATCCAGAGCAGATGGCAACAGACACCAACACACAGTCCCTTGCTGGGACATAGACTGTGCTGGTAAGACTGCTGCAGCTTGTTAATTTGAGCACTGCTCTCACCTAATCTCCTTGGCTGAGTAGATCCCAAAAGAGATCCCTTGCAAGCGAATCCAAGGTAAGTCTTTGCCGATCACCATGGTGGCTGTCCGGTGGGATCCGGTGTTACAGTCCTAAGATAAAAGTCACCGATTTACATGCTGCAAGTAAGCAACACCATGCCAGAGCACATTCACATGGAGCTATGGTACTGGGCTGCTCCACCCTGTACATGAACTGCGGGGGCACAAGTTTATGCCCTCCGACACCAACAATGAAAATAGCAAGACAAGGAGATTATCAACGGTCGTGCTACACAAAAAAATAATCTACGTTTGGGTATAATGCTTATGAGCTATTAGACTCTTGTGTTATGGCATCATACATCATGCGCTCGTCCAGTTCCCCACCCCGCCTTTAGAGCAGATAGCTCGGCCCATGTCTGTGTTTTGCCATTACCTATATACCAAACCATGGACAGACAACAGAGTGAGGGAGACACAAGCTATTTTCAGCCATTTTGTAAATTTTACGACCATCTTTAGCTAAGTCCAAATCAACCAAAAGTAATCTATGTTGACTTATATTTAAAAAAATATTTGATGGGAACATTGCGGATTTTAAAAAAAGGTGCATTAAGTGTGAATTATAATCAATAATTACCACTGTTTTTGCAGAAGCATCTTTATTTCTTATATTAACCTTCAACTGGAAACATTAGGCTTCTTAATTGTATATATTAATTTGTTTAAGGCTGAGTTTGCTGTCTTTCTGCAGTACACTTCCGAGTCATGGACAGATCCTAAGGCTCACGCGTATGCTGTGAAGTAGGGGTGTGTAGAAGGTAGGACACCCGAAGGTGCACCTAAGTTCATTCAATTGGTTCATTCAGTAAAGCCCTCGCTGCTGACGTGTGTGTAAACTGTAAGTCAAGAGCTGGAATCCGGGGGGGCGCTAGAGGGCACGCGACAAGATGGCTGCGCTGTAGTGCAGCTCTGCCCGGCTGAGCCACAATCCGCCAATTATCTGCCTGAAATCTGCTGCATCTAGGTGGCCAAAACGGCGGACCTGACTGGTGGGGCATCCCGGATCAGAATAGTGGTACTGCATACCGGAGACGCAGGAGCACACCGCCGAAATTCGCTGAGACGGACCCCGATGGTGAAGGCGCAAGATGGCGGCCGCCATAGCCCTGCAGTGAGGCTGGTCGCAGGGCTGACGGGCTGAAGTGCAGAAGCCCTCAGAGTGAAAGGAAAGAGCGGGCGGACCTGTGCCATTATCCTACTGACAGTCCTGCACTACATCGGAGCCTCTCCGGCTGCATCGCCGCGAGCTCTGCCTGGAGAGAGTGCAGGGGCCCTTGGCGTCCTGCTGAGCTTGTGTTGGCGCGGTCGAGGCGTGCGGAGGCCAGCCAGAGTCGGAGGCACCCTGCAGGAATCCTCTGAGTGCCCCGCGGTGGGGCTGTCGTGGCGGGAGCCGAGTGCGGTGAGTGGGGACGCAGCCTGGCCTGAGCTTGCGGCTGCGGTGGTGGTGGGTGCAGGCTCGGGTGCACAGCCGTGGCCTACGAGCTGCTGACGGCGGGAATGGCGCACTGGGCCCTGCGACCTGTGGGAACGGTTGGCACTGCGGCACACACACCCAGAGGCGATCGGACCCCCTTCGGTCCTGGATTGCGCAGAACACAGCGCTGTCGGGAGTCTCCCTGGGGCGCTAGACAGAGCGTTATTTCGCACGGAGGGAGGCCAGAAGCTCGAAGTCACATGCTGGCATCACAGCTTGTAGAGGCCACTGAATCTGCGGCGGGGACGTGAGAAGGTCTGGCAGCGATTTGCTCCCTCACAACTGAATACTCTGCTGAGTCCATAGCATACAACTGTCGTAGACCTTCCCCCAACTAATATCAGTAGCACCTTCCCAACTGCAGATAGTAACCTGGCACGGGCGGCGGCAAGGGCATAGCGGGCCCTGTCGTAGGGCAACGGCCTGTAAGCACGAGTCTATCCGGAGGTGGCCTGGGCAGAGCACCATTGTAGTAATCCCTGCTGTACATACATTTTGGAGCTGCTTAATCGCTCTGCCTGGTGCTTGCAATGGGGAAGGCAGACAAATCCCAACCTCGCCTTACATTTGACGTGCAGAAGCCCAGCAGGTCGCAGCAAAAAGCAGCTTCGGACTCGGAGGCAGAGGCCCAAGGGGATGCTCCTCGCTCGCTTGAAACGACGCTCCTGGCGATGCAACGCAGTCTCCAATCCATCGAAGGGAGCGTGGCTGCGCTGAACCAGAGACTGGATCATATGTCAGCGCAGCTGGAGAAACACAACACGAGAATGGGGAGGTTGAGCAGAGGGTTTCTGCCACAGAGGATGGTCTCAGAGAGGTCTCCGGCAAAACCCTCAATACGGAGAAAGTGCTGGCGCTTATACAGGCGAGGACTTGGAGGCTAGGTCCCGTCGTAACAACATTAGAATTACGGGCCTTCCGGAGTCCACCAACACAGGCAGGATGGATACATATGTAGAGAACCTGATAAGAGACATTTTTGGGCCAGAGAACCGGTTTACTATGTTCATCGTCGAGTGCGCCCACCGATCCTTGGCTGCGAGACCGGTCCCTGGAGCAGCACCGCACCCTATCATTGCTAGACTTTTAAATTACAGAGATCGTGATGCCATTTTGCGAATGGCCAGAGAAAAAGGCGCAATTAACTACCAGGGGGAACTCATTGGCATTTTTTCCGGACTTTACAGTCACGGTGCAGGCAGCAAGAAGAGAGTTTGGCGCAGTGAAGAAGCTACTGCAATCGGAGGGTATTTCGTATGCCATGCTGTACCCTGCTCGCCTACGAATTGGCCAGGTGGGGGACTTTAAGATTTTCACTAATCCCAAGGTGGCACTGGAACACGCGAAAAAGCTGAAACGACGACGGCGTGAGGCATCGAATGATCCGGGAGAGGAGGAGCAATGATGAGTGAACGCGAGGACAGAAATGTTTTGTGCCATATACCTGCGTGTGGGCATGGACACTAGTAACCAGGGCCGGACCTGGAACTGAAAGCAGCCCTGGCAAATTTTGCCTGACCAGCCCCCGTCCGGCACGTAGCGAGCGAGTGCAGCGAGCATGCCCGACCGCTAATAGGGGGGTTTGGGGGGGTTCTCCCCCCAAGAAAATTTTGGAAAACAGACCAAAATGGTGAATTTTACAGCACATTTTTCATTACATATTCAATTGTATCAACTTTCAAAGCACAGTAAATAGTAGATGATGACCTTAAAGAGCACCAGGTTACCAAGTGGGGGGAAAAAAGTAGGGGGAACTGTGGGCAGAGAATCAGAGGGTGGGAATAACCCAAGGATTGGATCAGTGGGCAGAGCCAGAGGTGTGGCAAGAATGCGCAAACATCCCAATTTTTAGTATTTGTTTGGCATTTCACTGCCCAGTTTAATCAACCAATGGATACACATGATTATTTAAGGTTATAATGAGTTAGACATTAAAATACATTCACAAAGTGGGATATGCTTCTAATCACAGAATGTCCCAAATACAATAAAATGTGGAAGCACAAGCCATTTGTCGCCGAGCCATGGAGTTTCTGTCATCAGCACTTTTCCCTTTTTCCACAACAGCAGTTCAAACATGAATGGCAAAATATCCTAGTTTGCAAATGTTTTCTATATAATCATGGCTCTGCCGTATTTGCCTCATAATGCAAGATCTGCTGCATGATCTAACCATTTAAACTAATAAATTGTTTAAAGCTCAAACGTATCAAAAGTTAATAAAAAATGTGACTTGTGTTGCTGCGGAGTGGATGGCTTATTGCAAAGGTTGACTGGTCACCTTTCTCACTGCTGCATTTGTATGTTCCACTGGTACTAATGAGGCAAAATCTTTCCAGAGACTGTTAGCATATGTACAAATGTCAAAAATAATAAAATATCAGAAAACATACTGCATTACGCTGCAGCCTTTTTTTAATGCATAATTTAGTCAACACTGCGGCATCATTTTGTCCTCCTTTGCTGCAAGATTCCAGTGGCCCCAAAGCAGGCAGCACATGTTAAAAGTGCTTTTGCATGAAGCAGAGACACTGTGAAGTTTGCGAACTTAGTCTGGTGTGCGTGCAAATCCTGCATTGCCGATCCCTGATGAGTTGCAGTAACTACTTCTGAAACAAGGCCAATGGAGGTACCTATGGGTGAGGAAGACTGCCCTCAAGGGCAGGGCCGGCCTTAGCACTGGTGGTGCCCTGTGCATTAATGTTTGTTATTGCCCCCAATGACCACCTCCGCCATGGATTCTCCCACTACCACCCTTTAACAGTGCCCCTCAAGTCACCATAACCACACTCTCTCAGATGCATTTAGGATATTCAAAGACTGGGGGAAAAAACATAATGCTCTAATTTATACCTTGCAGTTTATATGCAGCTCTTACATGACAGTTAATAGCTCACTGTTCTATGTTAGGATTTTAACTTATTAACTGCAAGTAACAATAGGGTCTCTCTGACAAAAGCAGTAGCCCACTGACCTATTTACATTATGTGCACTTTGTGATCTGCATGGTACATGTTCTTTGCAGCAGGCACATTAACCCTCTGAGCTACCTTTCCATGAGTCAAAACTTCCACTAAACAAAATTCCGATCTCTCTCTAGGAAGAACATTAAACACCAGAGTCATCATGACATTTTTATTGATGCCGAAAATTGCTGGAGGCCAGGAAGGAGGCAGCAAGCGCTTTTAAAACCTTAATATACTTGCAAACATAATGCCTCCACCCAAAGTCAGCACCCGGTGCGGTCACACCGGTTGCACTGCCCTAGAGCTGGCCCTTCTCAAGGGTCCTGTGACCTCAATGACAGTCACTGTTGTTCTAGGGTGTGCTGCTTCATAGGCCTGCCCGCAAGACTGGAGGTGAACTTCAGTATGGATTGTGGTGGACAAGCCTTGAAGGTTAAACCACACTTGCCACTGCTAGGGTCCACCTGCTGGTGCTAAGACACCAGGGCTTCTAAGGTCTTGCGAAGCCTTCTAAGGTCTAACATGGGATTGTGCTCTCTCAGGAGAGTGGTCTGATGGACTGGTTATTAAGGCTGAACCTGGTTCACCAGTTCCAAATTCAGCAGCTCTGGCCATAGTGCCACATCCTCTCCCCCACTGAACACCATACTGCCCCACTGAGAAAAACTCACACTGCCTTCAATTACAACCCAATTGTTGCCGGCTATAAACACCTGGATGCGGCTCAATTTAAATGACGCACTAGACAAGAGCAATATGTGGCCTACAAAAAAAAAGTAACAACATCCTGGAAAAGCAAACACTCATAGGGAATGCAAAATTAGCAAACCATGTGAAATGTAAGCAGGAACAACATGGTTAGCTTAGCGCTTTACACTCACTATTCAGAAATCAGTGAGTGCTTTTGCCTGAAAAGTTGAGGACATGACTACAGGGCCCTGAATGGACCCATTTTAATGTCCATTGCTTATATCCTTACAAAATGTAAGCAGTAGGGTAAAAAGACCACATCCCTGGACGCAGAGCCACAGTACACATTTTGTTTTCCAATCCACACATTGCAGTACCTCCAGGATTGGTGTACTAGTTGCAAGCCCAGGGAAAACAAAGACAAGAAAACAAAAATAGCGCTTCACTGGCAAACTCTGTAAAAGTGACGCTAATGTGTTTGGGTGTAAATAAAATCAATCTGGCCAGTTTGCTACCACTCTGTCTTACTTTATTTAGTTATTTTATCATATTTTTAACCTTTTATTCCCGAAGCTGCACCTTGGAAATGAAATAACAGAAAAATACGACATTTCCAGCAAAAGTGTTTTTCTTTTTTGGATCCATTTCACAGGGGAGCAAATAAAAGAAAGGAGAGGAAAGAGACAGGGGACACACATCGCACCATGAACTAGACTGTCAATCAGCGCTGCACAGTCACACAGTCCTGCAGCTTTCAGTGTCAGGGCGCCACGTCGCGTGTCAGGCAGTAGGCGATAATCATAAACCCGTGCTGGCTGCAGTGCCAGGCCTGAGGCCAGCCACCACCTCGCTCCCTGCTCACATTCAAATTAAGCAAGCAACAACAACAAACAAAAGCCAGTGCAGTGCCACTACGCTGCGGAACCGGGCCGGGGCCTAGTAGTAGCCCCCTTGCCCCTTCCTTCCTTAGGCCCCTTTTGCTTTTGAAATGTCTGGCCCGCCCCAGCCCGGTTGTGAGTCGCGCCCCCCGGCCCCAGGCCCACTGCCCCAGACACTACAGTGCCACCACGCCACCCATAAATCAACAGATCTGGCCAGGAAGGAACAAATAGCATAGCACTCACCTGCGGGCGGCACTGGCAGACAGGGGGGAAATACATTATGGGGTGCTGAGCAGCCGCGCTCTTTCCAGTCCCGGTCTCCCTCTTGTAGGAAGTTAATTAGTCCGCCCGAAATGAGGAGGCAGAGTCGAAAGTAGTAGAGACGTGAATTTAATAATGCAGTACACGTCTAGCAGTCAAGAAGTCCAAGTAACGAATGCCCCAACTCCCACCATCCAGTCATCCCACAACACTCCATACATTTGAACCCAAACATTCTCCCAGTGACACGAGACAGCCACGAGCTATGACGGAACGTCACGCTCGTGTCTGCTCATGTCAATATGCAACACACCTTCCCCCCTTAAAAAAAACAGGATGAAATTGAATAAACAATACAACAAAAATGAATACATAATCAATTCATGACAAAATCTTTGTACTTAGCAGGAAGACGATGATTACGCACTGCTCTAGGATTCTCAGAACTGCAAGAAGGAAAGGAATGATTTCCTTGGTCATTGTGTTGTCCCACATCTAAAAATACATCTTGTAATTCAGTAACCCCTTTAAATAAAGAAATTCTGTTGAAATTCCAAACAGAACCACCTTCAATTCTAACAGCATTCCTGAAAACTTCAATGACTTTTCTTGGACTCGACCAGACAGGAAACCCCTTATTAACGCCTTCTTTTTTCTTAATACGAATTGAATCCCCCACCATTATCTCATGTTTAGTTGCACAACCCATTTTTTTTTTTCATAGCATGTTTCATTTTGTTTTTATACAAGCCAACCCTGCGTTGAACTGCCTCATAATCTACCCTAAAAAACTCAGTGTCACCAAGATTTTTCTTCAACCACCAGGGAACCAATTTGGTACTGGGTTTGCGCCCTCTTAAAAGTTCAAATGGGCTGACCAAAGTGACGGAATTGGGAGACGTTCTATATGCCAATAACATGGATTGTAAAGCATTTCGCCAATTTAAACCACTCTTTATTGACAACTGAATAGCTTCTTTCACCACACGGTTGAAACGCTCAACCTGACAATTGGCCTCGGGATGGAAAACCGCAATTCTCCTATGAGTAATTCCACATTTCACCATGAAATCCTCCATTTCCCTACTAACAAATTGAGGCCCATTATCCGTGACAATTTCCTGAGGAATCCCTTCCCTGCAAAAAACTTCATCCAAGAACTCAATCACCTTATGTGAGGTGACCTCATTGACCATTTTGACTTCAGGCCATTTGGAATAGTAGTCAATTAGAACAATGCTGAATGCTTCATGTCTGGGTAAAGTGCTAAACGGACCAATAATATCCAACCCCAGTTTACGCCAAGGACCAACAGGAAAATCTATAGGATGAGGTTCAGGACGTAAAGCAACAGCTGATTTGTCACTATTTGAGCATTGAATGCATGAACGTACAAAATGATCCACACAATTATCAACGCTTGGCCACCAAAAAACTCTCTGACACGTCTTCTGGTGAAGGAAATACCTAAATGCCCTTCATGAGCAATTTGAAGAATAGTGTTTCTAAGAGAATGGGGAGGAATAATTTTATCACCTCTCAACACTAACCCATTTTCAACAGCAAGCTCTTCATGAACCTTGAAATAACTCATCATGTCACCTGACAACTTCCTCTGTTCAGGCCAACCTTGCACTAAACATTTCTTGACGTTGCATAATTCTAAATCTTTCTCCATCTCCTGGAGCCAAACATCTTCCCGTAAATTAGATTGTTCACCATACACTAAATTAACATCACGCATGGTGAAAGCTACCTCACAATCATCCTCTTGGATCTTAACTGGACAGTCGACAGAAGAAGTTAATCTGGACATGCAGTCAGCGTGTACATTGGCCTTCCCTTGAACATACTCTATCTGGAACTGGAAAGACTGTAGCCTGGAAGCAAGTCTAGCAAGGCGTGCAGACATGGTCCGCCCTCCACCTCGAGCCATCAAAAACACAAGAGGCTTATGGTCAGTTTTTATGATGAACTTAGTACCCCACAAAAAGGTCCTGAAATGCTCTGCTCCCCAAACACAAGCCAATAACTCTCTTTCTATAACTGAATAATGTTTTTCAGCATCTCTCAGTGCTCTTGAAGCATATGCTACAATCCATTCTTTCTCATTGTCTCTTTGTATAAGAACACCACCTAAACCAGTGCTACTAGCATCCACCATAACGATGTACCTTTTGCCACAAACAAAAGGTTTAAGACATGGCGCATTCACAATAAACAACTTCAAACTCTCAAAAACTTTAGACATATCATTGGTCCAAATACATTTTGCATTTTTCTTGAGAAGACACCTAAAAGGGTCAATTACAGAAGCGAAATTAGGTATGAATTTTGCATAAAATTCGATAAGACCCAGAAAAGCCACCAGTTGTTCTTTGGTAGCGGGGATGGGTGCATTCACAATACTTTCAACGTGATTACGCTTAGGTTTGATTCCCATACCACTAATGGTATGCCCAAGGTACTCTACTTCCTTTGCCTTGATTTTACATTTATCCAGGCGGAGAGTGAGACCCTTCCTTGACAAGGCAGCAAATACATTTTCTAAATTCAAATCATGTTCCTCATCATTTTTACCATACACAAGGATATCGTCTTGGAATGCAATAGCACCATTTAATTCATCCAAAGTGTCTCTCATCAATCTCTGGAACACTGAGGCAGCACTAGCAAGACCAAAAGGCATGCGACAAAACCTGAAAAGACCTTCAGGAGTAATGAAAGCGGTGAGGTTCTTTGATTCCTCAGCAAGAACAACCTGGTGGTAAGCACTAGCTAAATCGATGCATGAAAATACTTGTGCACCAGCCAACGTAGAGACCATCTCATGGAGATTGGGCAGAGGGTGAGCATCTACCCAAATGGCATTATTCACACTGCGAAGATCCACACACAACCTAAGCTCGCCTGAAGATTTAATGGAAATCACAATGGGAGAAACCCAAGGTGATGACTCAATGGAGTTCTATAACGTTTTTTTGACACAAATCTTTAAGCATGTCCTTCAATTTGTTCCTGTAAGTGAGAGGAACATTCCTCACTTTGTGACGAACTGGAACAGCATTGTCGTGTAGCCTAATGACATGTTCAAAACCCTGATATCTCCCTAAATCTCCACTGAAAAGATTGGGAAATGATTTCTTTAATTTATCAAGAAAATGGAAATTGTCTTTGTGGGTGACATTGACATTGTGAGATTCAACAACATAAACTGGGGGGTCCGCTCTAGGGTCAAGTTTGATTCCCAATTGTTGTTGATGCGGCCACCCTAATAATGACTGCCCTGATCTTGCTACATAAATTTTCCCAAACATATCGCGACCTGAAAACACTAGATTAGCACAGAAAAAACCAATAAGGTCAATCTTGTGTCCAGTGTAACCTCCAGGAGATACATCAGGTGGAGAAAGTGTTTCGTTAGGCCACTTGTCATGAAAAATGTCTAAGGAAATAATGGTGTACCATGCACATGAATCCACAAGGAATTCCAAATCAATGTCATTAACAGTAATAAAACATGAAGGAAATTTAGTACATTCTCCACCCCCACAAATATTGATCACTGTATTGACTTCGTATTCATTTTCCTCATAAGGAGGGTCATGATCGCAGGTGTCTTGAACGTAATTCACTCTTTTAGAAACTGCTCTGCAAAATTTTCCAAAGTGACCCTTCTTATTACATTTTGAACAAGTTTTTCCTATAGCAGGACAATATTTAAAATCAGCTAAATGCCCGTCGCTACCACATCTATAGCAAAGTAATTGGGAATTCCTTTTTCGTACTTTGTTCCTTTAAATCTACCATCAAATTTTGATGAGTTATCATTTCTCTGTGGAAAAAATTTCTTTTGTTTATCATACTCTTTAGAAACATTGAAAACGTCACTCTTATCATTGCCTCTAATTTCTTTCACAAATTTCTCAGAGTGTTCTATGGACTTGGCTATGTCAATGGCGTTATTCAATGACATGTCAGATGTAGTCCATAAACGTTCTTGAACTTTCTTGTTGTTTGTCCTCATTAAAATCTGGTCTCTGAGGACTTGCTCATATGATATGTGCTCGAAATCACATGTAACAGCCAGTGACCTAAGAGCAGATACAAAATCTTTCCGTGAGTAAAAAATAAACCTTTCCATGACAATATTTTTCTTTTTACCATATCGTATATTAAGTTGTGAGGAGGCATACTTATATACGTCAATATTACCTGGATTAATTAAAGGAGGCAAAGTCTTGAATTCTTTTAAAGCAATACCACCTAAGCAATGTTTTAGCAATGAAAGTTTCCTCTCAGGTTCACACTCTGCCCCTTCCAAAACTTCCACATATGCCAAAAAAACAGGTTCCCATATTTCCCAGGCCATGGGAGGTTCACCAGGAGAAGATAGAAATGATGGCGGAGGAACAATCCCTGACATGGTTAAGTAAAATAAGTAAAGTAGGGGAGAGAAAAAAAAAACAATAAAACTGGGAAACACGCTAATATGTAGCGTTAAAACAGTACAAATGCATTTTAATGGCACGCGGTGTGCGTGTCACCGAAGAGTAAATATTACCACAGTAGCCTTGATGTCCTGATCTCCCGATTTCAGCGTGAGAAGAACTGCCACTACGTGATAAATGCCGGTGGAAGCAGTTGCTAGGTAACAGTGCTGGAGAAAGGCAACAAAAAAAATAGACACGTCAGCGATCACGCTGCGTGATGAGCGTGATGACGTGATGACAGTGTGCGTGATGGACGCATCGAATCCAGTGCGTCAGTGGAAATGGCTGCTCCGGGATTCCAACTCGTAACAGGAGCTCGTGGACACAGAAACTGTTGAGGCAGAAGCGGCCGAGGAGTAAAATCCGAAATCCTTAAAATAAGGTAAAGCGGAGGCACGCAGGAGCTCCAACAGGAAGCGCTAAGCGGCGTAGACTAAGCTTACAACAATAGCTTAGTGAAATGTACTCTCCAGAGTACAATCAGTTTCCGACGAAATTGCCCCAAAAAAAAAAAAAAATTCCTTGAGGGTGATCCCACCCTCGTCGCCAGTGTAGGAAGTTAATTAGTCCGCCCGAAATGAGGAGGCAGAGTCGAAAGTAGTAGAGACGTGAATTTAATAATGCAGTACACGTCTAGCAGTCAAGAAGTCCAAGTAACGAATGCCCCAACTCCCACCATCCAGTCATCCCACAACACTCCATACATTTGAACCCAAACATTCTCCCAGTGACACGAGACAGCCACGAGCTATGACGGAACGTCACGCTCGTGTCTGCTCATGTCAACATGCAACACCTCTGAAATGCCTCAGCCTGCCTCGACCTCGTCTAGGCTCAGAGTCAGTCTCTGGTCACGCGCACTTTTTCCCCAATGCGCATAAGCCCCTGATGAGCCCTGCCCCCTGATCATCACTACCACTCTACCAGGCAGTAGACCCAGGCCTCACCCCACCCTAAAAAAAAACAGGCGCGTAGACGCGGAGGCGGTGACATGTGCGCGCTGCGCGCGTCATCATCAAGCAGGCTCTATGATCAGGCGGCAGGCCGCCTGCCGCCCGCCCTACTCCTTATAATTTTATTAAACTAACACCACCTGACCATAAAGTCTTCAATGATCATCATGGTCAGGTGACAGGTCAGGTGGTGTTGTTTGTTTAATAAATTATAATGAGTAGGGCGGGCGGCCTGCCGCCTGATCATAGAGCCTGCCTGCCTTGCAATGAAAATCGGCGGACACGTCACATGCGTCGGAGCACCTACAAGCATTTTTGTTTTGTGCTCCCAGTCATCACCAGGCCGCCGCCTCAGTCAGACAGCCAGGCGGCCTGATTTGTGCATAAATAATGTACTCACTGTGTTCTGTTGTTGGGGCCGATTTGGACCGACCGTGGTCCAAATCGGCCCCAACAACAGAACCGGCCCCCTGGCGCAAAACCGGCCCCCACCCCATCCAGCCTACCGGGGGATTGCCCAGTGCCCGGAATGACCAGTCCGGCCCTGCTAGTAACTATACATTGGGTCATTTTTTCTGCTGTTGACCTGGGGTGCCCGGGCTACACCTTGTAAGGGAGGCCACTTAGGAGTATGGTGTCTAAACGTATGTTGGTAGTGTCATTGCACACATTATAGATCTGATCAGACACCTCCTGCTCCGGTAGGAGGCTAGTAGCACTCTGTCACTCCCCACATGGGAGTACCCCACATGTTGCGATTGTTTTTCTGTATTTGGGGGGTATTGTACATTTTGTGCAGGGATTGCTTTAGCAAGTTGAGGGTGCTGAAGTGGGTGGGGGGTTGATGGGGGGGAAGGGATGTTTGGAATTTTGCAAGGGCATAGCAACTGAACCATTGCTGTTTATCTCCTCTGTTGGGAATCACCATGTCATCCACTTCCTGTGTGTAGCAAGGACGGGCGGTAATATCAAATTCCTTACCTGGAATGTGCGTGGTTTAAATAGCCCTAAGAAAATCCGTTCTGCCATATCGTATCTGGACAGGCTGGATGTACAGATCGCATTTCTGCAGGAGACCCATCTAACACAGATCTCAGAGAAAAATGTGGGTGCACGCTGGGCTAGGGTGTGGGTGGCTGCCTCCTACTCCTCCTATTCCAGGGGTGTGATGATTCTCGTAAAAAAGGGTGTTCCGATCACTATGATTAGCTCAGAGACGGATGAGCAGGGCAGGGTGGCGATAATCCAGGGCAATCTGGGTGGTGCGAAGGTTCTGCTGGTCAACATATACTGCCCTAATGTGGATGATCCCGCCTTTTTTGTTGATGTATGGCGTCGAATTTCCATGTACCCTCACGCGGAGATAATCTGGGGGGGGGTGACTTTAATATCTGCCTTGACGCGAATATAGACAGATCGGGGAGTGGGGCAGCACGAAACAAGCAGGCATCAGATGCGCTGATTGGGTTGATGGAAGCAGGGGACATTCATGACATATAGCGACTGCGGCATCCAGGGGCACGGGAAAGCACCTTCATCTCATCAGTACATGGGTCGTGGTCCAGGCTGGCCTATTGGCTTGCGTCTGAGAGGGCATGCACGTGGGCGGTACATATTAGTCATTTAGCCAAGACGCTATCGGATCACACCCCAGTACTCCTCGAACTAAGAGTCCCTGAGTGTGAGAGGCCTCATTTTATGTGGCGGCTGCAGCAGGCTTAACAAACACAAGAGTCCGCGGGTCTAGTGAAAAGTGCAAACAGTACAGAAAGCAAAAGTAACAATAATAACAGGGAAGTCCTATTTAAGAGGACGGAATCCCATCACCCACCGGAGTGGCATGCTTCATCATCTGGGATCTCCTCTTGGCTGCAAACCTAGTGCAGCCAAGGAGCTACAACTCCTTCACTAGGATGGAGGAGCTCGCGGATGTTTTATTGCAATCAAATAGCTAGATCTCCCAAGATCAATGGAGCATAACAAAGTGTAAGTGAATATGTATAATGCAGTGTACGATGTGATTTAAAATTGGCTACCAGGAGAAAAAGGGTTTTATTAAGTATCTCTTGGTGTCAAGAGTTAAAAACAGTGCAAGCGCGATCTAATAAAATTTGCGAGCGCGTACTCTCCATGAACTATGGCCGAGCCATCACGCAGATCGCTGAGCAAGCGGCGTGGTGGGCTAAATTGCCCCTCTCGCTAGCCGATAGAATCGCGGTAACAAAAATGACGATATTGCCCAAACTCCTCTATCTGTTTGTCAATATCCCCATTCGGCTGAACATTGCGCTATTTAATACACTTCACTCGGCCATATTGACCCTTGTTTGGGGAGGCAAGAAGCCCAGATGCAGTTGGGGCGTGCTCATACAACCATTTGATCAGGGAGGTTTTGACGCGCCCGACATGCGGTTATACTATTTGTGCGCCCAGGCGCAATATTGGTAGTTCCCGCAGCGGTACTTGCCACATACTGCAATTGAGGCGGATACTGTGCATCCGCTTCCTCTGGCGGCGGCGGCGCTGTCGGGAGGAGGGGGCGGTCCGAGAACCGAAATCAACTCTGTTAAATGCACTGCATGGGCTTGGAAGACTTTGGCTAAGAGGGAACAGCTGGATTATTTATATGCTCCGACGCTACCGCTCACTGCGCACCTGGATATTTCCGCAACTTAAGAGCAAGCGGCCTTGCAGGCACTAAAGGCGGCAGGGGTCAGACAGCTGGGAGATTTGTATGAGAATGGCCAGTTTCGGTCACTCTTGGACCTGCAAGCGGGGCGGGATCAGGGCATAATGCTGAGCTTTACGTATGTCAGGGTACGGCAGGCGGTCAGGTCTATTTTTCCGGACTACCCAGCAGAGCAGAAAACACTGATTGCATTGCAGGCGGTGCTGGCGGGGAGGAACGCAGAGGTCCGATAACTAAGCTGTACAATGCATCACTGAGAGAGAGAGAACTAACTGAGCTCCCTTCATATAATAAATGGAATGAAGTGCTTGGGTCCCCGCTGCTGTTGGAACAGTGGAAGTTCTGCTGTGAGCTGACTGGCCGACTGACGGTAAACTGTAATCTCCGCATCATTCACTTCAAATACCTGCACCAGTTAAATTATACACCAATTCAATTGCGGAAGTTTGGTTTGCGGGAGAATGCGTGCTGTGTAAGATGTGGGCAGGATGATGCTGACTTTATGCATCTCGCATGGAGCTGCGCTAAAATATTGGCATTTTGGACTCAAGTGACAAGAGTGCTCACTGAAGTTGTATTAGAAAATGTGGAGTGCACCCCTGAAGTTTGTCTATTGGGTATGGTAAAGAAGCTTAAGCCATGCAACCGGCGAATTGTAGCTGTCTCGACTCTGTTAAGCGGGCAGTGGCAGAATGCTGGGGCGCCAAAACTACCCTAACGGTGCAAAAGTGGATCAGAGATCTGATATATTGCAGGGAGCAGCTGGGGGCTTATGCAGAGGAGCTACCCGAGGCCTCTAGGCCGAAAGATTTCTGGGCTCCGCTGACTGTGTACTTACTTAGGAATCCTGATTTGCAGCAGGCATGATGTATAACTGTGCGGGTAGTAAATAGAAACTGCAGTGCCGGGATGGGTGGGGGTGGGTTGAGGGTATGTTTGTCGTTGTCCTTTTCAAATACAAAATGCTTGTACTAATATATGATCACGGCAGACCTGGTTAGGTCCTGATGTGGAACTATGTATTTACGTGTTGCAAGCTGATTAATAAAACAAAAAAAAGAGCTGGAATCCCACAGATCACATTACTCGTTATTTACTGCGCTAAGAAACAGTAAAACTGCTGCATTAAACACTAAATAAACAAGCATTTGCAATGCAATCGGTCTCGCCTTTGGGACCTTATATGTATTTAGCTATGCAGCACATTAGCCTGGGTGCTGAAACATCTACTGTTCTTTAACATGGAGGGAAAGTAAGCACCAAACTGCGTGACACGCCAGATATGGGAACACAGAGAGAAATATTGCCGTTCAGCGGGAAATGGTATAGTCCAAAGCTCTGTTTTTAATATAAAATCAGGGCCTTCGGTGGTCATATCACTGAAAATACAAGATTTGAAACAAATATTGTCTAAGCATTTGTATTCAGGGTAGTTGAAGATATAGAAAGGAAGTAACTAAGGTTTTCTGACCAAATAACTTTAAGAACATTTTAATTTTTAAAGACATTTTGCAACAAACCCATGCAAATATGATAAAGCTTCAAAATTCAAAAAGTGTATTTCATTAACATGCAGCTCACCTTAGTACATCAGTTTATATCACTGCATTGAGAAGTGTTTTTTTAAAGTTATATTTTTCAAACATGAATTTAAGAAACATTCATGCTTCCTTCGACCCACACTGACAATCGCAATAGTGAACTAAAAGGCCAATTACTTGTTATGTGCCCTCTTTGGGAGGCCTGAGTTGCTATTATACATGGGCAGCATTATAGTTTATGAAATCATACACAGGAGAAGGTTTCATACAGCGCACCTCCTGAAGTCACGAAGTCCTTTCAAAGTTCTCTTATATGTGATAATGAAAACAATCATTGGCATAGCCAATAGGTTTCGCCTTTGGGACCTTGTAAGTGTTTAGCCAGAGCTATTGGCTTTGCCAATGTCTTTAAACTATGCAGTGGAACATTTTGGCTGCTGTGCAGCATGTTGAAAAGTTATAATAAAAAAAGTGTTATAAGCATTTTTGTTACCTTATATTTAATGAAGACATTATTTACAACTGAACGACCATATTAAAAAAAATTAACATACAAAAATGTCTTCTATTTTTTTTGTCCTTGCAATGCTGGCAACTTCTTCCTGCCTTTTCTAAAGCTTGTTTTTTTATAGCTTTAGAAGTGTCTGAAGGCGATTCAGTTCACAGCGTACTATACAAAAAGAAAACATCCTTGTTAGAAGCCTACCTGTGGATACTTTGATCTAAAATGGAAGGATTATGTATTTAAAACGGTTAATGAAAATAATTCTTGGTCTGTGCTTAATCACCATTTTAACCAATATTTTGATTATTTTTTTCCTTCTGCACCGACACACAAGAACCATCTTTACTAGTCCAAATAGTGGGTGGGCCACTCCAGTGTCAAAGTGTTCACATTCCTGAATGGCCCCAAGTTTGGCAGTGATGTGTAAAGTTTGGGGGGTCGCAGCCCACAACACAGTGATTTTGTAATCTCTGCTATAATACAAATTATCATTAACAGTGTATGTTTTTTTCACTGTGAATCGTCGCTCTGATTTCAATAGCCCCGTAACTCACAAGGGGCACGCATTAAAACACAAGCACGCCTGAACAATTTAATAGTGCACATCGTGTTTTCGGTCAGGGAAAGAGAACATGGATGAGAGAGGTAGTCAACGATGGATGGATGGACGAACGGACGTTGGATGGATGAGAAGAGAAACTAGGGAATGGATGAATGGAGAGGAGGTGGGCGTTGAATGGATGAGAGAAGGACAGTTGATGGATGGATGGATGGATGGGTAGGTACGAGAGGAGATGGGCGTTGGATGGATGAGAGAAGGACAGAGGTGATGGATGGGTGAATATATACTGAGCAGACAGAAGAGGATGGATAGATGGATGGATGGATGGTACTGAGCAGACAGAAGAGGATGGGTGGATCGAATGGATAGATGGTACTGAGCAGATAGAAGAGGATGGATTGAAGTGAATGGATGGATGAAGAGAGGTAATGGATTCATGGATGGATGGATGAATGGAAAGTTTGTCATTGGATGGATGAGAGGAGAGATGAGGTGGTGCATGGATGGACAGGAAGAGGATGTTGAAGGATGACAGTAGGACAGAAGGGATGGATGGATGAGGAGGTGGACGTTGAATGGATGAGAGAAGGACAGAGGTAATGGATGGATGTGTAGGCATTGGATGGATGCGAGAAGGAGAGAGAGGGGATGCACGGATGGGGAGTTTGTCGATGGATGGATGAGAGATGAGGTGATGGATGGATGGAGAGGAGGAGGATGTTGGATGGATGGATGGATCCCAGCTCACAGAACAGCTGCTCCACATATTACAATGCCCCAGAGACTGAAGACCTGTGTTTTAAAAACTTTTCGGTAATCACAGCCCCTGTGAGGACAGTTCACATTTGAATGCACTCCAACTAAGGGAGTCTGTTTATTAGAAACTACTCGGTAATGCTTGCCCTTTTGGGGGCTGGTAAAATGTTAGGTTGGTGTGTCGCCTTAAAGTACGAGTTACTTACCTTCGGTAACAATGTATCTGGTAGATACGTTGTCTAGCCGCAGATTCCTTAACTTAGAATATCCCCAGGCGTCAGACTGGATCCGGAAAATTTTGCGCAGCAGCACCTCTGCGCGCCGGGGGCGGCGCCGCCTGACTCCGCCCTGACGTTGTCCCCGGACATGACATCTGTGGAGCCATATAGGACCCTCCCGGCGCGCTGACGTCAGTTTTCTTCGGAGGAACTTTTCCGCGCCACAACGCGGAGCCCCCAGTAAAACTGTGAGAGTATGGGAACAGTGTGCGAATAAAAAAGAAAATTGGTGAGAGAGAAAGAACCAAAGGGTGAGAAAGCACCATGAACGACAGTGAGAAGCACTGTGGACTGAAAGTGGTTGAAAAGGAAAGAGCAGAGCAATACTCTGAGAAGCAGTTTCGCAAAGCGAAGTGAATGCCACCCCTGAGGCAAACCGATCTATAAAAAGAAGACCAAGGCAGACGACAGAAAGCCTGCACCAGATGAAGTGAATGAAAAGAGCAGAACAGTACACTGAGAAGCAACCCCGCGAAAGCGAGAGAATGCCCTCTCCTGAGGCAAACCGGCAATGAAAAGAGCCAACAACGACAGGCAAGAAAGCCCCAAACCACAGGATTAAAGAAGAGAAAGAAAGAAATAGGGAGACTCTGTCCCCCGTGAGAGAACCATTGGACTGAGGCACAGGCCAAAAGACCTCAAAACCAATTGACTGGAGGAGTGTCAATGGAGAAGGTGGGTGGGAGGATAGAGAACACCAGTAGGCCCCATACTGGAGGAAACCCATGTGGAAAAACGCAGAAGGACACCGGAACTCACCGCCCAAGCATGAGATTGGGAGGAGCAGAACAAGTAAACCAAAAGAATAAGCCTGACGGGGAGGGAGGCGAGAGATACCACCCCGCAGAAAGAGAAAGCCACCCCAAGGGAGGCGAATGCACAAAACCCCACCTGAAAAGGTCCTCGCAGATCGGGGAGGATGGGTGGGCGCTAAGGAATCTGCGGCTAGACAACGTCTCTACCAGATACATCGTTACCGAAGGTAAGTAACTCGTACATCTGATGGAGACATCTAGCCGCAGATTCCTTAACTTAGAATAGATACCAAAGCCATACCCCATAGGAGGCGGGTCTGCGACAGAACCCCACTAAGTTCCCAAGGGAACAGAAGTGTCAACCAGTTGACTAAACACAGCGGGGGCAGCACTGCCAGAGTGGCCAACACCAGACTAGGATACTCCATAGGGAGTGGCCAACAATGAGAGGCAAAGGCATCAAAAGCTGCCAAGGGCTTGCAGGAAAGCCCTGTCGGTTAAACAGTGTTGAAAGGGAGCACAGAACCAGAAGGTCAGTGCGGAATGAGAGTGGATATCTTCTGTAAAAGAAGAGGAACTAAATGTAGGATGTGAGGGATCCGCAGGATCCGATGGACCTGCAAAAGAGAAAGGTCCAGCTAGGGTACAAGAATGGACCGAGTCCGAGCATGCAGGACGGACATGCATGACAGTGAAAGAAGCACTGTGGAAGTGGGAACAGCAGCGGAAGGATGCTGACGACTCCCAGGATGAGTCAGTGTTACTGGAAACACTAGATCTGCCAATGCACCATCGCCCATGCACCGGACATGTGAAAGGGCGGGCAGCAAAAGGCAGAATGGCAGAGAATGATGGCAATAACCAGTGCTACGCACGTGGGGAAAGAAGTACACAAGAGACACTGTACCTACCGCCAGAACCACACCACGAAAAGGCACAATGATGCGCCACGAGCAAAGCTGAGATTCGAGAGATGCATCACCAGGGTGTATCGCGTGAAAGAGAGCCGGCAAAACTAACACACGTAGAAGACTTGCGCTCACGAAAAGTGAGGAACAAGACCACAGCCACCGCAAGAAGGACCATGCATGGAGGTCTGGGTGTGTGTAGTACGCCGGACAGGAGAAAAGAAGACAGGACGCAGCCCGGTGGATGCGTTGAGAAAGAAAAGAAAAGAAAAGGCACCATAGGCACCAACAGCCATGGTGCAGCGGTACCGGACATAGCAATGCCCAGAGCCAGACGCAACAGCCACAGGCGGTAGGAAAGATCCACCGTCTACCGCGAGACAGACAGGGAGGCCGAGCAGTACTGGAAGGAGGCCGAACGAAACGTACCGCAGGAACAAAAGTGGAAGTACGCACAATAGCCCACCAGGCAAACAATGTTCTGAGGAGAACACTCCCACTGAGAGCAGCAACAGCAGCCCGAAGGAAAGCACGACAACACCTGCGTGGAATGCAGCAGGGAAATGGGAAGCTCTGGCAGGGGAAGTGCCAGAAAAGCAAGGTACAAGACAATGGAAAGTATCAGCGTCTGGGGCCAGAACGCCACCATGGAGAGCGAAGTCCAACCATGAAAGGACTACACAGCATGGATAGAGGAGAGTAGAACTAGGCAACGTAAAGTTGCAGGAAAGCGCAGCGGCCCGTGACAGCGAACATACTAGGGAGCAGGTATCGGACGCTTCTAGAACACAGAAGAATAGTGCTGAGCTAGCTGTGCGTGCTCGGCACAGCAACAGGGTCCCTCTGGTAGGCAGTCCACAGATGGGACAGCCGCAGCCAAAGAACCACGACGAGACGGTTAGGAACCAGATGTCGCAAGGAAAGTGGCTGACGAGAAAAGGCAGCACAAACCACCCAAGGAGGGCTAACCTGAAGAAAAAAAAAACCCTTGTGGAAGAGGTGACACGAGGTAGAACCTGAAAGTCCTCCGGGATGAGGGCACACGAGGACTTGAAAGCCCTCCTGGGCCACAAGAAATGGAGCAGTGAGATGCAGGGGAGTGCCACAGACCAGCAGCAGACACCATGAGAGAGCCGAGACCAACAAATGGACCGCAAGAAGGTCCCGGGAGGGCCTGCGGCAGCAGTGAAAGATTACAGGCACAGCCGCAGGACAACCTCGTGAAAAGGACACCGCAGGAGCCTACCAAGACTGCTGTGGGAAGGAGGCAGCTATACAATAGCCAACGAATACCCCACATAGGGTAAGTATCGACCCCAACAAGGGGCACCTCTTGAGCGTGAGCTCATAGACGGAGGATCAACAGAAATATAAGCAGCTGACCAGCTGCATGAAAGACAAGAAATCGCGGCAAGAAGCCGCCCAGGCCATTCAGGTATTACAGCATGAACCCAGGGCCGACATGAAGCAGAGACAACCCAGCAGAGGGTGAGGACAAAGCCCACAACCAGACAGAACAAAAACTATGGAAGGTTAGAAAGAACCGCAGAGTCCGCATGTTCGTTAAACAGGGACACACCATCAAATGGCAAATCCCGGAGACTGTCACGAACATTTTCAGGGAAACCCCCATCGCGCAGCCAAGCATGGCAACGCAGAGCAACGGACCTGGCCATAGCCTGACCCACCGAATCGGAGGAGTCAATGGCAGAGCGAATGGTAAAACGTGCCATTTCTCGGCCTTCATGAAGGAGACGAGCCAGGTCCGCACGAATACTCTCAGGGAGAGAAGGTAAAAGACACTCCACAGAGTCCCAAAGGGCACAAGAAGCCCGGGCAAAGACGCAAGCCGCGTTCAGAGCACGTAAGGCTGAACTAGCGGACGCAAAAATGCTGCGTCCACATGTCTCCAACCAACGAGACTCCCTAGTGGGAGGCAGCAATAGAGGCGGAGAGGAAGGCTGCATGGCAAAAGCCACCTGGACTACTAGTCCCTGAGCCCCAGGCTGAAGGGACAAACAGGCTGGGCCCCTAGGGGCCGGACGATGTCGATGCGCAATGGCCCGGTCGACAGGATCTCCTGAAGAAGGCCGTGCCCACGTTCCGAGAAGCGCGTCAAACAACAAGCCGCTAAAAGGCAGCAAGGGCTCAATATCCACCTCACCCTGGTGGAGGAGATCCAATAATGGATCGGAGGACAAGGAGACAGACGGAGGGTTCAAGTGTAAAACAGCTGCAGCCCTGCGAATACCCCTTAAAAACAAAGCACCAGCTTCAGTGGGCGTCCTGGATGGCGACAATAGGCCATCTGTAGGGGAAGGTTGCAAGCTGACACGTCCCGCAGCAGGAGGAGCCAGGGGCCACTGACCCCTTGGCATTGGAGCCAAATGGCGTGGAGATAACCCCGGGCATACCGGATCTGTGTCCTCCCGAAGTGGAGAATCAACTGGAACCGGCGGCTGCTCCGGCGTCGAATGACACAGACGGCGTCGAACTCCACGAGAGGCGACCCGGCTGGGCCACGAGCCGGCGTCGACGTCCCCACCACCGATAGGTGCGGAGAAGGAGTATGACGACCAGGAGACGACAGGCATGGTGCCACCGGCGCCGCCGATGTCGACGCAGGGAGCCGCCAGGGGCCATGCGGAGACAGGGCAGAATGACACGACGTGGGGCAGGGACACCCATCCGGGTTGTGTCCCGACGTCGGCAGTACTCCGGGGCAGACCTGAAAGCCTACCTCCTCTGTGGCGCCAGGGAGAGGAGGTGACCCGAAGATGGAGTGCAGAGCCTTGTAGTAGGCTTCCATCTGGGGTCGAGTCGCACCATCACCCGGAAAAGGCGGGTAAATGGAGGCCGACTCTGGGGGGTACGGCTCCGAGGTGGAACGTGAACCATGAACCCCATCGTCACGTTGAAGCGAGGTCTTTGACCTTCGTGACTTGTGCTTGGACTTATCTTTAGGTGAACGACGGTCGCAGGAACAACTCCGGGAGCGGACGTGGACAGAGGAGCCAGCATGAGAACGGCGGTGGGACGCCGTGCGGGATATCCGGGCGGCCAGGAGCTTCATTTGGCGCTCCCGTAGGGACTTTGGACGCATCTGCCGGCAGGCGGCACACTCCACGGAGTCGTGGTGCGACCAAAGACACCACATGCAAATGGTGTGCGGGTCCGACGCCGACATCTGTCGCGAACAAGTCTCACACACCTTAAAGCCCGAAGGCATCGCACACCGTTCCCCGACGCAGAAGACGTCGAAAAGGCCTGAAGAAAACAGGCCAGAGGAACAGCTGAATCCCGGATCCGCGTTGGGACGCGGAAAAGCAGGAAACTGACGTCAGCGCGCCGGGAGGGTCCTATATGGCTCCACTGACGTCATGTCCGGGAACGACGTCAGGGCGGAGCCAGGCGGCACCGCCCCCGGCGCACAGAGGTGCTGCTGCGCAAACTTTTCCTGATCCAGTCTGACACCTGGGTATATTCTAAGTTAAGGAATCTGCGGCTAGATGTCTCTATCAGATATGGAGACGTGCTGTAGAAACTACAGTGTAGTTAGAGTACCTGGCACGTGAGGTGACATCTGAAGGTCGGTGTATTAGAAGCTGCTTGTTAATCCCAGCAACTGGGGCGTAGGGTGACATATGAAGGTCGGTGTGTTTGAAGCTGCTGGTTAAGCCCAATGCCTGGCACGTGGGAACACAGCTGAAGACCCGGGCACGCTACCATCTGATTGGGACATTACATTTCGGGCACAGGTAGCTCGGCTCCCCGGATGGTGTCCAGCTGCCACCTGGAAAAGTTTGTTTAGATGCTGCAGAGCCCACCTCTTCCTACCACTGTAATGCAGCCCTGGCAGTCTGGGGCAGACAGGCAGCATCTTTTCCAATTAAAGTGGAATTCGGAAAAGGCATTTAACTAGCTACCTATCAAAGCGGGGCTTTGTTTTTTAAATGTTCCTGTCCTGATATTTAGTTCCTGTCTCTCTTGCAACATATGACTCCAGCTGGTTACCTATGAATATGACTGCAGCTGTGTGTGTGTGTGTGGGTGGGGGGGGGGTTGGGGTACAAATGGGGTCGACTGAAGAGGGGTGGTAAGGAAGCAAACAAAACCCTCACAAATACAGTGAGTGGACCTAAACACTTGGAGAAAACGGAGTTCCTATTTGGTTCTAGTAGGTCCAAAGAGTCAGTGCATAGCTGCCCTTTGTGAGATGCCTACATGCAACCTTCAAGTTGCATCTTGGAATCGTGGCAGGGCCTATTCAGGGTGTCATCCTACATACACTATTGACGTCGAGGTAAATAATAACACGTGCAACATGCAGCAATAATTCTAGACACAGTAAGGTGTCAGTAAGTGTTATGATGCAAAAACAACACGTTGTTCATTCTCAGACAGGGCTGCCTCTGCTTTTCATCATTCTGACAACATGAGCGACATCGAAATAGCTAATAATTGTCCCCAGTATGTACAGTATTACTACATTATCTTACTAAGAGATGCGTCGGTGTGCAAGTGTTTTAGTAAACAAAAAGATGTTATTGTTTGACAGAGGTTCCTCTGGCTTTCATATTTCTAAGAAGAGTGGCATCAATTTGAGAATGAATAGTAATAGTGGAGTGGAGGGCACTGCGATCACTGGTCACTGGTGCCGCAGAGTGGAGTTCGTTCTTCTTCACTACACACCTGGGACAGCGGTGAATTTGGAATGACTGAACTCCTTGCTACACTATATCAGTGTCCCGTGTAGCGTGAGAACTGGAGAAGTGCTGCACAGTGCTAAACTGGCTAACTGGAATTACTGCTGCAAAAAGGCACCTCCTCTTGTTCCAGTTCAAATCCAGTGTTCTCCTGGGAACTGCACCAGGAGCAGTGTTGCTGGAAGTTCTTCAAATGGTTCACTGGAAACGGTACTGCGCTGCGGTCATCCTAACTTAGCTGTTACTACATCCAGTGCAAGGCAGCGAAGTGCTGCTGAGGCACTGTTGTTGCAGTGTCAGCTTCTCCTTCTTCCCTGCACCCAGTGTACTTCCAGGACCAAGAGCACTGCTTTACTACAATCAGTGCTGGTCTGGACTCCCTCTGCTTCTTATAGCATTCACGGCACTGCATGGAGGGCGCCCCCTACAGCTCCGTTTCCTTTCTGTTGTCCAGCTTTACGGTTCTGCCCAAGAGCTGCGGTGCTGCCAGAGCGCTACACTGTGCCCAATACACCGCTGCTGCTTCTCGTGCAGCCCATTTGTGCGCCGTCTCGAGGCGGGAGGGAGTAGGGGGCGGGAGATTTAAGATCCAGGAGTGCCGAAGTGGAGGTTAGAACAAGGATGAGGGAGTGACCGGGGTAATAGCAAGGAAGGCAGGCTTGGGGCGAGTGAGGGTAAGAGCTGCGAGAGGGGATGTCTGGAGGAAGAGGGAGGGATGGGAGCTGTGCCTGGGGTTCCAAGACCGCTCGGCTTTTTAAACACTGGTGAAAGCCTGCGCACGGGACCTCGACCCTGGGAGCGCCGCACGCACGGGACCCCAGACACACACGGGACCCTAGAGACACACTCACAGACAAACATGGACACTGCGTCTACATACTTACACATAGGGTGGATACTTGCGCAATTAAATACTGCACGCTCTCACCCATCACCAGTGATGGCAGCAGTCACCAAAAGCACGTCCATGGCCCAAGAGCTGCGAGATAACAGACAGCGGGAGGGGGGCGGGAACAAAAGGAACACGGACAACGGGAGGGGGGTGGGAACAAGAAACTAAACAGAGCAGCGCTAGCGTGCTGGCTCAGGCTCCATGTAAAACAAGACTTCCGGAGCAACAGAGGGTTCTTTTCCGGTGCCCTGGCCTGCCTCTAAATGATTGCGCACTACTTTAAAACAAGCATTTGCAATGCAATATGACTCGCATTTACGCGAGACGTATTGCATTACAAATAGGAGTGCGGTCGTTTAAGAAGGCACGAGTGGGGGTGTGAGGGTGTGGCAAAAAGTGACGAATTGCGGGAGGGTGCGGGGGGGGGCACAGGACAGAAAATAGTTTTTGAGTAAATGGGCCAATAGCCTCGGAAGTATACAAATGACGACATGGACCTCAGGAGGAGGGACTAACAAGACAAAAACCAATCAGAAGGCAGCATTTAGGATGTAAGCAAAACAAAAAGATGGGCGGAGCTTACACAAAGCTTCCCCACTATAGTATATACTACATGCCTCGCAAAGCGAGCAGCGCATGCGCTGCAACGCTAGTCGAGACCTAAAAGCGAGGGATTTGTTGATAAGATGGGTTTTAAAATAAAAATATGCCAACACCATTTAAAACTTAGCAACATGAATGATTCTTTTCGGATGGTGAGAAGATGTCTCACTACTTCGACTGATTACAAAAGAATATGCGCACGCACTGGGCTCACGGAGGCGAATCTTTCAACAGCCTTTGTGCTTCCAGTAAGTCTTTGGCTGGTTCTTTCTCAAGGTACCGTTATCTTTGCCCGTTTCCTCCCCTATTTCTTGCTGGTTTTGGTTCTTCCTCTGTGCTCCTGTGTCTTCCCACTGTCCCCCACCCCGTCCCATTCTGGTTTCTTCTTTCTGGTCTGTTTTTCGAGGAATGGGTCCACCAGAGCACACTTTAACCCTCTACACCCCAGCACTCTCAGCTCAGAGCAGTATCGATCACTTCGACCACTGATTACAAAAGAATATGCGCACGCACTGGGCTCCCACCATTAATTTACCACAAACTTTGATGTCCTCAATGGCTAAGCTCCCCTAGCCCGTCCATCCATTTCTTCTCCAACCCCAGCTTTTTAAAAAAGATTTAATTTAGTCCCCGCCTATGGCCTAAAGCTCGTCTGTTGTTTCCCTGCCTACTCCCCCCATTGTTTCCTCTGACCTGATCTCCCATCCCTTGCAGTACTTAATATATTTTTTAGGTCGAGCCTAGAGCCAGCACGCATGCGCTGCTCTGCGAGACTTATTGTAGAGGAGTAGTGAATAGAAGCCCTGCCCACTCTCCGCCCATATTTGCCATTGGCTTGTGTCATTGTCTGTCCTAAATGCTGGCTTCTGATTCGTCAATAGGCTTGTTAGTCCCTCCTTAGTACCGCCTCCTCTTCATTTGTCACCTCCCATGGCGACTGGCCCCTTTACTTCAGTTGTTACACGGTACGTGTTATTTAGACTGTGAGCACTATTTTCTTTAATGAGTTTCTCCTACTGCAGGCACGACATGCTTTGGTGCCTTCTTTACTCCCCCCCCCCACCCCCTCCCGTTGTCATGCCTTCTTCAACCCGCCCTCCCTCCAGTTGTCTGTGTCTTCTCCCCCCGGCCCTCCTGTTGTCTGTGCCTTCTCGCCCGCCCTCCCGTTCTCCGTGCCTTCTCGCCCCCCACACCGCCTCCCATTGTCCGTGCCTTTTCCCCCGCCCCACCCTCCCGTTGTCCATGCCTTCTCCCCCCTGCCCCACCCTCCCATTGTCCGTGCCTTCTCCCCCCTGCCCCACCCTCCCATTGTCCGTGCCTTCTCCCCCGCCCCACCCTCCTGATGTCCGTGCCTTCTCCCCCCGCCCGCCCTCCCTCCCTCCCGTCGTCCGTGCCTTCTCCCCCCCCCGCCCGCCCTCCCTCCCTCCCATTGTTTGTGATGCCTACCATTTGCAATGCAATAGGTCTCGCGTTAATGCGAGACCTATTGCATTACAAATGCTTTGTTTTTTTGAGGACCAACAACTACCATTTGCTGCTGGGCCACTGCGCTTTCAAAAAAGTGCTTTCACACCAGTGATTTTTTTCCCCCCCATTGCAAGGGGTGTCAATCATCCTGGATCTGTAAATAAAAACAAATGCATACAATGGTCCCTACATCACTTAGTAGCTGCACACATGTAAAGTGATTCATGTGCATGCATGCCATGCATGCCTACAGAATGCATCTGCCAGTATTTTCATGATGCATGCGTTCTCATGCTCATAATGCATCATTGTGCCTTTTTTTTTTGTTTTGCTGATGCCAGAGCATGCTATATCCATCAACACCACAGCACTCACAGCTGTTATCGATCACTTCGACCACTGATTACAAAAGAATATGTGCACGCACTGGGCTCCCGCCATTAAGTTACCACAAACCTTTGTGTCTTCAATGGCAAATCTAATCTAATGGATAATGTGTTGCAAGGCTAAACACATTATAAGGTCCAAAAGGCAAGACCTATTGGCTATGCCAATGCTTGCCTAGTTAGGCACAGTCGTCCTTTGAAAGTGCTCCCTTAAATCTTCATTCCCCGCCCTCCTCCCCATTAGTCTCAGATGGTTCCGAGAGAAATGAAGAGGACCATGTTAACTCTTCTTTTGGTAAGATACCCCACAGCCTAGTTTAACTAACAGATCTATCAAACTCCTCGAAGGCCGATGTCCAAAGCACCAGGCATACTTACATAAACACAAGCGTGCAAAAGACTTGTTAGGTTGGCCAAAGGGCACCCCCTCAAGTCAGCAACAGCCACTTTAGCAAATAAATGGACAACCCAAAATAAGGGAGGCCATGTGACATAATATGCTGATGCATGTTATACATCCATTCCCTAGTGCACCTCCGGGTTAGAAGCTAATGATTGACTTGCAAAGGAGGCTAACTATTCTTCTGGGCCTTCTGTTTTCTCACCCATTTGCACAACTAGTCGCCGAGCTGTTGGGAACCCTCCGTTGGCACATTATCAAACGGACGATCGACCTAGGGTAGAACCGGACTTACACCACACTCCTATCAGCAACAGTAGGCTGGCTGTTGTAGACCAATTTACAAGCGATAGTCCCCAGCCACTGTTTTTGGTTCCGAGCACACCCTGTCAACGCCAGGCTCACATAGACGACGCGCAGTCTTCCACCCCAGCCTGCCGTCACCAACTAAGGGTGATCTCTTGGAATGTGGCTGGGCTAAATAGTAAAATGGCTCTTCCCCATTGGCACAACTTAGTTGAGAGTTACGACATCTGTATCTTCCAGGAGACTTGGAGCAGGGTCCCCCTGTTTAAGTCAGGATTTATGTGCTTTTGCTCTCCCGCGACGACGATAGGAAGAGGGCGTCCGTCTGGGGGTTTGATTATTTGGGTGAGTATTGCTCTGGGTTGCCAGATTACACTTTACCCAAGCGTTAGCCCAGACATTGTGGGATTAATTATCAGGGGACCCGGGGGGGGGGGGGCGAATAGACTTGTTTAATGTTTACGCAAGAGGGTCCAAGGGCAGTAGAACCTCGCCAACTATCATCTTGTTGGAATAAAGTCTTGCTAGTTGCTCACCCCACTCTAGAATGATAGTTGCGGGTGATCTCAACAGCACTTTCGAGCCGCTCGACAGAGAAGATCGGCTGGGAAGCGATACACTTGATGATAAATGGGCTGTTCCTCCTCTACTTTTGGCGCCTGTAAAAAAAAATGGACACAGACGTCACTCCATATTAATGCCCTAAACGCGGAGTTCGGCCTAAGGGCTCTCCCTCCGAAAGACAGGGCTCCAACACATAACAGAGCGAACTGTCCTTCTCGCATTGATTACATTCTTTTAGACCTAAGATTGTGGGGAGACTTAGTCGACATGGGTGTGAACAACACCACAGATAGTGACCATAATCCCCTCTGCCTAACCATGAACCCCTTATGGGAAGCTCCTTATTATCCTAAGACCCTTCCAGCCCCTATTCAAACTAGGGAAGTGATCACCACAAACAACAAAAGAGCTCTAAAATGGCAGACGGTGGTAGTCCAAGGAGAAAAGATCTTAGCTATACGACAAGATTTGGCAGTGGGTACACAAGAACTTGAGTCCGCGGTTGCTAGTAAGAGATCTGGCTGATGCAACCGTGGCCCATTCCTGCACCTTTGTTCGAATCTATGCCCATTTTGTAGTTTCTGGGTCTAATCGCAAGCTAACTAAGCAGCCAAAAGGGGTCTATTCATGGTACACCAAGGACTGCCGACGCGAGCGGTCAATCCTGGCAGCAGCAATCAAGGATAAAAACTGTCCTTTGATACGATCTGCCAGGCAACGCTACAAGGCAACCTTACGCGCAGCCAAGATAGCTTGGGACAACTCTCGTTGGCAGCAACTGAGGGAAGCCAGTGTGGCTAAGGACGCCAATTTATTTTGGACCCTTATTACTTGGGGTAGTAAATCGGGTGCGCCCTCGCCACCCAATTATATCTCTGCCCAAGTATGGTATGAACATTTTAGGAAGCTTTATTCAGTCGAGGAGGCTTTGCCGTTGGAAGAAACGATAGCGCCCTTGGGTCAATACATGGATGATGAGCCTTTTACCCAAGGAGAAATCGAGGCCGCAATAGATAGAATAGTCCCGTCCAAAGCAGCAGGCCCAGATGGCATACCGGGCGATTTATTTTTATCTGATACCCCCAATTGGGCCCGATACATCCTTCTTTTTGCAAATGCAATAGCAAAAGGCGCCCCGGTCCCTGGGTCATGGAAAGGGGGTGAGGTGGTCCCAATTTATAACAAGCATTGGCATAGCCAATAGGTCTCGCCTTTTGGACCTTATAAGTGTTTAGCCATGCAGCACATTATCCTGTTAATCCGGTCATTCCCACAATTTAGTTTTCAAAAATGCCTTTCTTTCTGCTTCAAAATATTGCCATCTATTAGAAGTAAAGTGTAGATTGTAAATATCACTCAGCGATAATAATAATCTGTTTATTGCGCTCACAGAAAACACATTTATGTTTATGGAGCCTTTTAAATATGTCGCATCTCAACCTCCTTCAGTATCGAGCTTTGTATGAACAAACAATGCAGAGGGTGGGTTCGGAAGCTGACCACTGCTCACGCAGTCTTGTCCACAGAGCTCCCTTGGGCACGCATGGCCATTCTCATCGGCTAAATAGCTGAAATTGGAGGCGAGTAGATGGAGGAAAGCTGAGAGGAAGCGCTCCTGTTCCAACCAATATCATATGTATCCTAAACCGCCTACTGCAGTAATCATGGTCACAATAAGATTCATCTGTGTTTTTGAGGGAGTAGTGAGAGAGCAAGAGAGTGGTGTGAGAGAGAGGAGTAGTGAGAGAGCGAGAGAGTGGTGTGAGAGAGAGGGAGTAGTGACAGCGAGAGAGTGGTGTGAAAGGGGGTGTGTATTTGCAGTTTGGACTTTTAAAAAGGTTATGTTAAAGAAACTGTGCTGAAAGAGCTGAAGTGAGCAATGTGAGAAATGCTGGATTAGTGCATGAGAGAGCGAGAGAGTGGTGTGAGAGAGGGAGTAGTGAGAGAGCGAGAGAGTGGTGTGTGAGAGAGGGAGTAGTGAGAGCGCGAGAGAGTGGTGTGAGAGGGAAAAGTGAGAGAGTGGTGTGAGAGGGAGTAGTGAGAGAGCGAGAGAGTGGTGTGAGAGAGGGAGTAGTGAGAGCGAGAGTGGTGTGAGAGAGGGAGTGGTGAGAGCGAGAGAGTAGTGAGAGCGAGAGAGTGGTGTGAGAGGGAGTAGTGAGAGCGAGAGAGTGGTGTGAGAGGGAGTAGTGAGAGCGAGAGAGTGGTGTGAGAGGGAGTAGTGAGAGCGAGAGAGTGGTGTGTGAGAGGGAGTAGTGAGAGCGAGAGAGTGGTGTGTGAGAGGGAGTAGTGAGAGCGAGAGAGTGGTGTGTTAGAGGGAGTAGTGAGAGAGGGAGCAGTGAGAGAGCAAGAGAGTGGTGTGAGAGAGGGAGTAGTGAGAGAGTGGTGTGAGAGAGGGAGTAATGAGAGAGCGAGAGAGTGGTGTGTGAGGGAGTAGTGAGAGCGCGGTGGGAGGGAAAAGTGAGAGCGAGAGAGTGGTGTGAGAGAGAGGGAGTAGTGACAGCGAGAGAGTGGTGTGAGAGAGGTAGTGTGTATTTGCAGTTTGGACTTTTAAAAAGGTTATGTTAAAGAAACTGTGCTGAAAGAGCTGAAGTGAGCAATGTGAGAAATGCTTGATTAGTGCATGAGAGAGCGAGAGAGTGGTGTGAGAGGGAGTAATGAGAGCGCGAGAGAGTGGTGTGTGAGAGGGAGTAGTGAGAGAGCGAGAGAGTGGTGTGAGAGGGAGTAGTGAGAGCAAGAGATTGGTGTGAGAGGTAGTAGTGACAGCGAGAGAGTGGTGTGAGAGAGGTAGTGTGTATTTGCAGTTTGGACTTTTAAAAAGGTTATGTTAAAGAAACTGTGCTGAAAGAGCTGAAGTGAGCAATGTGAGAAATGCTGGATTAGTGCATGAGAGAGCGAGAGAGTGGTGTGAGAGAGGGAGTAGTGAGAGAGCGAGAGAGTGGTGTGAGAGGGAAAAGTGAGAGAGCGAGAGTGGTGTGAGAGAGGGAGTAATGCGAGAGAGTGGTGTGAGAGGGAGTAATGCGAGAGAAAGGTGTGAGAGGGAGTAGTGAGAGAGCGAGAGTGGTGCGAGAGGGAGTAGTGAGAGAGCGAGAGAGTGGTGTGAGGGAGCAAGTGAGTGGTGTGAGAGAGGGAGTAGTGAGGGAGCAGTGAGGGAGCAAGAGAGTGGTGTGAGAGAGGGAGTAGTGAGAGAGTGGTGTGAGAGAGGGAGTAATGAGAGCGAGAGAGTGGTGTGTGAGAGGGAGTAGTGAGAGAGCAAGAGTGGTGTGAGAGAGGGAAAAGTGAGAGAGCGAGAGAGTGGTGTGAGAGAGAGGGAGTAGTGACAGCGAGAGAGTGGTGTGAGAGGGGGAGTGTGTATTTGCAGTTTGGACTTTTAAAAAGGTTATGTTAAAGAAACTGTGCTGAAAGAGCTGAAGTGAGCAATGTGAGAAATGCTGGATTAGTGCATGAGAGAGCGAGAGTGGTGTGAGAGAGGGAGTAGTGAGAGAGCGAGAGAGTGGTGTGAGGGAGTAGTGAGAGCAAGAGAGTAGTGAGAGAGCGAGAGAGTAGTGTGTGAGAGAGAGCGAGAGTGGGAGTAGTGAGAGAGCGAGAGTGGTGTGTGAGAGAGGAGTAGTGAGAGCGAGAGTGGTGTGTGAGAGAGAGGGAGTAGTGAGAGAGCGAGAGTGGTGTGTGAGAGAGAAGGAGTAGTGAGAGCGAGAGTGGTGTGTGAGAGAGAGGGAGTAGTGAGAGCGAGAGTGGTGTGTGAGAGAGAGGGAGTAGTGAGAGCGAGAGAGTGGTGTGAGAGGGGGAGTGTTTATTTGCAGTTTGGACTTTTAAAAAGGTTATGTTAAAGAAACTGTGCTGAAAGAGCTGAAGTGAGCGTTGTGAGAAATGCTGGATTAGTGCATGAGAGAGCGAGAGAGTGGTGTGAGAGAGAGGGAGTAGTGAGAGCGAGAGAGTGGTGTGAGAGAGGGAGTAGTGAGAGCGAGAGTGGTGTGAGAGAGGGAGTAGTGAGAGAGCGAGAGAGTGGTGTGAGAGGGAGTAGTGAGAGAGCGAGAGAGTGGTGTGAGAGGGAGTAGTGAGAGAGCGAGAGAGTGGTGTGAGAGGGAGTAGTGAGAGAGCGAGAGAGTGGTGTGAGAGAGTGAGTAGTGAGAGAGCGAGAGAGTGGTGTGAGAGAGTGAGTAGTGAGAGAGCGAGAGAGTGGTGTGTGAGAGAGAGTGAGTAGTGAGAGAGCAAGAGTGGTGTGTGAGAGAGAGGGAGCAGTGAGAGAGCAAGAGAGTGGTGTGAGAGGGAGTAGTGAGAGCGAGAGTGGTGTGAGAGAGTGAGTAGTGAGAGAGCGAGAGAGTGGTGTGAGGGAGTAGTGAGAGCGAGAGAGTGGTGTGAGAGGGAGTAGTGAGAGCGAGAGAGTGGTGTGAGAGGGAGTAGTGAGAGCGAGAGAGTGGTGTGAGAGGGAGTAGTGAGAGCGAGAGAGTGGTGTGAGAGAGGGAGTAGTGAGAGAGCGAGAGAGTGGTGTGAGAGAGGGAGTAGTGAGAGAGCGAGAGAGTGGTGTGTGAGAGAGAGGGAGTAGTGAGAGAGCGAGAGTGGTGTGTGAGAGAGGGAGCAGTGAGAGAGCGAGAGTGGTGTGTGAGAGAGAGGGAGCAGTGAGAGCAAGAGAGTGGTGTGAGAAAGGGAGTAGTGAGAGAGCGAGAGAGTGGTGTGAGAGAGGGAGTAGTGAGAGAGCGAGAGTGGTGTGAGAGAGGGAGTAGTGAGAGCGAGAGAGTGGTGTGAGAGAGGGAGTAGTGAGAGAGCGAGAGAGTGGTGTGAGAGAGGGAGTAGTGAGAGAGCGAGAGAGTGGTGTGTGAGAGAGAGGGAGTAGTGAGAGAGCGAGAGTGGTGTGTGAGAGAGGGAGCAGTGAGAGAGCGAGAGTGGTGTGTGAGAGAGAGGGAGCAGTGAGAGAGCAAGAGAGTGGTGTGAGAAAGGGAGTAGTGAGAGAGCGAGAGAGTGGTGTGAGAGAGGGAGTAGTGAGAGAGCGAGAGAGGGAAAAGTGAGAGAGCGAGAGAGTGTTGTGAGAGGGAGTAGCGAGAGGGAGTAGAGAGTAAGAGAGAGGGAGTAGCGAGAGTGGTGTGAGAGAGGGAAAAGTGAGAGAGCGAGAGAGTGGTGTGAGAGGAAGTAGTGAGAGAGAGAGTGGTGTGAGAGAGGGAAAAGTGAGAGCGAGAGAGTGTTGTGAGAGGGAAAAGTGAGAGCAGTGTGTGAGAGGGGGAGTAGTGAGAGAGCCAGAGAGAGGGAGTAGGGGGTGGGCATTTGTTGGGGGGAGGAGACTTCCCTATAAAGGGTAGTCTCAGATTTTGCCAGGCTCCCTGTACCACTTGCGCCTGATTCATTTATACATTGGTTTGTTTACAAGCATGAATGAGTAGCGTGGAAAACATGAAATATGAATAAATGGCAGTAATTGTGCCTCTCACCTACAAAGTGCAGCTAGTTGTACAAAATTCATTTACATGTTATTAAGGAACAGTTCTAATCTCAGAACAAAGCACCGTTTTCTAGTGGTGGTGTTTAGGTTATTGCACTGCAGAACAGTTTGGCAAGAACAGAAATGGATGAGGCACAGAGCTTCAGCCAGTGAGATCTCATATCTTCAGAGGCGGACTGGCCACTGTGCCCTTCTGTAGCAGGAGCAGCTCCAGTCATGGGTCCAGCTGACTGAGACCGGATTATAATCCCTCACAACCCACCAATCACTGTTGGAACAAATCGGCGCGTCCGGTTGGGGCCACAAGCAGATGAAATACCGTGCGCGCTCATGTGAGTTTCCAGCGCTCAGAGCACGCCCACGCAAACACAAAACAAACTTTGATGACATGGGGTCGAAGCAAAGGCGTGTTCCCAGAGATAAGAGGTCAATAATGCCGAACATAAGTCCGCATGTGGATTCCCATCAAGTCACTCACAGAAAACGTTTCCTTGTGATAAGAAAGGCAGCGATAAAGGGGCCCATAATGTTAATTTACTGCACCCTTATAACACGAACGGGCTGCTGTTCCTTCTCTGACTCGACAAAGTCCAGCCCCGGGAACAGGTAATGACAGTGGCCCCAATGAATACTGTAGACATGAGGACACTCCCTCCCCACCACAAAGGCACACGGGTATGGATGCCTGCTTTGGCCCCAGTGGCACTGCACAGTGCACAAAGACCAAGGGAGCCCCGAAGGAAGTCGGTGCTTGTGCCCCGGGGCAATGGTGGAGCGCTTTTATGATCGGAGGTGAAACCGAGCCAGACACACCCGGTCTGAGCAGCGGGACATCGCAGAAAACTGCCTTAAGTGACAATAAGTTTGATTTAAAGGGACTGGCGCTGAAGCATCACAATAGGCTAATTGGGTTGGTGTTCTGTGGTGGGGGAGGGGGGAGGAGGGGGAGGAGCGGGAGAGCAAGTGACGCGCGGCCGTGAAAGTGACACGGCCGCGCGGCCCCGAGAAGCGCTCTGTGGTGGGGGATGGGGAGGAGCAAGTGACATCAAAGGCAGATGGCCTGGAGCATGCGAGGAATGCGCGTTACTGCGCGCGTTCTCGCATGCTCTAGGCCAGCCAAAAGTTGTGGTCGCATTTCTGCAAGCCCACACTACAAAATGTCTCGCCCAGAGCCAGCGCTCAAGCGCTGGCTTTCAGGGCGAGACCTAAAAAGGGAGCAAAGGATGACCCCTCGAATTTTAGGCCCATAAGCCTGATTGATGCCCTTCAGAAGGTGTTTAGCAGAGTCTTGCTGCAGAGGACCCTGCAGTGGGCAGATGACAATTTCATCTTATCACAGTTTCAGGAGGGCTTCAGGACCAGGACAGGGACAATTGTCCAGGTCTTTCGGCTGCAGACCATCTATTGGAAAGAGGTCGTGATTGGCAAAGGCAGTCTTTATCTAAAGACTGCCTTTGACCTAGTTCCAAGGTCACAACTATGGTCAGTGCTCAAAGACCTGCGGATTCCCTTGAACATCCTTGACCTTATCATTAGGTTGCATGAAGACACTTATGCGCAGGTAAGGTGGGGGACGCAGGGCCAGTTGACAGATCGTATCCCTGTAAACAGGGGAGTACGACAAGGTTGCGTACTGGCCCCAACCCTATTCTCACTTTATGTGAATGGAGTGGTAAATTTTTTGCAAGAAGAACCTGCAGACGCACCAAGCCTGGGAGGGTTAAGGTACCGACCCTCTTGTTCGCAGACGATACCCTGTTGGTGTCTAAGATCCCAATGGGGTTACAACGCCTTTTGAATACGTTCCAACTTTTCTGCGAAGCAAGAGGGCTGGTGATTAATACAACCAAAAAGAAATTTATGGCCTTTCACCCCCCAAAGTCTTTTCGAGGCAGTCTTCTGCTTGACGGGAAACCTCTTGAAAGTTTGTTCCTTTGATTATCTTGGCATCCGCCTCGCAGATAACATGTCTTGGAAAAACCATCTTGCAAAAATGCTAATGAACCACAAAAGGGTAACGGGATCACTTGGGAAGGAACACCGCCTTTCGCGTAGTAGACCGGTTGCGCCGGCCCTCCAGGTCTACGAAGCTAAGGCTGTGAGTGCAGCATTGTACGGGGCTGAGCTGTGGGGATTTGAGAAGACCAAAGACCTCTGCACATCAGAACACAAATTCCTCAGGGATTTAGTGATGCTGCCAAAGTACGTTCCCCTCACTCCCCTTATGTTTGACATGGGCAGGCGTTCTATTGGAGACATAGCAAGGTTGCGACCCTTGCTTTTTTGGGCCTGCATCAGGAGGACTGAAGAACTTTTGCCTTACGGAGAAGCTCTATCAGAGGTCATTAGGCTGGACACATGCAGCAAAGTGGGTTGGATTGCCAATGCCAAAAAATTGATGACAGCCTTAGGGCTTAGAGCACATTGGGATAACCAGGACCCACCGGGGAAAGAGGTGCTCAAGGGCTCATAATGGAATTGGGTGGACCGGCAAGGAGTTCAATAACCCTAATTTAGGGAGATTGACCACCGAATTCTTTCTTCATAAGCAGGAAAGATACCTGAAGCCCTTTTTAGATATAATCCAGGTCTCGCAGGATAGGCTCTTATATATTCATTTTAGGCTTGGCACACTCCCCGTTAACGAAACCACAGCTAAATGGCACTCAAGTAATTTAGCCCCCAAGGAATGTCCATGCTGCAAGGCCCCCAAAGAAAGTGTTGCCCATGTCATGTTTGCTTGCCAAGCGTATTTTACACCTAGGGCTAAGTGGATAAAACCGGTTTGTCAGCAATTGGGTTCCCGGGAACATCATGTTGCCTTGCGTATTCTTAGATCGGACCCAAGACCACTTTTTGTCTGTAGCGTGGCCAAGTTTTTAAGCCACGCATGGGCTATTAGAAGGAAGGCCTTGAAACAGCAGTCTACAGCTGTATGAGGACTACGTGTAGTTGATTCTGGGCTCCCAAAATAACATACAATGGCGTTTTTTTTATTTATACATGTCCTATTTTGTTCCCATTTTACTGACAGTGCCTTCCGGCTGGGCGCTCGTATGATAGGTCTAGTGGAAATTGGATCACAAAATGGATGTCATGTTGTTATGTTCTATTTTCATTTTAAAAATGTCAATCATGTATATATCATCTTTTATCTGCACAAATGATAGTCTGGCCGTGTTGTGCCGGCAGCATGCTAGATGTAGGCTTAAGTTTGGTTTTAGCGTGGCCCAGTTGCATGCACTTGTTGTAGTACGTATAGGATGATGGATCCATTTTATACTGTTTCATCCACCACTAATGGTGGTTTTTTTCCTTATTAGCTTTTACGACATGAGCGGTCGCATTAGTATTAATGTTTATACAAGTGCAAGATCTCCAGGTGGGATACTAAACGCATCAAAAAGGGGATCTTAAGTTGGCCATGCTGTTATTATTCATTTTAGCCGCCACTTTGATTGTTTGATTGTCTTTTTATCTGGAAATCTATTTTTATTAATGTCATCAGAAATGTTTTTAGAGGGTTTTTCCCTTTTTTATCTCGTATTCGAACTCGAAGTTTTGTCTTCTATGCACTTGCACTTTTTTGGGGTCGATTGTGGTATATTTAATGCTTTTTGATACGATTTCAATCTCCCAATGTTGTTCTGTATGCATTGCACTTTTATGGTTGTAACTGACCGAAATAAAGTTCGAAACAAACATTCCCTAGTGCACCTCTTAACTGCTGATTTATGTATTGGACACCGTTACAATAAATTACATCATACTAGTAACAGCTAGTCTGTTTCTCTGGGATAAATGATCACGCTTCATGGTTTACTGTGTATCCCTAGGCTTAACCAATATTCAAGGGCTTGCAAGTACTTATGTTTTAAATATGTGATCAGGTATCAGCAATAGAAGGCTCAAAAAAATGCCGTCCACCCAAACCCCCCCCCCCCACTTCAGTTCGTGAAAAAAGTTTTAAAACAATCTGGAGTGCTACACACATTTCTTTCTACTCAAACATTATAGGCTCTAATAGTATTGCATTTACAAATACATAACGGGTCTGTAATGATCACTTTAAGGCACACATTCACCAGAATCTAAGGCCTTAGAAGAACACCATCAATGACTGATCTCAGTTGGTAAGCTCCTTAAGCCAACTAGGATGTGCAAATGGGTACAACATTTGTAAAAATAGCTACCCTGACTGGTCTCAAGACTATATGATAATAATCTCACATTTGTACATAGCACATACGTTTGTCAACTTTCAAAAAGGTGACAATGGATAATTGAGCCACCAGTGGTTACTGGCAAATACGAGAGCTGAAGGAAGTCCAGAGGATACATCTTTCAAGGGTGCCCTCAACAGAGCCACCACTTGGATGCATAGCAATTTCCTTAAGGTTGTGCAAAAACTCTTCTCACAAAGGAGCTAACTTGAGGCAACTCCTCCAAACATACAGTATAGATTAACAACTACTGCGACCTCACAACCTAGTCCTGCACATCTTATGTAATAATAAATATAACCAGAACCAGTACAGAGTCCAGAGGAAATGGGCCTGCTCCTTGCTGTTGACAGCAGCTATGATGACGTAGAACCTGCCGCTCAGAAGGGCAGAAAGCAGTGCCCCGTAAGTACTAACATTACTCATCGATTTACCTCTATTTACAACATGGTCCTTATGAGTCCATGGCTCCTGTGGCATGGCACTTTCAAAATGGCAAACTGAGTTGTGGTGAGAGGAGGGCAGAATTAGAGGTGAGCATGGCTTCAGTGGTCAAGGTTAAAGGCACAGAAGTAAAACCAGCAGACCTTTAGGTGGTCAGGGGTGGGGAGGGATGCAAATCTGCACAAAACGTCCAGTGTGTTAAAAAGGGAGTGAGACAGAGGAGTGTACAGGGCATTTTATAGACTGGTCAGGATCTTTCAGCGGAGGAACTGCGCTGATGGTGAGATCCCTCACTGTATCAGTAGCTGCACATGATCATTATGTAGGACTGCCTACACACTAGAATTTCTGTACTCTTCAGGAAGTTGCTAACAGATCCAAAGCAAGCTCCATACATAGCCTTTAATTTCCCCACAAGTACCTTATTTAAGTTAAAAGAACATTGATTTGATCAGCTTAATTACTACTATCTGGTTAAGGATAAAGAACTAGTGCATTTTACAAACCAGTACTGGGGATAGTGCAATTTAATCCACAGAGCATGAACTGAAATTACTAGATTTACATTAGCCTTCTCAACCAATAGGAAAAGGGAAGCAGCAATAAAGAAATAATCAGTTATAGCATATGGTTTACATACACATAATACAAGACTTCTTTCAGGATTGGATTACAATCTATCCCAACATCTAAAGTCTCCAATAACAAACCAAATGTTTTATTTCTCTATAAATACATTAATTACTGATCTGCTCCAATCCTTGTTCACAACTAAATTAAAAGACTCTCCTCCTAAAACACCAGGATACTGCAAGGGTCCACTGTTCACCTTGTTGCAACATCCTGCAGAGATGCAGCAGAAATCAATAGGCCATAGAAAGTGGCTAAACATGACAACTGAAACGCCAACAGCCTCTGCGCCATACCAGGAATGACTGAAGTTACCAAGAATTATCTGGCCTGGAGTAAAACCATACACATGCACAAAAAGGTCAAAATGCCACATACTCACACCCTCCCATCAAAATCAGAGGACAATTGTGTGCTATGAAGGATGAGGAAAACTCCTGCATCAAGTTAGTAATTGATCCTAACTGAAAATCAAATCAGACGGGAGTCCCACAGAAACAGAAACAGAAGCAGGGCTAGAAGCAATTGGAATCATGCACAACTTCTGCCTCCAGCCTGATCAGGGTTACCTTGAAAGGAGGATGGAGAAGGCAAGAGTTGCATGCAGGTAACTATGGAAGTAAGGAAACAAGGAGATAAGATAATGATTGAAAAAAATAACAAGTTTCCAGTCTGGAATAAGATTGCAATATCTTCAGGGGAACTACTTCAAAAGGAGCATGAAGACCAAGGTTAAAAAAAAAAATACAGAAATCCTTACATGCTTATGGAAACTAAGACATCTCAAATAGACAAGATGGTCAAAGGAGGGATTGGAATTACAGACCAGAACACAGCACCCAAAGCAGAGGGCTATCATATTCAAAAGGAGAATCACAGGGAGAAAGAGAAGTTGAAGCAACTGAAACCCAGGCAGATGATGTAAAAGGACTGATCGTACCTCAAAAGAAAAGCCTAAAGCACAAGAATCAGCCCTGTCCATCTTGCTCCCTACCTCCTTGATAATTGAAGTCACAGGAAGGAACCAGAATAGCCAGAGAAACGTTAGTGAGAAAACAAAATCCCACTAACAAGAAATACTAAGCACATGAAACAATTTATTTATGGCATTTAATATAGTGTAAAATTGTACCATGAGGATGGCACAGAGAGCTGAAAGGATATTATTTAATTAATAGTACAAAGCTCTAGGTTGAGAGATAACTGTTAACAGGTAATGGTAAAGGGTCGAAGAGAGTGCAGGTACAAATGGAAAAAGACATCAGTAAAATACACAGTTACTAAATACAGCACTGAGCTCACGTCTGTTATTTAGACAGTCCACTCCAGGCTGCAGTTTTTTTTCCATGACATGGTTTCTCTACTGTCCGATTAGTCAATGGGTTTGCCTCCTTGACAGGGTAATTCTCAGACACAGTGTTGAAGGCCTTTTTTGTCTGTGTAGATACCACTGTCCCAATTAGAGTATCTGAACAAGGAAGAGATTTCTAAATAGTAGGAGTGGTTTCAAATTTAGTGAGGAAGGAGCTTCAGAGACAGTTTGCCATGGTGCTTGGTGTTAGAGCCTGTATAATTTTAGATGATTTGTCTTGGGACATCTGTAGTTGTTTGAATCATTCATATTTTGCACATAATGTGCCAGTTTGTTCATGACTTCGATGCTTTCTATATCCCTTTTTAGTGTACTGTAAGAAAGGGCAAAGAAGCTAAAAACTGGTTCCATCAGGCACATCTTTAATTTGTGACTGGAAGGATATGGCAGAACCCAAGATAACCATTAAATTGCAGAGATTAGTTAAACAAGTCAGCAGTGGGATGAGGCTAGGGCTCTCATTGGCTCTAGGGTGTAGGGCTAGGGTTCGATTGGTTAGAGTTCCCACTGGCCCAAGGTCACAAGATCACTAGGGCTATTTAACCTTAAGGCTCAGGTCCATCCAGCCCAGGTGTCCAGGTAAAGGGCGGCAGGTTATGGGTGTTGTCTGTTTGGGCCAGTTAGGGCCTGAAAAGGGCCTAGGGCAAGAAACTCTGCATCTCTACCTGAAGAATTTCAGGTAAGCAACCTCTACTTACAAAATCTTTATCAACTACAACACACCTCTCATATACAAACACTGAGCCACCTTAACTACTAATACATCTCTCCTTAAGCCATCTAACTTTTCCAAAACAAAAACAGCCACAACACCACACAACAATACAACAATTCATTAACCACAACATAAATAATCTACCAACACAATGTAACTTGCCAGAAGGAAACTACAAATCAAGGGAAGGCACAAAAGTATGATCACAAGTTTCCGTGATCATACCTTCCCACCACAACCCCCCACAGTTTATACAAACCACAAGACAACAAAGAAGATACAACACCATAATCCACCAAAAAAGCCCCCTCCCACACACACATACCTCAAAGTCCACATTTCTCTAACCAAACAACCTCCTTTACACCCCCACCAATTGTCACAAGCACAGTTCACCCCAAAACCAGCAACATCAAAATATCCTATTCACCACCCTTACTACAGGATATAAAAAAGAAAGAAACAACTAAAATGCCTACTCTTCAACACAAGATCCATGAACAAAAATCACTTTAACATCTTTGACCTACCCTCACAAACCACACTGGACCTCACCTTCACAACAGAAACATGGTTCAGCAAAAGGTCTGCACCCACATGCCACAAAGCCATCCCTTCCGATTCTCACATCATTAACAAAAATCATATTTGCAAAATTGGAGAAGGCCTAGCTGTGATTCATAAAAAAAACACTACAAATAACACTTATTAAAAATCTCACCATTAACGGCTGTGAATCCATGATGATTACATGTCCTCTCCCTCCAACTACTACCTAGTCCTTCCTTTTAATATATAGACCATCACGCAGCAATGTCACCTTTAAGGATGCCCTACTTCATAGAGTGACCAACACACATCTGGACCACCCAAACCTATACATTCTAAGAGACCTCAACGTATGGTTTGATAAGTATCTAACAACAACCACACCTAAGATAACCAACCTTGAGGCCTTTAATCTGCAACAAATTGTTTATGCCCCAACTCACTGCGCAGGACACACTAGATGTCATACTTGCACGCTCAGGACAAGGCACCGTTACGGATAAGCCACAGTTACATGATACTCCCCGTAAGCTGGAGTGACTACATCATCATAACCTTCAAGAACCCCACACCTATCAATAACACTTCGAAGAGAACGATAACAAAACAAACAAGCATTTGCAATGCAATAGGTCTCGCATTTGCGAGAGTTTAAGCTATTGGCATTGTAAATGACAATGCCTTTCATTTATATGTTTTGATAATTAACACATGAATAAAAGGCATTGTCATGTACAATGCCAATAGCTTAAACTCTTGTAAATGCGAGACCTATTCAAAGAAGCGGCCGCCATTGTCCCGGGCTGGTTAGAAAGTGAAGACACGCATGGTGCGCTGAATGTTGCAGAAAAGCATGTCGTGCCTGCAGTAGGAGAAACTATTTAAAGAAAATAGTGCTTACAGACTAAAAGACTCACCGTGTAACAACCTAAGTAAAAGGGCCAGTCCTCATGGGAGGTTACGAATGAAGAGAAGGCGGTACTGAGGAGGGACTAACAAGCCTATTCACGAATCAGAAGCCAGCATTTACGAAGGACAATGACACAAGGCAATGACAAATATGGGCAGAGAGTGGGCGGGCTTCTATTCCATACTCCAATACAGCATGGCTCGCAGAGCAACGCATGCGCTGCCCAGGCTCGACCTAAACAGGCCTTACCTATTAGTTGTGCAGCAAGAACAGTGGCACCCGGACACCAAGTTTTGGAAAGGGTGAGTGGCCCACCCAATTATGGCTGTCGAGTAACCAAGGCTCCCTTGCTCCAATACTATTTCTATAGCATTCTTACTCACCATTGTCTGCACAACATAAGTTTACACGTTTAATTAAAATGTGATCTTATCCCAAAACTGGATATTTTATTACGTTTTTCAAGCTGCCCACTTTAATTACCTGCACTTCCATGAATGCAAAATGATTTGCACCAACAAACGTGCATTCTGTTATCCCTTAAAATGTGTGACTATCTTTATTCCTGTGTCCAAACTTGTTTGCGATTTGCGCAATACTCCCTTTAAATTTGAACCACTATGAATAAGACAAAATGTTGTGTTTACTTGACCACTTGCAATGTAGCGTATAAATCATGAAAGTATTTGAACTCGAAGCACAAACATTTTTTACGTAGTCAGATGAATCTCGAGTCATCTCAACACTTTACCAGTGTTTGTAACGATAAAGACAGCAGCATGAATATGTCGACTCGTCTGCAACTTCTTACATTGCAGTATTAATCAACCATCGAGCTTGGCGATGCCAACCTAGTCATTCAACTGGTTCCCCCTCTATGATTATTTACAGAACGAATCGAGAAGCACATTTCCCATCTTTCAGTACATTAGTCTGATAGTGTTTTTGTTAAGAAATGTATGTATTAAATATATAACATTCATGATTCCTATTTGAAATACGCAATTCTTCCTTAAGCCAGTGGAGAATGGAATGTACACGTGCAATGTGAGTGAAGAAGTAATTCTTTGCTTTTGAAGCGTTCTACTTCCTTTCTTTGACCAACCCAAATAAATTTGCAGAGTTAATGAGCTGTGTGGACCACACACAGCGGAGGCACGAGTGAGTAAACACGGCACTACATCATGCAACCACAACAGCCAACAGAAGTGTTAAAATAGAAGCTTATTTCCAATTCAAACTTTCAAACTTCCAGCACCAGACCACACCAAGTACGGAAGGGTCTTTGCCACAAATATTTACAGGACTAATTTCCATGCTTCACACCCAGCCGTAACCTGGAGCTCAAGCAAGGCAGACTGGTTTGGCACACAACCGCGAAGCCCACTGTGTGCTCACCTCGGGAATATTCCCAGACTCGCTGTGATAAATAAACACACACAAACAAGTATGTTGAAAGATGTTTCACCATTCATTTACAAGCTACCAGGGCCTCTGCTCCCGTAAGAAGCATCAGTGGCAAATGTCGCAATTGAGTAACCTCTAGTGTTCACCTGACTGCTGAATAAGGGGTAAGGGCTTCACAAAATTAGCTCCTCGACTGTCAATAGCGCTACAATATGTCTCTGCAACAATCCACAGCATTACACCTTATGAAAACAAGCGGTAGACTCCCAGCCCCCGATGCCAGTGTAGTACGCCTCCCTAATCCACTAGCACTAGCACTCGTCACCTCACCTCTCCCTGCCGCCCGTTCCCAGCCGCCTTCTTCCCCAAGCTGCCATCTTGGAGAGTCGGCACGCAAATGTCTCCATGGAGCAGGCCGCGTCACGGAGCTCTTGGGAAAGCCAAAGACAGACACGCCGTGAGCGTGCACATCGGCTGTCCGGGCAAGTGCACATCAGAACGCGCCGTGAGCGTGCACATTTGCTGTCTGGAGATCGCCAGAAAAGACCAGCGTGACGGCGGCCGCATGGGCTGCGAGGTACACCGATCACCCTGTGAGCTCTGGGGACACGCTGCAGGGCATCGCGTGAAGCATGGCGGAACAACGGCAAGGTGGGGGTGGGTGGGGGTTGGCAGGCGCATGGCTGACTGACACCGGAGGGGGTGCAAGGACAGCTGGGGAGTGCGTGCAATGCGGCTGGAGAGGACGGAAGGGGGACAGGAGATGTGCACATCGCGTGTCTGTACGTGCGTGTTCACGGTTGCAGTCCGTCCTGCGCGTGCACATCTCCTGTCTCCCTTCCGAAGCAAGTCAGTAACAATAGATCTCGCTAGCGACAGCGCTTTCGCGCTGCGTCGCTAGGCGAGACCTAAAAAAGCTCGTACAGACAATGGAAAAAACTAGGCATCCAGCTACTCAATATCCACCTTGCAAAAACAACCAATAAACATGCGTCTGAAAGACATACACGTCTTCTAGAACTGGATCTCCAATGCACTGGACAAACAGATACTACCAAAAAACACATCAAGAGTTGCCTACAAAAAGAACATCACATGGGTTAATGAGAACATCAAAAGAATGAAAACTCAGCATACTACAACGCAAATGGAGAAAATCAGGAGATGAACCAGACAAGAGCATGCTACGGCACTATAACAGAGCCAACAAAAGAGCTGTAAGAATCACAAAAACGACACTACTACTCCACACGCATAACTGAAGCAGACTGTCCTTTCTAACATAATTCCACAATTCAGAGTGCCAAAGCACAGAAACACCACAGCCACAAGACGTCTTTGACGAAATCTCCACTGAATTAATCTAAAAATATATGTAGATTGAAAATTTACTGAAGGAACGCAGACAAAACCTCAGCAATGCATGACCTAACCACCCCAGAGAGACCCCAATAACCATACATACATCAGTGCATACCTTCAATACCCTGTCATAAAAAGATTTCCCCATTATTATCATTGCAGCCAGACAATCGGGATCACCATCAGACCCAGCACCACCAAGAATCTATAAAGATATCCTTCACTCAACCTGTGCCATAGAGGTAGCCAGATGCCTACTCAACATGTCCCAGGAACTAGGTTAATGACCCCCACTCTCTAAACCTCCAACATCAGACCTCTCCTCAAAAAGAAAATCCTCTACCCATCTGATCCAGCAAACTATAGGCCCATATCAAATGAATCATTCTTAGGAAAAACGTTTTAAAAGGAGCGTTTACTCAACTCTAACTTTACTGAACATCATGGCTTACTATCAGACCAACAGTCCAGTTACAGACCAAGCTGAGGTACAAAGTCAGCCATCAAATCCATCCGGGCTGAACCAAAAATTACAGTGGACAAAACAGAGTAGTTGCCTTATTACTACTAGATATATCAGCTGCATTTGACACTGTCCACCACCACACACTACTGCAAAGACTTTACAATATAGGAATCCATGAAAATGCTCTAAAATGTGATTTCTCTCTCATCTCACAGACAGACAAAGTGTAGTCGACCACCTTCTCACAAAAAACACTGTGGGGTTGCTAAGGGGTCAATAATATCCTCTCAAATACTCAACATTTACCTAACCCCGTAACAAACCTGATTACATCATACAACCTCACCTGTTACTACTATGCAGATGACACCTTAATCATTTTTAAAATGGATAGCTCCAAAGATCTCTGCAATTCAAAACTTGACTGTCTTCGTTCCATAAACACATGGATGATGAATAACCAGCTAAAGCTCAATACCGCAAAGACAGATTAAGACATGCGGACAATGGCAAAACTACCAGCCTACCACAGTATGGCCTAAGGATCTTGAAGTCCCTCCGACAACATCAAGATTTAGTAACCTATGAGTAACCATGGATTCAGACCTATCCTTGATACTGCATGCCAACAACATGACAAGAAGTGCTTCTACACAATGAAAAGCACTACGTTGCATCTTTCCATACCTTGCATACCCAAAAACTCTGCAAGCCCTCCTCACACTAATAATCTCCAAACTTGACTATACCAACAGCCTATACCTTGGCGCACCAGCATCCATTATACGAAAAATACAACACTTCCAAATGTTATGTTATGCACATTTGTAACGCTCACTATGACCGGGTGCATCCTGGTGTAAAATTCTGCCGAAAGGCTTCTTCTGCGACTTTACCCAAGAGAACACATGATTCCAGTCCTGCAATCAATCCACTGGCTACCTATAGCCAGAAGAGGCACTCTGCACTGTCCACAGAGCATCCCATAAAAAGGACCTCTATACCTACAAGTTAAATTCAAGCAATACAAACCAAACAGAATACTGTGTTCCAGACTTGCACCACTTATCATACCACCTTACCATAAGAAATCCGTAGGAGGGACTGCTTTCTCAGTACAAGCCGCCACGCTCCGGAACTCCCTACCAGCCAATATTAGTAGCAGCCAGAACCATATACACTTCCGAAGACAGTTGAAAACTGGGCTATTTCCTAGATAACTGAACCATCAGCATTCTGCCAACAAAGCCCAGAAAACAGTTGCAACCTCAAGCGTAATCCTCAGCTTACAGTCCACGGATTGCAAACAACTCATCCAGCAAACTGCTTTCATTATGCAGATAGGGGGGAAAAAAAGACAACCTACGGTTCGCTGAGGCGTTCTACAGTTATTTTCTTCCATATATGATTTATGACATGCAGCAATCAGCAACAAATTGTAAGTTATACCTATTAAATTCACATAAAACATATCAGCTAGGAGGGTTGTGCATCACCAGCACTGTACAGCCAAACATCACCAAATAAACAAGCATGGAATAACTGAAAAGATCTGTCATACAATACTGTACAAATTTATTTTTATATCAAATTTTATTGCTTTTAAAGGCATACAAAGGAAAACAGTAGCAACACAAATCTTACATTTAGAGCATGAAATAGTGTCATAGATCATAGTGGTTTAGTCTCCGTGTGAAGTTATAACAATCGTGATCGGCTCCAGTTCGCTCCTCAGTGTCCTCTCCCATCAGTTACATTAGTAGACCCAGTCATTCCCCCCCATACGCGGCCATGCTTGGTGGGACAGTCTCTCGCTTAATAGATGGGCTTTTCTTATGCGGTGCACCAATCCACCCCTCTGCGCCATTTAGTGATACTGGAGGGGGAGGGAGGGTCTTTCCATGCAGCTGCTAAATCGCGTTTGGCCACCATAACAGCCGTGCCTAAAAATAATTTTTCATCCGGGTCTCATCTAGGCCATCTATGACTCCCAGGAGTAGAGCTAGTGGGCTAAGCTGGACTTCCCTACCCAGGAGGGTGGTCAGTTCGGACATTATTGTCTCCCAGTATAGGGTGAGGGGATTACAGGCCCAAACCACGTGGTAGAAATCAGTGGGTTCCATTTGGCATCATTGGCATGTGGGGGCGGCCAGAAACCCCACTCGGTATAGGCGGGCAGGGGTCAAGTAAGCACAGTGGAAGTAATAGAGCTGGACCAGCCGAAGCCTGGCGGAGATAGTGGTCGTACGGGGGGGCCATCAGGGCATCTCTCCAGTCCTCCTCCTCCTAGGGGCCCGGCCATGTCTCCCAGACTGTACAATTTTAGAGGACTTTAATATAGTGCATTCACTGCAAGTCCCAAATATCTATAAAAGCTGACCGCTTCTATACATCTCACTTAGACACTCCGATATGGGATGATGATAAAAATGTCCAGCCCAACAGACCTCTCCACTGCTCTCTCCCTTCGAACATGCCAGCTCAAGACCACAACTATACACAAAATATTGGATTGGACAATCCAGTGCAGTAACCAGATAAGCACACTGTGTCATAGGAAATACCATAAATGGGCCCTGCAGCGCTGTTCAAAGCTACAAGCATGCCGAAAACCATAAAACTGAGCCTCTGTCTCTTACACTCCATCATCCAACACACTGCTAAGTGCTGCATCCCATAAGATAATAACAGCACTTCTGTGGTCATCACGCACAACATGGAACACTTCTCACATAGGATCAAAACAACATCCTTCCACCCACACACCCTACATGGTGTAGCGTGCTACTCATGTAGGCAAGTGCTTCAGGGCATTACATGGGGGTAGTAAGTATTATAAAAATGGGGCAATACAATGGATGGATGCGATTAGTGAGGCAGTTCTTATTAAAGAATATTTCTACAATGGCATTGTTAAGGCAGCAAGTTCTCCACTGGTGGATAGAACAGCTAAGTATGTGTAACATGGAAAGACACCAACTTCTTCATTGAAACTGACTAACCTAGGCACAGTCTGACTTCGTTTGAAGTGGCATTTTGTGGGATAATATGAAGGCAGTCACAAAGTTTAAGCATACATTAAAGACAGTAAAGTAGCGTTCTGAAAACCCTGGAGATGAAAAATAACTTTTCTGAACACTATTTTCCTGTTTGGTTTTGTTGGGTTGATTTGAACCGAATGGCTACAACCCTTTAAAGCTGTGCTCAGGCTGGGTTATGGTACTTACATGTGGATGGTAGTGTTGACCTTGTCATATGCTACTGGTCAGTCAAGGATGAAAAAGATAGCACAGCTGCAGAACTGCCTAAAGACAGTTGTGCAGGTATTAGTACCTTCAAAACCAGGAATGTGTACATGTCACCTATACGTTGTAATAGCAGGACTATCTTGCCATGCACAAATATTCCCCTTGTGTGGCTACTTAAGAACTGAGGAACAGATGTACCACAAAGATAGCCAGAAGATTATCAATTCAATCAATAGCCAGAAGCACACAAACACAAGAAGTTATCAAAGGCCAGGAAAGGAGGAAAGCTATCACTAAACACAGTTGATAACCCAACGAAGAAGGTCTTTAGATTTGAACCCGAGGCGAGTCAGGCCCCCCCAATACATATTACTTGATGAATAAAGGTGGCATAGAGCCATTAAAATGTATATCCACTTTCTATTACCTAGCCTATAGACAGGTCATGGCGTGGTCACATGTACTTGAAACTCAACTTACACCATAATATTTCAACAACATCTTTCCATGGAATTGTGCCCTTTTAACATGCACCATCTAGTGGAGCTTTCACAACACTGTGCAACATCCGATCTCACAGGTGACTTTAGGAAGATGGGACCCTCCACTCGAAAGGTACGGGGGTAATGTAGGGGGGGGGGGAGGGGAGTAAAAATAAGCAGAAAGAAAGTCCCAAATCTTGGCAATCCCCTCACTGATCAAACTACATGTGTCAACTGTAGGCAGCGAAAATCCCCAATATAGCCGAGCAGGCACTCAATGCGATACTAAATGAGAAGAACAGGCAGCCGAAATTCTTGGTACAGATAGGAGCAGGCACTTCTCGGAACTGTACAAATCGCAGCTGAAAATATATTGGGAAAGCAGTTCAGAGTGCGGTCAATCTCCATATTCATTGATTTATATACTGGTGTGAGACCACTTAAAGAGGTTCAACCACTCAAGGGCCGCTTCTCCAAAATAATTTTTTTAATGCACAGAGCACCATGAATTTAAGCCCTCACTGCACTAGGACCCAAAGAAGCACTTTCACAACTGGAGTAACATGTTTGAGAATTTTACATGTAGCTGCTTTGGGGCCTTTGTAGCACTGGGTAAGATATTGAGAAAAGCCCGCTTATAAGATGTTGCAGTAGTCAACCTAAAAAGTATGTGTGATCTCACAAGCTTTGTGTGGGTCTCCGAAGCTAAGGAGAGGAAGTACCTATTTTAATATACAATTTACACTTTTACCCACCAAACTGATGTGCACAGTGAATAAGGGATTAGTGCCAAATAAGATGCCTAAGTTCTGACGTCTCCCAGTGGATTGGGGAGTGGTAGAGTAGCTGTGCCCAGTAACAGTGATCAGAATTCAGTGAAAGCAATGTGGCTGGCCATGCCTACAATTGATCATAATCAGATTTAAATGAGTCAATTAGTATAGGACTTTCCTTTCTTTCAAAAATTGAATTATTTAAGACATTCGAGGAATAGTTACCCAAATGCCAGAACCAGCCTTAACAGGTGGTGGACCTGGGCATGGTCCGCATATATTTGGGATTGTAGTTGGTAGAGATCAAATACCTGTGCTAGTAAGTTTAAGAACACATAAGCGATGAATGCACTGAAACTAGTTGGTCTCTACAAACCACTCATTGTGCTTGAGTACGGCCTGGTGCTTTAAGCAGGAAGCTTTATGATTTGATGTATATATATGTATCATTCTAGATGGCTTCAGACATTCATCCAGTCGTTTCAGGTGTTTCTGGTGGTCAACAATTTAGTATGTGGCAGACACATCAAGAATAATTAGAGATGTCAGATCAACCTTGTCCAATGCTACAAGCAGGTACTTGCAATGTCAGTCAATGCAGTTGTGACCCCACATTTAGACCTAAAGTCACATTATCAATCATGAAGGATGCCTTTGCGTTCAATAAAGACTTACAGCTGACAGGCAACAAAAATGTAAATAACTTTACTTGGGAAAGGAAGACTAAATGGTTTAGCCTTTGGGGTGCAGCTACGATATTACCCAAAAAATAAAGTGACTACTGCATGTTTCAGGGCGTCCTGGGTCCTACCATGAGCTAAGAATGTTTTTAACAGTGAGGTTAGGACTGTGTCTGTTACCAGAATACATTGTACACAATGTGTCAAAAGTTGAATTGACCATTTGATTTTCAGCTGCGATTGCTCTATGAAGGATGCCATAGGTTAAGAAAGTGTCATTATATGTGGGTGTGGATATTTGGGATAAATGTGATGTTATTACAGAACTTCATAATTTAAGCTCAGCAAAACATCATGAAGTCTTTACAGTGTGGGTCTAACACATTTGGTTGCTTTCTAAGGGCTTCTGGGTCCATAGTTACTTGAACAGTTGGAGAACTCTTTTTTTGGGGATTGAGGCCTTAACAATTCTGTTACCTAGAATCCTTTATCTGCCCAATCTATGATATAGTCATAGGTGAAACTTCAGAGCATGGGGCCCATTTTGGTCTTCGCATTCTGCGACGCACAATCTTATTTGAGACCTGTCGTCTTGAGGATGCCAAACTGAGCATTCAACAATTTATTGGCCACCTTTTTACACCTGTCTTTTATTCACCTCGCAAAGCTACATTCACTGAAGTAGCTATATTTCCATACCTAGAGGTACGGGTTGGTCTGCATTGGTGTCCTCTCTTGAAGGCGAGGGACGTGTACAATGTCAGACACCACTCTCTAATTTTCTTCAAATTTCTAGAAAAGGTAGAACCTCCTCCATTGAGTCAACTGGTTTTGCTAACAGCATTGTTTATGAACTGCTGTCCGATAATGATTAGGCCAGGACGTTTTTCAGATTTCATATTATAAGGTTGTGGATAAAAACTAAGGGCATTATTTAGTGTTTAGCGGACTGAGCAGGGGTTCTCAACCTGTGGTCCAGGAACCATTGGGAGTCCATGAAGCCTACCCAGGGGATCTGCAACTACTTGGAAAATTAAATAATATTAACAGATTACTAAAGTGTATATAACTATAAAAGCAAAATTGAACATTTTTAAACGTTTGATAAGTGTGAAGGAATTTGAAACTGGAGCCTACGAATTAAGTTGGTATCCTCAGATTTATTCATGGGACAGTGCAAGTGCATCAAACAAATCACAGTATAGATGGTGGGTTGCCTTAATTGAATTTAGAAAAGCTCCAACCTTCCCATTAAAATTGTGATTTTTGCATATTTGTTTGTGAATTAAATAAAATACTTGTACATTTGTGTATTGTTTTGTGGCTCAAATCATCAAATTGCTTTAGACGGGGTCCCCAGCTTCCAGTAATGACTCAGTGGGAGTCCCCGGATTCCAATAATTATTCAGTGGGGTCTCCGAATTACAGAAATAGTTAACTGGGGTCCACAGAAGTCAAAAGGTTAAGAACCACTACCCTAGAGATAATCCAAATTCTGAACACACAACTCATTTACATATTATAGAACGACAAATAAATAAAAAAATGGAGATGGCAGAATCATTTGCCTATGCCCAGTAGCAGTGAATCTAGAGCCAAGTAGTGGCTCTGATACTTTCTTTGGGAGTTCCTTGGTATCATTGGTATAATGGTGGCAGAATCTATTTTGAATATTGATCTTCTTAGATGCCAATCTGCTTGTCACTTGATCCTGAAGCATACTCTGCATTCTTTGATTTGTGCACTTGTCAACACGTCTTAGAACGATGGCGACTGGCAGGTGCGGCTATGTTGTGCAATTGTTTCAAAGACAAAGCTATGGTCTATCTCCGTTACAGACCATCCCTCTTGGAAATAGCTAGGTTTACTTTGCATTTCTAAATAGGCCATCACTAGCTTGGAAATACAAACTGGAACAATGCCCCAACATCCCATTTGTAATTGTAGCATTTCTAGAACGTGTTAAACCAGAAGGCATCAAAGCGCTAAACCGGAGGAAACTGTGTGAAAGGAGAGGACCAAAAGCAGAGAAGACCGCAACTAACTTCTGAGAAAGGACTAGTCTGAAAACAACCACGTTTTTACCCGCCTAGGGAAAATCAGGTACGAGTTTAAGGTCCTGATGTGCTCTGGGAGGGAGTTCCACAGCCATTTGTCTGTGCAGAATACAATCTATCCTCCTGGAATCTAAACACAGGAACGACTCTCTCCTTCTACAGGCTAAGTAGGACTTGCAAGGGCATGATTTGGTATCATGTATACTTGACCTGCAGTGGACTTTAATTAGAGAGGCTGTGCTCTCCTTTCAGATTGAAGTCTGCCACAGCAGAGAGAAATCTAACTGGCGAGCATCTAAAGAGACTTACAATCATTCCAGCAATCAGAAAAAAACACTTGAGTTGAACGATGTCCTAGAACAGATCTTATGTGTTCCAGCTCCTCAGCGTGTGGTGTGGCATATTGAAACGCACCTTCTACAATTTTACCAGAAAGGAGCCTTTATGGTGATCGTTGTCCCTTAAAATTGTACTCATCGTAAGGAATGCATAATGACTGCTCCTGGCTCTCGACACAACACCAGAGACTCTGAACTGAGAACACCAAGACCTAAATTTGTCAAGAGCTCTTACTTGAAAACTACCATTAACAGCAGGAAATCGGGCTAAAATATAGTGCCCTGATCCTCTTTTATGCAAGTCAGTGCATAGAATACAAAAATAAATTAAGCAAAAGCTTGGTACCGACATTCACATAGCATACATTATCGTTCAGAAGAAGAAAAAAAACACTACTTGCATGTGCCAATCATTTTCCCCAAGCATACAAAGCATATGACAGGCAGATTGTTAAATAAAAATACAAATAAAAAAGTAACTCCAAGTGTCCCTTAAAGCGATGACATCTAGACAAGGCATTTGCTTTTTGTACCTTTTTCCAGATCAGTGACTTCTTAATGCGTAGAATCAAAATACCAGCAGAACCTAGCAAAATTAGGGGAACCATGCGAGAAACTGATTTTCCTGCACCACATCTGCCAGTTAATCCTTCATTTGCAGCCTAATTTTCAAATTTCAGCAAAAAATTTTTTTTAAAAGAATTGGTTTCCAGCTCAAATTGATCAAAAATGACTTAAGGAGCCACACACGGTGGTGTATGGAGGTAGATCCTATGCAGGGGTTGATTAGCCATCTTTTAGTTGAGTGTTTTATGCTGGTACTAATGAGGTGTAACTTTTGACCACGCAGCATTAGTGTGCGTTATAATGAAAGAATAGTGAAATAAAACTGCAGCAGAACGTGTCCTTTCTACTCAGAAAAGACAAAGCTTTTGATTTAATTAATTCTGGTTTCAAAGGTAATGTATTTGTTCTAACTCAGTTCTGAACGTCCTCACTCCGCCTTATGCTGTCAACCCAGGGCATGCAACGTTTGCTGAAAAAGCAAGCAATGCAGAAAAACATCTAAGGCTAAACTAATGGCAACCTGTGTGTTGGGATTCATGTGTTAGGTTCCAGACTCAGTCCAAGCCAAGCATCCTTGGAAAAGACAAAAAATATATATTCCTTTAGGAACACGTTGCGAAGCTCAATATTAAATGTAAGACAATATGAAGATGGTAGTAAATGTTAAAAATTCACCATGAACCATAATACACGTTTACTCATGACAAACAAGACAAGGTTTTCACTCAAGATGTTCTAGTGCAACTAACAATACCATAAAGTCTAGAGAACTAGTGTGATGGACAAATCAGTAGAACCCACAGCAGCCTACACACTATTTAACATAAAACTTACATTCTGAATTCAGATTTCTATTATACTGTAATTAAGAGGTGGCAAGCAGACAAAAATTGCATTTTAACTTGGCAAATGGTAATTAAATATTTGTTCACTCCAGAAAATCATACTATGCGGTCTTAAGTGGTTTCCATGTTGGACCTCCGCATAGGATATATACAAAGCCATTGTAGGGCATTTACCACAAGGGTATTGTATGTTATGCACAGCGATCTAAACCTATTTATTCCGAAGGGAACCACTGAGAGCGTTTCAGTGTCTGTATGATATGATCAGAATTGTTAAGGTATAACCTTACAGCTAGGTTTTTGGTCCTCATTTTATGGTAAACCCACCAGTACTATGTTACAGTTTTCAAACTGGGACACTACGAGCATCTTGATGAGCTCCATTCGGTATTTTGGCTATTGCAGTAGCTGAATCCCACTTGAGGATAATTATGACATCCGGTGAGATAAGGGCAGGTTGTTGTTGAAGCACATGTGTCTTGATTTTACTAGTGGGTTTCAGGTCTCCTCAACGCAAGTCGAATCCAAAGCTGTCACCTGAACTGTTCTCGGTCACCACAATGTCCATCTTAGATCCACTGAGGTAGATACAACTCTCCCTCACCCTGAAGATGTATCAAAGATAACCTGTGATTTTGCTACAGTTTTAGGTCTGTTCACTAATCTGCAGTGTATCTGTGCTTCACCCTCATAGGTTTGAAAGTGTAGTTGGGCAAAGTTGATGAAAATCGTTATGCAAACTCATGTATATGTTGAGACAGAGGTAAGTGATCGAGGATCCTAGTGGAATGCTACATAAAACCAATCTGACAGAGTGAGAATTCTCAAATCAGACTGATTTAGTTTGATCGTTAACTAAGGACCACTGGAGGATTTTGCAAATATTTTAGGACCCGTTGGAAATGGAATAACCCAATGGCTAAACTAACATCAAAGGGCAAAAAAAGGCTTCTCCTTGCAAAATCTATTTAAACTTTTGAGATAATAGGATTCTGTAGGCCAATGTACAACAATATCAGAGTAGCTTATTTAAATCCATTAAAAATAATTTTCTATCCAAAGTAACTGTTAGAACAGCTTTGAATCAACCTTGCAATTTTATAGCTCTTGGGCTTGAAGGTGAGCAGATCCTTGAAATGTTAAAGGTGGTGCAGGGATTGTTTAAGGAATTCTCCAGTACAGTAATGTCTCTGAAAATCTGGACTTGCACAGCTCAGTGGTTTGTTGCTTCTGAGAGATCGTTTACTAAGATAAGCACTCCCTGCTGACATCCGGCTTGAACTGCAGATGAAAAGTTGGAATCCCACAAGTCAGAGGTCGCTAAATTGAGTACAAATAAACTGGTTACTAGTAACACCTTAGAAGCCTGGAAACTGTGTTATGATGTGCACTCTCGGTCAGGCTGATACATAACCACCAGTGAAAGCTAGCATTCAGGGTTTTGAGGTTTCAGCCCATGACATGGTCTTAACATCAGCATGTAGCGCATCATGTAGGGAATGGAAGCAAACCAGATGGAATAACTTAAGATCGCTAGAAACAGATGTAGGAAGCACAGCAGGGTCCAACCATGCTGGTGCCCTTTGCACAGTGACATCACTCTACAAGAGTCCTACCGCTAGGCACCAAAAGACCCTGATGATTCAAATCTTTAATATGTGGGAATATATTCTGGTGCACAGAATCAATTCTACCAAAATTTGCATTCAAAAGATTCACATTGCTACTAATTATACTATCTTGAATTACTGCAGAAAGAAAAGCATCCCATTTTAATTTTTAATCACAGCATTAAGCGAGAGCACAAGAAGTACAAAATGAGAGTATGAAAGAAACATTAATAAAAAGAGAGAACAGACTACATCAGAACCCGGAGATAATTAAGGAACCAATTTAACAGCCCCTTGTAAGTTTAACAAAGCTATTATCTAATCTTGTCCCATCCTAGAATTCAATGCTGCAGGCTAACAACGGTACCAGCAAATGTGTCTCTACATGAACTGTTGCGGGCTCAAACTATTATAAACCCGAGTCACACTCTAGAATGCATAATGTCTAGGATTCTGATCATCAACAAGCCTATAATCCAATCCTTCACTCATCTTTCCTGGCTAAAAATGACTAAGCTCACAAAGAAATCACTAGTCATTTATGATAATAATCATCAAAAAAACTAAGAAAACAAAACTCTAAATCCTTTCCTTCTGTCCCTCCACTATCCTTTTCAATACAAATAACAGACTAACATGTCCACCACTCAAATTAATTTCATATTTCACTATACTAATTCACCACTAAAACTTTATGGGTTACGGAGTAGCGCGCTACTCGCCGAAAAAGCACTACAACACCTCATCAAGGGTAGCAAGCGCTATATAAATGCTAACCTTTTTCCACTCTTCTATTCCTCCACTATCCTTCTCAATCCAAATAACTGACTAACATATCCACCGCTCAAATTACTTTCATATTTTCACATTACTAATTCACCACTAATCTTTTATGGGTTCCGGGGTAGCATGCTACTCGCCGAAAAAGCGCTTTGACGCCTCGTCAGGGGTAGTAAGCGCTATATAAATGCAATTACAATACAAAAAGCCTATTCAAATATATTTTCACAGGTCTTTTTTGATGGTTGGTTGGATAGTTTTTTAAGCTATGCCATGGTCATCTTATACAGTTAAGGGGAACAGGAGAACTTGAAAGGAGAAACCCTGAGAGAGCTAAGTAAGGAACAAAAAGAAATGAGAAAAATCATGAGAATGGAATGGCCTTCCTCCTAAATGCTTTGATCTCACGAGACGGAGCTGTAGCATGTTGGAGAGGAAAATCACGTTTCCCATTAATGATAAGAGAAACCGAACATGACACTTTTTGAGAGAAAAATTTATAAACGTGCAAATACACATTTATGTGAATGATCATTTATTGATCGAATAAAGTACTACTACATGTTATAGAAAAGAGGACGAAAACAAAGAATTTTAATTATTGCATCTCAAAAGCATGCAGAACAAGCATTTGCAATGCAATAGGTCTCGCATTCGTGAAAGTTAGAGCTATTGGCATTGTAAATAATATTGTTTTTTACTTATGATTTTTGTTTGTAGTGGAGTGGATGTATGTTGTTTTCTATTTGTAGAGGTGCTGTATAGTGATGCATGGAGTACCGTAAGTATAGAAGCATTGATATGGAAACTGACTGAAGAGTTTACAAATGACATGATGAATTGAGAGCTGTCTTATTACAAGTAACACTTAAATGGCAAAACTATTCTCATTATAAGGTATAAGTGGATGAAAGGACCACTGGGAAAGCTGGCAGCCTCTAAGAGCAAAAAGACCACAACAACAAAGACTTGTTGACAAAGTGAAACATGTGTTGTAAAGCGCCACCGGGTGTCGGGAATTTTAGACAATCCATTGACCTAAAAAAATGTTGAAGAGACAAATACACTGAATGCTGTTTTTTAACTATTTTGTGTATTTCAATACATTCAACTCGGCCAACGGTGATCACGAAGAGGGGGTTTCCAGTGCACGTTCTATAGATCAGTATACAATGGCAATAAGAAACTTTTATACCATGATAACTTTTCTGAACCGTCTGGGTTTACATTGAACTGAATCTATAGACCGACTTGCACTCTGAAAGCGCATTGCAGCAGTATGAATGTATTGTAAAGTGAGCCTATTAGAAAATGGGGCGATTTGGGGCTAGCTCGTTTCAACACCTTAAAACAGTACAATAACAATAATTAAACTGTTAATAAAAAAAAATCAACGACAATATGACAATTCTATAGCTGTAAATAGGCATTATGTCAGAGAGATGTCCTGCACCGGGCACAGGTGACGTCTTATGGGAAATCCAAGGCAGAATAAAACCGGAACAGCTGACACTCAGGCTGTCTTGGTTTTAATTGGTCCCCAAACGTTTACCCTGCAACGCGTTCCTGTTTTGCCATCTCACAACCCGAGCCAGCCTCTTTAAACGCCCCCTACCTTATCTCGTGCAGCCCAATCTCTCACTTGTTCTGAAGTGACCTGCATGATGTGTGGCCTCGAATTCGGTCTACAGAGACAAACGGTGGAGAGAAGAGGCGCTTTCATAAAAAGCTGGCGAAAAATCAGAGACGCCGACCAAGGATCTTTAAACGCCCAACTCTGGTCTGAACTCTCTACTCGAGAGAATTCACCCGCAAGGAAGTACCTAAAAGAATCACTGGAGACCTTGGGACTAACAAATCTCTGGGAGTCAGCCACAGACATCAAAAGTTTCAAAACAAAAGGTAACAAAAGTAACCAAAATGATATCATCTATAGAGGACAAAGAAACCCTGGCCAAGAGGGCTCACGGATGGACAGTACTAAAAGACTACAACGCTCTGAAGCCGCAAGAATACCTAAAAACGGGCCTAACACAGACGACAAAAAACTAATTTTTAAACCTGCGCCTCGGCATCATACCAATACTACCCCACCTGGCACCTTGGGAAAGGGAAGGCGCAGAAAATTGTTGTCGACTCTGCAGAGCAGGAAAAGAGGACCTAATACACATTATCTGTATTTTCCCAAACCTCATGGACATAAGGCGCTCCTTACTTCGAGTTTTATGGAACCCAAAGGGCATAACTAGTTGTAGGCAGGCCGTGATGCTGTGTTTTAATCCCGTAGAGACTCAGTTAAATTGCAGATTAACAAAATTCTTTGATATAGCGGCTAGAAGACTCACGAGATAGCCACATGGCTCACCAAAAGCACCTGCATTTTAATCGCACAGCCTGCCTAGTCATCTGCCAAGCTACCACTATGCTAGAACATTCAGAGTACATTGACCCTACAATTTTTTTTCTTTTTTTTTTTCTAACGGTCTTTACCAAAACGTAATCGAGACTATTATGATCTTATAGAGTGTGACCACCTCTTTTTATACTATAAATGTAAATAAGGTTTTTCTTATAAATGTAAGTTTTTAACATTGTGAGTTTTTATTAACTGTACAATAAACCAATTCTGTACTAATTCTATGTGTGGCACTTTACAAGAGTTTTGCCTAAAAAATAACACATTCAGGCTTCTGGTGTCTTAGTTTAGGTGGGCGAATACATCAACCCCCTCGGGTAAAAATCTTTATCCGATACTTTCTGGTTCATACTCAACATGAAAACAAGCCCGCGAGTGGTGCGCGCGCGCCACAGCGAGGCATGTGCTTTCAATTATCGCGCCCGTGTCTGAGCACGATAATTGAAACCACATGACGGCCGGTGCGCGTAATAGACACCAATAGGCCATGGGCGGAGCAATGCGCCCGCCTTTGGCCTATTGCGTGCTCTCTTAATAAAAAACATGCACGCAAAGCCCAATAGCATGCCCCAAAAGGAAAAGCACACACTCGTGCGTGTGCCATTCCTAGGTCAGCTTCTGAAACCCCATTTTTACCTACTAAATGTCTCGCGCTGCGCGAGCAGTGCTGCGCACTGCAACGCTAGGCGCGAGACCTAAAAAGAGTAGTTTAGATGAGATCATACGTATAAGTAACACAGGTTGTGATTTACTACAGAAAAATAACTATATTTTACTAACAGGGGTTGGAAAAGGTGCAAATGATGAACAGACAAGTTATAAAGTTTACCTTTAATCGTTTCTGAACATCATTTATATAAAAGAATAATTAATAAGATTTATCAAATAGTACGATTAATCCCGATTATTGCAGTAAATTTTGCTAAAATTTACCTTTTTGAGTGTGTGATCGTGTGCACCGAAAACGACAATAGAAAAGTAGGTGCTACACATTTCTATTTGATGATGCTTCTGTGAAACATATAGAGAATGTACTTTACCTATATAATAATCTTATTTGTTTGAAACGATATTAAAATTGTGTGATTTGACAAAGGTATTTACACGTTGGTATATACAAAAGTTATAAGTACCCTATATTGACTATAAGTACCCTATATTGACACGTATTATTTGTAATCTTACTAAATGTTCCAAAGTGCATCAGAAGTTATACTAAAAACATGACATCTTTATGTTCTTTTATGAATGTATGCTTATAATTCTATATACTGCGTTATAGTAGCCTAAATTAATTATGGGTCTGAATACATACACAAAGTTTTCTGCCTTGCTAAACTCACCGTCTGTGAGAGATTTCGCCAGTATAACAAATTATGTGCAACAGTGTTTTTCCTTACTGAGTTAACATGTATTGAACGAAAGATTACTACAATTATGTTACCATTCCAGGACATCTCCCTGGGAAACTGTCTTCTTGAATTTTCTCCTATTCTCCATCTAAAGGAGATTTGTTCTTACATACTGGATGGCTTAAGGACTGCGTAATTGTCCCACCTTTCTCTGCATTTTGTGTCTTTAGGTCGCCTGACACACACTCCATACGAACTGACCAATGGACTGAGTAGTCTGACCAGATGAGGTGACTCCAGGAGGTGTCACCCCCAGAAACGCAAAGAATATAATAATGTCTGATCTAACAGATAGCTCGTGTGCTGGCTTGCCCTCTCTCTCAAACATTATTTTGGCAATGGTGGTGGTGACGGACGATTTGTTGTTCTGCATTGCCTGTTGATTACGAACTGCTAACGGATATTTTGCAAAACTTACCTGGCAAACAAACTTGCTTGATGTGGACTCATCTGTCTTCTCTTCCCGAACTGACGCATATTTACAGGAGACTGTGGTCTCTTCCATGGGGGACCACTCAAACTGGCAAAATTATCCCTTTTCTGAACTCTTGAGCTTTTGGTACTTACTTGGACATTTCGTTATTTGTCTTATTACCCTATGAAGTCTATTGATGCACTTATCTCTCCAACATTTGACAAACTAAACTTACTACTTTGACTCAGCTGTCATGTTTTACCCTTATGTAAGTGAGAGTGCATTTCCAATTTAGGTTTACTAATGACTAGGGGAGATCCTATTAGAGAGATCTCAGAGCATCAAATGTTATTATTCTGTATAGCTTTGGCTGAGCTTTTGCGATGTATGATTTTGGCTCACCTACATTTCTTCACGAGATTTGGGCTTGCAGTGATCATTCTTTACGCTTGTAGTATGGTCTTGACAGTAATCTACATGAGCTTGATATCAACGTTGTAATTCAGTTGTCCAATTCCTGGTCTTCAATGGATGACTGTTGGAACCCTTTACTCCCAACCCCTCTCAGGACCCAGCAAGGTCCACCGGAGGACCAAGAGAGAGGCAATTTCCTCCTTGAAAATTCCATCCATTTAGTATTGGGGCCCAGCAAACGCTACAGCAAGTGCGTTGTGGGTAGCTGACTTAGGCTTGCGATTGGCAAGAAGGGAGCACCAGAGAGAAGGAGGTCAACACTGTGAAGAGGAGAGCAAGTTGCATGACTATGCAGCACCAGCACAGCTCCCTTTCTGTAGATAAGTGCAGCAAAGAAGCTCCATGAGTTGTCCAGGAAAACAAATAAAATTTCTGAAGCATTTGACAGGTTCAAATTAGCCTTATATAGTGTCCTAATCGATTCCTAACCATAGAATCCGAGCCTCCTTACTCAATGACAAACTTTGTTTTAAGAATGTGCACCTACTGAGCGCCAGACGTGGGAGCAGAGTTAACAGGGTGTCCACCGCAGCCTGACCACAGGAGCAATTCAGATTTTCCTGGCTAATTCTGGTGACAAACTTTGAAACTAACCTCAAGGAGGTGGAAAGAAAATTTCAGCACTACAATTTCCACCAAAGCGTAGGTAAAAAATAAAATTGCACACTCAGGAAATGTTTCAACGATGGCTGAGATTAGAGGCACTGCAAGGGCCCAGGGAGGTAGCTATTAGAGCAGGGTTAATGTTAGTGCAGTTGAAAATACTTTGCAGGACCTACTATACAAGAACACAAATGGTAAGATTCAGTAGATCCAATAGCAATGAGCACCTCAGAGGATGTATTCAAAACTGTACTTTATTTTCATATAATATGAACCTGTACCAGGCAGAAGCCCTACAGGGAACAATAAGGGTGTGCCTCGTAATCACACAGACCAGATTTGCCCTAACCATCAAATTGTTTGTACTAGGGATTTGAGGTAAAGAGTCTTCATGTAAGTATTTGAAAGTGTTCTGTAATTTGAGTATGATGGTATCAAAAAGAAATGTGGTCAGACTGTGTGGGGGCAGGAACAGAAGACGGGAAGAAAGATATGGACTGGTGCAGTATGGCCAAAAGGTATGAAAATGGATGTAGAGGATTTCTGAAAAACGTAAGAAAAGATTTGGGTGGCATGGGGAACAAACCGAGGGATTAGCTAAGTTAACAGCCATAAAAACAACTGGTGGTCCTCGATAATAGAGTTAGGAAGCTGAAACTACGGCCTACCCAAGTAGAGTTTATGGACCCGATGTAGTGTTGTTTGCTGATGTCTGGCAGCTCAGATTTGAACAAGGGTAATGGAGAACTTAACAGCAGGATTGATAATTGTGGATGTGCAATGTATGCCTTAAGTATAAATGTAAAAAGCATTTCTTTTTAAAGAATGTTGGCTGAAACTGGAATCATATTCAGTTGTACCAAATTGAGAAGATAAAAAAGATAGAGTTGCCAAATACCAAGACTGCATATGTAAATTCCTGGTTACTAAGGCTTCTGTTGAGGGAAGCAAGGCCCTAAGAGCTGGGTCCCTAGCACTGGCAACAAAATATTGCTGAGCTGCGGTCTGCTGGTCAGAGAAACCCAGTGTTATGAGCAGCAACTGAGAAGGAGGATCCCAAATTGGGACAATGTCAAATATCAATCTTCTCTGTACAAAATGAAGCTGCTCAGCAGAGAAGAAAGAGGCAGCAATGTTTCAAGAAAATGTGGATTGCTCTGAAAATTGTGCCCTTTCCTTGACAGTTGGGCAGGTCTCTTACATGGCAACTGTGAGTCCAATGTAACCGCTATTTCATGCAGAATACTTAATCAGTCAAACTCTGACACTTTACCTTTGTTTTCCGGATTAAAGCATCAGTTATTTAACTAAAAGTTTCTAGGACCACCATCTTGCCATACACCTTACCTATCTATATATGGTGCTGGTAAATTTTATCTGAGATTTTTAAACACTGGAATATGAGCACCTGGGATTAAGGTGATGCATTATTGTGCAAATTGCTATGATTATATACTGCATGCACACAGAACTTTTAAATACTGTTGGGTTGCTCTGGGTTGGATACACACAAAATAAATCAGGAGGCGTGGAGGCAGCAATGAGTGGAATTCTGGCCTGACAGAGCAAGAAATCATGGTAGACAGAAACTAAGGAAAGCCAAAGTGAGCATTTGGAAGTAGGGCACTGCTCCATATCCCCATTAAGCCTAGAGTCAGATCTCTGGTTGCTGCCTTTTTGGCCAATCATCAAATGATCCGAGCTATTCACTCCCCAATGTGCCGAAATAAGAAATCTACCGGCTTAAAGTGAATAGAGAACTCGCATCTTCTGACTAACAGCTGTTTCTAAGAGTTGTTAATAAGGGTTCGAATATGGAACATAAGATACCACAAAAAAGGCACTATTATACTTACCTACTGGCCAAGAGTGGAGCTCACACAAGATATTCCAGTATGGTGGCCTGGACCACTGCGATATTGTGCCTACATGCTTCCACAGAATATGCATAAAAATAATTGCTGGCAATTCAGGATCAGACGGCTATGGCATTAAGACAATTTACTACACTGCAACCACTTTCAAATCGTTCTGCTGGCTACCAGTGGAAGACATGGTTAAACTTAAGAAATTGTGCACAAACTTTTCAGGGGTAGAGGCCTGCCACCTGAAGACCAAGACCACTCCTAATTCAAAAGGATCAAACATAGATGTTCAACACTAATGACTGAAGTAATCCTCCTACACAGGGTGCCTGGCAGTGATTACTGTGTACTGGTGGATGCAGGTGGTGGGCACTGGCATTGCTTTTTAGGGACTACAACTTATTTTTCATCATCACTCTTTGACCTACCGCAAGGGAGGGAAATGCAGAAAAGGGAAGAAGGAAAAGAACAGGAAAACAGATTGAGACACTAGAGATTAAAATGAACCTGCAACAGTAAGCTAAGGAGGCAGGAAGCATATTGTCGGAGTAAAAGGCATGACCTGGAATCAAAACCAGGAGGCTTTTGGCTCCTGAACTTTTTTCTTTTAAACAAATTAAGCACCGGGCAGTGCCCGACTCACGAGATGCATAATTACTTGCTGGACCCATCAAGCGGACTTGCACATTAAGGTCATCACACCTGCATTCACACAACTACCTGCTATGCCACCAGCATTCAGTACATGCAAAAACCCAAGGCAGTAATAAAGCTTACAAGCATGTATGTTACAGCACAAAAAAAACCACATTTTTTTTAAAAATCTCAATCCCATGCGAACTATCACCAAAGTTCGATCTTTACGCAGAACTCACTATGTTAGGTTAACTAATATCAAACCCTGATTCCAGACAGAATTCACTGCGGCAACTAGCTAAAAATCACTAAACCTAATTTTCAACCAAGACCACAGTCACAAGCCAAATTCAAAGCCCACCACAAAAATCATTGATGCGTGCGGTCTATCACCAAATCACAATCCCTGCCCAGAACTGTTGTCAGTATAACTAATTTTTAATTCTAATGCTACCTCACAGTTCATCATTCCTTAATAACACCAAAGACACGAGCCCATCAATTTGAAGTCAGATGCTTATATAAAAGATTCTGTCCTGTATAAACTATGTTATATGACGTCTTCAGAGCATAATTCATCCTCCGAGTGCAAAGACTCAACCAAAGGACCATTATAGATAAACTGAAATATAATTGCATTAATAACTCCAAAACCACTTGAATATGTATTACTAGCTCCGAACTGCAAACCATGTCTTTGCATAATGATGACCTTGCTATCAATCCTTCAAACCAAGACCTGCAAGTAATGCAAAGTGATGTCATCACCATTCTACTTCAATGTCATAAGAACACATAGTCGTGTGATTAAAGAATATTAAACGACCGAATCCCACCATCGCAGGATACTGACAACTTCCAAAAACCCAAACACGTCATGTTTGATCACAAAAACGTATACAAAGATCACAATAGATTATCACTGACCGACTCCCGAGGTAGCCTGCACGCACCTCACAATAGGAAAATACAGGTAGATAAGATACACTTATAAGGGATATTTTACTATTTTGCGCACAGCTCAAAAGGGATACATTTCAAACATGTAAAAAATAAACAGCATTTAAAGAACGCATGACTAGCATCTAAACTAAACTGAAACAAGCATTGGCATAGCCAATAGGTCTCGCCTTTGGGACCTTATAAGTGTTTAGTCATGCAACAGTTGGTGTTGTTGCACTAAGGATATTGTGCTGCATACCTAAATACTTATAAGGTCCCAAAAGCGAGACCTATTGGCTATGCCAATGCTTGTTTTTATTTACTGATCTGAAATGGATCTGTAAATACAAATATAATTAGTGCGAAAGTGCGGTTTTAAAATCTAGTGTGAAAGTACTTTTTAAATAAAAATTAATGGGTGACCGGTATGAGCAACACAGCGGAAGGGGGGCAACATGGCGAGCTCATGAGACAGAAGCAACAAGAGGGAGAGAACTTGGGCAAAAGAGAAAAACGTGGAATATGGGAGGTGCAGAAGCACATAGGCAGGAAAGAGCAACATGAGTGCGGGTGAGGGAGAAAAGCATGGGCAGAGAGAGCTAAGGGGAGAAGAGCACATGAGGGAGACAGATGGAAAACACATGCGCTCTCTCATGGAGAGCTTAAACAAAATCAAAAAAGCAGTTCTGTAAAAGTGATCAGAGGAAGCACAAAAGACAGCTAATCAAAGAAATAGGTAAAGAGACTATGCTTCCTCAGATGGACAAACACAAGATTGACCAAAAGCCTCAAATAACAAGCAGAAAAATGAAAGTCATAGAAAAGCCAACCAATGGTAAGCAGTGAGCGGCTCCAAGCCCTTGTATGTTCTTGGTAAGACCACAATCTGTCTTTTGCAAACAGCCAGCTTGCGCTTTCTGGTAGGCTCAACCTAAACAGAATTGACAACTCCAGAAGGCTGCCAGACACCACCAGACCTTTTGGCTTTCTCAATGCTTATTTCTTCAATCCTTTCTAGTACAGTTACATAAGAGTGCTACCCATCCTTACTATTAATATCTCCCACCATGCCCGTACCTCTGGAGCTCAATCTTGTTTTTCAGTGCACAGCTTTGTGGTTAAAGACAGATCTTTTTCCAGAGTTCAAACGTGTAATTTTGTATTTACTGTTATTCTTCAGAGACAGACGTGTCAGGTTTAAGGCAAAATGCATGTGAAGGTTGGAGCTTTTCAAACTGTAGTTTTAGTTCTAAAAGACCAAGCAGTATGTTGGACTCTCTCATATCACTGACGTTTGTCTGTTTTGCTCCAAGTGCTTGATGGCTTTTCGTCATGCATAACAGTGCTGCTGCTACTGAGGCCACCAGTCGTCCACCCTGGATTCAGTTTGCTATACTTGAGCTGCAGCCACGATTCAAGTTAAGGACATAGCTGAATTTCTAGCTTCCAGTTTCAAATTCCTTAAATTTACATAGTGTTTTAAAACTTTCAATTTTCAGTAGGCGCTGCGGGTCCCCATGGGTCTGCGGGCCACAGGTTAATAATCACTTGATAATGTACTTGAAATATTGTGCAAGAGTATATTTACCCAGATTGCCATCTAAAAAATTGTGTTCAGATCTGTCCTGAACATAGTATGCAATGCCGGCCAGGGCAGTTTCCCACCAGGCCCTGATAGTTCCTGCCAGCAGGCACCTCCAGTCTGGAGCTTCAGAGATGTGGAGTAAATAGAGGCCACACAAAGATTTTGCATCAAATTGAGGGGAACTCCATCGATCCCAATGGGTCGAAGTGAGTGTTAATGACTCCACCGATTGGATGTGGTAAATTTCAGATCTGTGGGGTTACCGATGGCAGAATGACTGCTATGGCAGTATTCTTTCCACCCGAAGGCAGGATTGTCACTTCCGCCGGGAAGTCGCTTGTGTTATTATGCCTAGTACGCACACGCGTCAGTTTAAAGGTCACTGAGCTAAAACTGTTTGCTTTCCCTCCCCGTGGCTGTTAGGCTCGACTCCAGGTAGGAGAGGACGTATGGACTTCATCAAAAGAGACCCTCCCCACCCACCACCCCGGCCGCGCAGACCCAGCCAGGCCCATGCGTGCTGCCGCTTGCTGCAGGAAGAGGACGCATCGGTGTTTGTTTGTTTTTAGCTCGTCTGTTATTTTCCTGCAGAGACACAGCCCATTGTCTTCCCCCCAGGCCCAGATGTCAACAGGATGTCCGCTCCGGACCGAGGCATAAAGGTAGGTAAGAATGAAACAATGGCACGTGCTGGAAACTGGGTTCTCGGAGCGGACAGTCCTTGGGGTCCCCTTGGCCCAAACCCCCTGGTACCATACCAATGCCCCCTTGCAGTCCAACGGTTTTGAGGGTGAGATGGCATCTCAAGGGCAGGGAGGGTGGCCCTGTTGCATGGCACGTTTACAGCATTGCAGCACACATGCATGAACGGTGGCAGCCGGAAAGGACCACCACATACATGCCAGTGGACCCGATTCAGACGGGACACTCCAGATGTTAAAGCAAATGAAAAAAAAATGGCGGCCGCGCGGTAAAAAAAAAAAAACAGTGGTGCGCGCGCACCACAGAGGAGCGGGGGGGGGGGAGGAGGGAGCGCGGCAGCCTGCTCAGCTGACCAGACGCTCGTGCGTCATGGCCTTTTGCCGGCATGCGTTTACAATTATCGCGCACGCGTCTGGGCACGATAATTGGAAACACATGTTTGCCGCGCGTACCCATCCCAAAAAGGCCAGCCACGACGTACGAGCGTTTGGACTGCTTTTGAAACTCACTTACTTAAAATCTTCGCCTAGCAGCGCTTGCGCGCTACTCGAGGCTCGACCTAAAAAGAACCACTGACATCACAACAGAGGAGAACATACATAAATAATGGTAGGGAGCATGGCTACAAGATAATGTCAATTTGAAGGGTAACCCAGAGCTAAATTTGTAAAAGAGTATGAGCCAGACCCAAAGTTTTGGTCAGAAACCCATGGCCGACGCTATCAAAGGTTGACGTGTGAAATACCTAGGCTGCATAGTCTTGATTCCACCTCATCCCTCCATCATCCACCATCAGACCACTCCCTACACCTTTATCTCTCTTAGAGGTATTTTTCATCCTTTTATTTCTTTTTTGTTAGTATTTTCGGTCTCTCTCTTCCTATTTTTCCCTTTATGCGTTTTTTAACCTTTTGCTCTGGGTCAAAGTTCGATGAGGAAATATAAGTGCTGATCCCAAAAAAAAGTGCTGGTGGGACCCACCTGCAACCAGTGGTTCAAACTAAGCACTGGATATTCTTCAATAAAGACAAGGGTTTAGGTACAGTAAATGTTTGCTCACTGATAAATCCACATGCAAGACAATATAAACCATGTTCAATTTTCCAACCAGTTCTCTGGCAGAGTCAGCGAGAAGAAGAGTGAGGACACCAACAGTACATTGGGAAATCCAGAAGAATTGACACGCCTTCCTGGAATATTACATACATGACAAGTTTGCCTTACAAAAAAAATGTAATGGCAAACAAAGCACAAGGTTTTATTACCCTATGAAGAGTCTTCAATCAAAAAACGTTCTTGAAATGCAACCCTTTTGACAGCTACACAAAATATTCACTAATCATTATCCATAGCAAGTAGCTTAGCCGCAAAGCAAGGGAAAGAATATATCAGGTTTAAAACCGACAAATCTGTGTAGTTATGGGAGACAGACGTCTACACTGAAGCCACATTGACATCCACTGCAATGTTCAGTAAAGATCGATTATCCAGGCCCAAAGTGTTGAAGGCAGTACATGGATTATCAGCCCAGAGTAACATGGTAAACATATACTAAAGTCAGAATCTAGCTGCACGCACAGTATGGGCAAAGGTGATCGCTTAACATGAGCGGCATCCCTGAATATGCTCTTTAAAGCATAGGATTACCGGCAAAACACCTTCTAAAAGGACACTGCGTCTAGTCCACAGGACTATAGACAGATGAGTGAAATGTCTTTTTCATAAAAGAATTTTAACAATCAATCCTTGGAGACAAACCACCATAAATCAGTAATACACTGCTGCATTGACACACTTAGGATAAACGCATGGTGACAAAAAGCCTTGACAACAGTAGGCAGCTCAACTCTACCCACTAATAATCACTGTCCCTTCCTTAAAAGGGTAATACAAACACCCCACAACAACGCTGCTAGTGCTAATATCATTACTGCCGTATGGATGAGCAATTGAGGTGTGTGGAGGACCTATGCCAAAAAGCCCCAGCTTGCGCCACTTGGGGCAGCTCAAAAGCTAAGCTGAAGGGAGGATGAATCAGCATTCATCCTTGGTTCTCCATTGCCAGGCAATAGGATCACAGGCACTTCCAGGACAGGTCCCGCAGCAGTGTCAAGGTTAGAGTGATCCTCATACCCCAGCTATACATTGAAAACTAGATATCAAGTTTGCATGCTTCCCACAGGACTTATTCATCAGCAGTACAGCAACCACTCATCCCCCACCCTACTCCATGAGAGAACAGTGGTACCCAGGGGAAGGTGAATAAATCAATAGCCCCGCTCCTCAGCTGGTGGCACTGGACGAGCCATCAATGGAGGGATTAAAGGAGGCTTTAGACAGCAGTCTAGCACATTGTTAGATTACAGTGTGCAACGCAAATCTGAGCGCTTTGTGGCCTCGTCAGGCATATGAATGACTACGTAAAGGATACAATAAAACAGCTCTGGGGGAGGGATGTAGGGGTCAGGGAAGGGGAAAAGTAAACACGTTGTAAGCACATCAGTTAATCAGGGAGGCACAGATAAGGGAACAGAGGAGGCAATAGACTGTTTGGAACCAAATGAAAGAGATAAAAAAGGAAGGACCAGAAATGAGAGCCAGTGATTTAACTGGGACAGGTTGAGGACATGGGGGAAGAATCTAAAAGTTCTTTAGGAAATAATTAAATGGGGGGTGGGACGTGATGAAAGGCGGATCAACCCCCTGAGAAAGAAGAAAGAGTACTTCTGGCATGAAGGAATGTGGAGGTGTGTGCTAGGAAAGCATTTTGGGGGCCATTACTGGATGGGATATATGTAGAGGAATTTGGAGGTGGAAGTGAGGAGGAATCGTGGGCTATGAAGATGAACTGGGGTGAGAGATGGGAACAAATTGGAGGGAGAGAACTGGTAACGTGATAAGGGTTCGAGCAATTAAAACAAATGAAAAGGGGTCAGAGGTGGGAACAAATGAATGGAGGAGGGGCAGGATGGAATTATGGGAGTGGTACAAGGTTGGGGGAGGTTGACGCAACTAAGGGTGGGCAAGAGGTAGGAACGCCTATGGGCAGGCAAGAGGTGGGAACAATGAATAGTTGTTCAAGAGGAAGAAATGAAGAAGGAATGAGCGCAAGGTGGGAAGGAAGAAGGGTGGGGCGCGCGGTGGGTAGGAAGAAGGGTGGGGCGCGCGGTGGGAAGGAAGAAAGATGGGCAGACAGGTAGAAAGGAAAAAGGACTTGATCGACAGGTAGAAAGGGGGGGGAAAAGGGTGGAACGACAGGTGGGAAGGAAAAAGGGGTGTGGGATGGGAAGGAAAAAGGGGTGTGGGATGGGAAGGAAAAAGGGGGATGGGATGGGAAGGAAAAAGGGGGATGGGATGGGAAGGAAAAAGAGGGGATGGGAAGGAAATAGGGGGTGGGAAGGAAATAGGGGGCCGGGAAGGAAATAGGGGGGTGGGCCGGGAAGGAAATAGGGGGGTGGGCCGGGAAGGAAATAGGGGGTGGGCCGGGAAGGAAAAAGGGTGAGCCAGGAAGGAAAAAGGGTGAGCCAGGAAGGAAAAAGGGTGAGCCAAGAGGTAGGAAGGAAAAATGGTGGGTTAAGAGGTAGGAAGGAAAAGGGTGGATTGAGAGATAGTAAGAAACAAGGGTGATAAGGGCGGGGGAATCAGCGAGAAGGAATTAAACGCCTGCAAATAACAGTAAATGGAGGCTGGTTTGAGGGAGCATTAAGTGATGGTCAGAGAGAGGTGTATCAAGAAATGGTTGAGCATCATACGGAAGAGATGGGAGATTCAGAGGAAGAGAACATGTTTGAGAGATGAGCACGAACGACAGAATGGGAAATGAGGAAGGATGTAATGGCAGCTGGAGTTTAGTCCAGTCGGTAACGCAGAACAGAGGCTTTGCGTATTTACTGATCTTCGTATGCATGCCAATTTCTCTCCCACAAATAAATGTTCACCGCTCCTTAGACCTCCTGTGACAAACCGCTTAAGAACCACATTTCTCACTAAACCCATGCATCTTAGCTCTCCATCGTCGATCTCCGTCATAGTCCCATCTTTTTTTACGCAGACCATCTTTTCCTCACCCGCCCTCTTATGTCCTTTCTACTCCCTGTTGACCACACTGGATCCTCAAAGCCCCACCCTTCCACTCACATCACAGGCCGCTCGCATTCTCACAGACCCACCAGTTCATGTCATCCTCGCTCAAGCCCCTCCCTAGAAGCACCCTCCACGTTCTGCCCCCTCCCCTTTCATAATCTCTCCCCCAATACCGTCACCAAGGGTGGTCATACTCCATCCCGTCACAGCTCCCAAATCCCTTACCTCTAACCCCCAACTAAACGCCACCATCCCGATTCTATTACACCCCCCCTCCCCTCCCTCCGTCTCCTCCTTGAGAGAATCTGGGCCGCGGACAACCCTCGCCACCTCCCTCCTTTCCCTGCTAAACCTCATCTTTCATAGTCGCCTCCCCATCATTGTGCCTCGTCCTTGGTTTTAGTCTGGATGCTCACCGAGCTTCCTCCGTGGGGGTAGTGTCAGCCGCGGTGCGCTCTGTCGGCCATGGGAGGAGCTGTACGGAGAGGCCTCGGTCCTGTCAGACACAGAGCCTAAAATGTCTAAGCGCCTCCGTCAGCGGTCAGATCCAGACTAAGTCGCTAGTACGGACAGCAGTGCGCGCGCACGACGAACACCCCTCTCGTGTACTGACTGACAACGCAGCCAATGGTAAAACAAGACCTCAAAGAACGTAACCAATGGACGCTTGAGGGTAGTATCAGAGGAGGACTACAAAGTAGGCGGGCGGGGCTCCTGTCAGAGCAGACGGGCTCGCCCTGAGGCCTCTGACGTCAGGGCGCGCTGCGGGTTTGCTGCGGATCGGATAATACCCAAGCCAGGGATGATAGGCGCGTGCATAGGCTATCTTCCCACCAAGCGGCCATCTCTGACGGGAGGGGTTTCCTACAAAACTAAACAGAGCAATAACAAAATACCAATCCAACTTCTGTAGTTCCTTGCCTAAGAAAATTAATTTCAAAATATTAAGGTCGTATTTATGCATAACGTGTATATTATTTAAGGCCATATTAGAATTTACAATTTGAATACGTTTGCGAACCTTTTACACCGGTTTTTATTGTTAAACAGTACAATAAAAGGAAATATTTCGAATCTCTGACGGTTGTTCCTGCCTTTTGAACATTTATTTCAAAACAGCTATTCATTCTCCTGTTTTTCATTCTCCAAAATACTTAGTGTTAATGCTCAAGCAGTGACACGAGCCTTGCGGCCTCTAGCGGCAACGAAGAGCAGTGTCAGGCCGCAGCATCAGGACCAGCCGCATCCCGCGCGTGCCCGGAGACGGAGTCGTGCGTTGCGTAGGTCTGGAGACATCAGAGATAGATGTATGTTGTAGAAAGGGAGCGACCCTAAAGAGCGCTTACCAGTGCACGGCACCCCCTATAAAACACCCGTACCGCTCCTAAACGCCCGTACAGGCGTACACGGACGACAATAAATACGTATGTAACTGGTGTTGCTGGGTTGACTGTTGGCGACTGACAGGGGGGAAATTCTGGACTGTGGCCCTAGATAATTCTCGACAAAGAAGCACCAGTTTTAAAATTACACATCCTCGAAAATACTGCAGTGTGCAGTGAAAGGAAACAAATCACTGGTTATCAATTTCAATACAGTGCAACCAATGTGGCCACACATTAATCCATTCAACTCTTAATCTGAGTTTAATAGGTTTAATTATAAATTCAGAAATAAATCAATTTAGATCAACATCAGCAAAATCGTATAAAAGTACAAAAAGATCAGAGTAAGTCCAAATCTCCTTATGAGATGTACCCTACACAAAGCAAATGACTAACTCTAAGACAATGACGCAGATAATCAGGAAGAAGAAATGAAGGTTACATTGCACCAGATGATTCTTTTTAACGCGCATGAGTAACCTAACTTTCCCTACACTAACTTGATAAGGGCAACCCTAAACTAAAGCGTTTGAGTAATGACATAATCAAATGAAGAAAGGTGTCAGCCATCAGAGTCTTCAGTAAAAACACTCTGACAATGGGTCAAGTAGCTTAAAGCCACGCAAGCAGTAGCATAGGTCTGCTCCCTAAGGAAACCCAAGATGCACTCTCTCCCTAACTAAACACAACAAATAATATCTTCTGCTGTAGACGTGACACTCTCTTGTGACTCCTCCTTGTGAAATTTTCATGGCTCTGGCACAACTGGAAACTTTCAACACCTTTCCCAGCCAGATAGCACATGATCTCTTCTCGTCCTTGGCCATTTCTCTCCTGTGAGAACTCCTCTCCTCGCTCGTTACCGTGATTCCCTCGGCCGACTCCTCCTTCTCATGCTTTGCTATCTATTAACATAAAACTCCTTTATTCTAAATAATGAGGCTTATCCACACCTGATATAGAAGCAACTAGGCTGCATACATTCCATACTTGAAGGCTAAACATGAATTACATTTCAAATCCTAATGTGAGCAGCAACAAAACAAATTTGTTCTTGAGGCCTAGTTTTGCTAAGTTAACATGTGCATAGGGTTACAGAATGTGCACACCTTTCTACACATAAAATAAATGCAACCAACTGCTTCCAGCACGAATAAATGCAATGAATTATAAACGTCTCAGTGTAAATGCATTTGCAAATGATTAATTCAAATTACGCATATAAACGTTAAACATTAGTTGCACACATCCTAATTAAGTCTCACAATACGACATTTCAGGTTATTCTCTCCTATCACATTAATACGTAAATTGTTACAAAACTTTATTAATCACATTCTAAATACATATATTTTAAACAAAATACCCTTTAGTATAAAATAATCCACCCCTTTTAGTACATTAGTTACGACAGAGTATATTTGAGTGCTGACTATGCGTGAGTATTACACATTCCTACATTATCTAAACAAGCAAAAAAAAGCAGCCAGGGAATTAAAAGCCACATCGCCTAATGTAGTCACAACAAATAATAGAAACAGGACGTTGCCCACCTCAACGGTCAGCTGCACATTGACCATACATTAGACATGCTTTAGTACAGAAAATAGAGAGGCAACGAGAAACACTTGTCGAAGAACACATACAACATTAGATATTAAATAGATGCTCATGGGTCTTGGTTTTTGATGTAGTTTTTCACTTTATTGTGAACTTTCAAAAGAGCGCAGCCAATGCGTTTCACCTTACAAAGGCTTCATCAGGGCAGGAGATCTGAACCACTGGGGGGCACAAAATTCTTCTTTGCGTAAGGTGGAAGATATTTGTAATTATTCAATGTTAAGTCCTGATAAAAAAGTATTTTGCTTATTCGGGTGCCAGGTGTAAGTCATCTGAATACGACATGTGTGACGTGCGTCCAAAATGATAAATCCTACCAAGATCCTGGGGTTCACATATACAAGTCACTTCTATCAAGTGATATCTAAGATGTGTTCCTCTAGAGCCAGGACTTGCACAAAATATTGCAGAAAATCAGCTACATGAATCCTATTTCCACGACTCCTTGCCTTCTATATGAGCCTTGTACGGTGCCACCAGACAGAGCATCTATTTAATGTCCAGTGTTGTATGAGTTTTTTGACAAGTGTTTCTCCTACATTATCTCCAGATGAGATCAAGATTACACTTCCTCTACTGTTTGTGTGGTGAGTGATAGGGAAGAGCAGAGCAAGTGGACCTGTGCGTCCGTGTGTGGGGAGCGGTGGAGGGGGAAGGTGAAGATTTCCTTCTTGTTTATTCCCATGCCATCCCCATCAGACGTCCCACCGAGCTGATCCCGTACACACAGCAGATACACCACGCTTCGGCTGGTATCGGAACACAGCGCTCCATCATGCACTCTTTGTTACCTAATCTGGTCTACAGGGCTATTGTGTTGAGGGGGGAGTTTCTCGAGACCTACTACCTCTTTTGTTTTTTAATATTATTCTTTCTTTTCCTCCTTACCAAGTTTGAACTCCGCTTAGCCTGTTGGTGTTTCTCTCCATTGTGCAACTGGGTGTTGATAGTTATTAAGCCGGGATGTTTCTTGCTCTGTCACAACACATGTGCATGTATTAACAAGAGTGGAGTCCCACCTGTATATACTGTTTTGTATCGGAAAAAAACGTAATAAAAACATTGAAGAAGATTACACTTCCTCAATCCCCCTCTGATGGCGAATCAAGCCATCACAAATCTATCTCACCTTCTGATTTTATCAGATTATCCAAGTTAAACCCTTGTTGTGGCAATTGCTGTTCTTTTTAACTACTCCTACCGTTTAATTTCATTATAATAATCATCCTGTTTTCTTTCAAGTCTCAAATCCTCTCCCTTTCTTTAAATCCCTTTCTACTTCCTGTACTTCTGGTACACCTTCACTCCCATAATCAAGAATACTGCGCAAAAACCAGTAATCAACAGTGGTCTAAAAACAGAACCCACTATACCATTCCCAAATCTGCGAACCACCTTCCTAACAAACTAAATCCATGTCCAACTTTGTCCCAAACACCTTTATTTGCCAATCCACACACTTCATTATGCAAGTCCGTAATATTCTTTATAAACGTCTGCGTGTTTTTCTCATTATGTATGCACAATTTCCCTTGGTGTTGCAAAACTAATGTCAAAACTCCAGTGTTTCCTGCTGCCTTGTGCTCCACTTCTTCTCGTGACCAACTAATAATCTTGATTCCTATAGCTTTCTTTGCCTTTACTGCTCTATATCGATCTTCTACTTGTTCCAGAAATTTATTTTCTATATTAGTAAGAACGCACATCAAATTATATCTGTGTGCATAAGCTGTGTCTAGTGTCTTAGTCGGTGCAAAACAGCTGCTAAATGTTTCTGCATTCTGAGCATAGAAATGTTTGTTCAAGTGTTTAAACAGCGGGACTTCTGAAAAAACTAGATCATAATTTGAATAATAGTACTGGAAATTTCCCTGACCATAAAAAATGCTCAACAGCAGACTACATGTGATGCGATACGTCAACGGTATGTGATGGTAGGTAATGCCCTCAGACATTGAAGAAGGCAATTGCATGTGAACATAATCTCTGGCCTCCATAGTTTCTATATATTCATAAAGCAAATTAGTGTACGCATTAGGTGTGTAATCTCCTCTCGACAAATCTGTATGTAAATTTCACCCCCCCTAATGAATACAATTCTCCACCTTGTTTAGGTTTTGGTTTCTGTGCAACTGTGTGTTTCTCTTCTTTGACCTTAGTGGGATTCAAACTAAATCCTACAATTAGTGCTAGTAAACCTATCACTAATATTATAAGTGCTGCAGCTATTATGTACCAACATCTACGACTATTATTATTCGATGTCATACTATTTACATTCAGACCAAGTGGGTAGAGAAATAGCAGCAACAGAATGCCCTCTGTTGGTCTCCACCTGTGCAAATGGCAAACAGTCTTTAATTCTGTGAAACAGTCTTTTTGTTTCAATTTTATTCACACTATGTACAATCTTCGTGAGACGTACCTAACCCTAATCCGTGTTCTTCAAAATGTAATCCCTGCTTTTATTTTTCTTCCACTCGGACCTAGATATTCTTCTTTAAGCAACAACACAAAGCTCATTCAACATCTCTGATAATGTGAGGACCAAGTTAATCAATAAGCATCTCTAGTAACATTTCTCTCAGTTCAGCAACTTGCTCAGGAACCTCAAGCAAATTCAAATGAGGAAATTCAGTTTCATTCAATATCAGGTTCTTTAAACCACTCAGTCTTGTTGGGTACGGAAGGGCAAATGTAAAAAGAATGTTCAGACTAGTCTCCAGCAGTCTCAGCAGAACTTCTACTATTAGTCCGGAACTCCCATTCCTTCCCCTCATTGTCATTAGTAACCAGGTAGGTCCACTCAGGAGAAGAGTACCGCTGAGAAGGCACCCTCAGTCTTTTAGATTTTCAGAGACTTGACCTTTCACCTTCACCTTCGCTCCCGTCTGACTCACCAGAGGCTTCCGATATGGGTGCAAGAGGTTAACTTCGACCTCCTCCTCACCTTAGCCTTTGGCCAGCTTTCTTCCACCACTCGTGATTTCACAGCACTAACTCCTTCATTGGTGTCAGTATCTGCTTCGTTCACCAGCACTGTATCAGCTTCATCATGTTCAGACTCAGCTTCAGATCCATCGTGACTCTCCTCAGATCGCTCAAGTGTTGTCTCAAGCTCTGTCTGGTCCCCTACAGCTTGGCTGACCTCTTCCTGTGGCTTTTCAACCACAGTTGGTGTCTCTTCTGGGAGAGGTGCTGCTTTTCGTTCAAGGGGACACAGGACTGTGGGAGGCATGCACCGAGTTTGGAAGACCACCACACTTCACAGCTGTCGTAGTGACCAAGATCACCTGGTAAGGACCAGGCCAATGAGGCTCAAGGCAACTCTTCCTCACATGTTTCTTCATTATGACCTAGTCTCCTGGACTAAGGTTGTGAGACTGCTTCTGATACGGAGGTGTGCGGTAGCTGCTTCAACCTGATCAGACACAGAACGAACCAGGTCAGCCCATCCTTTACAGTAATCAAGTACCAAATTGTCTGTGATGTTTAAAAATATATTTGCAGGCACAGCAGGCAGTCTCATAGCTCTCCCCCATGATAATCTCATCAGACGAGAGTCCTGTTCTCCTGTTTAGGACACTGCAAAGACTCATCAGTACAAGAGGAAAAGCATCCGGCCATTTCAAAGATGTCAAAGCACATACTTTAGCAATTCTAGACCTCAAAGTACCGTTGACTCGCTCCACAATACCTGAAGCTTCTGGCAGATAACTGCAGTGCAATCTCTGCTCCACTTAAAACGCTGCACATAGAATTTTTAAGACCGCATTATTAAAATGGGTTCCTCGTCTGTCTCTAAGGAGGTTGGAAACCTGAATCTTGGGATAAGTTCCCTCAACAACAATTTAGCTACATTGAGGCTATCACATTTCCTAGTAGGATAGGCTTCTACCCAATGTGAAAAGATGCACACCACCATTAAAATGGACCTCAATCCATTGCATACTGACATCTCAACAAAGTCCAACCGCATCCTGTTGAAGGGACCTCCAGATCTCCCTATGTGACTCAGTGTGACGGCAGTTCGCTTTCCCACATTTATTTGCTGACAAATCACACAACGGTAACACACAGCTGCAGCCATTGCTCGAAACTTTGAGTTAAATCAAGTCTGCCTAAACAATCTCACCATAGCATCTCTTCCTATGTGCATCAAACCGTGAAAATACCTCGTCATTATGGGCAGCAAACTTTTAGGCAATACTGGTCTTCCGTCTCCTGATACCCAAATGTCATCATATAGTTTCACGCAGCCTGCTCTGATCCAACCTTCCTGTTCTTCCTCAGTAACTTACTCTTGCAACCTTTTCACTTCCTCCCATGTATCAGCAATTGTCATCAAAAGGTTGAGATAGGTTTCATCTGTTCCTTCATTCGTATATTCACTATTAAAAGTACAGACATTCAGTGCACAGTAACGAGCGACTTCGTTGGCATATCTGTTGCCAACGGTCACAAAATCATTCCCTTTACAATGAGCAGGACACTTAACAAGCGCAACTTGTGCAGGTATTTGGAGGGCCTCTAACAGTTTTCTCATATTTTTACCATTGCGGATGGGGATCCTGACGAGGTCATGAAACCCCACTGAGACCATAACTGTCCAAAGACGTGAACCACACCAAACCCATACTGGCTATTGCTGAATATGGTCACTGTTAGCTGCTGTGAAACACAGAATGCTCTGGTAAGGGCAATCAATTCTGCTACCTGCGTGGAGAATACTCCTTCAAGCCAGGCAGCTTCCATCACTCCCGTAACAATACAGACAGCATAGGCAGCTCTCAGGTTTCCATCTTTGTCCCTGAGGCAAGAGCCATCCACAAACAGAGTGTGATCAGATTAAGGTAACGGCTCATCAGAAATGTCGGGACAGGGCTTGGTGCATAGTTCAGTGACATCGAGACAGTCATGCTCTACTTCAACTTCATCCACATCACAATCAGGTAAGGGCATCAGGGTTGCAGGATTTAGAGTGCAACATCTCTCCAGGGTCACATTCTCTGCAGCCAAGATCAACTGCTCATACCTAGTGAGCCTGCTATTTGTTAAGTGTTGAGTACGTGTTCTGGTTAACAAAATCTCCACCGAGTGGGGAACATAGACAGTCAAAGGATGACCCATCATGATGCTTTAGCATCTCTCTATGCTGACACCTGTTGAAGCACGGATTTGAGACATCCGGGCAACGCTGACGCCACTGGATCTAAAGTAGCAAAAAAAATAGCCTCTGGTCTACGGGCACTTCCATGAGTGTGTGTCAATACTGAGAGTGCACAACCTTCTCCTTCATTGCTGAAGAGCGAAAACGCTTTGTTGTAATCTGCCATTCTTAGTGCAGTAGCACGACAGAGGCTTTCTCTCAGCTCTAGGAAGGCGTTCAAGCAATCATTGTTCCAAGGCACCGGATCAGACACATCTTTGTGTGTTAGCCTCTGCAAAGGTTTGGCTATTAAGGAAAAGTTGGGTATCCACTGGCGACAGTAGCCCACCATTCCAAGAAACGTCCTGACTTCCTTCTGCGTACGAGGCAGATTCATTTGCATGATCGCCAAGATTCTTTCCTGTGACATGGAGCCCAGATCTTTTGGAATTTTCGCGGGCATCCCCTTGCTTTATATGTTATTTTTTCCGCTACCATATATAGATCTAAACAGGCTCTCCATTCCTTAAGTGTGGGGAGTTGGTGGACACCCAAATACCGGGCTATAGCCATCTTGGCTACTACTAGGCCCAGATTGGCTAACGTGAGCTTGTTACGCGGTAAGTCTATCTCTGTGGGGATTCCCAATAGGACATATCTGGCTTCTAACTCAATTTGGTCTTCCAGTATGTTGTTAAGTTCCCTCAGTATCTTGGTCCAGTATATTTTAATCATGCTGCACTCCCACAGGGTGTGTATGACTGTGCTGCGTTCTGTGTGGCATCTAAGACATTCCGGGGTGTCTGCTCTTCCCATGTTGTGTAGTCTGGCTCTGTCAAAGTAAGTCCTGTGTAGGATTTTGTATAGTATAAGGCGTAGTCTGTGTTTTATTGCCACTTCGCGTGGATGCATAAGGGCGGCTTCCCAGTCAATGTCTTCCATTGGGCCTGTACTGAGCTCCCATTTAGTTCTAAGCGGACCTAGTTTGTTGGGCATGTTATTAATCAGTGTTCTGTATGTCAGCGAGATGGCCTTGGTTGGAATCTCCTCCTGCAAAAGTCTGCCCTCTAAGGGGGAAAATTCCGGCACTGTCGCGGCATCCAGCCCCTCCGCCCACCTCAAGCTATGACATTATGGGCACCTTTGTGCACGATGAGTAGTTTGTACTTGACTTCTGTAGGATAGAAAATAAGGAACATTATTAGTATCCTGTCATTTCCTACATCTAGCAATATATACACAGACTGGAAATCTAATACCTTATCTACCAAGGTCCCAATTAACAAACTGCATTTTCTAATAGGTAGAGTAGTACTACAGAAGTACTGCTTACTTACTACAAAATGCAATCCACAAACCTACAAGTGTAAATATTCACCGCAACGTGTCCTATATTTTCTATGGGGTGATTGTCACACATGTAAGTTTGCTACTTAGTAGTAAATATGGAAGGCATCAGAGTAAGTGGTTAAAAAAAGGGTAATATTTATTACTAAATGGAGGGGATTTAGGGAGCAGTAAGGAGGGGTTATGAGAGGGCAAACAAGGGTTTAGGTCACCAACACGCTTCTCTGGTGTGTTTCTTTGTGGTAGACATACCCATGTGTCTATCACTGTAATGATCGAATATTGCCTTCCTCAAAGCAAATGAAGCACTTTTTGCCCCCATATGTTAAGAGGCCCCCTGAACTGCCAATTCATTTTATACCTTAAATTCTGTCACGGTCGCTCACAAAAACACTAATTTCAGTCATACCTCTATGTAACCGTACCACCCAAGACAAGCAATGAGAAAGCTTGCTGGCATAGAGATGAAGATTGTTGGCCATGAACCCGATTTGTCCGGTGGGTACCACCAGGGTTAAATAGTGGCAACAATAGAATGATTTTAATGCCATTTAAAGTGATAGTCATTTGAGCCTATAGTGGTGTCAAAGCACTTAAAATGCACTTCAGAGTCATGCAAAGTGAAGTTAGTACATACTTCTGCCCAATCATGGAAATAAGCTAGAAAACCTGCAAAGGAAATATTACTCAGCACGCCCTTGAAAGGATCTGATGGTAAAGAACATTTAAAAGACGGTCGCGCGAGATTAGAAAGTCTCTGCAGCCATTTTACCAGGCAAGCTATAAATACCATGTTGCACCTTTGCTAGGTAGTCATGGTCAAGGATTTGCCAGATACCTGTGCAAGAACTTCTGGAATCTGTCTGAGACTGCACTCTTCTGAAAACCCATCACCAGTGAGTCTTCACGTTTTGAAAAGGAAAGAAATGAAAAGATAAGTACAAACAACATTTTATGAAAAGAGTTACAATCCAGTAGCACATGCAGGCGCACATGGTGACACTGTTCAAGCGATAAGGAAAATAAAAGGTCGAGCAATAAGTGACATCCGAACAATTATAAAGAAACTTGTGACGAAACTCGGAGAGGCCCACAGCAATTAAAACTAAGATAAAAGTGACTAAAAGATATTTGAACTGCTGAATGAATATAACAAGTGTTGGTAATTATTCACAAGCTCTTGAATTACTGAACGTTTAGCAAAAGACAGTCTGATACAAAGAAAAGACTCTGGACAATACAGACTAAGAGAGCAACTTGGAATAAGATAAATCGAACAAAGGAATTGAGCACATTATTTCAAGAAAAAGCGCAAAACAAGAAGTACATTTGTTCTGACTGTTCTTAAGGTAAAAAAAACAAAGGGACATTATTAAATAAGGGCAAAAAAGAGGGAAATTATTGAATAAGGGCATAATTGTTATATAGGGTGAATAACGCGAGACAGAATAATAAACGTGGTATGTTTCTCTGCAGTGTGAACAGTGGTGCGGAATAAGACAGCACAACTGGAGAACCAAATTGTGCAATGTACGGAACAGAAGGGAGTAGATAGTCCTGAAAGAAACGCATCACAATTCTCGCTTCATCTTGTGTCTGTTCCAAATGCCAATCATAAATTTTCCCTTCATGATCACCCAAAAGCATGAGATCATTATCAGTGCTTTGTTGGGTGTGGTTGGGAAAAGGAGGGAAAACCTAGTGCATCGCTCCCACTGGAACGTAACTCTACAGGTCAGTTAATTTAAGTAGAAGCTGTACGGTGAATGCGAACTCCATATCGTAATCTTAGTCTTACCATCTTGCTGAAGAGTTGTGTCAAATTTCCCCACTAACTCCTTGTCCCCAGACCAACAAGACATGACATACTTCACGACCTTCTTCAAACACTCATCAGACTCCATTTCCTTGTACCATATACTTTCCGTAACATACCAGTAACAATATCCACTCTACCTCTACTCATATGGTTTAACGTGAAAGCTAACTCACACGCAGCTTCCTCTTACTCACTCTAATGGAGTCCTTCAACCTCCTTCTGGGCCTGCAATCAGCATGCAAGTAATTTTTGGCAAATACGCACCCAATAATAAAATTAAAATTCTGTACCTTTGTTGCTATCTTTGCTCTTGGGTTCTTACTCCCACTTGATGACAAATTGTTAACAAGAGGTTTATGATCTGTTCTGAAAGTAAATTTTGTTCACAACACAAACATCCTGTAGTGTTCTGGTGTCCAAGTGCAAGCTAATACATTTTGAATAAAATTGAGTAAAATGTAAACAAGATGACAACTGATCTTAAGAAGTTGGAGCCTGATCTTCCAAAATTGCCATAACATGATCAGCACTGGGCTTAAACGGGCTGAGAGGTCTCCCAAACACTCCATGCTGCTTCAAGTATATATTTGTCCATTCTTACTGTTAGACCTTTGTTGATCCACATGCACAACAGTTTCTTCAGCCTGTAATCATGTTCAACATGTTCAACACAGTACTTGCCAAACACCAGAATATCATCCGGAAATGCCACAGCTCTCAGTAACTTTGGTAAATTTCTTTCAGGTCAGATGCACTTGGAAACTGATGACTGAAATCACTATAAGCATAAACATATTACCACACCAACCTTGTAAAAGTGACTTAGCTGGTCAAAGGAGTTGTGTAGAGCCAGCAGTCACAGCTTATCTAAAAGAAGATGGAAGTAGTAGAACAAGAGGCTGTAGCAATAGTATAGAGAGCACTCAACTGGACAACACACCTTCTATTTTCTTTGGCGCGCCAGAATCTAGTAAACATTCAAACAGGCAATTGAATAACTCCCTTTCTGAAATCAGTCTTGATCCAGTCCTGTCTGATCTTGATCCCCCATTAGCTTCCCTTAACGCAATAGCTTCTTTGTTTGCTACCAATGTGAATGCTTTAAATTAGCAATCTTTCAAGTAGGATAATCAGATTGATATTCTCCTTAGCATAGCGCAGCAATTGCAGAATTTGGATAAAAACTAACCATATCAACTGTTGATGATAAAGTAGCATTGAAAGCACTCAGTACTGCTTTTGTGGTGAAATAATCGAAAAATTGGGTACTCTTCCCAGTGTAATTTCAACCATGATCAACTCTTGAAAGCAGAATGAACAAGACATGATTACACAAACAGCTGAGCGAATGGCACACCAGACTACAGACAGACTAATCAGAATGTGAAAGACCACAGGTCAATAAAAATATGCAAATACCATCTGTGGGAAGTATTGAGCTTCACTTTGACCAAAACCTTTCAGAATGTCTTTCATTCAAAACAAAGAAATGCAGCCCAACGACCAGGAGCTTAAGGGACAGCAACACGTTTTTAAAGTCCAACAGGTTGCCACTATTGACCCAACCGAGACAATTCCAAAGGCTCTCTCCAGGAAAAATAAGAAAAGGTTAAAAACAAAACTTAACAAAAAGGTAACAGAAGGAACTCAGTGGCTGGATATTTATTTTCAAAAGAACAAAAGTATAAATTCAAGAACAACTTCAGTCTGGTGTGGAGGCTGTGAAGTCAACAACTTGACTAAAAAGGAACAGGCCACAAATTTTAATAGCGAGGATACTCAAAATTGTGTACTTGAAACCTGTACCCACCCCACAAGCTACAAAATCTTAGAATTTAAGGAATGGTCCCCAAACACCAACAAGGCACATGTATCCAAACATTAACAGCAGGACCATCATATCCAATCTGCGCTTAAGCCTTCTCATCAAGCACCCCAAATGGATTTGTCAATGCAATGTTACTTATTGCAGACGACACAAAGGCCCAGAAGATCCCAAGATCAATAATGAAGGAATCTGTCTCTGTGGGCAACAGTCTGCCCTGTGTGGCAGCAATGGTGTGCAAAAAGGAAGAGTTTGACGCAACAGTCTACCAAGGACCACTCATTGATTTGTCAATGCAATGCAACCTACTACAGCATGACACATTGGCCCCTAATACTCCAAGAGCTACACAGAGGGAGTTTGCCTTTATGTGTGCCAGCTCGCCTTGCATGGCAGCTACTAAGTGTGGGGATAATCACAGACACACAGAGGGATCACATCTCCTGAAGTGCCAGACTGTGTAATACAGTAGCCACTGAGTTCAACAAGGAGGCAAAAAGTATAGACACAAATTAAGCCCTGATAAAAGCAAGCGGGGTCTCACCCAATGTATTTGAGACATTAACCCCAAGGAGAGAAAATATTCTTCCACTAACTAATTCCATCAGGCATACTGATAGCGACTGCTTAATCGCTCACGCTGAGGGTGAAAACAGATTACATCCCATCAACAGAGAAAACAAGTCCATCATCTTTCTCCCTTTTTATCATGGGGAATGGCCTCACGACATTCTCAACAGAGGGACTCTACTTCGACTTTTTTCTTCAATATCAGTACTATCAGACGTTAAATCAAAGGACAGCAAGTCAATTGAATTAATCTCTCCATGTTCTGTATTCGATAAGTGTAAGATGGATCCAACTACAATGTATTGCTACTCTTCTTCAGTGATCTCGCTAATTTTGTCACAAAGGAAATGCTTTAAGGAGTGGGGCATCGAATTGTTGATTAATACGGATTATAAGTATCTGCTCGCACTTCCTGGCTCTACTAATGAAATGGCAAAACGGGTGCAAACGAATAACGACCAGCCGAAATCAGTCCTACGGAGCTCACTAGGTCATACAACAGATTTAAATGGATTAAATGATATAATTTACAGCCATGGTAAGGATGGACGGTCATGCAAAGTAAAAACAGTCCCAGTCACAGAGCCCCTGCCTCATGAACCACATAAATGATGAATGAAGGTGACTTCCAGGGTCACTGGTATCGGTAAAGCAAAAACAATAGCAGATTAAGAATACCATTTAGAAGGCAACAAACAGCCAGCACATTACCAAAATTTTAACTTGATATTTAGGAAAATTGCACGGAGCAATGAATTAAGTACATCTCAAGAGTTCTGAAATCTCTTATATTTTTAGGAAATTCTCTGCTTCCAAGAAACCTGGGCAAAAGACTCTTACAATATTATAAATTATGCAACTTGGAGCAATGCTGTCACAAAGCTTTCAGAGAGGGGCCATCTATATATAAGGTGGAGTTAATGCCCTTTATTTCAACAACACTAGAAATATCTCAGTCGGAGATACCAATAGAGAGCAGCCACATATTGGTCCTGAAACTAACAAGGGCAGGCTTGGGGGGCGTGGCTTCGCGCTGATGCGAGATGGCCGCATAAGAGAGCAGCTCCGTCCCGCTAAGCCCTAAAACCGCATTATCCGACACACCTATCCGATCCCCACTCACGGGGACAGCCTCCAGAAATGCTCCGGACCCTGCCTGGCCGGTCGCCGCGGCCCCCGCTGTTCCGCGGGGCGAGCGAGACGCCTGTTAACTTTGCGGCCTGATTGTGGCGCCGATCCGGGATCTGTGGTAACGGCGCGGCCCGCGAGCCCTGTGGGCGCGAGCGGCCGTGAAGAACACGAGACACCGGGGATTGTGGCCTGGTCCTGGGGGAGCGGAGCCGGAGGTGTCGCGGTGGCAGCGCCCTCCCCCAAGTCACTCCTGGAGCAGCGGAGGCCTCGGGTGTTTCCCCCCCCCCACGGCTCCTTCAGTCTGCCGGACCTACGGGGTGAGTGGGACGCCCCGGTGCCTTTGCGGCCTTATCGAAGCACCGATCGGGTGCCCGCCGGATCAATCAACTTTGTGGGACTCCTGCATGCGGGTGGCACCGCGGCTGTGCTGCGCGGGTGGTTGTGACCTGCCTCAGGGAGCTACTGAGGCAGCTGAGGCATCGTGTGCCCCCCCTCCCCCCTGGCCCGCCCGTGTGAGCCTGAAATCTGTTGTGCCGCGCTGAACACTGGTATTGTCCCTGGAGCGGCATCGTGAACAAACTGGTGCCCCTGTGGTGCGGCGCTGAGGGGCACATAATCAAGCGCACAGCCCTTTGAGGGAGGAGGAGGTCGTGATCCGGCTGTTGCGCACGGACTCCACCGCGAGGCCTGAGGTATTGGTACCTGTGGATTTGACACTGCGGGCCCCCCCGTTCTCCACCCCCCCTTCTTTTAATCGCTCTCGAAGGACACTGCCCAAATCGGGGTGTGGTGGGGAGGGGCGAGGCCCCCGCTGGTGCTGCAGCCTACTAGAGACATCCGCAGCTTGTGTCCCCCTTGAGGGTCCGGGACGTGACCGGTGCGTCCCACGCACAGATTGAGTGGGGCGGAGCGGTGAGCTCGCAGTAAACATGAGTGGAAGGGGCACCAAGCAGTCGCAGCAAAGCAGACTGGATAAGTACACCTTTTCCAAAGCGGCTGGTCCTTCAGCCCCCTCCCGAGATGAGCCGACAGGAGACGCGGGGGACGGCCCCCCCGGCCTTTCCTTGAAGGATGTCATGGAGGCGATAGCTGGGGTTCGCACGTCGATGGAACAGAGAACGGACGCAATTGCAGTGGAGATGACTCTCCAGAGCGGACTTTGCGAAAATGAGGGAGAAGGTCCAACAGCTCCAAGTGACCACAACCAGCCTTGTCGAGGACGTCTCACAGATCCAAACCGAACTCCACAACCTGCAATCTTTCCGGAAGTATGCGGAGGACAAGCTGGACGACTACGAGGGGCGCCCCCCGGCGCAAGAACGTTCGCATTATTGTAGTGCCGGAGAAGGCGGAGGGGCAGTCGCCGGACCTCTTTGTCGAGGAACTGATACTTAAGCACCTTTGCCCTAAGGGACTGTCCAAGTTCTTCGTTGTGGAACGAGCGCACAGGGTCCCCGGGGGACGTCCGAAGCCTGGGCCCCCCCCCCCCCCCGACCTCTTCTAGCTAGGCTGCTTAACTTCCATGACCGGGACATAATTTTACAATGTGCCAGGGCAGCTCCCCCCCTCAAATATGAAAATGCAGTCATTTCCTTTTTTCCGGACTTCACTCAGGCCGTCCAGAAACAAAGAAGATCCTTCCTCGCCGTCAAGAAAAAACTCAGAGATAAAGGCCTCAAATATTCCATGCTTTTCCCAGCTAGGTTGCGAGTTGAGGCGGATGGCAAACCATGGTTCTTCGACCGTTCCGAAGATGTGGCGGACCGGTTGGAAGGCTGGAGAGAGGCAGCTGAACACAAATCCCACTGAGCCTGCTCTGGTGGGAGACCCTGACGTTCATATGGACCTACCTGGGTAATTTCACTCACATGTTTTGTTCCTGGTCCGGAGCGGCTCTGGGCCGCCCCCCTGGGGTAGCCCTGCTGGACAAGAGGTACATTGACCGCTCTATTTCTTACTGGCCCTCTTTTCACTCTGAGAGACACGGGAGGCTGTCCCCCACGGGGTTTGCTACTGTTTGACATTGCCAATTGTGGTTGGGCTGGGGGGTGGAGCACTTTCCTCTCCCCCCGCATTTAGTTACTTAGTTTTTGGGTTGGGCGACAGGCACTCTGCAAGTTATTTCATGGGTAGTTTTAGGCCCAGTGTGCAGGGGAGCAGGGAGGGGGGTGGTTGGAGTTGGGAGTGGGTGGGGGGTTTGTTTGTTCTAGTTCGTTCGGCAGCACTAGCTAAGATGGCCTTCAAAGGCAAGCTTGCACCTGGCACTACCTATGGATACGCAGTGGGATAGCAGTTTCACTTTGATGAGTTGGAACGTCAATGGGCTTGGTGACAGGGTAAAACGCACCTTAGTCCTCCAATATCTTAAACGCCACTCCCCGGATGTTGTTTTTGTTCAAGAGACATCTCGTGGGTAACTCCTGCAGGGCCTTAAACAGATGGGGGTACAAGCTGATAGTTCATTCGGGTTTCACCTCTGGGTCCAGGGGGGTGGGGATCCTTATTAAAAACGCCTTTCCTTTTCATGTACAAACGACACACACTGACGCATGGGGCAGGTACGCCACAGTGACGGGCCAGTGGGAGGGCTGCACACTCACCTTGATGTCGGTATATGTGCCACCGGGCCTGCAGACGCAAACCTTTGCTGACCTAGGGACCCAGTTGCTTTCCCTTCCCGAAGGTCTCCTACTGGTGGGAGGTGATTTAAACGCTGTTGGCTCTGGTTCCCTTGATCGACACCCCCCGCGCGACGTCGGCCCCGCACATAGGTGGCTTCCAGACTTTCTGGAATCCTTTGGTCTATCCGATGCCTGGCGAACGCTCCATCCTAGCGACATCCAGTACACATTCTTTTCAGGAGCTCATCGAAGCTTCTCTCGTATTGATTATCTCATAACTCCCGCTGCCCAAGCCGTACATATCCGTGAGATCCGACACCTCGCTCGGGGAATCTCGGATCACTCCCCAATATGGACCCGACTGGTCCTGGGAGACACGCGAGTGGGCGTTATTATGCCCATAAACCCCTGGTTTCTCCGTAACCCCTCGGTCCGCAAGGGCCTCCTGTCCGCAATCGACCTCTATTTTCAGGAGAACCGGGGCTCAGCCGACTCCCCCCTCACTTTGTGGGAAGCGTTTAAGTCTGTGATCAGGGGACAAGCCCTTTCACTAATTGCTGGAGTAAAAAAACAAAAACAAAAAGACCTCGAGGCCATTGAGAAAGATATTCTCTCCCTTGAGGACAAACCTGCCGGGGAGCTCGACTCAGAAACAACTCACCTCCTGCAGCTCAAGAGGGACGAATATAAAAGTATTGCTACCGACAGGGCTAAGAGTTGGGGTAGTGAGAGAGATGGGAGGATATATGAGTGGGGTGATAAGGCTGGGAAGCTCCTGGCCTGGTTGGACAGGAAGGAGCGGGTTAACAAGATGGTTCCGGAACTGGCCGCTGAAGAGGGGGGAGTCTGCACCGATCCCATTGACATAGTCCGTGAATTTACTGCACACTATGACAGAATTTACCAATCTACTTCCCCGTTCCTTGAAGAGGATTCTTTGGGCCTCCTTCGTGATATCCGCTTGCCCACTCTCTCTGAGGAAGACACTAAATTCCTTGATAGCGACATAACTAACGACGAAATAGCCCAGGCGATTCGGAGCTTACGTCCGGGGAAGGCGCTTGGGCCCAATGGCCTGCCCATCGAGGTTTATAAGCTGCGTCCCGACGGCCTCGCCCCGTTTCTCCGATCCATGTTTGAGGAGAGTAGACGTGTGGGTGTCCTTCCTCCGGATCAGCGGCTGGCATCCCTTGTTGTCATCCCCAAGGAAGGGAAACCCAGAAATAAATGCACCTCCTATAGACCGATCTCCCTCTTGAATGCGGAGCCCAAGATTCTTGCTAAACTCCTTGCCACACGGCTTTCTCGGGTGATAACATCTTTAGTTCACCCGGATCAGTCGGGCTTTATGCCCCACCGTAACACGGCCCTTAATTTGCGCAGGGTCCACGGAGTGTTGGGGAGAGTAGACACCGTCGAAGAGCCTGCGGTGATAGTGTCGCTAGACGCCTCCATGGCCTTTGATACCATAGAGTGGCCATACCTGCTGGCTGTCCTTGCCAAACTGGGGTTTGGACCGGTCTTTATATCATGGATTAGACTCCTGTATTCGACACCTATGGCTCAGGTGATAGTTAATAATAAGCGATCAGATCCTTTCCAGCTGCATCGTGGGACCAGACAAGGGTGCCCTTTGTCCCCCCTGCTGTTTGCCCTCGCCCTAGAGCCACTGGCGGCCTGGATCCGTGCAGACCCGATGATTCGTGGACTGCGGTGGTCGACAGGCTGGGAGGTCCGAATCTCGCTCTATGCGGATGACCTTCTCCTCTATCTAGCCTCCCCCAAAAAATCTTTAATTTGTGTGCTGGATATCTTCACGGTATTTGGCAAATATTCGGGCTATTCGATCAATTGGAGCAAGTCGTTTATATACTTGTTGGGGGGGCGCAGCCCCCTCGTTGCCTAGGAATTGTCCGATGCAGACAGTGAGGGATGGCTTCCGTTACCTTGGGATCTTTATCACCGCTGACCCTAAACTCAGATATGAACGGAACTTGGTTCCGCCCCTGCAGCGTCTTAGGAGGGATGTGTCCTGTTGGAAGACCCTGCCGCTCTTGCGGTTGGGCAGAGCGGCACTATTTAAAATGATGTCGCTGCCTCGGCTACTATACGCCTTGCAAAATTCTCCAGATCCGGTCCCAGCATGATATTTCAGAGAAATAGAGGGGTTGCAAAGAGAGCTGCTATGGGAAGGGAGGCCCAGGATAGCACTTAACAAATTGGTCCTGAACTGGTACGACGGAGGCATCAGCCTCCCTGACATTCGGAGATATTACTGGGCATCCCACCTAGCGGCTATCAATCAATGCACATATCGCCAGCCGGATGACCCAGCTTTTACCATGGACAGGTGGCTGCTGCCCGGAGGGAATTATAATAGAGCCTTGTATTCCAACCCCCGGAGACTCTCCCTTACTGGCCCTACTAAACACTCTGTTACTATTTGGCACTCCGTCAATAAAAGCCTAGGTTGGGACCGGAAGCTCACGCTGGCTACGCCTCTGTGGGACTCTGAACTGTTGGGTAACCTCTGGTCCACGAAAGGCTTTGATAAGTGGGACCTGATTGGCATATCCCGCCTGGGTGATCTCTGGGTTAGGGGTGCTATTGTCCCTTTTGCCACACTTCAACAACAGTTTGAGCTCTCCGATACGGAACTATTCTGATATATGCAGATTCGACACGCTATCACCACTGCCCTGCAGAAAGGCACAACCCCCCCAGAGTCATCACCATTGGAGGATCGTTTGCTGGACGGCTATCTTCCCCAGAAAGCGATCTCCCTCACATACAAGAAATTGATTAACAATACCCCCGACCCACTACGGCACTTACGTGAGTGCTGGGAGAGAGATGGTTTAGAGTTTGATGACGAGGAGTGGCGTGAGGCGGTTGCCTCACCTAGGGAGGTGGCCATCCCGGCACGTCTGCGTTTGGTCCAGCTCAAGATACTCCACAGAACATATATCACTGGGCCGCAACTAGTCCACATGGGGAGGAGTGACGAGGGTGATTGCAGACGCCGTTGTGGGCAAATGGGTACCTTCATCCACATAATATGGGAATGCGACCAGATACAAAAGTATTGGCGAGACATACATGAGGTGATGGGAGAGGTGCTGCATAAGACCATTCGTCCGGAGGCTAAACGAGGTCTTCTAAACATGTGGGGTCCCACTGAATTAACGAGTAGGGAGAGGCTCTGGGCTACACTGGGTGCAATGGTGGCCAAACGAGACATAGCCCGGCAGTGGGGAGCGGCTGCTCCACCTACCCTGGCCTCCTGGGAGAGGAGTCTGGATTGGTGCATGTTCAGGGAGAAGACTGTATATGTGGCACGAGGATGCCCCAGAAAGTGGTCCGCTGTGTGGTCGGGGTGGAACGCCTATAGGGGAGGAATCTGTGTGGCCCCGGTGCACTCCTCGGAGGAGGAACTACTATCCCATTGACTCAACTCAAAGGATAAATTGTCATCATTTGATTCATGTGTATTGTTTTTGCTACTGTCACCACTGTCTTATTCCACTATGACCGTATCATTGCCGATCGTTTGTGTTTTTGTTTTTCTTGTATAAAACAATAAAAAGATATTTTAAAACAAAAACAAGGGCAGGCTTTAACAATCAAGGAGTCATCTTTTATATAACATAAACATACCCCCAGATTGGATTTTTTAAGATTAGCACCCAAAAGAAACTCATAGATCACATTACAAAACTACAGAAGGAATGGGGAATGCAGCTTTGATTTTAATAAGTGAGCGCAATTACATTTTGAACCCTTTAAGCATAATCCCAGATCTGCTGAATGAATTTGATAACTTTTGGAATATTACAAACATGGTAATACCAGCTAAACCAACTGGCAAAACCAATGTAGACTTCTGGAGAAGGCTGTTTAATCTCGCTGGAGTCAATCTTAATGGTAGAATTTCTCCTGACATTCCCACATCCACCACTCACACTGCATGTGGTACGCAGAATTTGTTAGACTACACTCTGGTGTCGCAGTTTTCATTGGATTATATTTGGTCATTCAAAATCACCTGGTGGCAACAGAGTGATAATTTCCCACAAGTAATTGAATTTAATTGGACAAAGTAAATGACCAACTAGCTGCGATTGCTGGAGAAGAAGAGAACACCAGTTATCAGAAAATGAAGTGGAAGCAACATAGTGATCTGCGTTACAAGGGATGACTGGAAACAATAGGAATTCCAGCTTCACCTCTGTGACTGAGCACTGCTCACTATCGGGCTCTGCTATCTGCAGCCTGATGATAATAATGTACAGTAAACACAGCCTTCCCATAACATTGAAAAGAAAAATGTGACCCATTGCATATTTAAAAATGAACTCAAGGCTGCAAGTTACTTGAAGGTGTCTGGGAGCTTCTGGTAGCTCGCGATGGACTGGTTGGAGACACCTGACCTGGAACTTCCATTGTGTTGGGAACACATTTTAAAATCACTGGTCACAACCTGCTCTAAAGCATCAAGTCCTGAATCCTTAGATCTAAATTCCCGCACTACAGCTCAAACGGCAACATATCATATTATACCTCACTACTGAGGACGTTGAAAAGCGGATGAAGACTCTGATAAAACGGTATTCCAGGACCCACACCCAAATAGCATACATAGAAATTACAACGTTTAGAGCATTATATAGATTGGAGGGCTGGAAAGAAAAGGAAAGCCACTTTGCAAAACAATGGTAAGACATCAAAAGCTGGGTAGCAACAAATGACACCAAGAGATTTTGGGGTTGTCTCTGCAGATTGCGAAGCTGCTTTCTGTACCCTGACTATGACCAGCAATTGCACGCTGGCACGGTTCTTAATTTATCGCCCACTTGAATTGGCCTCCAAGTTCATTTCTTCATTAGCAGACATCCTGCTCTCTTTCTCGTTGCACTATACTAATCTGTTAGTGATTGGCGACCTCAACCTACATTTCGAAGATGAATCTTATTGCCTGGCCTCAACCCTTATTGAGGACCTAGACATTTTTCAGCTTTGCAACGACTCCACGCCCCTACACATATTTTAGGTCACATGTTGGGCCTAGTTTTCTCCAACTCAGCGGAGGTGATAGTTGCGGAACCCATCCCTGTTATCTGGTCTGATCATTATATCATCCCTTTTCAGTTTCCTGTGATTAGTCCCATTGCTATTCGTCAGGAAGGTGTGCAGTGTAAAACGCAGAAATGGGCGAAAGTCACTCTAAAGGGCTTTACTGATGCGCTAACGATCAATGGCTTTGCTCTAAGCAAGGGTAATGATTCGGCTAACCAGCATCTAGAAGACTGGATAACCAGGGCCCTTGATCAGATTGCACCTATGACACACCTTTTAGTGTCTCGCTCCAAGCCATCAGCAGAATGATTCAATGAGGAACTCTTGCTGCTCAAAAAGTCCTGTAAATGCTTGGAGCATTTATGGTGCAAAGATTTCAATGCGGACAGGAAAACCAAATACAATCTAGCTCTTAGGGAATATCATAAGCAAATTCGGTTTACGCGCAGTCAATTCCATGCGCAGAAGATTGAATCATCCCACAGCTCCTCGAGGGAACTTTTTTCAATTGTGAAATCCCTGTCGTCCTTGGAACATGTATCTGCACACACTACTCTGTCTCACGAGAGCTGTAAATTTGATCTTCGGCTTCTTTTTTGCCAATGTTTCTAAAATCTATGATACCTTCCCCGAGTCAGCTAGGGACACTCCGTGCCTGGAGGCCTGGTTTGATCCACCCGATTCTAAGGATGCCCTCTCTAGTTTCATCTCTCCCTCCTTAGATGAGCTTCAGACCCTTTTCACTAAAGGTCAAATCTGGGTCTCCACATGATCCAGCTCCACCCAGGATTTTTGCTCACAGGATGGAGATCATCTTACCAGGTTTGCGCGACTTGCTCAATACCTCGTTCACAATGGGTCAGTTACCTGCAAGATGAAAGCACACCAGTGTCATGCCTCTCCTAAAAAACTAGATCCAGCTCTGTCAGAAAACTTTAGGCCAATTTCTCTGCTCCCTTTCTTCTCAAAAGTAGCCAAGAAGCATGTCAATGCTCAATTGATGAGCTTCATAGAGACCAACTATCTGCTGCATGAGACTCAATCTGGGTTTCAGGCTCAATATAATACAGAGTCAGCTTTACTGTTGGCTTCTGAGTCTCTTAGACTCTGTGCAGATGGTGGTCAAATAGCGGCATTAATAATGCTTGACCTTAGCGCAGCGTTTGACACCGTATCCCATGGCCTTCTGTTAGAACAGCTATGGAATTATGGTGTCAGGGTCACAGCTGTGAGGTGGCTTGCTTCCTTCCTCCAAAAACCGCACCTTTCAGTTAGTTCAAAGGCCTTTCTCATTTGAAGTGCTGTTTCTGTTTTAGGGGGTGCTTCAGGGCTCTGCGTTGAGCCCTACGTTCTTCAATCTGTTTATGCACACCTTGGCAGATGTCATTGAGCGACACAATGTTACCATTGTGTCTTATGCCGATGACATGCAGCTTATTGTTACTCTATCTCAGGATGAGGGAGGGGCTTCAATCCAATTTAGATCCTGCCTACTTGAACTTGCATAATGGATGAACAAGAGCTGCCTCAAGCTCAATGCCAGTAAAACAGAGGTTCTTATTCTTGGCAGACAACCCTTTGTTTGGTCTTTCGTCTGGTGGCCGGAAGCATTTGGTCCTACTTCACCCCAAAGCCAAAAGGGAAGAACCTAGGGCTATAGGTTTGACGCATATTTAACATTTGACAGTCCATGGGTTGCTTAGCTGGGAAATGCTTCGGCATTCTCAATACTCTGACAAAGATCATCAGCCTTCTCCCTGTAGCAGCCAGGAAAACAATAGTCCAGGTTCTTGTCTTGTCCAGACTGGACTATTGCAATGTACCCTACATTGGCGCTACGCAGGGTAGATTAAAAAAGCTTCAGAGAGGGGGAGTGGCCAACCGTGGATCAAGATGGCCGCGTCTTGAAAGGGCTCCAGCCACCCACAGGAATAAACCCAAAATATCCACATATTAATCAGCATACCGCAAGGAAGAAATGCTAAGAAGAGGTGCGAGACGTCTTGGGGGGGCCAGCTGTGCCCTTATCTGTGCATTCTGAGGCCCTGCAGCGAACTCGGCCGCTGGGGTCTAGGTGCTGAAGTGGCGATGTTGCCGAGAGTGGATGGTGCCAGACACAGGCGGTCCTGCGGTGCTTCGCCGGGTATGGGTGGACGTCGCGAACAACGTGAATGAAGACGACGTTCGGGACAGAATTGCATCTCTGTGCGGGGCATAGGCAGAGCGATTGTGCACCCCAGTGGAACCGGCTGATGAGGAAAGGCTGAACCGGCAGCCGACGTCAGACGAGAGGCGGCCCTACAAGTAAGGACTTCGTTGAGGCCCCAGACGTGCTGGAGGCGGGCTGGTAAGTGAACACAGGGCTGGGGAAGAGCTGCTTGGCCCTGCGGAACTGACAAGGGCCAGTGGAGCTCCCTTTGTCCCACGCGACATGCAACCTATTAAGAGGACAGCACCTCCATGGAGAGAGGCCCGGCCGGAAACTTGCAGAGGCCCGGTGGGCACTGGACCCGCTTCTGGACTACGGTGGCCGGGCCTTATCTAGGTAGCCTCAGCGCTCACGTATGGCTGGATGGCAAGACTACTCTCCGATCCTGGGTGAGACACAGGCTCTCGGCACTGCATACAGTAAGAGACGGCCCGCCCTGCCCTCAACAATCTACTTCTCCTGCTAAGAGGGAGAACTATTTTGGGCCGTGCTCACAGTGATAATCCTTGTGAATCCGCGCAGGGGTTGAACTGAGTGACAATAACTACCTATTGGCGGGGGGGGCAGAAGGAAACCCGACAGGCCAAAGAGGTGTTCCCACATGCCCTCTGGTAGGTGTCAGTGAGTACGGAGCCCTACCCCCCTGTTACTACAATCAAAGTGATGTACGACCCATCAAACTAAAATGGACAAGTATGCACAACCTAAAGCTGATACGCCAACTTTGGTGGAAGAGGGTCAGCAGCCATCATCCGCGGCAGTGGGGCCCCCAACTCTGCAAGATATTATGGCGGCGATACAAGACCTTAGAATGGCCCTGGAAGGCAAAATAGATTTAGTAACAACCGAAGTTTCCCTGGTGCATGCCGATCTGCAAAATCTGGGCACTTGTGTCAAAGATGCAGAGGATTCAATAAACACATTCAAGACTGAAACAAAAACGCTAAAGGCCCAAGTCAAGGTATTGCAAGCCAACACAAGTATCCTGGAGGCCAGAATGGAAGACTTTGAGGGGCAATCGCGCCGCAATAACGTTAGCATAATCGGAGTGCCGGAGGGGGCAGAAGGCCCGACAATGGACTTATTTGTGGAAGACCTAGTCTTTAACCACCTGCACCCCGTGGACTTATTTCTCAGTTGAGCAAGCACACTGTGTACCTAGTGGTCCACCGAAACCGAGTACACCCCCACGCCCTATTGTGGCATGAACCTTCAATTACAGAGACCGGGATGCCATTTTGCAAATGTCGAGCAGTGCACCACCGCTCAAATTGGAAAATGCCACCATCACTTTGTTTCCAGACTTTACTATCCGAGTGCAGAAGTTGCGGCGCTCCTTCCTTGAAGTTAGAAAAGCAATGCGGGAACATGAAATGAAATATGCAATGCTGTTCCCAGCTAAATTGCGAGTGTTGGCAGAGGGTAAGACCGGAAAGGGCTTGGAAATGGCTTGAAGGCTGGCGAACGATCAAGGACAGGAGATCCAGCTCCCGACGGACCAAGAATGGAAGGGATCTCAGACCTTAGAGACAACAACAAGACCTGGCTGATGAGGAAATCACAGATGATGTATTCAGAACTGTGACATCTTAGAAATCCTTCATAAAGGGCGTAAATGGTTGAATCGCCAAAGAGAGGGATAACTGGTTCTCTCCATGACTACATGACCCGCTGAGAGGGTGGGGTGGGCGGGCCACTCCCCCCCCTCTGCCTGCTGTGGGTAATCTTTCCTGCATGAACACTAAGAACTCTACTGCAAGATTGACTGACAACTAAGTGGTAACAGATTATACTTGTTATATATGGAGGGAGTGGTGGGATGACATTATAACGAGTCCACATACCCCTACAATAGATTACAAGGGTTGGGATAAAAGGCATTCTGCAAAGTTGGGGGGGTGGGCAGTTCTGAGTCCGCCATGCAGGGAGGCAGGAATGGGGCGCTGCAATGCAGGTTTGTATATTGTTCGTATGTTTTTAAAAAGAGAGTTTGTAGTAGCAATGACAATCTCTTGAAGATGCAGTGTCCACTTGGGCCCCGATATTATACCCAGGCCTCACTTAAGGACAGCCGCAGAGTTGTGGATTCCCCCCGCTAGTTCTTTCTGCCAGATGGCTGGGGAGCCTCCGCATGGATCGGGCTTCTGCCCCGGTGACTCCTCCTTTATACCTCAGGGCCGAAATAGTAGTGGATGATCTCGATCCCGCGAGGAGTGCCCACTGATTATACCGGATGAATACTAAACTGTCGTCACTAAGCTTTAGAATCCTCTCCTGGAATGTAAACATCCTAGAAGATAAAAGAGGCGTGGTCCTGTAGTATCTGAAAAGGCACTCTCCTGATGTAGTCCTCCTGCAGGAGACGCACCTCCAGGGGACAACTTACTGTGCGTTGAATAGATGGGGATACAAGATGGTGGCCCATGCTGGTTACACGCCGGGGCATAGAGGGGTAGGCATACTTCTACATAATTCTTTCCCTTACATTATACAACACATCACACATGACACCCATGGACGCTTCCTGGCACACATGGGACACTGGGAGGACCAATTGGTTAACTTAATTTTACTCTATATACCCCCGAGATACATGCTTCGGCGCTTTCGGACCTGGGCACTCTCCTTCTCTGTCTCCCAGAGGGTGAACTGTTAACTGGGGGTGACTGTAATGCTGCACTTTGCGAAAGTATCGACCGCTGGTCCTCACATCAGGGGGAAGCCTCCAGTAGAGCCCTGGCTGATTACCTATCTGCAGTGGGCCTGGCAGATGCGTGACGAGTCCTCAACCCCACCACCCGTCAATACGCCTTTCACTCGTGAGCACACGGCATCCTATCCCGCATAGAGTACATATTCGCTTTGGCTTGTCAGTTTCCTTCTTTCAGAGAGCCACAGCATCTCATGCGAGGTATTTCCGATCACTCCCCAGTGTTCGCAACATATGGAAGGAGGTCTCTGGATCAGAGACGTATGATGGTACTCAATCCCTGGTATCTTAAGGTGCCTCAAATACGAACGTAGTAACAGAAAAGTGGGGAACCCAATACACCCTTGGAGGCTTGGGCAGATAGACTAATAATAGGTAAAGCTGCCTTCAAGGGATTTCATTAGCTACTCTTAGTCAAATTTTATACAAAAATAATAACTTGTGCGTTAAGCCCCAATTAGTAGCTAACCATTGAACAATCAATACATCAATGAGGTTATTCAAAACATAAATATTCAATAGCAGAAAGTTTACAAACACAGGTATATCTTTTTTTCAAAGGTACACAATTTTTAATGTAAACAGAACTAAAAAGGGTACATTCAAATGCAACAAAACACCATGATAGAGGATATATAAAACAACCTGCAGATCATAGGTGTAAACATCTATTCCAAATGAGAATGAGAAAGGAAATGAATCTGAAACAACAGAAAACAGTTCCTAAAAAGCAACAAATGCTAGGGAAGTAGATGTGTCAGTCGACGTTTTGGTCTGTTGTGGCTGATTTGTCCGTCAGACCATCTTCAGGACATGGAGTCAATTGTTAAAAAAGTCCCTTCAATCTAGTTCAGTATTCAATTAGAGCCAGATGAGTCAAAATTTAAAAACACCGAGAGGGCCTTACGAATGGGCTCCTCTAGGTATATGAACTATAACGGAAAAGCAGTGACCACTGTCCAGTTTAAATGTTAGAGAAGGTGCCTATCAGTGCACACTGTTAACTATACCGGAAGAGCAGTAGTCTCTATCCGAGTAAATTAGAAGGCACAGCTCTGTAGAATCAAGTCGGTGATCGATGAGTCGTAGTCTCACACTCATCCCGCTTTCAGAAACCCGACGGCATGAAAGCGGGATGCGTGTGAGACTACGACTCATCGATCACCGACTTGATTCTACAGAGCTGTGCCTGAAGATGGTCTGACGGACAAATCAGCCACAACAGACCGAAATGTCGAGTGACATCTACTTCCCTAGCATTTGTTGCTTTTTAGGAACTGTTTTCTGTTGTTTCAGATTCATTTCCTTTCTCATTCTCATTTGGAATAGATGTTTACACCTATGATCTGCAGGTTGTTTTATATATCCTCTATCATGGTGTTTTGTTGCATTTGAATGTACCCTTTTTTAATTCTGTTTACATTAAAAATTGTGTACCTTTGAAAAAAGATATACCCGTGTTTGTAAATTTTCTGCTATTTAATATTTATGTTTTGAATAACCTCATTGATGTATTGATTGTTCAATGGTTAGCTACCAATTGGGGCTTAACGCACAAGTTATTATTTTTGTATAAAATTTGAGAAAGAGTAGCTAATCAAATACGAACGGGCCTTCAAGAAGGCATCGATCACTATTTTACAGAAAATCAGGGAACTGTAGACTTGGCTGTGGGAGGCATTTAAGGTGATGATAAGGGGCCAGGGTATTTCCCTGACCGCGGGTCATAACAAGGAAATGAAAGTCAAGCAAGTATCTCTGGTGCGGGAGATTCAGGAGTTAGAGGCCTGCTTTATGCCGGATGACCATGAGGTGGTGCGCCACTACTTGGCAGTTAAACGCAAAGAATACAAAGATGTTGTAGAGGAGGTGGCCAGATACTGGGCAACCCAACATCATCTTTATGAAGTAGAAGATAGGGCGGGCAAACTCCTGGCATGGTTGGACAAAAGAGAGGTGATGTCGAGATGAGTGTTTGAGGTGCTCAATGAGGAGGGAATCCGAGTCAGAGATAGAGATTAGCGGATGCTTTTTTGGACTATTACACAAAACTATACGCCCATCCTCAACGAGTACCACAGACGAGACACGGAAACTATTATCTGACATCCACATGCCACACCTTAAACCGGCTGACAGAGACCTCCTTGAGCAATACCTTACTGATAGTGAGGTTTCGCAGGTCATCCGGGCACTAAACTCAGGAAAGGCTGGAGACCCGAATGGCTGACCTATTGAACTATACCAGCTCACCGCGGCAAATTCCTTTTGCGCATGAAAGTCGAGAAGTAGGGACGCTACCGGGAGATCAGAGATTAGCTAATAGTGTAGTAATCCATAAAGCCCGTAAACCGCCTGATCTCTGTGCATCCAATAGACCGATCTCACTTTTAAATGCAGAGGTAAAAACTTTAGCTAAACTATTGGTGATTCGATTGACTGAGGTCATAGGAACGCTGGTCCACCCAGACCAACCTGGCTTTATGCCAGGTAGAATACTGCACTTAATCTGAGACGCCTGCATGGAGTGCTGGGCCGAGCTGTCAATATCCAAGAGGAGGCTGTGGTAGTATCATTGGATGCACAGATGGCCTTCGATACAGTGTAAGGGCCTTTATGTATACAGTTTTGGAGTAGCAGGGATTCGGACTACGTTTTTTTCCTGGATTTGGTTTTTATATACAAACCCGCTGGCTCAGGTGACTGTGAACGGGGGCACATCAGCGACCTTCCAGCTGCAGTAAGGCACGAAGCAAAGCTGCCCGCTTTCCCCATTGATTTTTGCCTTGGTGCTAGAACTGCTGGCGGTTTGGATAAGGGGAGACCCACTAATTAGAGGGTTAAAATGGTCCGTAGATTGGGAAGATAGAATCCCCTTCTATGCGGACAATATCTTGCTATATGTGGCAAGCCCGTACACTACACTACACAGAATACTTCACATATTTGACTTGTATTATAAATACTCTGGGTATACTATAAATTGGGATAAATTGTTAATTTATGTACTCCATGGAGATACCCCACACCTCCCCAGGAAATGTACAGCACAGGTGGTGATGGAGGGGTTCCGTTACCTGGTTATTTTTGTCACTAGAGACCCTGATGTCTTTTACAAACACAATCTAGAGCCCCCATTGAGATGTCTGCAAGAGGATGTTCAGCACTGGACAGCCCTACCCCTGTCCCTATTGGGAAAAGCGGCACTGTTTAAAATGATGGCCCTGCCCGCTTTCTCTACATACTTCATAACACACCATATCAGGTACCCCCCTCATACTTCCATGCGGTTGACACTGTTGATCGTACACTCCTCTGGGATGAGGGAACCCCCAGGATATCTATACCAAAACTGACAAGAAGCTGGTACGATGGTGGAATAGCACTTGCAGCCCTTCAAAAATACTTTTGGGCAGCCCAGCTCACAACGGTAAACACTGGGCTCACCTACCTCATAAGGAACCTGCGTACAGAATGGACTGGCGAAATATGCAACCGGGGGGCTACCTTACAGCCATCTATGGGGGAAACGATACAAGTCACTGCCCAACCCGACTTCCGTGACGATTCAGATATGGCACACTACGTTGGCGGCACTGTGATGGCGGGGTAAAATCACTCGTGCTACCCCGCTATGGAACACAGCACAGCTGGGTATATTGGCCGAGCAACAGGGCTTTGATAAATGGGACCTAATAGGCCTTTCACATATATAGGGGATCTATGGGCAAGGGGGGACATGATGTCCTTTGGAGACTTACAAAGACCGACTGGCACACACGGAGGCATACAGCTACCTCCAGATCAATCATGCATTACGTGGGGCACTACCAAAGGGGGAGGAGCTCCCTGAATCCTCTCCATTAGAGGATAGACTGCTTGATGAATATATGCATAAAAAGGCAATTTCCCTCACTTATCATAAAATCCTAACTAATTCCCCTGAACGTTTGACGCATCTACGTGAAAGCTAGGTGGAGGACCTGGGACAGTTGGAAGATGATGAATGGCAGGAGGCAATGGCATTCCCTAAAGAGGTGGCTATCCGCTCCCGTTTTCGACTAATACAACTTAATATCTTACATAGATCCTACTATGCCTGTACAACGCTGGTCAAGATAGGCAGGGCTGAGTCGGCGTTGTGCCCCAGAGAGTGTGGTCAGGAGGGCACATTTTTTCACATGTTGTGGGATTGCAAGGTACTCCAGGTTTACTGGGATGCAGTGATGTCCTGTATCATGACAGTGTGTAGAGGGAAAATGACGATTTCAGCAAGGTGGGGCCTATTAAATATATGGGAGCCAACAAACCTAAAGAGTAAATATCGTCTCTGGGTGACACTGGGCTTCATGGTGGCCAAGCGTAACATAGCTAAGATGTGGAGAGCTATGTTACGCTTGACCCCGACACTGAGGGAATGGAAAGCAGATATGGACTGGGACTGGCGTATGCAAGCAGAGAGGGTGGTCTATGAGGGCAGAGGATGTCCACATAAATGGACGAAAGTTTGGGGAAAGTGGAATGAATATAGGGGAATGCTATGCGCACCTTTTAATAGAGTCAACCTGATGGAGCGGTCTTAAAGAACGTTGCATAAATGGGTTTAAAAATGTTGCAATGTTGGAGAGGTCTGGATACTTGAAATATATGAGAAATATATGGGGCTCACCCACTGTTATAATGCGTCTCAATACCATGTAACATGAGATGTGCTGTCATCAGAGCATTATGTTTACTCATTATAATAAACAAGAGTTAAAAAAAATGCTTCAGAGGGTACACAATGCAGCAGCACGCTTATTGTTGAACCTCCAGAGACGGGCATACTCTGGCCCCGCCCTTGCCAAACTGCACTGGCTTCCGCTTAGCAAAAGAATATCCTTTAAAGCCATATGCCTATGCCATAACATTTTAAATGGTAAAGGTCCCTGTTATCTCTTCCTTCTGGTGAGACCTTATCAGCCCAGCTGAAGACTTAGGTCAACTGGTACCACACTCGCTGCGGTCCTCATCATGAAAATAGCATGCATGGGTGGCTGTTCTTTTATTTTCGAGCCTCTAGGTTGTGGAACACCCTGCCCCTTCATCTGAGGCAAGAACTCTCAGAAACAACCTTCTGGAAGAATCTCAAAACATGGTTGTTTAGACTGACCTAAAGCTTCATTGCTCAAAGATGCCGCACTATCCTGACCCATCTGATATGTTTTTAACTTAGTCTCTTAGTTATGTGTTTTTTTCCCTTTCAGATAGTGATTTTCTACTCTCTATTAGGCTCTTGGAGGGCAATCCAGCACAGGGATGCTCCAGTTAAAGTAACCAGGCGCTTTATAAGATGTATTATTATTAATTATTATTATTATTATTATAAGGGCCTTGGACCAAGCCTCACTAGTAGCTAATACAATAGAGGCATCAACCTGGAGAACACATTTGTCTGATTTATACTTTGACCAAAGGGCCTCTCCAGTAATAGAATTGATACAACAGCTGAGATATCCCTCCAGCCCACTGTAACATCTGTTAGGGCATGGAGGAATCCAGGCGTGGAGGCAACCGTAAGTACGTCCACAGGAAATGGGGATTTAACTCTTAGCCACAAAGATGAAGACAAACCAGAGCATCTAAATGAATCAAAATTAATAAGTGCATCCGATACTTAGACACCATAGGTGTCAACAAGCAATTCCAAGGAGGGGGCCAGGGATCATTAAGGCGATAGTGCTTCATCCACAAGCATTACTGAGGACAGAATACTGGAGATCTTGACATCACTAAGGTCAAACAGTGCCCCTGGCCCAAATGGTGTCCTTATATCAGTTTTTAAATCTGACATTGAAAAATGGGATAAATGCTTGTGTCATCTTTTCACGAGTTTGATAAACACATAAATGATACCGGATTCCTAGAGGGGCTCAATTTTACAAACCATATACAAAAAGGGAAGCATAAGTGATACTAAGAATTGCAGAACAATTGCATCTCTAGACAGGGATGCTAAATTATTATCCAAAATCCCCCTTATGGAATTTGAGGATTGGGTCTCAACAAAAAAAAATATATATATTACCCGTTCAGCAGACAGGTTTTAGGAAAGGTCCAGAGACAATGGACAATATTTTAGCCATAAATGTATTTGTCCAAAACACTTTGCTATAAGAACTGCATTGTATGCATGTTACCTGGATTACAGTGTGTCGCTTGACAGGGTGAACAGAGCCATCTTATGGGGAAAAATATTATCAAGTTAGGGAATTTCAACACCATTGTTTAAGGCAATCATAATACTTTATATAGACACATGGGTGAAAATGAAGATTCAGTTGTGGGGAACAATTACGAAGAAAGTTTACATGAACCAGATCTGAAGCAGGGATGAGTTCTGACCCCCCCCTATTATTTAATCTTTATACAGCAGATATGGTCTGAACCCTTCAGAAAGAAAGAATTTTCCCCAAAAAACTAGGCTATGTCCACATTCCTACCTTGCGATACTGTGTTATTGGATCATTCTCCAATTGGTCTTCAAAGAGCCCTGAGCTGTCTCCATGGCTATAATGCTAACAATAATCCTATAATAAATGTAAGCAAAAAAAAAATAGTTCAGTATGGAAAAAAGAGCAAATTTGTTTGGAGAATAGGTGGAGAAAGGGTGGAACAGTGGAATGCCTAACATTACTTGGGAGTTTGGCAAGACGAGAAGCTTAGTCATCATCATCAACCGACTTTATTTCGAATTGAGACAATGCATAAAAGTATACAATAAAAAAAAAAAAATTCATTGCAATTAAAATTACATTTAAAATCCATTAAAAAAGATCCAATAAAATGATAAATACAGTACAAGAGCCAGTGGGTTTAAAAACATCAGATTAAGACAAGGATATAACAGCAATCTTGTGTTCGAGCAGGTACATCGATAAAACAGCAGACTTAAGAAGTGACAGATGTTGTACTATGCACCTTACGGGTTCTCAGGGCGGCCAGAAAAAAGGAAGCAAGAACGTAACAAACTAATGGCGTTTCTAATCGATAAAATGTGGACATGGCTAAGCCTGACGTGCGCAGTGAGAATTTCTTTAAAAGTGGGATAGTAAAAATCTTTCTCTCTAGAGCGTACAGGGGGCAGAAGAATAAGAAGTGAAAGGTTGATTGGGGTGCCATGTTGTTACACAGACAAGGCGGTAAATTGCTTACAGAAAATGTATTATTAGGGTGACCCAGCATTAACGGAATTAAATTCAGTCGAAATCTTGACAAAATAAAACGTTGCTGGTTGTTCTCAACAAACTCTAAATAAGAGAGAGAATGATTTAATATCTGCGGTATATTATCATAAAATTTTACAGAGTATTTCTCTCTATGACCTTCCCACCTATCCCGAATCGCTTTATTTAGGAAAATGTCCTTTAATCTAGATTTAGGAAAATGTTCACAGAGGGTCGTATAAAAAGACCAGTCCTAGGATGGTTACATTTTTCCTGACATACGCTAGCCAAGGGATTTTATTAACATGGTCCAGGTTCAGGATATCAAGCAGGATTTTCTGGTTTAGACCCACTGTGCCCCTCTTCCATACTGAAAGCCAAAAGGAAAGAGGCGCAAATTTGATGGCATCAGTAATGAATGGCAAACCAATTTCTTTATGTGCGATGAAATTATTACAAGAAGGTGGGACTGACAGCAACCTTTTAATAAATTTGTCCTCAATGACTTGAAGTGAAGTCACGTTAGTTAATCCCCAAATTGCTGCCCCATATGTAGCAATTGAATGTGTTTTTGCCCGATAGATTTTTAGCATTTCTACAACTGGTTTGCAGCCCAATTTTTTGGAGAATCTAAAAATTGCTGCGATGCTTTGGGCCATTAGGTTTGCACGCCTTCCAATTTTGTTTTATATTAAAAAATATCCCCAAATAATTGAAATGTTCCACCTGTTCAATCTTTTCACCCTCTGAGTAATATCTCATTGTCTTCTTTCTGGCCCGCCCATTGCCATGATAAAAGTTTTGGCTTTATTTACATGTAGGTCTAAATTACGCATAAAGACTGTATATTGTCCGATCAGATTTTGAAGGGCCATGGGAGTCCTAGTCAATAAGACTGCGTCGTCTGCGTAAAGGTGGATAGGGAGGGGAGACAACTGGACCTGTGGAGTGTCTTTTGAGCTTTTAATCAAGGCATCATTTAGGGTGTTGGTATATAGAGCAAACAAAAAGGGGGTCAGAACACATCCTTGTCTGACACCCCTTTCAATTTTAAAGGGTTTAGTGCATTTACCATGCAAACCAAAGCGCACTGAAGCGGTGGCATCCCTATAAAGCTCTCTTATAAAGTTAATGATGGCATTGTCTATTCCCATATCCATCAAAATGAGCCAAAGTTTGTTATGCACCACACAGTCAAAGGCCTTTGATAAGTCCATGAAAGCCATATAAAGACTGGCATCTTTTACCATAGTATATTTGCTTGCGATTAGTGACAAATTAAGGCACTGATCAACGGTGCCCCTCCCCTGGCGAAACTCGTACTGCACTTCCATAAGGATGTTCTTTTCCTTTGCCCATGCTTCTAGTTTATTTAATAGAAGCCTGCCCATACGTTTTGCTGTACTATCAAGCAAGGAGATGGGACAATAGTTTGCTGGCATAGAGGCGTACCCTTTTTTATAAATTGGAATTATGACAGAGTTTTTCCAAGATGGAGGGGGACCTGTCTTGGCTATCGCATTAAATGCCACTGTTAAAAGAGGGGACCAGAAGGGAATATCAGCCAGAAAGATATCCAAGGGGACCCCATCCGGCCCAGGAGCCTTCCTCAAGGAAGATTGTAGCAGTGCCAATTCGAGATCATCTAGCTCGAAAGAAAGGCAATTAGAGGCCTCTGTACCGGGGGGAACATCAACACTAACAAGATCCCCTCTGTTCTTAAAAATTTCATGAAAATATCTAACCCAGGAGTCTTCATCAATATGGACCTCGAGGGAGGGTCCATCGTTATCTTTCAGAAAAGGTGCATTAATAACTTTCCAAAAAACGGTGCTGTCTCGGAGGGCTGAGGCTTGTTTTAAATTATCCCAGGCCTCTGATTTAAGGTGCCTCAACCTACTATCCCTAGTTAATTTGTATATTTTCCTTAAAGTGCGAACCTCCTCTTGGTTTCTGGGAGAGGTTTGGAGGGCCTTGCATAAGTTTGCGGAGGCCAGGGAACAATTCTTATCAAACCACCTATACGGTGCACTATCTCTAGCTGGTATCGACCGAAAAAGCTGTGATTTAAAGTAATGCAGTAATTTACAAAACGCTTCAGTTACCAGTGCTTGATTTGAGAAAGGGTCCAAGCAGTTTTTAATATCCTCCCGGCTGAACGCTATAAAATTTGAGAAGAGACTAGCTGCATCGACCTTGTCCCATTTTAGTATAAAACCATTATTTCTAGCTAAGATCGGTTTAGGGATTCTAGTTTTATTACGGATTTTAGAATCCTGCCACCTAATAGCACAGGGAAGCATGGCATGGTCACTAAATTCGGTAACATATGGCTGTGACTTAGTTAAGTATGAACTAAAGAACTCAGAGGAAATAATAAAGCTTAGTCACAAAGCCCATCTAGCCGCAATGAGGATTCATGTAAGACATTTGCAAATAAATTTGCGTAAATTGTATTTCAACCTCCAAAGCCCACACAGCTCTTCGATCTTAGAGGTAATTAGAGCTAACTGTTACCAGCAACCTATGGATCTCCCACCTATGGGGCATAACTAAACTCCGGCCTTGATAAGATTTGTTCTGCTGCTATCCGAGCAATTTTTGGCCTTCCCAGTAGTACTCCATTCTCACAACTCTTTTTTAGAATGAAGTTTTATCAATCTGAGCTCAACAGCAGATCTGCAGTTCCTGAAGTATTGCTTTATATTGAAGGGTTCAGAGATAGGTTCCTTAAAGAACCACATCTGAAAGGAATTAATCACTAACTTCAAAACACATCCTCAGAATGGTTTCTTAAATCCACAAAGAATATTAACCACATGGAACTTGATGGAAGTGTGACAAGAGGAAACAAGTTACAGACCATTCAACACCACAGTTCAGTAACCCACACGGGTGATTTACTACTTCGGTCCTACTCCTCATCAAGTGTTTAGAGTTATATGAGGATGAGGTTATAAACAAGTAACAAGAGTCAGCTATATAAGACTGAGGTTTTTATTGGTTACACGTGCACCCCCGAAGTATGATCAATATAAGATAAAAAACTGGAATTGCAATTGTTGTAGAGGTTGTGGCAACTCAACTGAGTCACCAGAACACATAAAATGTATATATTATGGTGATCTCTGTATCTGCTGCAGTATGTATTATGTCTCTGCTTTCTTAAATTGGGCGTTTGTGCAATCAAAAGTGCTGCTGTTGAATGCCTGCAGGGTACAGATTGTCAACTTACCTGAAGGCTAACCAAATTTCTAGCTCTGGCATTTGGACAAAAACAAAAGTCGACAGCACTCTTGTGAATTGTCTGGAAAGATAACCTCTTAGGCATGGATGTATAATTGTCTGATTCAAGCCACTGACTCTGGGCTGCCATTTGTATTGCTTTGCTTATACACACAAATTCGTTGCCCAGGAATTTTATGAACATCTGTCGGGGTCAGATCGCCAAATCAAGTGGAAGCTATATAAACATTTTGATCTGGGTGCTAGTAAGCCGTACAATTACAAATGTGGACAGTATTTTGAGAAGGGTCCGGACAAGATAAATCCTCAGGGATGGGCACTGGCTCCAGCTTTCGGTCAATGGTCAGTTATACATAAGCAATTAATTTGATGTGGTCTTATTCGCAGGTTAATTACATCCCTAGTTCCAATAGCTAATATTTACTGCACCTACACTTTATTTCCAGTTGGCCCAGAATCCTATACAAAGATATTTGCTGGGAAATCAGACATTTGGTCATGAAGTCATGAAGTGTGAATATTTTGTCCTACACACAATCAATATTGCATGTGCTTTTTATTCTTTTCCAGTCTTAACTTTTACAAATAGACCGAATTTGAGTTTTGAACTAGAGGGGTTATGTTGATTTAGGAATCAATTTCGAGTTTTATGCTGTCTTTTTTATTTGTTATTTTTCAGTTGTTAGTTTTTAGCTTTTTAATATGCTAATAATGTGAAAGTGTGGCTTATTGAATCGAACAAATAACGCAAACTCTTTTTGGGCTGTAGTAACTTTACACTCATAAATTTGTCTCAACCCTCTGTTTCAGTGGGTGGAGACACATAAGTCTACACTTTGTAGTAACTTTACATTAGTAATTGATGAATATCTGAATGTAGTAGTTACTCAAAAGTGTACAAGTAAACTTACACGTGTAGATTTACTCATGTGTAAGTTTACCTTTGAAAATAGGCCCCATTGTGAATAGCAGGACATGACTTGGAATTACCCAAATGACTGTGACTACCACTTCTATGGCTCTGAAAATTAAGTGCCTGATTTAGATCTTGGTGGACAGGTTACTACGTTACAACGGTGAAGGATATCCTGTACACCGAAATATAAATCCCATTATATCCTATGGGATTTATGTATTGGCGGTCGGGATATCTATCACCATTGGGACGGAGTAATACATTTATCAAGATGTAAATCAGGCCCTACGTTTTTTGTCCCACCTGTCCAATCTACACACCAGAAAGGTCATCATCAAAGGTAAGTAACATTTTCTTTTCATGGATACTTGTTCCTCACCTTTGAACAAATTCTAAAGCAATACCCCCTAGGAGGTGGGTCTGAAATAAATTCAAATAAGCAAATCCTGCAGGACTAAGCGAGCGAAGTAACCATCTCTTCTAGCCTCAGAATCCAAACCATACTTCTTGACAAAGGTGCGGAGGGAAGCCCACATTGCCGTTTTACATTTGTCTATCACCGGCTCTCCTCTAGCCAACGCTTCCGTAGAAGACTTTACCCTGGTGGAAGGGGATCATATTCCCCTAGCGGTTCTTTCTTCACCTGTGCGTAGGAGATCTTGATGCACATTTTTTTTGTGTATCAATTATTTTATTGATACAATTAAGAATTGAGAAATAACAGCAAATACAGTGAAATGCAAGTCCAGCTTATACCCATCAAAAGATACAAATGTTGATTGTGATACATGCACCACTAGCAAGCAATACTTACATATAATATTTAAGAGAGGTAGAAAAGGAAGAGATGGATGAGAGAATAAGCTATAGAAGGAAGAAAGTAAAGAGAGGAAGGGAAGAAGGCCAGTGAGAAAAAGAAGGGAAGAAAGACGGGAACTACAAAGTAGGGAAGAAAGAGAGGGGAGGGAGGTGTAGTCAGTACAATGATGGTAATGAGGAAGAATCAAGCGTCTAAGCAAATTAGGGGGGGCATTTTGCAAAAAGGGGGACCATATAAGAAGAAAAATAACTGCTTTGTCTATATGATGCAGTCTTGTACATCTCCGCAAGCCATTTCTCATGTGAAGGCAACTGTGGAGAGAGCCAATGTCACAAAATTCAGATTTTGGCAGCTGTAATGGCAGTGACGAGCAATCGACGAGCATGGTGGGTCAATTTGGGAATGTCCGATAAGTCATGGAGGAGAATTAAGGGGTCTGGAAGTGGTGAGGGCAAATCCATAGATTCCTGGACCGTAGACTCTACTGCCGTCCAGAAGGGGTGTATGGTGGGACAATCCAGCAAAATATGGACAATATCACAAGGTGCATGATCACATTGCCAACAGGCAGAATGAGGGAGCAGCCCAGCAGCCTGGAACCACGCTGGGGTCCAGTGCCAGCCCTGAAGAATCTTAAAAATACTGAGTATCATCAATTCATCACGGACTCCTCATTCTAGGGCCTCCAAAAGTTTGTCCATTCTTCTTCATAGTCCACCTACAGACGAGCCTGCCAGGTCATCCTGAGGCTAGCCAATTGTGTCCGAGAGTAAAGATGATGAATCAAGAGGTTATATATCCATACATCACACCTTTAAACGGCCCCAAGTCACATTAATATCCAGTGAGAAAGTGTTCTCTTTTGTACTGTCATGCCTTTTTTGTTGCCCTTGTACCCAATAAAGAGCTGGTTGACAGACCTGGTTTCTTTCATGAGGCTAATGTAATAACTGATCTCATGCCTGGAGGCCAGCCTAAGCAGCCATTCCTCCTTCTTGGTAGGGTAGGACGGAGGATAGAAGGTGGGTATGGTCATACATTGCCCCAGATCGAAAGGAGATAGCACTTTAGGCAGAAAAGCCACCTTAGTTTGCAGTACAATCTTATTTGAGAAGAAGCACATGAAGGACAGGCCTAACACACAAGGCCTTAAGCTCGCTAATGCGATGAGCTGAGGGTTACGGCAAGTTATAATACAGCTTTAAAAGTGACTAGTCGTAAATTTCAACTGCGTAGGTTCTCAAACGAAGCATCCATCAAGACAGTCAAAACTAACTTCAAGCCCTATTGTGGCATGCAAATGGAAGCGACAGAAACATGTACGTCAAACCCATTAAAAATCTGACAATCACCCGTTATTTGAACTAGAAAGTTTTTATTGAAGTCATAAAAAGGGTGCCAAAGCTGCAATATACCCTTTGACTGTACCAACTACACAGCCTTGCTAGACAATGCAAACTGAAGAATTTGCCTGCTTGAGGACCATTTCACAAATGTATCCATGTCCCTGAATAGTCAGACATATTTGAGGGGTGACAAACTGACAGGATCACGTCAATGGTCTTCTGTGGAAGAGGAAAAGAAATCAGATGACCCGCTCATTCTCCATGCATGAAGGTGTAATTCCTGGAGATTGGGGTGCAGGACTTGGCCCCTTGATTGGATGAGAAGGTCCACTCTGTGGACATGACGTACAGGAGCACACTGGGAAAGGTGAAGAATGTCTGTGTACCACACCATTCTCAGCAATCCTAGGTAATGAGAATGGGTAGTGATGAGAAGGGGTTGGGCCCGGTCCTGCTGAATCTTCCCCAAAACCAACCAAGGGCATGAGAAGACACTTATAGCAAAGTGAAAACTTCCACTACAACTGAAATGAGTCCTCTCAGACTCCCTGTGTTGGATGCTGCAGTGTACGGAACGTTAGACAATGGGCGTTGTTAAGGCAAAAATATCTACCTGAGGCGTACCTCACAGGGCAAAGATGTCATGAACCACCACCAGGTGGAGACGCCCGTCATCATGTTCTGCCAGCATGATTTCAACTGAGGCTGTCTTCTAGGTTGTTAAATAAACCCGCCTGATGGTTGGCTACCATACACATCCCCTCTTGGTGCACCTAAGTTCAGAGCCTCAGTGCTTTGCAGCAGAAAAAGTGAGACTACACACATATCACTTTGCAGTTGTTTTGTCCATCAAGATCTGATGGCCTGACTGAGAACTGATTGAAGGAAGGCCACAAGTGCCAGTCAGATCGCCCTGAGTTCCAGCAGATTGTACAATTTCTGCTCTTCTGGTGACCCAGGGCTCCTTATCTCCAGTTCCTCAAGATGCGCGACCCACTCTAAAGGGGAAATGTCCACAACTACTGTGGTCAGAGGTCAAACTTCAGGAGCCTGAGGTCTAGGACCAGACAAAGACCTCCATCCTTCTTGAGAACCATCAAGTACTGCTAGTATCTCCCCTACCCAATTTTCTTCTCTGGCACCATTTTCCACTGTACCGTTCTGCAGCAGGACTGCCACCTCCTGCTGCAGGATGTGTTAATGGTCCTCAGTAAAAAGGGAACACGGATGAGGGACACGGATGAAACTGCTGGACGGGTAGGGTATTTCCCTTTGATGCAATCTGCAGAATCCACTGGTGTGAAGTTATGCCCTTCAAGGCGTGCAAAAAAGAGGATACTTGTCCTCCCACTGGCATAATGTGCTCCTTTATAGATGAACTGCTGCAATCTCCCTGGTAGTGCGGGGGAGGAGGAGGAAGGTTCAACCGGTCAACTGTGTCTGTTGCCTTTGCTCATGTATTGTCGATCAAGGGGGTTTTGCTGTCGCTGTCCAGCCAGGGTGAACTGTTGCTACTTCAGTTGAAAACCCCTGCCAAGGGCTTTGGGTCTGTGAAAGGACTGAAAGTCCTTTGTTGATGCCTGCAGCACTAATGAGCTTGCAATGGCTCTACGTTCCTTGAACCATTCTAGTGCTTCATTCGCTTTTTAACAAAAGAGGCACTCACCATCAAAGGGCATATCCACAAGTGTTTTCAGAACATTTGCTGAGAAATTAGTTGAGTGCAGGCAGGCACATCATCGTATTGCCACAGAAGAAATCGTAGCTCTTGCAACAACACCATCAGCTGTATCCAGGCCTGCCCTCATTATATGGCGGGGAGCATCCTGCCCACCAAGGACCACCTCCGCAAAGTGGCCCCTGAGATCCTCACATATGAAGGGGAGCACCATCGCTGCTATTTCCCAGGAGGCGTACAAGTAGAATCCCAATAAACAAGTCACATTCATGGAATGGAGTGGTTTTCTTTCCCACTCCCTCAAGCTTTTTCAATGCCCTGCATAGAGGGTGGGTAGGAAAGGCTCCTGGGTTCAACTTTGTTGTGGAGGAGCCCAATCAAGATGACCGCTAGAGCTCCGGAGCGACAACCGCACAATTCCACAGGAATCTTGTGTGGGAATCCCGCAACTGCCAAGAACTACGCCCGGCGAGGCAGCGGAATGCCCCGCGACTAAAGAAACGCGGCCGAGTTGTGGAATTTTGCCTGCTGGAACGAGAACGGCACCTTGCCCGAAGTGGACGCTGAGCCCAAAACGGCGGCCGCAAAATAAATACCCGAGCAGCCGTGAATCAGTACTTGGCCCGCTATTGTGATGCAAAAGAGGAAATAGCAGTGATAGCTCCGCAGGACCGGGGCCCCTAACGAGAGAAAGACATTTCGATGAGTGACGGAGGTGAATCCGTAAGACAGCCCGGCAAGTACTGCATTAGTGACGCACAGCAGGAGTTGCAGGCGCTGCGGCGGTACACAAAATGGTGCCGTTCTACTGCGGCCGCCGACCTTGAATATCGGTAGAGATGAAAAGGCTGAGTGCTATCGGTGACAGGACAGGGAGTGAGGGCAAACAGCCGGAGGAATGATAGAAATGCATGCTCTTACAGTTGGATAATTTGACATCAGGGCCATAATACGAGCATCATCGCGAAGACAGCAGCCGCCTTTAAAGGGGAGTCGGTTTGCGGCGGAGGGGGTGAGTGCGGATGCTGCACGCCAACAGGGGTGCTGTCCCCTAGTAATTCCCAAAGTTAGAGGGGAGCTACAAAGAGAAGGGGGGCACGCCGAGTGTGGCGAAGTGTCCGCCCCATGACGCCTGACCCTAAGATGGTGGCCGGAGTGTTCCCCCGGGGAATCGCGACACGATGATACCAGGAAGGTGTCTCGTAAGGCGGTGGGAAGACTCGGGGGGGCCCCTGAAGAAACCTCATGTGAGAGGAGACAATTTGACTTCTCGCTTTGGCAAACCTGAGCAATGGGATATGCCTGACCTCAAGATGGCCGCCATCGTTGACATCTAACACGAAGAGCCACACCTTGACGGGTACTTTGAGAAGTCAAATAGACGCCCTATCGAGATCATACTGAGAGAGCATTTTTTAAAGCGCAGAAACCTGGCTTTCGATGCGTCTGGCGAGCTGAGGGGTCCGTGTATCCCTTGCAGATGGTGGATATTGCCTCTATGCTACCTAATAAGGCTACATGCAGCCAAGGTATCACACTTCTGTGTACCCATGGCGAACAAGCAATCATCAGAGCAGGGGAACGCCAAATCCAGCACGGCGCGGACTAAAGTAGACCAGTTGGCGTCCATGAAGGACTTCAAGATAGAACTACGCCCAGTTATTCATGGACCGGAGTATGCATACTACTCGAGCCGAATGAGCTTCGACCAGCTGAGAAGAGACGAGTGCCGGAGAGATGGAGGTTGAGGCGGGCGGCGCTTCCCAGTCTTCCCTGGCTGAAACCATAAATGTTGTACATACCGTGGAGTTCGAGCAATCATGGCCGATGCCTGATGGAGCTGTTTAGTCAGCTATAGAGGAGTCTGGCTCTGGTTCACCCCCTCAGCCTTCACCTACCCAGCCGGACATTGGACATAGTTCTTCCTCTTTCTCCCCGTCATGCTTCCTTCCCTCCTCCACCTTCCCCATCTATTATCCTGTAACTACCACCTACCACCTACCTGTTAAACCAATTTACTGTTTGTACTTACCGTGGAGCCCGAGTACCCTTGACCGATGCCCGGTGGAGCTGTCCCATGCAGCTATAGAGGAGTCTGGCTCTGGTTCACCCCCTCGGCCGTCACCTACCCAGCCGGACATCGGACATTGTTTTTCACGGTTTTTTCACGGTTTTACTTGCCTTTCACCTTAACTCCTTGTCTGCTTTGTTCCCCTTAAATACTTTCCCACTGCCGGTCTGCTTGACTCTATCTGCTTTCACCTCCCCTGTTTTCCTTTCCCCCCCTACCTTCCATTCCCTATAAGAAGGGCGTCTTGGCTATTCTACGCACTAGCAACCTATTTTATTGTGTTTTCTCATGGTTTTCTCCTATGCCTATACTTGATCCCTGCAACGGATGTAACTTTTTGTATCATGTAACTTGCTGATCCTCATGTAAAGCGCTCTGATACCTTCGGGTCTAGCCAGCGCTATATAAAACTCTGCAAATAAAGAAGCCTGCATCATTAAGCTTTTTGGAAAAAGATGAAAAGACAAGAAAGCTCAGGCTCTAGGAGCTGGCCATTCATGGTGTACTATAGTTCGGTTCACCACTGGGCATGAGGTGAGGTTAAGCCACAACTCTTTGACAACTTCCACAAGAGCCTCTTTAAAGGGTAGGAGAGGTTGCACAGTAATGGCAGCCAACTGTAAAATATCACTTAGGTTGTTAGGACCGTATTCACCTCAGAGGAGCAGAAGCTCAAGTACTTCAGCCTCCTTCTTAAGTACAGAGTGGAAGGATGGTATTTCTGCAGCTGCTGGGCCGGGGTAGGATCAATGTCTGGTGACATAATTAGCCCACTGACATTCTGAAGGGATTAAAGATATGATGCTTCAGAGGAAGGTATGGACTCAGTGTTATCAGTCTTGGCCATCTGAGAATTGTTGTTCTGAATCTGAGCTAAAATGGGTGTGGGTTGTGTTCCAATATTGACTTTGGCCACTGGTTGATATTGTTTCTCCTTCAGGAGGTGCTGAGCTTCTTTTCTGGATTTCATCCTCTTGACAGGGTGCAGTAGAGATTTTTGAGGAGATGGTTGAAGTAGAGGATGTGGAGGCCCTTGCAGAACCGAGATCAGAGCCGGAGTCGGCGTCGGAAGCAGGGTCGGCATTAGAATTGACATCACAGGTCGCAACTCCGTTTAGGATCTTAGTATAGGGTTTAAAAGCAGACATCGCTGGGAGTAACCCGTATGGCACTAGGAAAATACTCAGAGCTAAAGAAGGGCCGCCGAGCAGAACCCCATAAGGTCCCTTGGGGCTGGTAGATGCATCAGGAGGGACTGCGACTCTCTGGAACATGTCCAGAATTGCCTGAAAGAAGAAGGCTGAGAGAGTGCTTCTTTTTCTTCTTTTCCCTCAAGGACATCGAGGATGGAGAAAAGCAAGATAGAGATCAGGAACTTATCTTGGTTCTAGACCATGCCCTTGAACTCCGACAACCCCGATGATTCTCCCTGGCACTGGCTATAAAGAGCTTTACCAAGCACTCCATGATTGTGTTCATTTGGAGGCAGAGGTCACATACAGAGTCATGACTCAAACCGGGACACCACAGACAAATACCTGTCCATCAAACCTGTGGCCGGGTTTAAATCCTGGTATCTTTGCACATATTCCGAACACTACACCAAAAAACATTTGGAAAGCAAAAATCTCTTCACCTCAGAGTTGAGGATAGACGTTCTAGATGGAAGGCATGCAAAAAACTCAACTGATGTTGGTTCCAGGGTGGGTGCTATAAGGCTCCTGTGATGTTGACATTACTCCATTTCTGATGTTGAGATGGAGCCAGTAGTCCCTACCCATACCTGCGAACTATGTAAGAAGGTTCTGGAACCAGTCTGGTGCCTTGGAAATTCAAAGATGAGGAATCTGCAGGTAGAAGTATCCATGAGAAGTCACATGTTTCTGCTAAGGATCTCAATGAGGCAACATATTCCACAATGGATTCCTTGTCAAACTGTACTGTTGAGTAAAACTGATATTCCCAGTTTTAACATACCATAGACCCATCTTTTTTAGCATGCTTAAATACATCCTAACCACCAACATTTTATAAAGGTGATATATTCTTAAATTCCTTTAGCTCTGGTCCCCCAAGGAATGCTGCAAAGATTTCCTTGCTGCAGAACAATTTATTTCCCTAAGAAGGTCTACATATGCCATTAACACATTGTACCAGTCTCCTGAAACATGGCTCTTTCACCCACATGCTGAAGGAAAGGAGGAAGCTGTAGCACTGAGGCCATTGTGGTTAACAATATTAAAGGTAGACTTTGTTGTCTGCACTGACATGCAATAAACTAAAGAATGTTGTTGCAGTTGTCTGAAGATTAAATTAATGCTTATCTCTCCATGTTTTTCTATTCCTTGGAGAGTGCCTTGACTTTTCCAGCTTACATGAGACTGTCATATGAAGCAGAGAAGAAAATCATGGTCTATTAAATTTTAAAATGTCTATAACCTAGAGACAAAAAAAGTATCTTGTGGGTGAGCGTAACACACATTTCTTCTTCCTTGTGCTAACATCAATGATGCGATGAGATGGAGTGGTATACTTGCTTCCTCATGCTAATGTCAAATACACAATGGTGTGTAGGCAAGTACTTGTTATTTTTTTCTTCTCTACCAGTTAATGCACAGAGCCCACTCGTACCATAAAGTTGGTACATGGCCGCTTTTAGCATGCTCCATTTACCTCAGGGCATATGATGTGTCAGCAATGAAGTCTGCATAGTTCCACTATGGCTGCGCAGACATGTGCCAACTGTGCCCTACTATCATTCCTCCTTTATGTTCAACTGTTGCATGCATCACAAGAATTGAACGGAACCGCCACTACAATTGGCACTGACCCACCAAAAACTGTATGGTTGGTGTCAGGCAGTCTGTTGCTGCATACTGCAAAATACGTCTGTGGCGTTGGCGGGTAGTGAAGGCAAGCACAGTAGTGAAGGTAACTGTGTTCCTCTGACCCAGTGGCACGAGGGCAGCCCTATTTATTGACACCAAACAGGTCATCAGGATCAACAGATTCCATATGCTGAGGTGCATGGTATACATCCAGTATTGCGCATGCGCAATACTATGCAGTACTACATTCTTCCCCAAAACAAAGAACGTAAGATAAACACCCAAACTTGTTGACTCCCTCCAATAACACAAACACACTTGTCAGTCGTAGCACAAAGTCTTGAAACCTTTAGGATGGAGTAGGGTCAACTCAAGGTTGTAACAAGGGTGATTACTCTGCAGCCTGGACGAAGTAGGCACCCTAGCGGAAGAAACCACCTCAGCGCCCACGTAGGTCAATCCAAGGGATAAAAGCTCCTATTCAAACCGTATGAGAGGTACTTGTGGCACCGACACATTGACTGAATCCTACTGAGCTTCGCTGACAGAGACCTCCTCATGGTATTCTGGAACATATGGCTCCATTGACATCGAACAGACATAGTCACCGTGCCCCAGAGCCACTTGAAAAAGAACTTATTCCAGGTGATGTCTTCTCCACCATGCCAGGGAGTGGCCATGGTGCCTTTTGTTCAAACTATCGTCCAGAGAGTCAGCTTAAACCATAGGAAAAAGTTGCTGCCAGGCTGGAGGACTTTGATCAACACCAGATCTCCCACCTGCATATCATTTCCTTTCGCTCTGAGATGCCTGCTGATGGCGGCATACCTTTTTTTACCTCTTTTGGAGAGTGAGTTCATCATTTGACTGGGTCGGAGCCCACCTGGATTAATGCAGGATAGCATTTGTCACCACTTGGCCTATGCCTACTTGACTCGGGGCCTGACCTGTGGTCACACGAGGTGTCTGTCTGTATTCCTGTAGGAAGTAATGGATGGTCCATTTGATATTCTGACAACTGGCTTGCGCTATTCTGATCACGTTTGACAGTGTTCAAAATAAACGTTCCATCTCGTCATTGGCTTCTGGACACAAGGGTGTTATTTTCCGGTGCTTGACCCGGAGAGACTTGAAGTAGACCGCTACCTACTGTCCTTGAAATGGTGGTACAGTCCTGATCTCGTTGCATCAGGCCCGGGGTGGCCATTATCTATTCTAGTTTGTGAATCTCCTTGCTGGCGGGCACAATCTCAACCTCCGGGTACTGGGAATAGTCGTCTTTCAATAACGACATGTAGCAGTCATCCAGTAAGCTCCCGAAATCGGCACTGACCCATGAGGTTTTTGGGATAGCCTCAGCAATATCAGGCACAGGAGGTTGGGATTCTGGGTGATTTGCCACATCTCACACATGATGACCACCTGTTTTACCATCTCAGTCAGCTGGGGGAGAACCACCCCTTGTTCTGGATCCATCTTCATTTTTAACATCACTCGTTGACCTCTGTGGGCGAGGTAAACTCTACGCATTGCCAGGGTATCCCCAGTCTGTGTCCTCTAAAGAGGCAGCCCACTTTTCATGATGCCAGTTCCTGCCAGGGATGTCAGTGTCTGTTGGATCTTCTTGCCTTCTGCATCTTTAGAGTACTCCCCCCCGTACAGCTTTCAGTGCGAGCTGCAGGCGGCCATCCTCCTCCGTTGTCTTTTTAATCTCTTCTAGCTATATTGACCACGAGCGGACCAGTCTACTACAAGTTGTACGTACTCCTCTGTCTCTTGGGTATTCACTTCCTCGTCTCCTGTAGATGACCTAGGTATGTTGTGATAAATAGTCCACTAGATTTTGAGACCCAGGCTTGTACTCCACTGAGAATTAGTACTCCTGCAATTGCAGGATCTATTTTTCAATCTGTGGCAGAGGCTTGGAGGCAGATTCCAGGAACATGAATGAGCAGCTTGTGGTCATTGCAAACAATTAATGGGTGGCCATATAAGTCAAAATGAAAAAGACGGCCACCATAGGCTACTGCAAATGCTTCCTGTTTTGTTTGGGAATACCGTTCGGTGAGGTTCAGGGCTCAACTGCCATTGGCTACGGGAGCCCATTCTCCACAGGCTTGCTTCTGCAAGGGCATCGCTACAAGTCCCATGGGGCTGGCATCCACTGACATCTCTGACTAACTCACAGGGTTGAAGTAAGCTAGAATGGGCTCTGCCAACAGGGCATCTTTGGTGTTCTGGAACAACATTTCAAGCTAGTCTTCCCGTGCCCAGCTGGTTGATGATTTTACAAGTTCTTGTTGAGGGAAAGTGAGGCCTGTCAAGTTCTTAAGGAAGCATCCGCAGTAGTTGACCATGCTCAGGAAACGTCTAACTGCCTTCGCAGAGGACAGGGCTGGGGCTGATTTTATGTCCTGCACCTTGGCAGGGTCATGGGTTACCCCCCCCCTCTGCGGAATTGTGGCACATGGAGAAATGAATGTGGGGTCTCAGGAATTCACACTTCTCGTTGTGGAAGGTGGGACTGCTGTCTTTCAGACTCTTAAGGATCTTCTGCAGACGGGCATGATGTTCATCTATGGTCGGGCATTGACCAAGATGCTGTCACTCATGGTGCTGAGTTACCAATTGCCAAGCAGGGCATGGCTGTCGGGCATGCCTTTTATAAGCTCTGGATTCAAAATGGCCACCGAGAAGATTTCAGAAGGCCCGGCTTCTAAATGGCCACCCAGAATATTCCAGAAGGTCCTCAAGTGCAAAGTATTCTACTGCAAGTGGGCCAACTCGGATTAGTGCTGATTTCTGTGAACAGATGGTCCTGTACAGACTTGCTAACTTAAATTAGATGTGTTATGAACCCCCACTTTAGCAGCTTAAGTGGGGGTAGCCACTAAAAGTCTTATTAAAAGTTTTTCATTTATACATTTGTTCTTTCAGTCTTCATGGCTGCAGATGAAAACGACCTCATGGAATAGCAGGGCAGGGCTGAGAGGTCAGGGTTAAGTGCTGAAATGTAGGCGAATTTCAATAAAGCAGAAAGAGAAAGAAATAATGCAAATGAGGACAAACAGTCAGAGAGAGCAGCATATAGTGGGAGAAAGGCAAATAAGAAAAAATTGCACAAAATATACAATTGTGGCAGAAACGAGATAGGGGAAAGAGTTGAAGGAGGAAAGGGACAAAGTAAGGAAAGGTGGAAGGAATGCAATGTGAAAAGAAGGAAGGAAAGGTGAAAGGCGAAGTGGAAAGAAGGGTGGGTGGAAAAAAAAAAAAGGAAGGATGAATGCAAAGACTGATTGAAATGATAGAAGGGTGAAAGGATCAATTGGTTAAAGGAAGGATGGGGTAAAGAATTGATGGATGGATAGACAGATGAAAAGATGGACAGAAGAGTAAGATTAGTGGTTAGAAGAGTGAAAGTATGAATTTATCTATGTGTGAAGAAAATTGTCATTGGATGGATGGACAGAGAGAAACATGGAAAGTTGAAAGGATGGAATAATGTGATAACAGATGGATGGGTGGAATCTCAATGGATGGTTAGAATGATGGAAGGATGGAAAGATAAAAAGGATGATTGATGGATGGAAGGGTAGCAGGATGAATGGATAGATGAGTGGATTTAAGGGTGATGAGAACTATTCTAGAATGAGCTGGGCTCACTTGCTTCGCATCACTTAGAGGTTAGGTTCAAAGTGGGGGGTATTTTAATTTTCTGGCTACTCCCCTGACTTAAATGCCATGATATTAGGCTTGATCCCTGTGTGTGTGCCTTGAGCTACATGTGTGACTACTGTGTTCCGGACTGCTCCTATTGGATGTGACACTACCCCCTTGGGTTATGTATGACTACGATGTTTCGGGGGGGCTCAGGTGATCTTGCGGGGATAGCGGTGACTCAGGGCAGAGCATATTAGGGGCCTCCGGGTGGTCATGACAGTACCCCCTCTCCTCATCCACCATCTCAGCAGATTTCTGAGTCTGCTAGGGTATTTCGAGTGGACTTTTTTTCACTAGCAGATGAACATGGAGGAGATTTTTTGCAGGTTCGCAAAACCTCTCCTCAGGCCCAAATCCTAAACCAAGCTATGAGGTAGTACAATCGACTTCTGCCTTCCTTAGAGTTTAAGATTTGTTTCACCTCATAGTGACGTTCTGCATGTATGGTAATTATGTTCGGAGGGGGCTCTCAAATGAATGTCTGGATGGCACAGCTTCAACAGGATAACGTAAAACACTGGGTGAATACACATACTTGCGGGAAATTTTAATTTAACTGCCACTGGGTTTAGTATTTTCAGGATAGGGAAAGGTCCTAGGTATTTTGGTTTCAGTTTTCGATTTCCTGGGATTGCCAAATGTTGTGTCTAACCATACCCTATTACCAATCTTTTACTCTGGTTCTATCCTTAAATGTTTGTCTCCATATTTCCTGGTATGCTCCTTTGCCTCTTTTAAAAGTGTTTGGCTTGATCATGAATTTCTCTTAGGCCACTTAAATGGTAGAGTGTTTGAGTGATTATCGTTTTGGGAGAAGAAAGGGGAACACCCAAGGGATGAGTGGTCCGAATTGTTATACATCAGGTCTGTCATCCAGAGATTTTCATTCCAATTGTCACCCTGTTGAATGACTAAACACCTTATATACTGTCTCAAGGTTTATTATGCAAACGTTCTTTATTGGTTTTCAAAGGTATAAAGAAGTTACATGACACTGGTGGTATTACTTCTAGCCATCATCAATTGGAAGCTAGTAACAGTTCCAGGTTTTTAACGGTGATTGACTGATACAATGTGAAGTATACATGCATAGTAAAGGCAGTACAACAATTATCAAGTGTTGCTGGCTTCAATAAAAGTACCCTTTTCTTTTGAGTAAAAGACATTCGAGCTCGGAGAACATGTCAAAGAAAAGTAAAGAATACAAAAATATCAAACATCAGAACATGCATGGAGGAATTAGTGGATGCAAGAAGACGCAAGGCAAGAGTGGTTCTTGTCTTGTGTGGGGGGGGATATTATCCTGTGGTAGTTTTTTTATTGTCCTATGGAAGATAGAAATGGGTGTTATTATGTCTGGCAGAGATAAGTGACCTTATACGGCTGTGGCAGGAGAAGAGCGAGAGCCCTTGTGAGAGGCACCGTACCAGGGGTCCCCATATATAACCAAATCCCCTCCGATTACCAGCTAGGATGTTGATAATTCGCTCCATTGTAAGGGCCTGCCTAAGTCGAGCATGCCATTGGAACATGAAGGGGGCTTTGGGTTTCTTCCATGCTGCGGCTAAGGCAATCTTGGCTGTTCCTAAACAAAGCTACAGAATAGAGCGGTCATCCAGAGTTTGCCACTTGAGAGAAGGATCACGAAGGCCCAAGAGTACAAACTCTGGATTGCCAGGAATTGGGTAGCCCAATATCTCTTTTACCTGTGCTAGTATTTCATTCCAGTATGCCCATATAGTCTGGCAATCCCACCAGATATGACGAAAGTCTCCCAGCTGCTCACACCCCCTCCAGGACCTGCCCGAAGTATTCAGGCAGATTTTTCAGAGTTTCTACGGGTATATATACCAGTCATAGAAGAGTTGGTAGTGTGTGTCCTATAAACCCATGCAGCGGTTAAATCTAGAAATATCACGGTAAAGTGTCGGCCATTGCTTGGCCTCTATGCAGACCCCCCCCCAGGATATTGCAGCATGGATTAGCAAATTTAGCGGCACAAATATGGAAATTTAGCGCACAAATATAGAAATTTAGCTGCATTTTTGTTTTCACTTTATTTTACTCAATCATCCATTTTCAGCCTTAAATCAATGGAAACTGTTTTAGCAGAGTATTCCACTTTGAAATAGGCAACCTGGGATATGGAACAGAGGAAGCAGCCCACAGGTGAAGGCTGTTATCCCTTGGAAATGCAATCCTACATTTGCTTTAGTATAGGTTCTGAGAAGCCCATCAAAGATGGCCTGATAGCATTCCATAGGAAGTGGCATTCTAGAACCTACCTTAGCGTATGCTCTGGGGGGTCCAGATTGGAGTGACAGGGAGATACCCAAAGAAATTGGAAATTATGCAACCAGTCACAGTATATGACTTGTGGAATCCACTTGGGACCAGCAGAGAAGAAACTCATAATAAACGCACTGTGCAACCGTGCAATACTTCAAGGCAAATTACTACACCTGGATTCAACATCTTGGCATATGACACACTCTCCAGTGCAACGAACAATGGATTGTGATGCTAGCCTTTAGAATGGCGTGCACTGCCCACTGTACCAATTGCTATTATGCACTTTCTGTGAACCCGTAAGTGCACATTACATTTTTTGTGTTACTGATCAGAGTGGAAGTTGAGCTCTGGATTTTCCTGAGCCTGTGACTTAGGCATAGCCCATCGGAAGAGAAGTTAGAAAAGCCTGGGAAGGCGTTTGTTCGGTACAAATGTCTGATTGCAGTTACTGATGCTGGGTGGCAGTCATGATGGTTGTTGCCGCAAATGTACATGATCAGTCTTGGATGCTGTGAGTGAGGAAGCAGGGTCATATTTAAGAGCGGATTCTCACGACAGGTGTCAGTCTATGCCATCAGTAACATTGAAACTGTCAGAAGTGGGATAGATTTTTCACCTCCACCCATAAGTACGCATTCCTATGTGTGAAGAGCAGCTGAGTCACCAAGCCTTATTATCAGCATAAATGTTCCCAAATCAGACCTTGGCCAACATGTGAGCATCCCCTATCTGCATCTAAGAACCACCCATATAAGACTCCTCGTAAATGTTACAGTACCATCTGTAATTTTATGTATATATTTTTAGGTCTGGGTTTTGTTAGTGCAGCTATTGCTAACAATATACCAAGAGGGACCTTTGCATCCGGACCTTTCAACCACTGTTTTTCTTCACTCAGATTCTTTCAGTCATTGGCTTGAGACATTATCAATCAAGTAGCAGGATGAATGGATAGATGGGTGGATTTAAGGGTGATGAGAACTATTCTAGAATGAGCTGGGCTCACTTGCTTCGCATCACTTAGAGGTTAGGTTCAAAGTGGGGGGTATTTTAATTTTCTGGCTACTCCCTTGACTTAAATGCCATGATATTAGGCCTGATCCCTGTGTGTGCCTCGAGCTACATGTGCGACTACTGTGTTCCTGACTGCTCCTATTGGCCGTTACACTACCCCCTTGGGTTATGTATGACTACGATGTTTCGGGGGGGCTCAGGTGATCTTGCGGGGATAGCGGCGACTCAGGGCAGAGCATATTAGGGGCCCCCGGCATGGTCATGACAGTACCCCCTCTCATCCACCATCTCAGCCGATTTCTGAGTTTACTAGGGTATTTCGAGTGGAATCTTTTTCACTAACAGATGAACATGGAGGAGATGTTTTGTTGGTTCGCAAAACCTCTCCTCAGGCCCAAATCCTAAACCAAGCTATGAGGTAGTACAATCGACCTCTGACTTCCTTAGAGTTTAAGATTTGTTTCACCTCATAGTCAGGTTCTGCATGTCTGGTAATTATGTTCGGAGGGGGCTCTCAAATGAATGTCTGGATGGCACAACTTCAACAGGATAACGTATAACACTGGGTGAATACACATACTGGCGAGAAATTTTAATTTAACTGCCACTGGGTTTAGTATTTTCAGGATAGGGAAAGGTCCTAGGTATTTTGGTTTCAGTTTTCGATTTCCTGGGATTGCCAAATGTTTTGTGTCTAACCATACCCTATTACCAATCTTTTACTCTGGTTCTATCCTTAAATTTGTGTCTCCATATTTCCTGGTATGCTCCTTTGCCTCTTTTAAAAGTGTTTGGCTTGATCATGAATTTCTCTAAGGCCACTTAAATGGTAGAGTGTTTGAGTGTTTACCGTTTTGGGAAAAGAAAGGGGAACACCCAAGGGATGAGTGGTCCGAATTGTTATACATCAGTTCTGCCATCCAGAGATTTTCATTCCAATTGCACCCTGTTGAATGACTAAACACCTTATATACTGTCCCAAGGTTTATTATGCAAACGTTCCAGAATCCTGGAATCTTTAATGTTTAAAATACCATTAGACAACCACTATACTTTTAACGGCATTTTATGCTATCGACCACCTGGTCCCCGGGCAGAGTTTCTGAATTCCATAGGCAGCTCCCTGGATATAATATCCCAGGCGTCAGACTTTACACTTTTGGGTGATTTTAATCTTCACCTTGAGGATCCTTCAGACAGAGATGCAGTATGTTTTATTGACATCACAAACAGCTTAGGCCTCACTCAGCAGGTGACAGGGGGCACGCACTCAGGAGGACATCTGCTTGATGGACTATTTACAAACAATAAATCCTTGCATTGTCTTCCATCATTACCGCTCGTATGGTCAGATCACAAAGCGGTTATGTTCTCAATCTCCGTCTTAAACCCTCAGGGGGAGAAATCGAAATACAATCAGGTGAAAAAGGTTCGGCCTTGGAACAAGATTGCAATTGATGCCCTTGAAAGCTCCCTGTCCCAGAATCCACCAAATTTTTTTTGAGAATCCAGGTGAGGCAGCCGTTGCCTTTGAGGATTGGCTTAGGAGCTCTATAGATCAGGTGCTACCGGTCAAATCCATCATTAGCCATAGGGCTAGACATACGGAACCTTGGTATTCTGAACATCTTAGATTGCAAAAACAAAAGTGTCGACGCCTAGAAAGGAAGTGGAGATCTTCCTATGAAATAAATGACAGAATGGTATATAAACAAGCGTTGCTTGATTATAAAAAATCTGTGTATAAGGAGAAAACCTGTTACTTTACCACAGCTATAATAACTGCTAAAAATTCCTCGAAGGAACTTTTTTCGACTGTGAAAAAATTGGCTAAATGGCCCGAGGTAACTGATTCACCAATAAATCAGACCTTCTGCAATTCCCTGGCCACGTCCTTTCAAAACAAAGTTAATGCAGTCTATAGCAGTTTTTCCCGATGCCCTTCTCAAGGGGCATCACCATCTCCGGGGACTCCAGCGATTGCCGGGGTAGAAAAGGAAATTTCCTCGGCCACCTCTGACTCTAGCAGCCCTCCTGAACTATCCTCCTTTCGTACATTAACCATGGAGGAGGTTTCTAAGCTCCTGCTGTCCACCAAATCTGGCTCCCCATTAGATCCTTGTCCCCCTAAAATTTTCCACCTTTTGCCAGAAGTATTTGCTTCACATCTGTCCTCTATTTTTAATCAAATGTTTTTTTCTGGGATATTTCCCACTAACTGGAAATTGGCGTCTGTTCTCCCCCTTCTAAAGAAAGTAAATCTAGATGGGGCAGATCCAAATAACTATCGCCCTATCTCCAGACTCCCCCTGCCCGCGAAAGTGGTGGAAAAAGCCATGAATAGCGCCTTGTCTGACTATATTGAAAAGTATGCTTTTTTGGACTCTTCTCAGTTTGGTTTTAGAAAGCAACACAGTACGGAATTGGCTCTGATATCAGCATCCGAACTGATTAGGCAAACAGTTGATGCAGGAGGCGATGCAGCACTTGTGCTGCTTGACCTCTCCGCCGCATTTGATACGGTGAATCACCCAAAACTGTTGGAAGTCCTGGATGGGATTGGCATTAAGGGGAAAGCGTTTGCCTTACTGGAATCATTCTTGTCCGGCCAAGAACAGTTTGTGGCTCTTGCCGAATTTAAGTCGCCGAATTTCACACTGCCATGCGGGGTACCACAGGGCTCTTCATTGAGCCCAACTCTTTTTAATATCTATGTTGCCCCGCTGGCAAGGTTAATTAGATCCCTGGGTTTCTCTGCTATCTCTTACGCGGATGACACCCAGATTGTGGTTTCAGTGACAGGTTCTCCAGCAGACACGGCAGCACAGTTTCAGACCTGTCTTTGCCAGGTGGGGGACTGGATGTCCACTAATTGTCTGAAACTGAACTCCAGTAAGACGGAAGTTTTACTTTTTGGCAACCACGCAAATTTCTGGTCCCCTGCTTTTTGGCCCTCGGAGTTGGGCTCACTACCCAACCCCACGAATAAGGCAAAGAACTTGGGTGTCACGTTTGACTCTATGCTTTCTTTTGAAGGCCATGTAAATCCGGTCACATCCACCTCCTTTTATACACTAAAACTGTTGAGAAGGATTCTTCCATTTATTCCGGCAGATTTGAGGAAGTTAGTGGTTGCAGCTCTTGTCTTATCTAGAGCAGACTACTGTAACGGTCTATTTATGAACCTTCGCAAGAAATGTTTGACCAAGTTGCAGATTGTGCAAAACGCTGCAGCACGTCTATTACTGAACATTCCAAAATATAAATCTGCTTCCACGGGGCTTAAGGAACTACAGTGGCTACCAGTGAAGAGACGGATTGAGTTTAAGGCTCTTTGTATAGCATTTAAAGCTATTCATGACACGGGACCGGCTTTTTTCAAACAGAATTTGCAGCCATATGTCCCTGCCCGTCATCTTCGCTCAGCGTACTCTCACAATTTGGTAATACCCAGGTTCAAGAAATGTTCTTGGGGTGGCAGGAGTTTTCTGGTCGGCACGACCAGACTTTGGAACTCACTTCCACTGCGGCTGAAGGAAGAAACTCGCTTGTTGGCTTTCAGGAAGTCGTTAAAGACGTGGCTTTTTAATCTCTGAGGCGATCTCATAAAGGTGTCCGTTATGTCCTGTGCTGAGCTAGCGCCTTGACACCCTCGGGTGAATGTTTCGCGCTTTATAAATTTATTTTTCATTTCATTATTGGTTTTCAAAGGTACAAAGAAGTTACATGACACTGTTGGTATTACTTCTAGCCATCATCAATTGGAAGCTAGTAACAGTTCCAGGTTTTTAACGGTGATTGGCTGATACAATGTGAAGTATACATGCATAGTAAAGGCAGTACAACAATTATCAAGTGTTGCTGGCTTGAATAAAAGTACCCTTTTCTTTTAAGTAAAAGACATTCGAGCTCAGAGAACATGTCAAAGAAAAGTGAAGAATACAAAAATATCAAACATCAGAGCATTCATGGAGGAATCAGTGGATGCAAGAAGACGCAAGAGTGGTTCCTGTCTTGTGGGTGGGGGATATTATCATGTGTTAGTTTTTCAATTGTCATATTGAAGATAGAAATGGGTATTATTATGTCTGGAAGAGATGAAGTGACCTTATGCGGGTGAGACAGGAGAAGAGCGAGAGCCCTTGTGAAAGGAACCGTACCAGGGGTCCCCATATAGAACCAAATCCCCTCCGATTACCAGCTAGGATGTTGGTCATTCGCTCCATTGTAAGGGCCTGCCTAAGTCGAGCATGCCATTGGAACATGGAGAGGGCTTCGGGTTTCTTCCATGCTGCGGCTAAGGACATCTTGGCTGCTCCTAAACAAAGCTACAGAATAGAGCGGTCATCCAGAGTTTGCCACTTGAGAGAAGGATCACGAAGGCCTAAGAGTACAAACTCTGGATTGCCAGGAATCGGGTAGCCCAATATCTCTTTTACCTGTGCTAGTATTTTATTCCAGTATGCCCATATAGTCGGGCAATCCCACTAGATATGACGAAAGTATCCCAGCTGCCCACACCCCCTCCAGCACATCTCCGATGTATTTGGGAAGATTTTTCGGAGTTTCTATGGGCATAGATACCAGTCATAGAGGAGTTTGTAGTGTGATTCCTATAAACCCATGCAGCGGATAAATCTAGAAATATCACAGTAAAGTGTGCGCCATTGCTTGGCTTCTATGTTGATCCCTAGTGTTTGTTCCCATAAAAACATAGGGGTGCAATTGTTGGACATCAGGAGCGCGTATAAAAAAGAGATACATCCCCAGGTTGACTCCGCATTCAGTCCAAAGCGTTCTATGGGGAGTATTCTCTAGTAGCAGCGAGTCATACATGTGACTGTAGTACCCAGTGTTTTAGTTGAGTATAGTGAAAAATGTCTGATGCAGGCAGGTTGAAATTGTGGCAGCAATTCTAGAATGTCAGGATATCCCATCCATGAAGTCTGAAACTGTTAGATATCCTCCTTCCCGCCAAATGTCAAATGGGCCCAGAAAAAGTGCTGGTTGAAAGGCTGCATTGTCATGGATAGGTGTGTACCAAGGTGCACAGTCTAAATATCGAGTTTTAAATATCGACCTACAGTAATATCGAGTTTTAAATATCGTAGGGACAGAATATCGAAATCAAGAATATCGACGACCAGAATATCGACCTGAAGGTAAGGAATATCGTTTTTGTTAATATCGAAGTTAGTAATATCGATAGCAAAAATATCGATGTTACTAATATCGATATTTATATTAGTGCTATGTATTTTATTATGTATATTATATGTATGTGTTATATATTTTTTGTTAAGTATTGTACTGATTTTTAAATATATATATAAATTTTTTAGAAGTTAGTAATGTTTTTTTAAGTAAATTATGTGTTTTAGTACCGTAGCGGGTTGTGGGTTTATAGGGGAATAGGGTGGGAAGTAATTTAATTATAGTAAATTAATTAATACATTTTAGGAATTATTAATTATTTTTAATTAAATTTTGCGTTTTAGTTCTGTAGCGGGTTGTGGGTTTATAGGGGAATAGGGTGGGAAGTAATTTAATTGTAATTAAGTAATTATTTATTTTTATTTATTGGTATTCATAATTATTTAATTGTTAAATACTTATTAATTGGTAATTAATTTTTATTAATTGGTAATTAATTTTTATTAATTGATTAATTGGTAATTTTATTAAGTGTATTAATTTATTATTGGAGCGGGTTGTGAGTTTATAAGGGAATAGGGTGGGAAGTAATTTATTTCTAATTAAGTAATTATTAATTTTATTGTTGGGTATTGATAATTAATTTATTGGTAATTAATTAATTAGTAATTTATTTTTATTTATTTTTGGGTATTTATCATTAATTTATTGGTAATTAATTATTAATTGGTAATTACTTTTTAATAATTATTATTTTTTGGTATTGAAAATTAATTTATTGTTAATTAATGTTTATTTGGTAATTAATTTTTATTAATTATTATTTATTGGTATTTATCATTAACTTATTGTTAATTAATTATTAATTGGTAATTACTTTGTATTAATTATTATTTTTTGGTATTGAAAATTAATTTATTGTTAATTAATGTTTATTAGGTAATTAATTTTTATTAATTATTATTTATTGGTATTTATCATTAATTTATTGTTAATTATTAATTGGTAATTACTTTTTTTATTAATTATTTATTGGTATTGATAATTAATTTAGTGTTATTTAATAATTAAATCATTAGTTAAAAAAAAAAATGTCATTATAAGTATGTTAATTGTAACCCCTACTGTTCCACTCACTGGAGTGGGAATAGTAATTTTTACCCCTACGCTATCCCACACTTTCCTGAATGTTGCACTCACTGGAGTGGGAATAGTAATTATTACCCCTACGCTATCCAACACTTTCCCTACTGTTGCACTCACTGGAGTGGGAATAGTAATTTTTACCCCTACGCTATCCAACACTTTCCCTACTGTTGCACTCTCTGGAGTGGGAATAGTAATTTTTACCCCTACGCTATCCCACACTTTCCCGAATGTTGCACTCCCTGGAGTGGGAATAGTAATTATTACCCCTACGCTATCCCACACTTTCCCTACTGTTGCACTCTCTGGAGTGGGAATAGTAATTTTTACCCCTATGCTATCCAACACTTTCCCTACTGTTGCACTCACTGGAGTGGGAATAGTAATTTTTACATCTACGCTATCCAACACTTTCCCTACTGTTGCACTCACTGGAGTGGGAATAGTTATTTTTACCCCTACGCTATCCCACACTTTCCCTACTGTTGCACTCTCTGGAGTGGGAATAGTAATTTTTACCTCTGCGCTATCCCACACTTTCCCTACTGTTGCACTCACTGGAGTGGGAATAGTAATTTTTACCCCTACGCTATCCAACACCTTCCCTACTGTTGCACTCATTGGAGTGGGAATAGTAATTTTAACCCCTATGCTATCCAACATTTACCTTACTGTTGCACTGTTTGGAGTTGGAATAGTAATTTTATTCCCTCCACTATCTAATATTTTTTGTATTATTTTAGCTAATGTAGTATATAATTAATTTTAAAAAGATTAAAAATCATTTTAATTTTTTTAATTTGTTACAAATATTTATTTAATTTTTATTTATATTATTGTTTTATGTGTATAGATGTATTTATAATTTATAAGATTTTTTCAATAATTTATGTTATTAAAATAATTATTAAAACATTAATAAGTGTATATATTATATGTATATATTTAATGTATTTATAAATTATATATATATTATTTATAATTTTTAAACTTTTAAAAAATATTTTTAACTATGTTTATTTTAATTATATGTATTATTTACTTTATTTTACATTATTTTTTTTAACAAAAAAACCCCGATATTTTTAACAACAATATTTTTGACAACGATATTTTTTTTCTCGATATTTTTGTACTTACCATAATGTAGATAGGATGTCGATATTCTTGACTTCGATATTCTTGCTGCGATATTGTTGTAGGTCGATATTCTGACCTTCGATATTCTGTCAGTGATTCGTGTACCGAGAGGGAAAGGTCATCAGCTCATGTGATTTAATTACAGTGTCTCACACTTTTAGCGTGTTGGCGGTGGGAGTGGTTAGATAAGCATTGCGTGGACAGCCCAGTCTAGGCTTCTACAGGACATCCCAAATTGTCCTGCCCACTATTGCCCAGTCCATATGCAGCCAGTGTTTGTCCGATGCTTTAAGAGACCGTTCAGATATAACTCGGAGTATGGCTGCCCTGTAATAGGATAGTAAGTCTGGCAATGCCATACCCCCAGCCTCCTTCAGAAGTGTCAAACGTTTGTGGGAGAGTTTGGCCCTACAACCCAGCCATATGAAGTTTATCATTGAGCGGGCCGCAGAGAAGAACTCTCTATGTACCTCAACCGGAAGTCCCTGGAAAAGATATAAAATGCGTGTAAGTACAGTCATTTTGACCACATTTATGCAGCCGATCCAGGTGAGATATAACGGAGCTCATCGCTTGAGGTCCAATCGCAGTAACAGGTGGGGATAATTTGTTTTGTATAAATCTGCTAATCTAGGTGTGAACATTATCTCTGATAGTTAATTTATTTTTTAACCCATTGAAAAGGGAAGGCAGATGCAATCTTCGACATCTCTGCCTATGGAATTGTCAAATTAAGTAGAAAAGGCTTTTGAAGGTTGACACAAAAGCCGGACACTGGCTCATAGTACTGGAGTTCCGCCTGAAAGGACGGAAGTGAGGTATGGGGAGAGGCAACAGACAACAAGACATTGTGTGCACATAAAGATATCTTATGTTCATCAGGGCCGAAATTAAGCCCTTGGATAACGGGATTAGCTTGTCTCTTTGCAGATAGGGGTTCAATGCTGAGGGCAAAAAGTAATGGAGAAAGGGGACACCCTTGTCTCGTTCTCCTAGTTAATTTAAAAAACTCAGAGGCTGTGCTGTTTATTAAGACAAAGTTACTCCTTGAAAATGTAATTTTAAAGTTAACAGCATTCTAAGTTAGACTAGAGAGGTGGTATGGCTAGGTCGGGACAGCGGGGGGCGGGAGTGAATCCTATTTTTTGCTCCGTATATCCTCCGGTACCAGTCATTGTGAACTAACCCCTAGCACGCCATACTAACCACTACATGTTTTTGTTTTCAGTACAGTTGTAAGAATAAAATTGGGTATGGGGCAGGAACAGCGACTCTCAATGTCGCTTGCTGCAAGGCCGCATGGGTTGGTGGTACTGCCCAGAGGGTGGGGGGGGGGAGTTGTGGGTAAAGACGGTTTCTAGTTTGTTACAATACATCGGGGGGAGGGACACACAAGTGAACGGGAAAAAAATTTGATTGAGATGTGGCGATATGCTACACTTCGTCCAGAAACAGACCAGCCCCAGCTAGACCAAGTAATAGCATGGATAGGACACTCATAATCATAACATGGAATGTTAGAGGCCTAACGCAGCCTAAAAAATTACGCATACCTTAAAAGATATCCTATAGCAATAGCCTTTCTCCAGGAGATGCATGTCTGGGGAGATTGTCTTACGGCGCTACGAAAAAGATGGAGGGGTCAACCGTACGCAACGTTGTACTCCGGGTTTGCCTGGGGCACACTAATTTGGATAGCCCTGGGAGTATCATTCCGTCATACTGACCATGTGGTTGATCCTAGTGGGCTTTATGTGATCCTCTCGGGAACGTTAGATGGACGTGATCTCTGTTTAATTTCAGTCTATGCCCCGAATTTGGATAACTCACAGTTTTTTACTGAACTAATTGCGGTAGCAACCCCGCTCCTAACTAACGACATCATACTTGCTGGTGACTGCAACTGCGTATTGGACCCAGTCCTGGACGGTAAACCCCTTAAGACACACACGAAACCACACATTACGTCATGTTTACAGACATTGCTGCACAAATTTGGTCTTAAAGATGTCTGGAGAGAAAGGCATCCGAAGACCAGGGCATTTTCTTGTTACACACCGGCAGCAGGCACTTAAAGTAGATTAGACTACTTTTTCACAACCTCAAACATTGCCACTCTAGCTTGTGAAGCATCATATCTAGCCAGATACCTTTCCGACCACTCCCCCCTTTACCACGTCCGGCGGTACCACAATGGCGGTTATAAGCAGAGGCACTGACAGACCCACCATTTCTGACCACAGTACAAACAACACTTGATCATTATTTTCATGAAAACTCCGGGCACCTCCACGACAAGAGCTCATGACTGGGAGGCTATGAAGGCGATTTTTAGAGGAGTGTGCATGAATACTACCTATGGGGTCCAGAAACAACTAGAGCGTGATTTAGAACGCAATGAGTCCAAACTACTAGAAACAGAACGGACACTCCCAACGCAACCCGCCAGGTTAGAGGAATGACGCCAGCTGCGCTGCATAGTACTCGAAGACTGGCATAGGCTCGAAAAACATACCCATATGGCTCACATACAACGATTACATGCGGAGGGGGACAAGACGGGGGGCTCTGTTGGCCAGACTAGTAAGACAACCGCAGTCACGAGATCCGATCCTAGTGTTGCAAGACGCAGGGGGCACACTATGTACATCACAGGCAACCATAAACAAATTGATAAGAGGACATCTTATTGATGTATATGCACTAAACCCAACAACAACCGAATCCGTAGTACAAGACTTCTTAGCAGAACTCGAACTGCCATGTCTGTCAGCAGGGGATAGGACCACACTAGAAGCAGATTTGACTGGGGATGAGATTCTCACCTCATTGAAACACCAAAAGCTGGCTAAAACCCCGGGAGGTGATGGCTTACCTGCTGAATTCCATCATATAACTGCAGGTACAGTGGCGGCTGGTGACATTTGAAAGTGGTGAGTTGTAAAATAATTGTCGTACTGCACTGTGGCGAGCGAGCGTAGCTTGCGAGCGAGCCCAAACAACCTACGGGGGGGCTAGGGGGGTTCTCCTCCCGAGAAAATTTTGAAAAAAGAGTGGACAAATGGTGCATTTTCAAGCAAATTTGAGAAATTAAAATAATAATAATACATTTAAATGACCTAACACATGAAGTCAAGTTGGAATAAAGTAATTAGAAGTAGCAATGAGAAGTAGACCTTAAAACATGTAAAATAAATTACAGCATGGGTTTTAGTGAAATGTAAGGGGTTCGGAGAAGACTGTAGCTCCCAGCTACCATGCTCTCTAAAATGAAAATAAACGTGTTTATTATCTTTTCGGCCAGATATGGTTTTTTTTTGCTTTCTGAACATCAAAGCGTTTCGCGTTTCGCTTGATATGATTTATTATGCCAGGCTGTTGAGGAGTGACCAACTTTAAAATGAAAAATGGATGACGGTAATGTTTCTCCTGACCCAGAGTCAAAAGGTGTGTGACGTCAGTCCTCTACTCCGTTCTAAACGAGTAAGATGCAGACCTGCCAATTAAAATAAATATATATTTTTATTTCACTGTGTGAATTTCTGTCAAAGAGGCATTAAACAAAGAAATGTGCAGTGCCGAGGCAGAGAAAAGCTAATACGAGAGTGGGGCCTGCTCTCCGTCCCACGGCTTAGCCAGCCTAATCAGTGTCAGGCAACACACCTGTGGGACTGTTAGCCTCAAGCAAGCCTACCTCAGCCTGTATAAAAACGTGTAGCGGCGCTCGCAGCGCTACCTGCTGGAAAATTAAATTACAGGCCAATTGAAAGTTTTTGCTTTTATTACAAAACAAATTCAGCCAAGCAACAACTGTAACTAGCCTTCCCTGCATTAAATATGTTCACAGCAGCACACTAAAATTGGTCGTGCAAAGCCCCTTTGAAAAAACGGCATCATATGACTGGCTGTAGAGAATAGCCGAGATATATATATGAAATCAAAAAAACACCAAACCGTTTTGTGTTAATAAACTGTTCGATTACCTCCTCACAATGACGTGGCTGTTAAAAGTGAACTAAATGGCTTGTCGTAGATAAGACTCAACAATTGTCAATAATTTACTTGTTAAAAGTAGCGCAGGTTGTTTTACTTTAACTAAACTACACTAAAAAAACATTTTCATGGGATTTGGCTATGTGGTGTTGGTTGTGAAGGTGTCAGGCCACGTGGAGGAAGGTCTCAGGCTGGATAGGGACACACACAAGGCACACGCTCGTAGTATGGTGGTGGCCAGTGAACTAACCACGCCCGGAGCCCTGGGCTCTTTATTAACTCTCTCCACGCTGGACTGTTCTACGCCAGTCCAACCCATTACGCTTACGTACAGGGGGGGAAGAACCACAACAGTTGTCTTCCCTACTGGGCAGGAGGATATGGTCTCACCCGACCGTCTACAACATCACATTCCTCTTATACCAGGAAATGACAAATGCAAAACAAAGCAAACAGTTGAAACATTAAACAACACGGGTGCGTTCACAGTTCACGTTCCAATGTCCGAATTAACACAGTAAGGTTGGAACATTCTTACTTGGTCGCGGGAGACGGGTGCCTTCTCGCAACTTGCTGACGGAGGTACTCACCCACAGCAAACCGGCACTCCAGTCAGATCAGGTCACTCGGACACAAAGTCTTTGTACCTTTGCGAAGGCTTTGGGTGGGGTCTCAGTTCATACCGGTTCTGCCTGCTTCTCAGGGATGGTGTAGGTGATGGCGACAGTGGATTGCTGTCTGTGCTTGATCCAGGGTTCTCGTCTCCGACCGTCGGGAGTTCAGGACTCAGACCAGGGGAGATGTCGATAGAAGGCGTCGTGTTTGACCCTTCTGTTGTCGCACTTGGCTGTTCTTTGCTGGCACTGGGAGGATATACCGGGACATCGTTTCTTGGTGATCCACTCTCTGGGAAATCCTCCATGCTGCAGTGGGGACTGTCTTGAACTGTGACATGTTGCGTGTTACAGTCTCTTGGCCTCTTTGAGCCGTTATCTGAGTGCCTTTGATGTTCACCACTACCCACGGGTCCAGTTCAAAGGGTAGACGGAACTTTCCTCCAGGGTGGTGGTCTTGTACCAGTACTTGGTCTCCTACTCGGAGCAAGGATTCCTGGGCGTGCCTTCTCTGGGAGGCTTTATCATTAGTACGGGCTCTTCTAGAGTCAGACTGGTTTGGTGCATCCTCCCACACAGGATGATGTGGAATTGTGTCTGTCACAGTTTGGCCCAGGCACAGTTTGCTTGGAGAGATGCCAGTAGTGCAGTGTGGGGTGAGCCGATACTCACGAAGGAACTGGTACAGGGCCTGTTCCAGGTTGCGGTTTTCTGCTAGGGCGATCTGGATGGTTTTGTTTAGGGTCCTCATTAGGCGCTCCACTTCGCCGTTTGCTTGAGGCCAGCGTGGAGTTATTCTGCGGTGCTTGATGTTGTGGGACGCCAGATAGTTAGTCAGTTCTATGCTCGTAAACGGGGGCCCATTGTCGGTGCGAATCTCCTTGAAAAGTCTGTGTGTTGCCATGATCTTTTCCAGCTTTGGGATCACTTCCACGGCGGATGTCGTGGGCACAATTTCCACTTCTGGGTACCGGGAGAAGTCGTCTACCACTACCAGCATGTGTGGTCCACCCGGGAGACTGCCAAAATCAGCACTCACCCTTTCCCACGGAGCGCTGGGAGCTGCTTCAGTGATGACCAGTGCTGGCCTGTCTGGCAGGCTGGTCGCCAGGCAGACGGGGCACTGCCTGACGACCGCTTCTATCTTCTGGTCAAGGCCGGGGAACCAGACTTTGCTCCGTAGTCGGCTTTTCGATTTGACAATCCCTTGATGGGCTCCGTGTGCAAGGAGGGCAGCTTTTTGGGTCAGACTTTCAGGCAGTACGAGGCAGGGGCCTCTGAGGAGGCAACCGTCTGTGGTTACTGAAAGTTCCTGGCGAACTATGTATAGGGCCTTTAGCACTGACTGAGCGGTCTCCGTGCGGCGCGGCGTCAGGCTTTGCAGGGGTCTCCAGTCACCTGACGCAACTGCTTGGATTGCGATCTGGAGGCAGCCGTCTTACTTGGTGGCGTCAACGACGTCTGCGAGGGAGATTGGGAGAGGTCGGGATCGCTCAACGATCATCCTCACATAATCCTCCGTTGCAGCAGCTTCTGCCGCTTCTGGGAGTGTGGCAGGCCGAGCGTGCCTGGACAGAAAGTCTGCCGGGTTCCTGGTGCCAGGTTGGTACTCAACGGTGAATTGGAATTCTTGTTGTTGTAGGATCCACTTTTCAATCCTCGGGGGAGGGCGAGACGATGAGCCTTGAAAAAGCGGAATTAGGGGTTTGCGGTCAGTGATGACTGTGAACGGATGGCCGTACAGGTATATGTAAAAATTTCAGCAGCCCCACAAGATGGCAATCGCTTCTTTTTCGATCTGTAAATATCGCTGCTCCGTTGGCGTGAGTGTTCGGCTGGCATATGCTACCGGAGCCCATTCTCTGCATTCTTGACGCTGGGCTAGGACTGCGCCAAGACCTGTGGGGCTGGCATCTACAACGAGCTGTGACTCTGGTTTGGGGTCGAAGTACACCAGTGTGGTGCTTTCGGATAGGGCTGCCTTTGTCCGTTTGAACGATTCTTCTTGCTCCGACTCCCATGTCCACGGGTCAGTGGCTTTCGTCAGTTCTCTGAGCGGGCCTGTTAGGCCTGATAGATTCTTGATGAATCGTCCGCAGTATGTTACCATACCCAGAAAACTGTGGACCCCGGACACAGAGGTTGGGGCAGGCGCCTCTTGGATGTCCTTTACCTTGTCGGGTTCTGGGCCGATGCCTTTGTCTGAAAATTTGTAGCCAAAGAAGCTGATGTCCCTCCGCAGGAAGTCGCATTTCTCACGGTGTAGCGTGAGCCCACTGTCTCTGAGACGCGAGAAGACGGCTTGGAGGCGGATAAGGTGCTCTTCCAGTGTGGGGGCGTGCACCAAGATATCGTCTCTCACGTTGAGCACTCCTTTTAATCCGTGAAGAACATTCTTGATTATGTTCTGGAACACCTCAGCCGCGCTGGAGATGCCAAAGTTGAGCCGGGTGTATCTCCAGAGCCCTGCATGAGTTGAAAACGTTGTGATGGGGCGGGAGTCGGGGTGTAGAGGTATCTGGTGGTAGCCAGACCGTAAGTCCATCTTAGAGAACCACTTGGACCCTGCCAGCTCACCGATGATGGCATCCACAGTCGGTGTGAGGTGGCGTTCACGCTTTATTGCCAAGTTTGGAACCCTCATATCCATGCAGATGCGCACTGCGTCAGGTTGTTTGGGTTTTTTCGCCACGACGATGGGTGATACCCATGGTGTTGGTCCACTCACTCGCTCTATGATGCCTGTCTTTTCCAGAAGCCGCAGCTCGGCTTCCACCTTCGGCCGGAGATGAAAGGCAACCCTTCTGTGCCTAAGGGCGATTGGGGCTACTGACTTGTCGATGTGTAGCTGGATGGCTGGTCCTTTCAAACATCCGATCCCTTCGAACACTGATGAGAAATCTTGGAGTAGACGGTCTAGGTCCTGGGCATGCACATCGAAGGCGAACTGGATTAAGTTGAGATCTTGAACAGTGCAGCAGCTGAGGAGGAATCTCGACCCTTCTTGCGACACGTAGACTTTTGCACGTTGACGGGTACCGTCGTGAGAGAGATCCGCCTGGAAAACGCCGCACAACCTTAGCGGTGACCGGTCGCCAAATGCATACACCTGTACGCTGGTGTTACAAAGCGCTGGAGGATTCGGCTTCGGCAAACCCCAGTAGACGTTTGCCGCCATGAGGTTAATGGTGGCCCCGGTGTCGATGAGTGCGGCGACGGAGTGGTCTTGCACTCCTATGTTACAAATGGGTGCGGACTGCCGGGCGGCTGTGAGCCTGTTCAGCATCCTTACCACGTGAACTGTGGCCATATCATCTTCGTCCATGTTGCTGTCGGGGGTGTCACCCGGGTGCGGCTCGACCGCACGTACTTGCTTCTGCGGGCCGCTGGGCCACCTTCTTTGTGATGAGCGGCAGACCTTAGAAAAGTGACTCAGTTTCCCACACGCGCTGCAGGTCTTGCCGTTGGCTGGGCAAACCCCATCATGCGGGTACGGACCTCCTCACCATCCACATGGGCGACTCTGCGGGCTTTGTCTGGCTGGATGAGGCGCCGGCTTGGGGAGCTTCGGTCGGGCCTCACGCGTGTCTGTGCGCAGTGCGTTCACCGGTTCTTCTTTGACCGTTGTTGACGAAGTAGGGTCCATGTGGGCAGCCCTTGCCTTGGACAGATCTTTGGAGCGCCCGAGCGTCAGGATGTCCCTCATGGGCATGCTGTGCTCCTGCAGGACGCGCTCGCGAAGTTTGGATGAGGCGCATCCCTGGATGAACTGCGCCCGGATTTCGTCCTCTTCATCTGGAAGGGTGCATGTGCTCGCCAGTTCTCTGAGGCGCCCGTAGACTACGTCGACAGATTCGTCCGGCCGCTGAAGAGCTTGGCGAAGGAGGAACCGTTCGTAGTCTGGGTTGGCGTAAGGTTCGAAGTGTGCAGTGATGGCATCACGCATGGAGGTGTAATTTCTTGGGGGTCCAGCTTCCCGCACAGTTTTGGAGATTTTGTGTATGTCTGCTCCCCCCAGGTGAAGGAGCATAGGCCGTCTCCGCGGCGCCGGGATATCTCCCGCCTCGAAATAGGTTTCCAGGCGCGCTATCCACGCCTTCCAGCGCGCAACTTGGGACGGGGGAGGACCCGTGACGGTGAAGGGCTCCAGCGGCGGGACTGTCGCCATAGTGTATGGTTGTGGCGGCAGGCGTTGGACTGTGCGCTGTGTAGCGGCGACTCCGTGCGTGTAGCACTTGAGGGGGGGTGCGTGGCACTGTCGTGGGTGTGTAGCACCCGGTGGAGCTCCTGTCCGGTGGCGTGCGAGGGCTCCGGCGGGGAGCCTTGGGATGGGATTTCACTGGTTTGATTGTTGGCTTGACTTTGAGCACACTGGGTTGCCAGGCTGTGTGCTGGGCTTGTAGAGCTGTGTTGCTGTGTGGCCGGGGTCGCAAAGTTCTGCCCGGGGCCCAGGATGTAGCAGGCGGCGTGGAGCCCGAATGGTCTTGGAGGCCTCAGGCCGTGCGGTGCAGAGCACGAGGTGGGCGCGTGGAGGCCGCCGTGAGGGGACTGCTAATGCGGCGTGCAGTACTTGGTAGCACAGGTGGGGGCGTAGCGGCGGGGTGCCGGCGGCGCATGGAGCCGTAGACAGGCCGCGCACACACCGTGCAGGAGCAGCAGCAGAGGCGGGCACTCACCGCATGGGGTCCACCTGCAGTCACGGAGTGGGGCAGCCACTGACAGGGGCGGCAGGTGAGCAGGACGATTCTGCCAGCGTCAGGCACAGCGGAAGCCGCGCAGCAGCGGGAGCGGTGGATGCTCCGCGAAGTGGGGCGTAGCTCCGGATGATCGTGGCGCTGAAGGGGTGACGGCTGGATGGACCCTGGGACATCGGTGAGGGGCTTGCAGGGATGAACATGGGACGTAGCCACCTCATCGCCAGTGTGGTGCTGGTTGCGAAGGTGTCAGGCCACGTGGAGGAAGGCCTCAGGCTGGATAGGGACACACACAAGGCACACGCTCGTAGTATGGTGGTGGCCTGGCTGATGAGGGTTGTTAACCCGAAACCGGTCCCAGGATGCTTGTTTCCGGTTCAGGGAAGACCTGGCTTGGCAGTTCGGGCTGGACTGTTCCGTTGAGGCACAGGGTCAAGACTGATTTGCATATAGCTGGGTCTGAACTGAGGTGGCAAAGTGAGCTAAAGAACGATGATGGATTCAACCCAGATCTGTGACTGGGGGTGAGTGTCTGAAAAGTTTCAGCACTCCGTCCATCATCTCTTTGTGTTTGCTTTGTTCGCCCTAAGTTGGCAGGGTATGCCCAGATGTGGGTCCCTTGCTCACTTTGCCACTGGATTCAAGCTAGCCTGGCTGATGAGGGTTGTTAACCCGAAACCGGTCCCAGGATGCTTGTTTCCGGTTCAGGGAAGACCTGGCTTGGCAGTTCGGGCTGGACTGTTCCCATGAAGCACAGGGTCAAGACTGATTTGCATATAGCTGGGTCTGAACTGAGGTGGCAAAGTCAGCTAAAGAACGATGATGGATTCAACCCAGATCTGTGACTGGGGGTGAGTGTCTGAAAAGTTTCAGCACTCCGTCCATCATCTCTTTGTGTTTGCTTTGTTCGCCCTAAGTTGGCAGGGTATGCCCAGATGTGGGTCCCTTGCTCACTTTGCCACTGGATTCAAGCTAGCCTGGCTGATGAGGGTTGTTAACCCGAAACCGGTCCCAGGATGCTTGTTTCCGGTTCAGGGAAGTCCTGGCTTGGCCGTTCGGGTTGGACTGTTCCCATGAGGCACAGGGTCAAGACTGATTTGCATATAGCTGGGTCTGAACTGAGGTGGCAAAGTGAGCTAAAGAACGATGATGGATTCAACCCAGATCTGTGACTGGGGGTGAGTGTCTGAAAAGTTTCAGCACTCCGTCCATCATCTCTTTGTGTTTGCTTTGTTCGCCCTAAGTTGGCAGGGTATGCCCAGACGTGGGTCCCTTGCTCACTTTGCCACTGGATTCAAGCTAGCCTGGCTGATGAGGGTTTTTAACCCGAAACCGGTCCCAGGATGCTTGTTTCGGGTTCAGGGAAGACCTGGCTTGGCAATTCGGGCTGGGCTGTTCCCATGAGGCACAGGGTCAAGACTGATTTGCATATAGCTGGGTCTGAACTGAGGTGGCAAAGTGAGCTAAAGAACGATGATGGATTCAACCCAGATCTGTGACTGGGGGGTGAGTGTCTGAAAAGTTTCAGCACTCTGTCCATCATCTCTTTGTGTTTGTTTTGTTCGCACTAAGTTGGCAGGGTATGCCCAGACGTGGGTCCCTTGCTCACTTTGCCACTGGATTCAAGCTATCCTGGCTGATGAGGGTTGTTAACCCGAAACCGGTCCCAGGATGCTTGTTTCAGGTTCAGGGAAGACCTGGCTTGGCAGTTCAGGCTGGACTGTTCCCATGAGGCACAGGGTCAAGACTGATTTGCATATAGCTGGGACTGAACTGAGGTGGCAAAGTGAGCTAAAGAACGATGATGGATTCAACCCAGATCTGTGACTGGGGGGTGAGTGTCTGAAAAGTTTTAGCACTCCGTCCATCATCTCTTTGTGTTTGCCTTGGTGGCCAGTGAACTAACCACGCCCGGAGCCCCGGGCTCTTTATTAACTCTCTCCACGCTGGACTGTCGTACGCCAGTCCAACCCATTACGCTTACGTACAGGGGGGGAAGAACCACAACACTTGTCTTCCCTACTGGCAGGAGGATTATGGTCTCACCCGACCGTCTACAACATTACAGGCTATAAAGTGAAAACAATTCTCTTTGAGGTCACAGAAACCCCTCTCGACTAATTTGCAAATGTCCACTTTCACCTCGCCAATGTTAATACCAATGAGTGGCTGAACAAAGTGCTGCGCCTGACCTGCACAATGACGCCGTCAGACCAGGCATCCTGTCTTCCATGGTTTTACTGCCCCCATAAGAACAACATTTCAAGTGTTCAGTGACAAAGGCCTGCCAGAAATGCTTCACGGGCCGTTACCCAACAGAATTTTTCCAGAACAAAGGCGTATCACTCCACCCTGGAGTTAGGTTGTCTCATGAACTCAGTGTAATCTGGATCCGAGGAGATACTCTGGTGTGGTGCTCAAACCCCCACTGTATTGTAAAGTTTGCCTATATCATGGGCGTCAGAAGGGGCGGTGTCATTAATCAGCAGGGCCCACGTTTTCTCACTGTCGTACCACACCATTTATTTAAAGATTTTAAAACAAGTATGCTGCATCTATTAATGACGAGGCATCTAAGATGGCTAATACCAGTAGAGGGCACCAGATGGTGTTAGCTTGCTGCCCCAGCCCCCACAAAAATTTCTGGCATGCTGCCTTTCCCCGAGACTGATTGTACCTACTGACAGTCATTCCTGGCCAGAGGAAAATACAGGCAGGCTCTGGTGCTGAGGGTTCTCTCTCTTCTGCTGGTGCACAGTGAACGAAGACCGGAAGCGCACTGCTGCCGCGCCTGGAACACCTGGTTAGCGCCCTCTGCCCTGGCCGCAGATCCCCTGATGTGCGCTCCCGGGGAGACGGAACTCTGGTGGCACAATACTGAAGATGCGCACACAAACTCAAATTTAATAAATAGGTCATAAAGTACACTCGCGCAAGAGAGGCACGCCACCACGTTCTTCTGGTTTAAAATAAACAAATACTGCCATAATTAATGAATGAAGAAAGAGCATGAAGCAAAATATTCCGCTCAATAGTCCTTCCCAGAAAATGCAATTTCAGCGAAACATTAAGCGTGAACACAGCACAGGGGTGTAGAAATCCCAGCAGGCACGGCACATACCTTTTCCAAGTGACGGACTCCATGTAGCTGGGCTGCAGCGAGCGCTCCAGTCCTGGGGTGGCCTTTGGTAGAATTAAAGTTTGTTTCATCGCGTTTGTACGGCGCGTTCAGTGCGAGGGATGGACAGCCTTAGACAGTATCAGTCGCGGCCGGCATGACGGGCGGGTGGGTGGAAATGGGGTCGTCACGGGGGGAGGCGTTTAAACTTTAATTAAAATAAAACTCACCATCCCGCGCCGCCTCAGCTCCTGGCCGGGTCCCGACTCCCGCCGTCCCGGGTTTTACTGCAGCTATCATCAGGAGGAAAGCCACCCACAGGCAGCCTCCCTCCCCTCTGCCAATCACAACGCTGCAATGGCAGCGTTGTGATTGGTGCGGTGCAGGTGCACAGCGCCCCAGCCGGGCGCCTAATGGGAGGCCCTTTTCTCTATGTAGGCTGCCTACATAGAGAAAAGGGAGAGTACGCATGACTGCTTTGGTCAACCCTGGGGCCGACCAAACAGTCAGGGCCCATAACATTGGGCAAGCCACTCCCCTCCCCTGCCCTCAAGCAGGACCGCCCACCCACCCGCCCACAACCAGGCACTTCTGCTTTCTCGCAGTGCGAGAAGCAGAAATATAAAATGGTAGTTTTACCATTTTATGTTTCTGCTTCTCGCACTGCGAGAAAGCAGTGGGGCGATGCCCCCACGCCCCAATGGAAGATCCGCCACTGTTCAGGTATACTCACAGACAAGCTGTTAGAGGTCTATAAGGAGGGACACCTCCCTGACACCATGCGGGAGGCACTTGTGGTGTTGATACCCAAACTGGGCAAGCCTATTGACGAGATAAAGTCCTACAGACCTCTCTCGATGCTTAATGTCGATACTAAAATACTGAGTGGACTGCTAGCATCTCAACTCCTTCCTTATCTACCCACACTTGTACTGGAAGACCAATGCGGGTTTATTCCTAAAAGGAACACAATATTAAATCTTCGTAGATTCTTTCATATCCTCCAGGCTCCTGAAACTCAGACAGGCCCCTACGCACTCGCCTTCCTTGACATAGAACAACCTTTTGACTCGGTGAGGTGGGATTATTTATGGTAGGTCATGAGAAAACTATGGTTCGGGCTCAAATATATAAGATGGGTACAAATCCTGGATATTGCACCAACCGCCCGGGTTCGCACGGGTGGCTATGTGTCGGAGTCTTTTTCATTATGCCGAGGTACCAGGCAGGGATGTCCTCTATCCCCATTGCTATTTGCGATGGCGACAGAACCGCTTGCGGTGCTGCTCCGAAACAGACTAAAACAATGGGGAATCCCAGTCGGAGGTTCTATACACATTGTTTCACTTTACACAGATGACGCCCTAGTGTACCAACGAGAACCGGATAGGGCACTGCCGGTATTACAGACAGCATTATTGGAATTTGCAGGCGCAGCTGGCCTATCGCTGAATGCCCAAAAGTCACAAATTATGCCACTCGGGACACTGGCGAATTTAGACCCCACATCAAATCTGCGGCTTTCCCTCCCCTGGTGCCTGGAAGGGATCCGCTATCTAGGTATTAGGTTGGCTCTAGAAAGACAGAGATTCCTAGACTTAAATATAGGAAAGGTCCTGGCGGGGTTACGTGCTTCGATCCAACTCTGGAAAGATCTCCCATTAACACTAATGGGGAGGTCAGCCCTAGTTAAAATGGTGATTCTACCTCGCTGTTTGTACGTCATGCAGAACTCATTATACAAAATCCCCCGACTGTACTTTAGTGAGCTTGATAGTCTCATAGTAGATCTCTTGTGGTTCACAAAGCGGAAACGAATTAGCTTACAGATGCTGCAACAAACATGGGACAGAGGGGGCGTGGAACTTCCTAACTTAGAATTCTACTATATGGCTGCGAACCTACAACATGCAGTCCATTGGTTTGATGAGGGGGATAACTGGGAGAAAAGGTTGATGGGGGGTCTGGGCGGTCAAATTGGCCTACCGTAACTCCTTAAGCTGGGAGCACGTGTTCCTGACAAGTACCCGTACTTGGTTAGACTAATGGGCCGCACATGGGAGAGAGTGGTCATGACAGTCTTTCGCAGAGCCCCATTTGCACGAGATATGCCAATATGGATAATCAAACCCTTTAGGGACATTGAAAATACCATGTCCATGAAAAAAGGGAAATCTGGAGGCTGTGAAGTCCTGGGTGACCTTTACTTGGTAGGCCAATATATAACCAAAGAGGATGCTATTGACTCATTTGCGCTGGGCACAGGACAATATCTGCAATAGAACAAAAAGTTAGCCACAGCACAAGCACTTTGGCCAAACTTCCTGGAGGAGCCCACTCACTCCCAGACGTTGACTAGGTTGCTTGATATGACAAGCGGTCGAAAACGTATTACCCATTTGAAAAGGGCTATCGGGAGGATGCCCCAAGGATTATCCCAAAAGCACACTCTAGATGGGAGGAGGGCCTCAGAGAAGACATTACCCAGCGAGATTGGCAGAAAGTAAATAAGGAGACATGTAGAATCAACTCAAACGCCCGATTTAAATTACATTTTGGCCATAAATTGTACCTCACCCCCAAGATTCTACATAATATCTACCCCACCAGATCAGACGAATGCACATGCTACAAGGCTCCCGAAGCAGACTTTCTGCATGTTGTTTGGGGCTGTGCATGTATAGAGACATACTGGGAGGAGATAACTGGTTCACTTAAATGAGCAACAGAATGGGAATTTGAGGGTACTCCCTGTGAGATATTATTAGGCCTCCTGCCGGCCCCAGTTAATAAGAAACTTCGTCGTAGGTTCCTGAATCTGGGACTGGTACTTGCTAAGCACCGCATAGCCATTAGATGGATGAATCCACGCTCGCCAAGTCATGGGGAATGGTTACGGGATATGGTGAAATGGGCCACTGCTGAAGAAGTTAGAATGAAACAGGTTAGACGAGATGAAAAACTAGAAGATGACTTGAGAGCATGGAGACAGATGATATTAGAGGTGAATATCCAGTGAGACACGCCTGTCCAAGAGGGTACACCTGACTAAACAAAATTGACGTATATTTCTTTCTGCCAGATACTTGAGGAATGACACGGGAGGGGCTGCGGGTGAAACAGGAAAATCGTGTGCAACTGTTCTGCAATGTATGGGCTAACTATTATGCTATTTACGTATCCATGCCTTAGATCTCTACCAAAATGCTTCCATTATCTCTCAATCAATGGACTTTTCACCTGGGAGGGAGGGGGGAGGGACAGGCAAGAGGAATGTTCTGTTAAAATTTAAATAGAAGTATCAGCATAATGATGTACAATATATGCAAAAATTGACTTCTGGTGCTGCAAAATCAATAAAAATGGTTAAAAAAACAACAGTAAAACAGAACAGCATGAACTAGGGAATCTATTTTCCCAAGGAAGTATTCGTATCATCTAAGTTTAGACTTAACGGGTAGTGGACACAAACCCGCCCGGATACCCCGCAGATTATATCTCGGTATCACATTTCTGATGCTCATTGTAGCGTGCCCAACCTAAAAGAGAACAATGTAATTACGTTAAGCACAATAACTATATTGAGTGAAATTGAGGAGCTCCTGCTCCTCCCTGTCGACCAGAGGTCTCTCACCAAATAAGGACAGAGAAGTAGCATAGGAAGGAGGGCTTATGGCAATAATAGCATTTTTGAAGTATGCAGATCTTCAATATGAATATTAGATCAGATAAAAGGGGTCATGTCCCCAGTTCATTTCTTGCTAACGCTTTCTCCCTTCTTCTGTGAAGGTGCGCCTGTTGATAGTTCTTGTCGAGAGATCATCTCCTTGTCTTTCAGTTCCCGGAGTCGCCACTCCAGTGATGCCCAGTAGCGAATCCGCCCCGTCAAACTCCGTAAAGTGGCATTGTTGAATTGAAAGGTGATATCAAAAGGATAAGTCCATTGGTATTTGATGTGCTTTTTCATGAGAGTCTCAGTGATAGGTCTAAATTGTAGTCTGCGAGCTCGGGGAGCTAGGGCGATATCCTGGTAAAGGGAACATGTTGCTCCTTGGAAAGCTATAGTGTCACGCTTTCGGGCCATCTGAAGGATCAGTTCTTTGACTCTGAATGAACTCAACTTGGCAAGGATGTCCCTGGGTCTTTTCCCATCTCCATGAGACTGAGGACTCAGTCTGTGCACCGGCAACTCCGGGTGATCATCGCCCAGTATGTTAGAGAATAAGCCAACCATGAAGGCCTCTAGATTAAGACCCTCACTTCCCTCCTCCAGGCCTCGTACTCTTATATTATCACTACGGGAGCGATTCTCCAAGACTTCACATTTAAGGAGGGCTATTTGTAGTTGGGATTGAAGAAGTTCTGCCTTGTCTTCTATTGGGTATATGCATTGGTCCACTTCTTGTAGTTTTGTTTCCAAGTCTAGAGTGCGGGATCCGACCGAGTCAACATCATCCTGAAAGGAGATCAGACAAGAATTAACCTCAGCTTTGAAAGATTTAAAGGGTGCATTAATGTCCACTTCGAGTTCTTCCCTTAGCTCCTTCTTGAAATCACGTAGGGAGGAGAGAAGTTCTTTTGTTAGTGCCATGGTCCCTTCTGGCGAGGGGTCTGTAATCTCTGCTCTGGCCTCTGCAGGGGTAAAATAACTAGACACACTGTTAGTTTGGACCTTTCTATGCGACATATAGACAGGCAGGTACAGAAGTATAATGGGGCACAAAGGGCTCAGTGACACCCAGAAGGCTCACAGTCTGGCTCCAGTTATTGCCAATTATCTGGGGGTCTTGTAAAGGCTGTTGATATGGCCCTGCTGTATGGACCTCTCATTGATGTTTAATGGACGGTAAGAGGGTGCACATCCAGGGCCCAGTACTCCACCCCCCCCCCCCCAAGCGATGCCCCTTCAGCAATCTAAAAATGCCCCAAGGATCACTGTTAATTTCCTTACATTGAATTATACCCCTCACAGATTAAGCATTCACCTTATTGTAGGGCTTCTGGCCCCGAATACTTCACCGTTGCTATGCCGGCACTGGGCGGCTATAGCAGATCATTAGTTAAGCCTTCATTATTGGCGTTTGTCTGTAGAGTGCCAAGTAAAAAATTAGTTAAATTATTTGTCTCAATATAAGCTCGTTGTTCTCATTTGTCAGCTGGCAGGTACGGAGAATGCAGAAGCATGGGCACCATTTTAAGGTTAGGCAACATGGGGGCATGTATTCTTTTGCAGATCGTATCTTCCTCGGTGCCCCCCTGAAACACATCACCCGCAGCACAAACAGTGGTTAAGGACAGCCTGTAGTCCGCTAGTGGATTTATTCCTGGCCAGCTCGGGGCCGAAAACGCATCACTGCCATCTTACCCCATCTCCCGCATGCAGGGCCGGCTTTAGAGGTTGTGGCGCCCTGTGCGAAAATCTTTGTTGGCGCCCCAACCAAGCATTTTTTGTGTTGCGTTGTATGGTTTCTCAACCACATATTAAATATATACAGGATACATTTTAGAGTATATAAAATGTATTCTCAAGTATCATGTAAATGAAATAGGGACTAGATGGGAAACATATATTACTAACTAATTTTTTTAAAATTTTTGTACGCGCACAACCAATTGTAGCGTAATGTTTGTGGTGATTTTAGAATTTGTTGTGTGCTTCTGGGGTGGCGTGTTCCGTTCAAGAACGTCAATAGTATTGATAGCTAGATAGCGCTTCCAAATTCAATTGGTTGCGTCCCCCTGGGCACTACTTTACTCCTGAAAAAGGGTTTTGTTATTCATATTGCTGTTTTCCAAAAGAAAGTTTTTATTCCACACTGTCATAGATGAATTTCTTTATTCACTCTCATTGTTTTCAATTCGAAATTATTTTCATTTCTACATTTTTTCATTGTACATCATTTCTGTACATAGCTCCATGTGGCTCCAATGCATTTCGGGCGACCAGCCCTTCCTCAGGGAGCATTACTGAAAAATAATCAATGCACAAATACTTTTCAGAGAACTAATTCTACTTGCATAGTCTGTAACAATCCCCTGTGTTGTGATAACATTACTCTATGGTTGACTATATGCTCTGTATGATGTGATCTATGGGCAGTATCTAAGAGTGCTCGTGGTTTTTTTAAAAAGAAAGCTTGTGATTTTTAAAAAAAAGGAAGAAACGTGCATTACAACCTAACAATGGTGTATATAACCATTCAACTGGCGCGTGAGGGTGCCGGGAAATTATCGTAAAATTAACGGTGATGTTCATAGCGGCTTGTTCGTTCAATATTACTCACGGTAGTTCCATTCAAATTGATGGTGTACCTTTGATATTGAAAAAAGAAACGAGAAAATGACGTTTGAGTAAGCGTTGGGTCAACGTGGTTTAAACAGTTAAAAAAAGCTGGTCCGTGAAATTTACTTACAGTTAATATTGTGTTGAGGCGCTATGTCCGGTGTCCTGTTTACGGTATGCGTGTTGTCTATGTTGGCGTCTCTATTTGTAAAGCGTATCGCGTAGTCGATATCACGGTAGGACTATACGGATCGGGTAGTCGATATCAACGTAGGACTATACGAACTGTCAGATTAACGTGGTGGCCATATTGGAAGGTAGAAAAGGTACGCTGTTTTACTTGTGCTGGGATTGAGGAGTGTGTGTGATCATAGTCAACATTGACATACATATTAGCAAAAGTAACTTGCCAAATTGAACAAAGAGAAATATTGCAACATTTTAGTTAGTGTACCAAAGAACAGATAGAGAATTTTAAAATCAAATTATAAATAGCACGAATATTCCATTCGTTCATTCATTCCATGTGGTTTCAAGGCGTCGAGTTTAATGATCCAAAAGTTCTCTCGTAACAAATATTTGTTGTTGTCTCTGCCTTCAATTTTGTTGATCACTTCGAGTACGAGAAATTTTAATTGGGATATACTATGTTGTTGTTCCAAAAAGTGTGTTGTCACAGTGGATTTCATGTTTTGTGTCCGAATGTTCGATTTATGCTCATTAATGCGAGTTTTTGTCTTTCGTTCTGTTTTGCCCACATATATTTTGCCGCATGGGCACTTCAGCATATATATGACATTTGATGTGTCACATGTCGCTGTGACACGTAGTTTTATATTATAGCCTTTTCTGGGCTTTGATGTGTTGGTTCCTTGTATCACATTGTTACAATTGTTGCAGTTCAGACATGGTTGTATTCCTTTGAATGTTGGTGTATCTCTGTTTCGGTGTTTCAAGATCTCTCCCAAGTTTTTATTTCTGGTGTAAGCGAATAAAGGAGGTTGTGAGAATAATGTGTTGAAGTCCGGTTCCACTGTCAATATTGGCCAATGTCGTTTGATGATTCTCTTATATGTGTTGCTCAAGGTTGAAAACCTAGATACTACCACCGTACGTGTGTTTTTGGGTTTGGTGGTCTTTTTTAATAAATCTGACCGAGATGTTGTTTGGCAGCGTCGTTTTGCTATCTCCAAGGTAGATGATGGGTATCCTCTCTCGGTGAACCGTTGTGACATTTCTTCAATGCGTTCAGTGGCTTTCTTGGGATTGGATGTGATTCTTTTCACCCTTTGCATTTGTGATACCGGTAGATGTTGTTTTAATGATGGTTGGTGAAAACATATATTACGACACCATCAGTCAAATATAACTTTTATTTTATAGCCTAAAACAATATACATACATATCTTGTTTATGTAATTATTAAAATTTTCTAACTTGCCATTCACTTGTAAATATGCACCTTAGTTTGGTATATGTGCAAATCCTGCATTGCCGATCCCTGGTGAGTTTCACTACTCCTGCTGAAACAAGGCCAATGGAGGTACCAATGGGTGAGACGGACTGGCCTCAAGGGTCCTGTGACCTCAGTGACAGAGTCACTGTTGCTCTAGGGTGTGCTGCTTCATAGGCCTGCCCGCAAGACTGGAGGTGAACTTCAGTATGGATTGTGGTGGACAGGCCTTCAAGGTGCTAAGACACCAGAGCTTCTAAGGTCTAGTGGGGCCTTCTAAGGTCTAGCATGGGAATGTGCTCCCTAAGGAGAGTGGTCTGGTGGACTGTTCATGAAAGCTGATCCTAGTTTCCCAGTTCCAAATTCGGCAGCTCTGGCAATAGTACCACATCCTCTCCCCCACTGAACACCATGCTGTCCCACCGAGAGAAGCTCGCACTGCCTTCAGCTACAACCCAATTGTGCTCCGCCATAAACACCTGGATGCGACTCAATTCAAATTATGCACTAGACAAGAGTAATATGCTGCCTAAAAAAAAAAAAGGGGGAACATCCTGGAAAAAGCAAACCCTCATAGGGAATGCAAGATTAAGTAAAGCATGTGAAACATAAGCAGAACAACATGGTTACCTTAACACTTTTACACTCATTATTCAGAAATCAATGAGTGTTTTTGCCTGAAAAGTTAAGGACATGACTACAGGGCCCGGAAGGGACCCGTTTAAATGTCCTTTGCACCGGGCCCTGTTTCTTTTTAAAATATATTTATTATTTATCCCAGATAACACAGCGGTTACAATAGACAAAGAAAAAAAAAGAAAGCAGAAGAAGCTACGAAGGACCAATACACGAGATATAAATAACAGTATACAAAATGGTGTAGAAACCACCTTTCTTTGGTGATACCAAATGCTTGAAATATATTTCCTTGGGCCCCGCTATGTTAAATTCACAAGAAAGTCACTGCACAAAATGGCTGTACGTTGCCATTTTGTCTTAATTAAAGCTGCTACTGTAACGCAAGCCTTGTACAACAAAGAACCGAAAATAGAAATGCTTAGCTACAGATATTTTAGCATATCGCACATTTCAGCATATTGTATTGCGAAATGTTTCTGGTGCACAGGTTATGGAAAAGTACCAACATACTATATTGCATTATGGTGGAAAGTCCCATAAGCTGCCCACTTGGGACACGTGGTCAGCAACAGTACTCTTCGGACCTTAATTGGTATGGCGCTGCTTGGGCCGCCGCTAACTGGTCAATTAGACTATGCTTAATTTGTGTTACGTATATTATGATGCTGCATCCTTTATGTTTGGGCCTATAAACACTGTCAGAAACGTCACATCTTTGGACATTCAGTAACTTTGCTGCCTGTCTCCATGCTGCACGTATTTGCATTGTTTGTTGGTCTCCAATAAATTGTGCCATCATTTGTGCTGACAGAGAATTGTATTTGTGGTATTATTTCTCATTCTTTATTTCAGTTTCCACATTTGGTGTGAGAATGCGGTCCCAGGATCGGTGACCTGTTTCACCTTACGCTGACGGTTGCGCTCAGCTTCTCTCGGACTTCGGAGGCCTGAGGTTTGATAGCTTATTTTTTTATCTTCTCTCTCCCTCCATTCCGTGGCTGCTGGGGGTTTTCTGTCCGTAAGTTGTTCTTGTCATATCCCTGGCTCCTGTTTCCCGTCTTTCAGCCCAACTGTATGGCTATGTTCCCTTATTTGCTTTTCTGGTGCCAGATACACTGGGCTTGTGTCCATGTCCAGGCGATGTCTACATCTCTTGCACATTTCCAGCTGCAATGGCTGTCATAACGATCGTTCTTCTTACTTTTTTCTGTGCCCTTATTTTGGCTCTGATTATATATTTCTTTACCTGTCACCACTCTGTTGAGGACTGTTATGGAGAGATTTTGACACATTATTTAACATAATTGTGCCAAAGGATTTGTGGGAAGATTGTAAAAAGAAATTGAAGCCAGGAGCACGCCTCCCAAGAGTACCACAGTACAAAATTTCCAAAGAAGGGGAGGAAGGCATAGCACCAGTAATACAAGACCTCCTGAAGCAGGGAATAATAAAGGAGGTACGCTCCAGCCCATGCAATACACCAATACTCCCTGTAAAGAAAGCATCTAAGGGACCGGATGGGGCCCCTGTATATCGTTTTACCCAAGACCTGAGGGAATTGAACAAAATAGTGGTACCGTCCTTCCCAGTGGTTCCAAACCCAGCGACAATATTGTCCAACATCCCAGTAACGGCCACACACTTCACAGTGTTGGACCTTAGCTCCGCCTTCTTTACCATTCCCCTGCATCCTGATAGCCAGTCCTATTTCTGCTTCAGTTTCCAGTCTAGACGATTCACATGGTGTCGTCTCCCACAAGACTATACAGAGTCCCCCTCCATCTTCACAAATGCATTAAAGACAGATTTAGACTCCCTGGTGCTAAAGGAAGGCTCCACACTTATCCAGTACATAGACGATTTACTGTTGGCCTCACAATCAAGGGATGCATGTACAAAGGACACCATTGCCGTTCTGGGCCATCTGGCACTGAAAGGTTACAAGGTTTCCCCAAAGAAGCTCCAGTTCTGCCTCACTGCTGTGAAGTATCTAAGCCACGAACTCTCCGAAGGGACCAGGAAATTACTACCTGACAGAATATCCACCATCACCCACTTTCCCCGACCACGCACACAAAAAGAGGTCAGGGCTTTCCTAGGGGTGGCGGGATACTGTCGGCACTGGATCCCAAACTTCTCCCTGATTGCCAAACCACTACAAGCACTAACACACAAAGAGGTCCCAGAAGTGGTACCTTGGTCGCAGGACTGTGACCAGGCATTTCACAAGCTCAAAAGTGAACTTAGCGGAGCACCAGCACTATGTCTCCCAGATTACAGTAAAGACTTCCACCTGTTCTGCCATGAAAAGGGAGGGTGCTCATTGGGTGTACTGAGTCAGAAACATGGTTCATTCTACCGCCCAGTGGCGTACTATTCCGCCACACTAGACCCAGTGGCATCCGCGCTCCCGCCTTGCCTTCGAGCAGTGGCGGCAGCAGCACTTGCAGTACAACAATCCGAAAATATAGTGTTGGCACACACCATGGTTCTGCATGTTCCCCATGCAGTGGACACGCTCCTCACATCCACTAAGACCCAGCACCTAACAAATGCACGTCTCACCAGGTATGAGCTGACACTATTAGCACCACACATTGTAATGAAGAGATGCACCACCCTTAATCCAGCATGCCTTCTGCCAACGGAGTATGACCTGGATGATCTGACCTCAGATGATGCTTTTCATGATTGTGCACTGGCTATAGACAGGCATACGAAGGTGTGCCCGGACCTGAAAGACACACCACTTCCGGATGCCCAAGGGGATTTGTTTGTAGATGGGTCATGCCTGAGGGATGACCAAGGGACATTGCAGGCCTCCTATGCAGTAGGTACCATCAACAAACTACTGGAAGGGGGAAGGCTGGTGGCTGCTAAAAGCGCACAGGCGGCTGAACTCGTGGCACTGACGAGGGCATGCACATTGGCTAAAGGAAAAAGAGCAAACATATACACAGACAGCCAGTATGCCTTCGGGGTGGTTCATGACTTCGGCCAGCTGTGGTCAATGAGGGGATTCCTCACATCAGCAGGCCAACAAATACGACACGCACAATTGATCAGTGACCTCCTTCGAGCCTTGCTACTACCTTCACAAATAGCTATCATAAAATGTGCAGCACATACTTCCTCCAAAGACTACGTCTCAAAAGGCAACCCATTCATTGATGGGGAAGCAAAGAGAATAGCGCTGACAGGCTGCCAGCTAGCAATGGTACATCTAATAAATACCAACAAGGACACAGATGCTAACAATGTTTCATTACATTTTGACCCTATACATATTCAGGAAAGGGTCGAGGAGACTGAGAAGGAGGAGTGGGTGAAAGGAGGGTGTGTGCAAACAAAGGAGGGGTCATGGACAGGACCAAATGGAAAAATATGCCTACCTTCATCAATGCTCCCCTCTATGGCACGCCTCTTTCACGGCCCCTCCCACGTGGGCCGGGACGGCAAGATCAGACTGTTTTCCCAATGTTGGTACAACTGTAAGTTCCCCCAAACTGCAGAAAGACTTTGTAAGCAATGCACTGTTTGCGCACAATATAATACTAGATAGGGCACACCAACTGCACCTGGCCATTTCCCACCGCCCCACGGACCCTTTGAGAGTTTCCAAATGGATTTCATAGACATGCCCCCCACCCAGAAGTACAAACATGTTTTGGTAATAGTATGCATGTTCAGTAAGTGGACAGAAGCCTATCCAACAAAGAACTGTGATGCACCCACAGTTGCTAAATGCCTTCTGAAAGACCTGATCCCAAGATTTGGGATCCCATCCCTTCTATCCTCCGACAATGGACCTGCGTTCATTTCACATGTCATAGGGGGAATATGTAAATGGCTTGGAGTAACACAAAAGTTGCACTGTGCTTATCACCCACCAGCAGCGGGTGCTGTGGAGAGAAAGAATGGGGTACTCAAAAACAAAATAGGGAAAATTTGTGCGTCGACTGAACTTTCATGGGTAGACGCACTACCACTAGCCCTGTTGGCAATGAGAAGCATGCCAGATAGGGTGACACAGTTAAGCCCCCACGAAATTTTATTTGGCCGCCCCATGAACATTGCAGGCCATATGTCCACTGCTCCGCTATCAATATAAGAGGATTTGCTTTTATGCTATTGTAAGAAACTAACAGAGACATTACGCTATCTACATCGCCAGGTTCTGCAGGCTCTTCCAGAGGCAGCAACACCACCGCCACATGACCTGCAGAGCCTGGTGACTGGATCTGGGTAAAAGCCCACACCCGACGACACTGCCTCCAGCCAAGGTGGAAGGGACCGCACCAGGTCCTCCTAACGACTGCAACAGCCGTCAAGTGCGAAGGGCTGACATCCTGGATACACAGCTCCCACACCAAGAAAGCAGCAGGGCCAGACGGCAGAGGGCAAGCTCCGCTACCACCTCCAGTGGCATCCGAGGCACCCCGCAGGTACAACCTTCGATCCACCAGACAGCAAAGAACAGAACAGAATTGAAGAAGAGGCAGTTCTCTGCTCGCTGCAGGCCAGGCCTCCAACAGAAGAAACAACATACCAGAGGCAGTTCCCTGCTGCGCACAGCAGGCCAGGCCCCAGGTATCATCCTTCCAAAGACGACAATTTTCTTCAAAAGTGCCAACTGTCATGTGCTAGTAACCTCTGACAGTACACAACAAAGGCACCAACGGTTCCTGTCAATGAGTTGCTGGAGTCTGTATCAATACCAATAGCGGTACAGACCCTGCTAGTTAGTGTTGCTGGATTCTGTACCACCACCTAGCGGTACAGAACCTGCTAGTTAGACACCAACAGACAATTCCCTCAACTACAACTCCAAGTGAACATCGTCATCAGGACATCAAATGCCAGTAACAACAACGGGAAGGTTCAGGTCCATAACGATACAAGTAGAAGAAACACGGCTGCAACTAACTATAAGATCAGTATTATTATTATGGTCCACAGGAATTGAGATAACAGGTGTTCAGAGAATAGCTGTGCCGAACCCCCCACTGTTGAGTAGGCTAAGAAGTCTGATCCTGTACGGTATTTCATTCCCAACTTTCGGACATCAGCCATCAACACAAGACACAGAAGCAACACGCCTTGATATTTTAGAGTGTGTAGTATATGCAATAGAGAACAGCGGATTAACAATAATCAGAGACATCCCAATGTGAACAAGACGCGATTTTGCAAGGTGCAGCCCGACAAGTTTGACTTCCTTACGAAGCCTACTCCACAGATTGTTACGGACTACGGAAGCGGCTGGGCAAGGCCTAGTGCGGTTTGTGGTCCAAAACACCTGATAAGTGCACCCTACTGCCCTTCGGAGTGGAACAGCTACCAGACGGATGGATAGAATATTGAGCCATACAGTAAACAAAACGCCAGATAGAATTTATGTACATATCACCTTCTTGGCTCCATGCGTAGAAACACCTGCAATATTATCTAGCTCTTGGCCAAGGAACCCACTTCAAAGTAAAGTTGCTTTTGCCTGCCTGGGCAGCGCACTCCAGTTCCCTGATTTATTATCCCCCACAGGTGTGTATACGGGCCCGGGCGCCGAAGGACTAAAGAGAGGGATCTACCTTGCCGTCCTCCGAGCAATAGGAGACGAGGTAGTAAGAGACCTTGACTCCAACAATTGGCCTCACTAAGGACAACGGAACGCAAAAGCACAATGCCACGCCCAAGGGAAGAAGGACGGAAATGGCCAACAGTACTACTGGCAATATTGTCACCAGTCCCAGGAATAATAGTGACTGCACTGATAATAATATATGCAAAGGACCTGGAGATACCGTTCCTAAATGGTCATGTAGGGAACGGGAGCGATACAAATGCAACATTTGATGACAGGAAAATAGATTTTCCAGAACAAAACATTTTGGGGGAGGTTGGCATTAGAGAAGGAGGGGAAAAGGTATTGTGGGATGAATATAACGGAAATCAATACATTGAAACGTTGAAGATGTATGTACGTATTATGAATATATCTGAATGTTATGTTTGCACACACATGCCTTCAGACATGCAGAACAGCATGAGTTACAGTGTCCTACCGGTCTCTAAATACGTGAGCTGCATCCTGATGCGCGATATGCTCTTCACTCAGCATAACATGTCCGTAGTAGTCGCACCTCCTAAACGCAGCAAGGCTGCAACAGGGCAGGGGACAAGACCACCCAAATCAAAGAGAGTGCCATGCCTGAACATGCAACATACAAAGAGAGATACAGAGATACTAGACACATTTGACAGGACACCCAGGAATGAGGGGTGCAAGGGCAGGGCAGATTGGAACAACTTGGACACAGAGAAGGAAGGAGAATTAAAGACACCAAGGTTCAAGATAAAACAACAAACAGCACCATCCTGCATTCTTACAGACGTGGGAGAAACTTCAGCAACAGCACCAATTTTTGTTGGAGCCAGTAACTGTACACACATAACAAAACTGTCACGAGTTAGGACAAGTGATCGGGGGTCCTCACCTGGACTAGTGGGTTACAAGGGACTGTTCTTTGTCTGTGGCCAATGGGCATACTTCTATTTGCCCCCAGGATGGTATGGCAGTTGCTACCTTGCCTCCATCCTGCCCCGAATGACCCACTTCACTGACCTGGTGCAGATAAAGAACAAGGGCCACCAGCCAAAACGATTTAGAAGGACCCCAGAGTGGGCAGAGAATTTAATGACAGGACTCGGGGTAATGATCCCTGGTGCAGGTGTGGTATACACCTCAGCTAGGATCCACCAGTTAGCAAGGATGATTGAGGATCTCGCAGATTCAACAGCAGCAGCCTTAGGTAACGTCACTGAAGAACTCACTGCCATGAGGGCAGTAGTGATACAGAATAGGATAGGGTTGCATTAGACATCATCTTGGCCAAAGAGGGTGGAGTCTGCCACGTCATCCATCAGCAGTGCTGTTCGTATATACCTGACAACAGTCAGAATATACACAAGGCAATAGACAAAATAGATAAGGTTAGGGACGAAGCACACGACATACATACCGGGGAGGTATGGGAAACGTTTATACTATGGCTACAAGGCTGGGGATCATGGATATTGGAGTTGGTCATTATAATAATAACAGTATTGATCACACTGTGTATCATGATCAACGTTTGCCCAGCGTGCTGTGCAGCCTTTACTGCAAGCTGTACCCGCTGCATGCCAAAGAGTATTGCTAAAAGACACCACACACACGAGGACGAAGGGACAGAGATGGTACTGAGAAATACTCCAATGTGTGATTTGGTATCAGATGGGGCAATGTAGAAACCACCTTTCTTTGGTGATACCAAATGCTTGAAATATATTTCCTTGGGCCCCGCTATGTTAAACTCACAAGAAAGTCACTGCACAAAATGGCTGTACGTTGCCATTTTGTCTTAAGTAAAGCTGCTACTGTAACGCAAGGCTTGCACAACAAACAACCGAAAATAGAAATGCTTAGCTACAGATATTTTAGCATATCGCACATTTCAGCATATTGTATTGCGAAATGTTTCTGGTGCACAGGTTATGGAAAAGTACCAACATACTATACTGCATTATGGTGGAAAATCCCATAAGCTGGCCACTTGGGACACATGGTCAGCAACAGTACTCTTCAGACCTTAATTGGTATGGCGCTGCTTGGGCCGCCGCTAACTGGTCAATTAGACTATGCTTAATTTGTGTTACGTATATTATGATGCTGCATCCTTTATGTTTGGGCCAGAAATGTCACATCTTTGGACATTCAGTAACTTTGCCGTCTGTCTCCGTGCTGCACGTATTTGCATTGTTTGTTGGTCTCCAATAAATTGTGCCATCATTTGTGCTGACAGAGAATTGTATTTGTGGTATTATTTCTCATTCTTTATTTCAGTTTCCACAATGGTATATATAGAACATGGTGATTCTAGTAAATAAAACCATAAACTGTACTTTAAAAAGGAAAGAGAGCAACCAACTATACATTTCATGATGCAATACACATGATTCATCTAACGAAAAAAAAAAAAACAATCAAAGCACCTGAGGTTATTTCATATATGTACAGATCTAATATGAAATATGGTCATCCAGTATAAAAGAACTTACAAAGTGTACACAATTCCTTACTTCTTATAGAAGTTAGCTACTTTTCTGCTGCTAACCAAACCACAGGGCCATAAAGGAAAGCATGCTAGTCCCAGCTACTTGTTAGAGATACTAATTAATCATAGGACCCCAGATCTTTCTGCCCTGTTTCTTAGATCTCTGCCCCTTGCAATTGTATAGTGCCATCTCCAAGTTGCGGATGTGAAGTATCCGGGCAAACCAAGCAAAATAAGGAGGATCCGCATCCTTCCACTTTGAAGCAATCCACAACCAGGCTACTGCCACCGAGATGAAGCAAAAATATACCTGTGTCTGTTCTAGCTGTGCTTTCTCATCATAACCTAATATCATCAAAGTCGGCGAGATAGTCACTCCTTGTCCTAATACTTTTTGCAGGAAAATTTCGATCCCCTTTTAAGGGATCTAGTTTACAGCAATCAAAGAACATATGAATCAAGTCTGCAGGGCCTTGCCCGCATCTCGGGCAGTGGTCATTTTCCCTTTTCCCTCATCCAAATAGCTTTGCCGGGGTGAAGTTCAAATTGAAGACCGTTTTATAATGTGGCGTCTTCAAATTGGCCGAGAGAAATAGCTTTTGGAGAGAGCAATTGACATGCATAGATCCGTATCATAGTCGTCTAGCTTGCTAGCCCAGTTAGATTCTGTTTTTGCTAAATCATCCGGAATAGCTTTTGTAAAGATGTTATATATATCCTTTATGCGGGAGCCTTTATAAAGGATGGCTTCTAGCAGAGGGATCTTATCTGTAGATATTATTTCTGGTATGACCGGTCTAATGGTTACTCTAATTTGAACATACTTAAAATAAGACCGCGCATCGATATCATAGCGCTCCTGTAGCTCGGCAAAAGAAATCATACCATCCGTGCAGACCATATCCCCTATTTTGTTTACGCCGGCTTGCTCCCAGTGTTTCCCAATCCCATCAGAGAGGGGCCAGAATGATCGGTGAGCGCCAAAGGGGTAAGTATTTATGAAGCCTAGGTATCTTCAGCAGCCTGCAAGCTTTGTGCCATACATTCCATGCTGCTCTGAGCGGCTTAAATCGTGTTTTCTTAGAATAACTGTCCTCAAGCTGCCGCAACAATATACCCTGTGCTGCTCCCCCAATAGCCAGTTCATAGATAGATGGGAGGATTTCAGCTTCCTGTGCTCCCAAGTATCTTTCGTTCCCCTTGTCTGACATAAGCAGGATGCCCATCTACTGTAGCATTGTAGCCCAGTAGTAATAGAGTACATTTGGGACCACCCACCCCCCTTGCCCTTGAAGGAGGGTCAGGAATTTGAGTGATCGCCTAATTTTCTGATAATGCCAAATAAACTTTGAAAATACTCCATCCAGCTTTTTAAGGAAAGCAGGCTCTGGCTCAAGCGGGATACAGCAAAATAGGTAAAGTACTTTTGGAAACGTTGTCATTTTGAGAGCATTGCACCTGCCAATTATTGAAATGTGTAGCTTGTCAATTTGTTTTAAATCTCTACTGATTTTGTCTATGAGAGGAGCCGCGTTCATTGCCCAGATAGAGCCCACATCAGCAGTTATATCAATCCCAAGGTATGTGGCCACTTCAGTCCTGTGAGGATCCTGAAGAGTAATATTTTTAGTGCAGACAATCTTGGTTTTATCAGAATTTAGCAGGTATCCCGACTGTCTGCCGAATTCTTTGGCCAATACTTCTATCTGTGTAATTGCCCCCTGTGGGTCAGGGATTACATTAGCTATGTCATCAGCATATGCTAAGACCTTAGTATTATATCCCCTGACCGATACTGGCTTGATCTTCTGGTCTGACAAGATTGTTCTGAGTGGATCGATATATAAGGCAAAGAGGATCGGCGAGCAGGGACACCCATGTCTTGTCCCGCTAGCTACTGCAATCCTTTCGGATTCCTTGCTCATCATTTGTATTGTTGCATAAGGATGCGAGTACATAGCTCTGATGGCCGTAAGAATTTGTGGCCCAAATCCATTGCCCCTTAAATTATCCCACAGGTGAGCCCACGCAACCCGATCGAAAGCCTTTTGGGCGTCAAGGAGAATCAGAGCCATCTGTTCTCCTGAGATGTCAGCTATATCAAATAAGGTGATGACTCGCCGGATATGGTCCGTGGTCCCTCTCCCTGGTATAAAACCATGTTGCTATGGACTCACCAATTTAGAAATGATCTTGCCAAGACTGATCGCGATTATCTTAGAATATAGTTTTGCGTCAGAATTAATAAGGGAGTGGGACGATACGAGGCAGGATCCTCAGGCGGTTTCCCTTTCTTTAAGAAAACCACTATATCGGTACCTTGCCAAGACTGGGGAGGCTGCCCCTTGTACTGGACAGCCAAAAATAAATCCAGGGGCAAGGGGGCTAACTCTGCCTGGATTACCTTATAGATTTCCATGGGAATTCTATCAGGGCCTGCCGCTTTCCCTGAGGCCATCATGTGTAGTGCATCTGTAACTTCGCTGAGTGAAATATCATCCTCCAGCTCTTGCAATACAGGGGGAGCTACCCCAGCCCCAGCCCTACCCCCATCAGTGCTTGGCCCACCCATCTCGGGGGCAATGTTCTCTGGCTGGTAAAGTTCCCCGTAGAACTCTGCAAACACTTTAAGAATCTCTTTGGGGTCCGTTGCGTGCGTCCCATCTTTTCTTTTTATCCTGATGATGTTATTTCTGGTTGTTTTCTGTCTCATACGCAGAGCTAAGTGCTTACCAGTAGTCTCTCCATACTCATAATTATCCCTGGTAAAGGCTTGGTGAGCTTCTGCCACTTTTTTTTATTATAGACATTATTGATCTCTGCTTTTAACCTTATGACCTCGGTCTGGAGCTGGGCTTGTATCTCTTCCTGTTTGTGAACAATTGCAAAGGTGTGTTTCTCCTCACATTTCATTAACTGCTTGGTCAATCGATGCAGCTCCTCTTGCTGTCTCTTCCTACGAGATCCAACAAAACATGTGACCTCCCCCCTTAATCCTGCCTTGAATGTATCCCAAACTACTTCCCTAGAAGCGCTGAATCTGTTTATTTTAAAAAAAACTGTTGGGTCCATCCCCTAATGTATTCTATAAATGGTTCATTAGCCAGAGGTTTTCTGTCAAAAGTCCATTTGGATTGACATCTTTGGTGCCCTTGTACCATGATGTCTAACACCAAGGGGTTATGATCCGACAATATTTTGGGCAGCTTCCTTATGTTGCCACCATCAAGAAGGGTGGTGGAGACAAAAAAAATAATCGAGCCTCATATACTTTTTATGGGGACAGGAAAAGTAGGTATAGCCTGGGTTCATCGGTTTCCTGGAGGCCCAGATGTCAATTAGCCCATGACTAGAAATTTGAGAAGCTAGCGCCTTATAAACTTGTGGCTTTCTCCCCTGATATTTATTGGTGAAGGCCCTCCTAGCGTCCAGATGAATATTGAGATCACCACATATAATAAGAGGGTCTGACCAAGAGGCTAATTCCAACTCCAATTCCTCTAGCACCCCGGGGTCATCTTGATTAGACCCGTAAATTGTACAGATCGTCAGCCCTATTGGTAATGTAACAATTGCCCATCACCCCCATTTGTCCTCCAGGGCTCGTTTAACTGGAGTCAGCTTATTTGATACATGAATTGCAACCCCTCTAGTCGTAGTGGTCTGGGTGGAGCAGGCCACCTGTATATATCAGGAATTACATTAAGACCTCTCTTCTCCCACGGAATGTGGGTTTCTTGTTGGCAAATTATATCCACCCCCAAAGATCTTAGTGCCTTACTAACCCCGGCTCATTTACCTTTGTCATTGAGACCACCAATGTGTATTGAACAGATAGATAGCCTACCCATACTTGAAGCTTTTATAGTGTTTGTAATGTTTGTAATACGTATTTGAGTTTGTCCACATGCTCAAAGTAGCTTCACATAGTTTACACAAATCCTGCTGTTTCTCTGGGTTTTTACTCCCCCTGCGACAGCAACCCACCACCACCACCCCTCCCTCCTACCCCCGCCACCCCTGGCAACCCCCAATCCCCACCCAACCCCACCCACCCTTGCACACCCCCATAATGAGAGAATATAGACCTGAGTCGGTCTGTGGCAGATGTGAGGCGGCTCCCCCCTACCCCCCAAACTGGTGGCTATGAAAATTTATACATCCTATCCTACTATCTCAATACCCCTACACCCATCTAGTAAGGTCATTAGCCTATATTTCTTTTTTTTTTTCTTCTAAATTAAAACTCCCTCTTTTTTTTGTGTATATCTTTTTTTTTTTGTGGGGCATATAGACTACTCGTTAACCTGAAGAGAGAGCAAACGATTCACATAACCATGCGGATACACCCTGCACTTATAACCCTACAATTATACCCCGCCAGCCGCAAGAAAGTCTTTAGCTTTGATTTCAGAGGTGAAAAATCGAGTCCAATCCCCCCAGATCACTTTCAAGCGGGTCGGGTTCATTAGGAAGGCCTGTGCACCTCTCTCTTGAAATGGCTTGATCATTTGGCGTAAACACCATCGTCATTCGACAGTAACATGACAGAAATCAGGCCTGGTAAAAAATGAAAAGTCATCTGTAGATCGCTGGGCTTCCGGCCTAGCTTTCTCAAAAATATTCTGCTGCAACAGGAAGTTTCCAAAATATACCAGCACAGCGCGCGGTTTGGCATCTGGCTTTACTGGTTGCCTAAGAGAAAAGGGAACTCGGTGCGCTCTTTGAACTTCGTGGAGCCAGTTCCATCCTTCTAAGTCTGGGAAGGACTTTCGCAACAACTCGACCATATACATTCGTGCATCTGATCCTTCCTTTCCTTCTGGAATCCCTAAAAACCGAAGGTTGTTCCGTCTTTGGCGGTTCTCTTGGTCCTCGAGTTTCCACTGGATGTTGATCAGTTGAGATTCATGTGCTTCTGATTGACCCCGGGCGCCAGCAATGTCTGTCTCGAGGGCAGTTGTTCTTAACTCCAGGTCCGTCAGCCGCTCGCTGATAGCATTACATGTTTTGGCTACTTTCCTCACTTCCCCCTGCAGCTTATGGGCTGATGCTTGTGAGCGTCGACTCTCCAGCCGAGCCTCTTCACGATGTGATATAACACACTGCAGGATAGTATCCAGTGTGGGAGGCACTGTTGACTGGCCTTCCTGGAGCCCCTTCGCACTGTTTCCAACCAGTTGATCGCCCGGGGAGTAGTTCCACTTAAGATCTTTATGACCCTGACCGTTCACTCTGCCAGGTTTGCTGCGCACCTTCCGTGTCGAGTCTACACCGATATTGCCTGGTAAGCTCTCCGTTTCGCTAGAGTCCATACTTGACCCTGAACCCACTTCTGACCAAGTTCCATCCGACAGAGAGAAAAATAAATCATTCGCCTCGGAGTCCTGATCCCAATCATTGCGTGCTCCCACGTTTTTGCGGTGATGTGCTGAGCGGCGACTTTGCCTTATTGCCTGGTTTGAGCATGGAAAGTCCGTCTCGGCCCCCCCCCCCACTGGGCCAGCATGGTTTCTAGTGTAGCCTCTGCTCCCTTCTTTACTTGGGCCCTGTTCAATCTTATTTTCTTTATTTTCGACAGAGCCCCCCTGAAGCGTTTCCTGTGTCTGGGAGAGTAATCCTGTAATGTCTTCTGCGGTACCTCTTGTTGTAGGAGTTATAGTGGTCCCCTCATCAGCCTCCCCCACAGGCCCTCGAGTTAGGTCTCCCTTACCTTCCTCGCAGGGTGCAGAAGTCACCAGCACTTTCTCCCTGGATACTGCAGCTGTGTCTGACACCGGGGCTGCATCATCCGATGCCAGAGAAATCCCAATTCCCTGCTGGGGGCACTCACGGTCCTGTGAGGTGCTCTGTGTGCTGTTCTGGCCTCCTGCTTGTGCTGTCTGCACGGAGGGTGTCAGGTGATCCTGGTCTGACACTGCTCCAGTTGCGGTGCCCCGAAGCAGATCAATTAATGAGGAGCCGGTCCGATGCTGCTGGGGCAGCCCGGTCCTGCTCCTCCCCTTCCCTCAACGGAGGTTTCCATCCGGGCCAATTTTTGCCGGCGTCTGGGCTGCAGAGTTACCGCAGGCACTGGGGTCGCGTCCACAGCAGGCACATGTGCTCCGGTCTGTGGGGGAGCTGCCCCTCTTCCTTTAGCAGCAGCCGGCTTGGGCCCCACGGCGAGCGTGAGCCGAAGGTTGGCGTCCCTGAGCCCAGTGAGCCGCCGTCTCTAGTAGCCTGCAGTAGACGAGCACGAGCTTCGCTTTCCGCGCGATGATCTCCACCCACAGTAGGCTCCAGCCGCTTTCCTTGCTCCTTGTAGCTGCTTTAAGGTTATACATGCCGCATGTCAGAAACTATCAGGTGTAATCTTGCCACCTAGTTGGGGGCCGCCAAACGGCCGTGTCAAGCGGCCGCCATCTTGATCTCTATCTCGCCGGGCCCTGTTTCAATGTCCATTGCGTATATCCGTACAAAACATGAGCAGTATGGTTTAAAAAGACCACATCCCTGAACACAGAGCCGCAGAACACATTTTATGAACTAAAATAAGGAAAACAGCTGATAAGGATCACTTTAAACGTTTATCACTCCATTCATCAAGCAGGTATTGCGGTACCTCCAGGAATGGTGCACTTCCCCACCCTGGGACAACAATACTGTTCAAAGAAAGACGAGAAAACGAAAGTAGCGCTTCACTGGCGAACTTTGTAAAGTGGTGCTAATGTGTTTGCGGTGAATAAAATCAATCTGGCCACTTTGCGACTGCTCTGTCATGCTTTATTTATTTATTTATTTTTCGTATTTTGAACCTTTTTTTGTCTTTGTCCCGAGGCTGCACTTTGGAACAGAAAAATGTCAGAAGTGTTTCTTTCTTTTTTGGATCCATTTCACAGGGAAACAAATGAAGGAAAGTAGAGGAAACAGAGGTTAAGAGACGTTTATTGAAGTCACGGTTTTCAGCAAGTGAGGGGCAGGGAGAGAGAGACAGAAAGAGAGGGAAAAAAGTAAGAGAAAGAAAGAGGGGGGGGGCAGCTGACAGTGGCAGAGCAGGAGAAGTGGAATGGTTAATGGTCTTCCCAGTGGCTTAGTCACGCCAGCAAGTTTATTAAGGTAAGATTAGTGGTCGAAGTGTCCACTAACCATTCCACAGACTTAGTTATGTTTAATTCAGTCTCATATTTTTAGAATCGAAACATTTTCAATTCTGATTATTGACAATGAAATCGTTATTTATCTGATACTACTAACAAGCATTAGCAAACACATTAGGTCTGCCTTGTTTTTGCCATATGTTCATTGTCGTATGATATGTTTGGATGCCGTAGCAGAGAAAGGCACTCAAGTACTGACTGGTCAAATGGTACACCACGCAAAACAAAGGATTTAAGTTAATGTTTTAACCCACGCCCTTAACTGCATAGATCGCGCCTCTCGGATACGAAGCAGGTGACGAATGGCAGTGGATGGCGAGAACACAAATCAAAGCTGTGCCTATCGAGTAATAAGAAACGCAGAACAAGCGTACCAGGATACAACCGGAGAGCCTCACGATTAGCACAAAGTAAACAAGCATTAAAAATGCAATAGGTCTCGCCTTTGGTAAAGTTTAAGCAAATATCTTTGTGAATGGTGTTTTTTACATTTGTTTTTAATTTTGTGTTTGCAAAATTGGATGTATCTAACATGTATATGTATGCATATATATATGGATATGTATGGATGCATTTATATGTGTATTTATTTAGATATGCTATGTATGTTTGTGTATATATGCATATATGTAGGTATATATTTATACTGATATGGAATTGCATAGATATATTAATATATGTATTTGTTAAGGTACTGTTATATATATGTTTATGTACATGTTTATATATATATATATATACACACATTTGTATATTTTTTTTTGTATATTTATATGTGCATATATGTGTAAACAGATGTGGTTACATGCATATGTATGCATTTATAAGCATATGTATGCAGGGTTGTATGTCTGCATTTATATTGATATAGATCTATATGTTGATGGATACGTGTGTATATATATATATATATGCAAAACAAAGATTCCCAGTTCGGAAACGCACTCGAAACCGGATGAGTAAAGGCAGACAAGCATTCCTTAGTTCAGATAATTTTCTTTGCCTTACGCGTTTCGGGGTAATAAACTCCTTGTTCACAGGCTTTTCACAGTACCGGCACAGAGTAGAAAAGACACTTTCCCAGCCTGTTCGTTTAAGTAACATATTTAATTAGCAACAGGTGAATTCTGTATATATTGCATGCTGGGCATTGAAGTGCAAAGTTAGTTTTACTCACAGTGAGTTTTACAGTGCCTTTTTAAAAAAATATTAATATTTCCTTTGTAGGTTCTGTGCACTCATACTTAGTTTACCCCGAAACGCGTAAGGCAAAGAAAATTATCTGAACTAAGGAATGCTTGTCTGCCTTTACTCATCCGGTTTCGAGTGCGTTTCCGAACTGGGAATCTTTGTTTTGCATTAAATTTACGGTCATTCAACCGTGGAAACTGCACCACCCAACAAGAGGAAGGGGCCATGGAGACACAGAACTGTTCGAGTCTCCAAATGGAAATCGGATGGCTTAATTATCAAGCATTTCTCATTTCGGAGGCCCACTGAAGGGCTGGGACAGCACACAAACTAAGTATGAGTGCACAGAACCTACAAAGGAAATATTAATATTTTTTAAAAAGGCACTGTAAAACTCACTGTGAGTAAAACTAACTTTGCACTTCAATGCCCAGCATGCAATATATACAGAATTCACCTGTTGCTAATTAAATATGTTACTTAAACGAACAGGCTGGGAAAGTGTCTTTTCTACTCTGTGCCGGTATTGTGAAAAGCCTGTGAACAAGGAGTTTATTACCCCGAAACGCGTAAGGCAAAGAAAATTATCTGAACTAAGGAATGCTTGTCTGCCTTTACTCATCCGGTTTCGAGTGCGTTTCCGAACTGGGAATCTTTGTGTGTGTGTGTATGTATATATATATATATATATATATATATATATATATACATGCTTATATATACATGGGTATATTAATATAAATGCAGAAATAGAAACCTCCATACATATGCTTCTAAATGCATACATATGCATGTAACCACATATGTTTTCACATATATACATGCATACATATATTAATATATATATAACAAATATCTATGTGCAGATATGTATATATGTAAACATCTGCACATATATATTTATGTTGTACATATAGTGATATATGTATGCATGTATATATGTGCATATATGTGTATACATATGTGGTTATATGCATATGTATGCATTTATAAGCATATGCATGGAGGTTTGTATTTCTGCATTTATATGGATATGACCATGTATATATTTTTTTATATATGTATATACATATTTCTAAATGCATATATATACTGATATGTTGATGGATATGCATATATATATTTATCCATGCTTATATGCATACATATTTGCATGTGTATATATATTTATTTTTATATATGTGCATACATATACCCATATATGCATCTATGTGCATATGTATGCTTATGTGTGTATATACATATGCAGTTGTATATATGTTGATATATAGATATATATGCATATGTAAATGCATTTATTTGTATATATTTATATATTGGTGTGCATATGTATGTATATATCTAATTTGTATGTTTGACAATGCATATATGTATATATACTCCTTTGTATTTATATATATTTTTATAAATATGTACATATGTATTGTTTTCTATGCATATATATGTATATATAGATATGCAGATTTATAGATATGCAGATTTAGATGTGCATGTGTGTATATATATATGCATATATATCGACATTTATTCTTATTTAAATGCATATATGTTCATATACATGTATATCTATTTCTATATATGTACATTTATCTGTATGCATATTTATATGGATATATATGTGCATACATATATATGTATATGTGTAAAGATAGATGCATATGTATGCATATATCTGCATGTCTGTCTATATATTGTCTATATATTGTTAGTGAGTCAGTGCCTGTGAGGCAGTGAGTCTGTGCCTGTGAGTCAGTGCTAGTGAGTCAGTGCCTGTGAGTGTGAGTTAGTGCCTGTGAGTCAGTGCCTGTGTGCCTGTGAGTCCGTGAGTCAGTGCCTGCGAGTGTGTGAGTTAGTGCGTGTGAGTTAGTGCCTGTGAGTGTGTGAGTCAGGGCCTGTGAGTGTGTGAGTCAGGGCCTGTGAGTGTGTGAGTCAGTGCCTGTGAGTGTGTGAGTCAGTGCCTGTGAGTGTGAGAGTGAGTCAGTGCCTGTGAGTGTGTGTCAGTGCCTGTGAGTGTGTGAGTCAGTGCCTGTGAGTGTGAGAGTCAGTGAGTCAGTGCCAGTGAGTCAGTGCCTGTGAGTGTGTGAGTTAGTGCCAGTGAGTGAGTGCCTGTGAGTGTGAGAGTCTGAGTCAGTGCCAGTGAGTCAGTGCCTGTGAGTGTGTGAGTCAGTGCCTGTGAGTGTGTGAGTCAGTGCCTGTGAGTGTGTGAGTCAGTGAGTCAGTGCTAGTGAGTCAGTGCCTGTGAGTGTGAGTTAGTGCCTGTGAGTCAGTGCCTGCAAGTGTGTGAGTTAGTGCATGTGAGTGTGAGTTAGTGCCTGTGAGTGTGTGAGTCAGTGCCTGTGAGTGTGTGTGTCAGTGCCTGTGAGTGTGTGTGTCAGTGCCTGTGAGTGTGTGTGTCAGTGCCTGTGAGTGTGAGAGTGAGTCAGTGCCTGTGAGTGTGTGAGTCAGTGCCTGTGAGTGTGAGAGTCAGTGCCAGTGAGTCAGTGCCTGTGAGTGTGTGTTAGTGCCTGTGAGTGTGTGTGTTAGTGCCTGTGAGTGTGTGTGTTAGTGCCTGTGAGTGTGTGAGTTAGTGCCAGTGAGTGAGTGCCTGTGAGTGTGTGAGTCAGTGCCTGTGAGTGTGTGAGTCAGTGCCTGTGAGTGTGAGTCAGTGCCTGTGAGTGTGAGTCAGTGCCTGTGAGTGTGTGTTAGTGCCTGTGAGTGTGTGTTAGTGCCTGTGAGTGTGTGTTAGTGCCTGTGAGTGTGTGTTAGTGCCTGTGAGTGTGTGAGTTAGTGCCAGTGAGTCAGTGCCTGTGAGAGTGTGTCAGTGCCTGTGAGTGTGTGCCTGTGAGTCAGTGCCTGTGAGTTATTGTCTGCGAGTCTGTGAGTCAGTGCCTGTGTGCCTGTGAGTGTGAGTCAGTGCCTGTGAGTGTGAGTCAGTGGCTGTAAGTGTGTGAGTCAGTGCCTGTGAGTGTGTGAGTCAGTGCCTGTGAGTGTGTGAGTCAGTGCCTGTGAGTGTGTGAGTCAGTGCCTGTGAGTGTGAGAGTCAGTACCTGTGAGTGTGAGAGTCAGTGCCTGTGAGTCAGTGCCAGTGAGTCAGTGCCAGTGAGTCAGTGCCTGTGAGTGTGTGTCAGTGCCAGTGAGTCAGTGCCTGTGAGTGTGCGTCAGTGCGTGTGAGTCAGTGCCTGTCAGTGTGAGAGTCAGTGCCAGTGAGTCAGTGGCTGTGAGTGAGTCAGTGGCTGTGAGTGTGTGAGTCAGTGGCTGTGAGTGTGTGAGTCAGTGGCTGTGAGTGTGTGAGTCAGTGCCTGTGAGTGTGTGAGTCAGTGCCTGTGAGTGTGTGAGTCAGTGCCTGTGAGTGTGTGAGTCAGTGCCAGTGAGTGTGTGAGTCAGTGCCAGTGAGTGTGTGAGTCAGTGCCAGTGAGTGTGTGAGTCAGTGCCAGTGAGTGTGTGAGTCAGTGCCTGTGCCCCTTGGTGCTTACATGTTTTCTATTCCGAGTCGGGTGCAAGGTTGGTTATAGCTAGGGCTGAGTGGAATCATTTTGCATAATGCAAAAGTCGAGAAATTCACCCATTTTCTCGCCCAACTTTCAAAGTGAAATTGGGCTACAAGAACTATCATAATTGGCTCTGAGATGATCCAGAGAAACAAGGGAACCTTGGAAGTGAGGCAAATCAAGCAATGGCTAAAATAAATTAGATTTATTGTGCTTATTGGCAACATTAAAATAATTATAAGGCAGTAATGTTGTTGCTTAAAGAAGGGATCAAAGTAGTAAGAAAGTCAGTAATGGCTGCACAACATTTATAATTAGTAAGGTTTTTGGAAACGACAGTGAAAAGCGGTACGTTTAAAACCGATATACAAAGTTGCAGACTGTGACATGGTATATTCTCTAGCCGTGATAGACGAAAAGCGTTTGGCATTTTCTTGTACGCGTTGTTCGATGGCTGTAAAATTAGCTTTTTTGTGCTATTTAGGGCCGTATTTTAATTCTGTTCTGACGAAAAATTGCCCGCTGTAAGTGCAAAATTCTATAGGGTTAGTGATAAAGTGCGGCTGTGCGTGTGTTGGGTAATTTGCCTAAGCGTTGGTTGAAGCAAAACATGGTGGAGGGAGGGGGGTGGGTGGTTGCGACTAATGCAATGTTAAAATCGCCAAGGTCTTCAACGGGCTTACCGCTGCCTTTGGAAAGCAAATAGAACACCTCAGAGCAATTAGCTGGTACTTTACAAGTTTGTTCCCCCCCTGCAGGCTAGGTCCTAACTTCCCCCATGTGGTATTGTTAAAGTGTTTTTAACTTCCTTGTACAATGTCTTTCAGAACCCCACCCGTCTGTAGTTTTTCGCGCATGCTGGCCTGCCCTGTCTGCTGGCAAAAGAGTAGGTTTGTTATGGAAATTTGTTCTGTTTGGTATCAGGCACCATCCGGTGTTAGGCTTTGAGCTGCTAGAGACTATACGAAGTTGCAGACTGCTACATTGCATGTTACCCAGCAGTGTTAAAGGAAAGGCGTTTGGTATTTTGGCAGACGCATTGTTTGATGCTTGCAAAACACACGATGTGTGTGTTTTTTGGTGCCGCATTTTTTTTCAGTTTGCCACGAACTTGCCACTTTAAGTGGAAAATCCTGGGGAGTATGTGTATGTGTCGTTGTGCGTTTGTTGTGCGAATTGACTAAGCGTAAGTACAATAACATGATACGACAGGGGGGGGCAGGACATAACGTAATACTCTAACTCTTGTAAGTGCAAAGAAGCGAGCAGTGAATTCGTGGGCATTAATATGCCTGTTTATTGTAGCTTGTGCGGAATTAAAACGATTAGAGCATAAAAACAACCAACATAATAACACGCCCACAAAAGATAAGCACCAAGCGCGTAATAGACACCAAAAGGCCATGGCCTATTGGTATCTATTACGCGCACCAAGCGCGTAATAGACACCAATAGGTCATGGGCGGAGCAATGCGCCCGCCTTTGGCCAATTGCGTGCAGTCTTTTATAAAAAAGAAGCACGAAAAGGCCAATGGGGTAGCACAAAAGGAATCGCACACGCACGAGCGTGTGCGATTCCTAGGTGAGTGCTGAATCCCCGTTTTTCACCTACTAAATGTCTCGCGCTGTGCGAGCACGGCTGCGCAGTGCAACGCTAGGCACGAGACCTAAAAGACGTACATTCTCCAATGCTCGGGCCAGGACTTGGCCAATGCAGCGATATCGCTGCGAGCGGGTCGCCCAAAGTCCTTGCGAACTTTTAATGTTCATGTGCAAGGTGCCTAGATCGCAGAGCCTGTGATATTACGGTGGTTAAGCACACGAGGGTGTTTCACCCGGAGTCGCAAGAGTAAACAGTCTGCAAACACTAAGCAAAAGTGTTTCTTTATTTTTTGATCCATTTCACAGGGGAACAAATGAAGGAAAGTAGAGGAAACCGAGGGTAAGAGACGTTTATTGAAGTCCCGGTTTTCAGCAAGTGAGGAGCAGCGAGAGAGAGACAGAAAGAGGGAAAAAGAGAAAGAGGAAGAAAGAGGGCGGCAGATGATAGCAGCAGAGCAGGAGAAGTGGACACTTCGACCACTAATCTTACCTTACAAAACCTGCTGGGCACCAGGATCTCACGCGCAACAGAAGCGGGCTGCAGGAATCACAGCACCCGACTCAGCGCGACATTCACTACCGCGGGGCGGGCTCAGGAGTGGGACAATAATGTTTGCAGGGCCGTCATTGGTAGCACTTTCGCGCACTACCCGATTGACAGCCCTGGGACCAAACAAGCTAGTTTGCATCCACAGGTGGTGGAAACACTGCGCATGGGCGGGCATAAGTGCGCCTCGTGATGTTTAACACTGTTATCTCTTCTATTTCTACGAAGATTAACATCGTGGAAAAGAAAGAGGGACAACAGTGTTCAACAGTGCAGGCTTTTCGGAAATGTGACTGGCGCCGATTTCGGAGCACAAATGGCACCCCCCTGACCTTGGCACCCGGTGCGGTGGCACCGCTCGTACCGCCCAAAAGCCGGCCTTGCCCGCAGGTCCAGGCCGTGAGGGAGAAGCGCAACATTCTCTGGCTGGGGCCTGGGGCTCGGATCCCCCCGCTGATCGGTGAGGTGTAGTTTGGGACTGTATGAGGCAGTGTCCGTTGGAGGGTAAAGCCGAGTCGGGGCCCCACTGTCGATCGGCTAGGTCTGAGCCGTCGTGACCGCCATGTTGTCACAGGTCGCCCCGATCATCGCACTGTTACCAGGCTGATTTCTCTGTCTCAGGGAGCGGGAGACAGCGCTCGATGTGCTCTCGTGATCTTCCCTCACTGAAATCCCCAAATTAGGTTGCTCAGGTGGTGGATGACATCAGATTAAGCGAGTTCTGGAGGATATTGAGCGGAGCCTCTGTGGATTACTCACCTGGCCATGATGGCTGGCCACGCCCCCCCAAGGTTTGATTTAATCAATCTGTAGCCCGATCTGTCTCAGCGTGATAGCTTGTTGATAAATGCACATGCGTCAACAGCTAAGTTTTTACATAAGTGTTGCCAAAAAAAGGAAGTAAATTGTGCTCCTCGATCAGTTAGAATCACCCTGGCTATGCCATGTAGTTTGACTATGTGGTGATTAAAGGTTTGAGCTAAGGCTGGGTTTGTTGTTAGTTTTGTAAAATTACCCATTTTGGTTAAATGGTCGAGGACGACCAAAATCCCAGTTTAACCCCAGCTAAGTGGTAAGTCCACCGCAAAGTACATGGAGATGGCATACCATGGAGTTAAGGAAATAGGAATCAGACATAACCAACTCAGTTGGTTTCTTGTGCTCTAGTTTGACTTGAGCACAAATGTAACATGTGAAAACGTGTAGCTCAATGTCAGTGTGAGGATTTGGGTGTATTATATGGTATGGTTGTGCAACCTTACCATGTAATACACTCGCAACAACTGTCTTGGGTCTAGTCAGTCTCATTTGCAAAACCTTCAGCTTAAAGCTGGGTAGCTGTGGCTTCGAGCAGCAAGGCTTAAAGCAGAAAGGAACTTAGGGCCACATGTAAGAAGGCATTTTACATTTCCTAACGGTGCGAATCGCAATTTCAGGCCGTTAGGAAATGCAAAATGCCATTTCGGTATGTACGAAACGCATTTGTAGTGGTGCAAAATTCAATTTCCAACATGTAGAAATCGCATTTTGGGATTCCCTAAATAACAAATCACAAATTAGCATTTCCAAATAGCGAATTGTTAACACTATGTACCAAGGACTTCCTAATTGCAAAAAGTAGCAAAATGGCCATTTAGTAAATGCAATTACCATCAATGTGTTACAGGTAGTAACCAGGTGCAAACTATAAAAAGGCACGCAAAATGCATCTGACTCTTTCAGAACAGAGGCATTGTATGTCCTGGCAAGGAGGATGAGGATTTTGGCTGATAGGCAGAGAAGTAGGAGGAGACAGGAGAGGATATTTAGTGTGAGGGTCACCCATTCGGAACAGACTGAGAAGGAGATATAGGAGAAGTACAGAATCAGAAGTCGGGTTATTCTGGAATTAATTGCTGAGTTACAACCTCAGCTACAGACCACAACAGTCAGAAGCAATGCAATCTCATCACATGTACAGGTATTGTGTTGTGTACACCTTTTTGGCTTCAGGCAGTTACCATGGAGTCATAGCAGTGGCAAGAAAAATATCACAAAGGGCATTTTCTAGGTTTTTTCACAGGTTTCTGGACATCATGGTTAGGAAAGTAAACCTATATATATGTTTACCAAATACTCCCCAATATTTGCAATAGACAAAATTAATGTTTTACAGGTTAGCACAGTTTCCCAATGTAATTGGCTGGGTTGAAGGCCCACATTTTGCCATATGCCCCCCCCACTCTGCAAATTAATTCCTTTATAGAAATGTACAGGTAGTGTGTGATGCCTCAGGCATCATAACTAACCTTGTAGCCAGATTTTCAGGCAGCACACATGACTCCTTTATGTTCCGCCACAGTCGAATACATAACCGTCTGTCTCAGGGTGACTTTGGCGATGGCTTTTTACTTGTTAAGAGACTAGCAAGCTCAATTCATACAGTGTCCATAAGTGTGTTTGTAATGTGACCTAATGGTTTCTCCTTCTCATACCATTTAAGGAGGCAGTGCATATGCCTTGCGCCCTTGGATACTGACACCATACTTGAATCCAAGAACAAGAAGTGAAAGCAGGGCCGGACTGGCCGTAGCGGGCACCGGGCATTTTCCCAGTGGGCCGGAAGGGTGGTGGGCTAGTTTTGGACCGGTGTGGGCCGTTTTTGTTACTGGGGGCCGGCTTAATTGCCAGAGCTGGTTTGCATTCTCAGTCTGGCCCTGAGTGAAAGGCAGTACAACAGGGCACAAAAGATATCACGATCAATCATAGAACATATGCGTGGTATACTGAAGTCTAGATTCAGATGTCTCCACAAGACTGATGGCGCACTGCTTTACAGTCTTGGGGCGTATTGTAAAATCATTGCCACAGGTGCCATCCTCCACAACATAGCCAAGAGGAAGGGTCTGCACAACATCGACATGGAGGCAGATTTAGACTCAAATGAGGAACTATCACCACTACAAATTCAGCAGGGCGGGATACGTGCAGCAGAGGGTCGAGCTCGACGTACAGAGATCACCAACAACTATTTTTAAGGCAGAGCACATCTGAGAAATAAATAGCACACAAGGGAAATGTTTTGTGCATCATGACAGAAAAATCACCTTTTAATTAGGTTGTAACAATGTAAATCTTCATCCTCAATTGTATTCACAGGGGATGTACTATTGTATCAACAAAGCAACAAAGTATAGAAACACAAACATTACAAAGTAGCCTCATAATTCTGAGTGTCTACATTGTTTACTTTTGATGTCCTCTGGTGCTGGTTGCCTTAGCAGCATAACTTGGCTGTGTAGGAGGGGACATGCCAGTTCCTGATGAGTTTTAGCATGTCCGCCTGGTACAGCATCCTTCTTTTATGGATGTGGCACTGATGCTAAAGCCGTCTTCACTATCAGGTGGTAGCAAAATGTAACGGACAGACAGGTTGTGTGTCCGTATGTTTTCAAGGGTTGTGGTTACTTGTACCAGCACAAGAACAACATCTTGGCAGCAGTGACATTTATCATTGAAAGAGTGGTCGTGGCTACTGCCAATAGATTGATCGAGTGAAGGCATCACAATGTGCCATGTGCTGCCTGTGTCTGCATCTTTGCAGACGTTGCTCCTTCTCCATGGCAGCAAACCAACGGTCTTGTCCTTTCTGCAATTGCAGCATTGACCTTGATATGCTTTGCAGATGCCTATTAACAGCCTTAATGTGTTTGGCTTGCAGGCACTGTACTGAGATGATGGATTTCTCCCGCCCACCAAACAAAGGAGAACTGTCTGCCATGTCATCAGACACATTATCATTGTGGACTGTTGGTTGTTGGACTCTACGGTATCTGTGTATCCTGCCCACAGATGTAGTTGTGTTCCTGATTTGAGATTGCTCCTCATCACCTTCCACAAAGTCTGGTAGTGGTGCCACATTTGCTTTCCTAGTATTTGGAGTTGGAGTAATGTGTGTAGGAGTTGCTATTGTGCTGTCCTCCATTTCCAAGTGTGTGCCAGTAGCTTCATCAGCCTCAATATTTTCTTCCATGTCCTGGTTGTGACCTTTGGAAATGTATGTATATAGTTCATGTAAATAAATGGTCAATGTTTAGTCACAATATTGTTGAAAACTATGATTTATGTGTTTGTGACACAAATATAATGTACAGATAGGTGTAGTGTATTCATCAGCACTTAGTACACCATATAACTCAGATGTACTACAACTCCCATGATGCATTGTCAAGGTACAGCAAACATCTCAATGGAGTGTTGTTAGCTGAGATATTGTACTGTAGGTATTACAAACAATATGTTATGTTAAGTAATTAAAGGGGAGATGACCTACCCTGGCTGGAGCCTGCAGAATTGGAGGTGTCAATGTCTGACAATCCCGCCACACTTTCAGGATCAAGTGCCCCCGCAATCAGTGATTCCATTGGAGGGGGTGTTTGTAGGGCAGTGGTGGCTGGTGACATTTGAAGGTGGTAGGGCGTAAAAGTTGGCTTGGAGTGTTATGTCGCCAGTAAGCGAAGCAAGCAAGCCTGACGGACAAAAGTGGGGGGTTGGGTCCTCCCCCACACAATCTTTTTTTCAAAAAGAGTGGCAATGGGGAGCTGTTGTTTGCACACATTTGTCGCTCGGTGAAGCGAACTGCCTATATGTCGGGGTCTGACTGATGCTGTTTGTGTTGTCATGCCATAGCAGTGTGTTGGCTGCGACGCATGGCTGTGACACCAACATCCGAGAAGCACAGCACAGAGCCCTTACTGTGCAATCAGAAGGAAATGAATAGAGGAATGCAAGCACGGCCTGCAGTGAAGGCTTCCCGTCTAAACAACATTCAGGACTGTGGCGACAATTAGACTAATTAGCAGGGAAATTATTTATGCATAGTGAGTCAAATAAAAAAACATCTGCACAGTTTTTGGTGCGATCGTGTCCTTTTCTATTCAATCACTAACAGTAAGAGTATAGAAACAGGGAATGTAGAGAGGATAAGGAAAAAATTAGTCTTTCAGTCCAACCATAACCACTGGATTTGATGCTTTATTCTGCATCATTAAATGCTGGGGCAAATGCTATAGAACATAGCCTGGTTAAGGTAAAAAAAAAAAAAATGAGGCTTTCAGTTTGACCATAGCCACTGAGGAGAATGTGTAGGGTATTACCATCCACCTCACAGCATTGCAATCAGGCACATGTGGGCCACGATACAGTAGATTTTCAGTCTGCTTGGCAGGCAACTGTTCATAAAGTTGCAAAAGGTTGTCATAGTCTGCACTGTGTTTACTGATTTACAGTACAGGTTTGACTCACGAGAAGCTACAACGCTTGTGGCCAATTTGCTTGTTTCACCAACGCTGGAGTCTGCTTTAAGGACGATATGCTCCTTCTTCATATATGCCTAGAATTATCATTATGTGGATCAGAGTGGTCTTTTTTTCAGTTAAATATAGTGCGTACTCGACCTGAAGCTCTTGGAGGCCAGTGCTTTACATGGGCACCAATTACATTACACAAGGACACATTCATTTTTATAGGCACCGTGAGATTCATTCAGTAACTTGCCCAGAATCACAGGATGTCGAGCCTTGGACCTGGTTCTCCAGTTCCAAGGTTAGCAGCTCTGGCCATTACACCACATCCTGTCTTTCTAAGGAGGCAATTTAACACGTGTATTATTATTCACTGAAAAGCTGATAGTTAATTTCACCAAAGCATTACACACACCTGTGAGCTCTCTGCGGTCTGATGATTGTGGATGTGAGTAAGGAAGGATTACGTACTGATGAAGAGAGTAATTAGCCATTTCTCTCATGCAGGCCTTGCATCACCCTCTTCTTTTTTCCTGTAGTCTCATGCCGCAATGCACAGGGCGTGTAGGAACAGCAAGGGAGAGAAAATTACCAATCACTGCACAGCTTCACACAGCCATTCAGTGATTGGGCATGTTTCGCAAACAAAACCTCCCGCCCGTGCTGACAAACCACTAGACTGGTCTACTCGCACCTCTTCAGCCAGTCCAGACGCTGCTCCTAACACCATGAAAGCAGTGAGTGGATTGGCTGGAGCAGGCACAACCAGTGCTCCTGAGGAGACCGACGAGGCTTGGCTGTGATTTCCCGGCTCCCTAAGCTGTGCAGGTAGGAGAGGCCTCCAGTGTACATGTCGGGTTGATTGGTGAAAGAAACTACACTTAAGTACAGAGCAGAAACAGTCAGCCTGCTCTGCTGTCAATATTAATGTCCCGCCCCTACTAACAAGCTCATGATTCTGCACCTGCAGCCCTCCTGCAGTGTGTATCGTGACGCAACTGAAATAAAAGTATAGTGGCAGAAAAAAAATTACGTTTACTTTTTATCATTGTTTATTAACTTTAATACAGGGGGGCCTTAAGTTCAGTGGGGCGATGACCTAACGCTCTCATTCAGGAATCGCCCCTGTTGGAGGGTCCACCACCTGTGCCATGAGCCTCAGCCATCCTGCTGGCCACCTTCTTATTGGTGCGGGTTCTTATGTCATACCAGCATTTCCTGATCTCTGGTATTGCCCTATGGGTGACACTAAGGGGGTTAACTTTCTCCAGTATGCTGTTCCATATTTTGTTCTTCTGGCTCTCAGGAACAGTAACTGGTCCCTTACCAAAGAGCTGGTCCATGTGCGCCGCACATTCTTCAGTTAGCAGCTCCAACTCCTTTTTTTTGACATTTTTACTTTGCGCTTCCTGCTGCCAGAATCCTTGCCCCCATCTTCCTTGGACATAGTGTCCTCCAGGAATTGCTATTCCAATGCCAGTAGTGAGACAGGAGCACTTCTTCCTTCCAGCACTTTCCTAGGCTTTTGGGATGTGGCCACACCCTGTATTTCTAAACTTCCTGGTGTGACATCATCATTCTGCATCCAGAAAGCGACTTTTCCTAAATTGCAATTTCTTATTCTGGAAATCAAAATTTTGTGATTTCCAAATTAGCGATTTCCTAATTGCGAAGGCGAATTTGTAGAAATCGCTATTAGTGGAATACACTCCTATGTACATCTCATTTTGTGATTCCCTAATAGCGATTTCTACAAATTTGCAATTTGGGAAATCACAAAGCCTTTCTTTCAGATATATGGGCTTGAGTGTAAAGCATTTAGAAGCACCAAACAAAAAAATAAGAAAGTCACATAACACAAAAGAAATCTGACACCAATTTATACAAATAGATGATATTTTAATGAATTTTCAGAGTGCTAGAAGAACAAAATCCACCGGAGGGTTCCAGAGATATTAATTTTTAAAGTAAATGTCACTTTCATTCTTTTAGTCTCAACCGCAAACAAACTTTGGTAATCATAAGGTTTAGAAACTTTAGAAAAGTTTGAATGAGTTGTGTTCGGCTACTCCGGCCCAACTAGGGAGACCAAATCCAGCAGGGAGAAGGTCAGTGGGGCCGCTAAGGAGTATTTGGACAGTTACCTGGTCACCAAAGGGTACTCCATTCCAGTTCTGAACATCACAACCACCATAGACTTAAATGGAGTGGTCCTGATGCTGAGGATGCAGGAGATGGAGGATGCTGAAGGATGCTGTGGGTGCTGTGCAATCGACAGGGGGTGGCCTTGCAGTTACTCTTTGGTCCATGGGTCAGGTGGGGTAACTTTGGCCACAGAGGTTGGGGTCCCTCGAAGTTCTCTTTGAACCAGTAGAAGGCCAGCTGTGCTGGGCTACCGGTCTCCGGTCACATTGGGTCCAGCATTATCCTTTGGTCGAGGCTAGTGTCCTTCTTAGACCACCAATCTGGACTCAGACAACACTCCCAGGTCCGGCAAACTCAGGTGCAACTTTTGGCCATCGAGGATCGGTCACTTGGGGTGCCCAGCGGCGATGGGTAGCGATTCTCCGGAAGTGGCTACTGACTTGCTGAGTTGGACTACTTCAGCTTTAATGGCATGGTGCTGGTTCCAGGGGGTCAGCTGACTGACCCTAAGAGTCACGTATTTGGTCTGGGGAGCGAATTTTCCTCAGCCAAGAGCCACAGGCACAGTCCTTTCTTCACAAGCCCAAGGTGCAGCAAGTGCATTCAGCAGACGATGCAGCCTTTCTTTGCCATATCCAGGGGTCAGCAGGGCAGTTCTTCTTTGGTACTTTCTCCAGTTCCGTAGTGATCTGAGGTTCAGGGTGGCATATTTGTGTCCAGAAAGTGCCTTGCGGGGATGATGCAGATACTAGCCAATGTCCTACCAGGACCCCTCCCACCATATGACCATGTCCGGCTATGTGTGGCATCTAGCAATCCCAGGGTGTACTATTCTGCTCACTCCCAAGATGTCTGAACTCTTCCTTGGATGTCAGGAGTCTGGTAGCCCAACCTAGAAGTGTGGCTACCTGTGGGCTAAACGGCAATGGGAAAATCGGTTTGGGCAGTGGTCTCCCCTCTGTTCACGCCATAAGCCAGTCTACCTGAGCAAAAGGGCAACGCCTCTGGAGTGTAATTGCCATTTGCCCACCAACAGTTGCTTCGTCTTTGAAAGCTCTCTTTTTAGGCCACCACACTGAAAGGTATCCTGGAAGAGGGAGGTAACGTCTCCCTCTGTAGCAGGCTACCATTGTTCCTAAGTCTGGAAGTCATTCACACTGCTTCCCAAAAGGGCAGAAAGCCGTCTGGTGGCCAGCAACCGTGTGAGGCCACTGGACAACCCCGGCTACAGAGTGGCAATCTTCTAAAAGTTGTGTTTCCTTAAAAGTGACATTAAATTCGACATGGGCATCAAGTCGGGTTTAATGCCATGATTAATTTGATACCTTGAAATACCCACTTTAGTAGTCCCATTCAGAAATTAGCTGGGTTGAGGGGTCATCTGGTAACGAATGACAATTTGGAAGTGTTGCTGTCATGTCCGGTTAAAAGCATATGTCCTACTTAATAAAATATAGCTCCCTGCCTCAGTGCTCTATAGGCCTTTTTTAGGGGAGACTTACATTTATTGTTAAGGGAATTGAGGGCTTTGCCATTGGTTTAAATGGCAAAGTCGAACTAGCAGTTTAAAACCACTCTTCCAGGCTTCAGTGACAGATTGGGAGCCATTTTGTACTTTGCCACACAGGGTGGCACAATCAGGGCTGCAGCCCTTGGGGGGACGCTCTGTCTTGCATGCCCTGGATACCCTTGGTACCATATACGAGGGACCTATCAGCTTATGCCAATTGGGGGTAGCAAATTCAACATACACTTTGTAAGGGGTTACAACTCCTCCACTGAGGTCTGGTTAGCAGGCCTCAAAGCACTGTCATAATCAAAAAACCAGCAGCATCAGTCCAAACCTTTGGGGGTAATCATGCAAAAAGAGGCATTTACTTATCAGCCTTTGCTCCCTGCCACCAAAAGTAGTGATGAACATTTATTAAAGTTTTATGGTTACCCACATTGCCTGCAAAGTTGGAATCGTTCAACTATGCCAATACTTGCACTTGTAGGGTCTTGAATTGAATATATAGGGTGTTCCCACGGTAAAGAAGGCCATCTTGCACAGAGCGAATAGGATCCTGTTTTAGCCATTCCTGAACATTCATGCCCTGCACTTCATTATACAGTTTGTCTAGAAAGACTCCATCTAGCGTGGTCATTACTGTCATCACATCTATACTGGGCTCTGTTGTTTTGTGGGTTAAAATTAGTGGTTGTGGGGGGCGTGGCTTGGAGCGTCAAGATGGCGGTCGCACTCTAAGACTGCTCCGGACCCCTCCGTCATCCGCCCAAGTTTGCAGACCCATCGGCGGATAAATTCTAGCCTTAAAATAAGATATTGTCCCGCTGGCACTAACGCCTGGCTCCTGTGGAGTGCGGGACCGACGGACGACCGCACGAGACCAGACTCGCCCTGACTCGCCCTGACTCTACAAGGCGCGCTTCAAATAAAATGGCGGAGCGAGCTTGCTGTCTGCCCCCGCGGAACACCACAGACCGGCCCCCCTACTGAATTCCCTGCGAGGGGTGACTCCTGTGACTTTGGCGCCCCGTTGGTGCCCTCCGGAGTGGTCGGAGACCACCGGCAATCACCTAGATACAACCGGACAGAGAGCGAGGTCTCCGGCCTATGGGAGGCGAGCCCGGGGTCATTCGCCACAAAACGAAGACGGTTGGCGTCTTCGGCCCCGGCCTGGGGTAGACGCTGTCGGCCCGGCGCGGCCCCGCTTAAATGAACCGGTGAGCGGTGGAGCCCAGGGAGCGGGGGTGGCACGACTGCAGTGGCCCTAGCCCCCCCCCCCAACAACAAAGACCCTGCGCTGAGTGCAGCCCCACCCAGAGGGCGACCGAGACTGACCTGCAGCCCTGAACGGGGCATTGAAGCGCGGGCCGGGTCCCGCTTCGCTGAAGATGGATCGAGGGGGAGCAGCCGCCTGACTCCGCCGCTCCCCCCAACTGCAGTAGAAGATCCTGCGGTGCTTCCTGGTGGGTGTCCCCTGGGCCTGGCACCACGGGGGGGCAATGCTGACTGGGGGGCGCCCTGGCTCCGGTGTGCGGCCCTGCTGAGAGGGGTCCGAGACTGCCCGATTGCCGCAAGCCTCCACGCGGCTGATCCCCGCGAGGAAAGTCTCCTGTGCCCCAGCACACCATCAGAGCCCTCCGAAATGATTGAGGACCCCTGGCGACCGAAGAGGTGCAACCAGACGGAGGGCGAGGTCTCTGGCCTGTAGAGAGCAGGCCCGGGGTCGTTCGCCACGAGGCGGAGGCGGCCGGCGCCTTTGGCCCAGCTGGAGGTGGATGCTGGCGGCTCGGCGCGCCCCCCTTCGGACAGTCCGGTAAGTGGAGGGGCCCGGTAGTTGGGGGTGGCACGACCGCAGTCGCCCGGCCAAACAAATAAATAATTTAAGTCCCAACATCGGGAACGGCCCCGCCTGAGAGGCTAGCGGGACTGACTTGTGGCCAAACAGAGCACCGAGGCGCAGTCCGGGTCCCGCCTCGCTGAGGACGGATCGGGGGGGAGCCACTGCCTGACCCTGATGCTCCCCCCGACGGCAGTGGCGGACCCCAGCGGTGCTGCTTAGCAGGTGTTCCCTGGGCCTGGAGGAGCGGGAGGCGATGATGGCTGGGGGGTGCCCTGGCTCTGATGTGGGACCCCGCTGAAGAGGAACCAAGACTGCAGAGCTAACTCAAACCACCACACGGCGTCTGTGGGGGGGCACAAGAGGGGCCTAGGGTGGTCCTGACGGCCCAAAATAGAGATTGTGGGCCTAGTAGCATCCGAAGTGGACCCACCCCTCCTCCCTGCCTCTCCTAAGGCCTACAACCACAGAGGCTACAGATACGGGGTTGGGCCCCCACCAGAACTCTGGCGCAAAATCCAAGCTCGATTTCCCTGGAACACCACTCAAATGGACCGGGTGCCCGCTGCCCCCGCTTGCCGAACACCAGGAGGCAAAACAAGGTCCTGAGTTGCGGCGACCCTCCCCCGAAAGTACCTTTACTCCCTATTAACCCACCAGCACCCAGCGACGCCGGTGCCGGGGTGCCTGGGGGGCGAGGCCCTAGCCACTGGAACCTGCTGTCCTGACCAGGGAAGAACAAAAGACATGCCCCGCCCTATAAAGGCTCCTAAACAACATCCTCTTGCCCACTGGAGGGTCAGACGGAGACGAGTCCTGCCCCCAGCATAACGACCACCAAAACCCAGACGTGGTTCGAGCCGGGTCGGTCCTCCCCAACCGCCACCATGGGAAAAGACTGAGGCCCTAAACCACCCCCAACACAGACCAAGATGGACCAATACACCACAAATGATCCTGGACCAACCACTGGGGCCATTGAGAAACCTGTTTTGGCTGGGGTTGACCTCACCACAATACTACAAGCCATTAATACCTCGCAGGCCTCAGTGGAGAACAAGATTGGCGAAGTCCGGGTGGACGTGGCTCTCCTCCGGGGGGACCTCCAGAACGCAACGGCCCACATCTCAGAAGTTGAATCCTGCATTTCTTCTGTCGAGGACGATGTAACCCAACTGAAAGAGCAAGTAGCCCACCTACAAACCCACACCAGGGAGTTGCACAAAAGGGCCGAGGATGCCGAAAACAGGTCAAGGCGAAACAATCTCCGTCTGGTGGGTTTCCTGGAGGGAACAGAACAGGGACAGGTAGGGGCACTTATTGAGCAATGGATCGAATTATGGATGCCTAAAGACACTCTGTCCACATGGTTTGCGGTGGAGCGAGCCCACCGCTCCCTGGCACCTAAGCCTCCTCCGGGGGCCCCGCACAGACCAATCATTGCCAGGATCCTCAAATTTAAAGACAGACTCCATTCTGAGAGAAGCCGGTAGCCAGAAAACCCTGACCTATCACAACCATACCATCATGATCTTCCCAGATTACACACGAGAGGTCCAGGCTCAGAGACGCTCATACACCGAAGTCAAGCAGAAGCTGCGCACTCTTAAACTTCAGTACAGGTTACTCTTCCTGGCCCGCCTCCGGATCGTGTTTCAGAACAAAACTCTTTTTTTCGACACCCCGGAGTCAGCCTGGACCTGGCTGACCGAAGAGAGTCCCCTCAGACCCAGTGCTACAGTTCCGCCCTCCAGGGCCTGGGCCGGGGCTGCTCTGGCGACATTGCCTAAAACAAGAAGACGACGCACGTGCTCCCGCAGAGGAGCCCACAGAGCCATGTCGGGCTCACCCGCTGGTACCGTCCAGAACCCCAGAGAGCAAGTAATGCCGAGCGATTCCCACTCCTTGCAGTGCTCCAAATCTCTGGATCGGTCAGCCCCCGGAGATGGCCCCCCCAAAGACCCTGAGCGTTGAATCCACTGACTCAGATCTCTCTCGCAATCCGGCACTCCTGGGGTAACCGGCCTAGCCAGAAATCATGTAAGTGAATATACCTCTGGGGCGAATCAGGGACAAACGGTCACATCACAACATAACCTTCAGATAACTCTGCCGATGCAACAAAGATTTCCTGAATAAGAGCGTGGTCCTCCACGCAAGTCCGAAGCTAAACGTTATAGTTTGGCCTGTTAACTTTGGAATTTATCAGGGCGACAGATGCTTCCGTTCTTGAAGTATAGGGAGGGGGGGTTGGGACCGTTGTCCTATATCTTTGTTTGATTGTATTGTTTTGTTCTTGCAGCACTCCATTCTTACACCACGATAGACACACATATAGCCCACGTAACAGCAAACGAGACGCTGCTCCACGGTCAGATAGTATCCCGACCTGTCCCGCAACCAGACTGGGCCCTAAAGACTCTTGGGCCCATCCAAGCGAAACATGACACAGATGTTAAATAACGGAGACCCTCTCCGAGTACTGTCATGGAACGTAAATGGTCTGCTTGACAGAGTCAAGCGGACTGCAGTCCTGCGGTACGCCCAAAGGCACGCTCCTGATATACTCTTTTTCCAGGAGACCCACCTAATGGGTAACCACTGTCCCTTCCTCGCAAGATACGGGTACGACAGGGTTTGGCACTCAGGCTTTGAGCGGGGTTTAAGCGGGGTGGCAATTCTCCTGAGACGCAATCTCCCCTTTGTGCTTACTCACGCCACCAGGGATCCTCAAGGATGCTTCGTGGCCTTGACTGGAACGCTAGGAGGGAACGTCCTCAACTTAATGTCCATATACACTCCTCCTGCGACACTCACATTAACCCTGAGGCAACCAGCAACATTATAGCTTCCCTGCCCCTGGGTGAAGCAGTGATAGGGGGCGACTTTAATGCGGCCATGCAGTCGGACCTCAACACCACAGGTATACCCTCCGCCACAAGGACACTACACGCCAAACATCTGGGGAACTGGGCAAACACCCTGGGCGTTTGCGATGTCTGGAGGACATGGAACTCCCGAAGCAGGCAGTACACCCACACACCACGGCGCACCACACAGACGCACAAATAGACATGATCTTCATTCCGGCCCCCGAATGCCAGAAGATCAGAGAGATCATTATCCTCCCCCGAGGCATCTCAGATCACTCACCTCTGCTTCTGAATTCAGGCGACCCCTCTGACACACTCCGCCCTATGTGGAGGATGAATGCTTGGTTCCTTCAAGATAAAGACTACAGGAAGGCAATTGAGGTGGAGCTTCAACAGTACTTCTTCACCAATCATAGCTCTGTTCCCTCCCCGGGTACTCTCTGGGAAGTGGGCAAAGCCACCATCCATGGCTTCGCCAAAGGCCAACTCAAACGTTCAGCCCAAGATCGCCGGATTACCCTCCTCGAGGCCCAGGTGACCCGTCTAGAGAGGAACGCGCCTGAGGCGCAGGACGACCCCCAAACACGGCAGCTCGCACTGTTGAGGGAAGAGATTAAACACATCTCTCTGGAGTCGGCTAAGTTACTATGGAGGTCCTCCATTGCCCGAATATATGGTTGGGGAGACAAAAATGGGAAGATTTTACACAGACAGGCCACATATCCCCTAGCCAATTGCATAATCCTAGAAATCCGAGACTCCGAGGGACTGACCCACCGCACTCCCTTTGCGGTAGCCCAGACCTTCGCCGAATACTACTCCAGACTCTACTCGGCCCAAAGACCCAAGACCTCTCTCTCCGAACTGATCAACCTGGAGGGTCTCCACCTTCCCCACCTCAGTGCGGTTGAATCGGCCGGAATTGATCTCCCCATCACACATGGGGAAATAAATGAGGCCATATCTCGAATCGCATCGGGGAAAACACCAGGCCCGACGGCTTTCCACAGGAATACTATGCCGAGTATCGGGACATACTTGTCCCTCATCTCTCTGATCTATTCGCTAAGGCCGCTGATGAGGGATCATTCTCCCCTGAAACTGATGCGGCTACAATAGTTGTCATCCCCAAAACTCAGCCACCCTCGCCAAACTGCGCAGAATACCAACCAATCTCACTTATTAATACGGAGGTCAAAATATATGCCACAATCTTGGCCCAAAGTCTAAGACCATAACTCACCAAACTGATCCACCCAGACCAGTGTGGCTTCATGCCGGCACGAGGTACAAGACACTGCCTCCGACGTCTCCATCTGGCCCTAGCGAACCGCCGGTCACTAACCCCCTAACCTAGCACTCCTCCTAATCGACTTTGAAAAAGCCTTCAACACGGTTGACTGGCACTATCTAGATGACGTGCTGGTCGAAATGGGCTTGGGACAACACTTCCGCTGCTTAGTTAGGGTCTTGTATTCCAGACCCAAAGCACGGGTGCTCATCAATGGAGCGCTCTTGGGGATGTTCCCGATTGGAAGAGGCACAAGACAGGGGTGCCCCCTCTCGCCCCTCCTTTTTGCCCTGGCGATGGAGCCCCTGGCCTGCCTCATTCGGTCTGATGATCGGATTCAGGGATGGAAGAGGCAAGGCTCCCAAGAAGATAAGATCGCTTTATATGAAGACGACGTCCTGCTTTTCCTCGCGGAGCCTGCCCAATCTGGACCCAGGTTCCTCCAAATACTACGCTCCTGAACAGATCTCAGGCCTACATCTGAATTCAGCTAAGTCAACCTTGGTCCCCCTTCATCTGTCAAGGGACATTTTCGACTGGCAGCCAACTATACCCATCAGGCGACAATCGTTTAAATACTTAGGAATCTGGGTCGCGTTACTCCCCGAACTAGCATGGTCACTCAATATCACCCCATTAGTCAGTAGAGCCAAGGAAGATCTCCAGAAGTGGCAAACCTTGCCGCTTAACCCCCTAGGGAGAGTCGCCCTCTTTAAGATGATGATTCTCCCCTGATTCTTATATATTATCCAAAATACCCCATTCCATCTTCCTCGGACTTGGTTCAGGGAACTAGACAGTCTTGCTACCAAATTCCTTTGGAGCGGGATGAGAACACGAATGGCTTTGACCCACTGCCAGATCCCATCCTTTGACGGGGGCATGAGCATGACTAACCTATATTTATATTATCTAGCGACACGCATACTCACCTTGCATGATTGGTTCAATGGAGGCTGGTCGGACCCAGCATACAGGGTCGAGCTGAGCGAGCTGGGACTTCCCAAAATTCAAGCAATGATGTATGGAGGACCAATACCCAAGACTCTGTCTGTGGTGACACGTGCAGTTCTCCTGGCTTGGCGCGCCTCCCTGTGCCATACCCAGTGGACGAACAAACTAACCCAACAAACACCCCTCTGGCAGGGCGCCTGGCTTAAAGAAGTGGGAGAGTTGGAGGGGTTCCAGGCATGGGACCTGATTGGCATTTCGCAGTTAGGAGACATATGGGTTGGGGATCACATACGCACATTCCAAGATCTGCAGACCCGTCATTCCCTCCACCCATCGCAATGCTACAAGTATTTGCAACTACGCCACACCCTCAACATGTATATACCAAGCAGTATGACACTCCTAGAGTACAGCCCCAGAGAAGCGCAGACCATGAAGGGTGGGGTATCACGAATATATTGTTCCTTAACTAATAACAGCCCAACCACACTAGACCGGCTCAGAAGTCAATGGGAGAACTGAGTGGGTTCCCCTGAGGAGGAAGACTGGAGAGACGTATTGATGGCTCCCAAAACCATCACTACCTCAGCCAGGCTCCGCCTGGTCCAACTGTTTTATCTCCACACTGCCTACCTCACTACAGATCGCAGCAGACCTGCGACCAAATCCATCCTGTACACGCTGTGGCCAAGAACCGGCAGATTTCTACCACATGGTGTGGACATGCCCCCCACCTTGCCCCGTACTGGGAAACACTAGAAACGGAACTTACCAAAGTCTTGGGTTGGGAGGTTCCACACAACCCCCTGAACATACTCCTGGGGGTCACGGATGGGCTAGACGGTTCTAGAGTAGATAAACTATTGGTGGCCAAAAGGGATATCGCTGCTGCTTGGAAAAACCCAACCCCCCTTGTATAACTAAGTGGCGCAAGGGGGTGGACTGGTGTGCAGCGCAGGAAAAGCCTCTTTACGAAGCCTGGGGATGCCTGGCCAAACACCAAAAGATATGGGGCAAATGGTTGGGACAAATTGGGTAATGGAGTTTTCCGTCTCATCTTCTCCAACTAATCTGTATGAGATTTCGTGGGAATATGGATTGCAAGTACGCCAGAAACTCGTGGACATAACAATCCTTTATTGTTTAATTGCATTGCTGAAATGTGCTGTATTGGTTCTCTTGTTCAATTAAAATCAATAAAATTGAGTATCCAAAAAAAAAATTAGTGGTTGTTCAGTTATTGTGTCTGTTAGGTTATCATCTCTTGGCCCCTTTGTTCTGGATAGAGCATCAGCCTTCCTGTTTTGAGGACCAGAACGGTAAGTAATCATAAAGTCACAGCCAGAGAAGAATAATGACCAGCATAGTTGCGGCGGAGTTAATGCTCTTGCCGATTTTAGGAATTGTAGATTCCTATGATCTGTGTAGATTTCTATTGTGTCTTGCCCCTATTAAATTATGGCACCATTCTTCAAACATTCGCTTAAGGGCCAGCAACTCTTTTCAGTTGTACTGTAATTCTATTTGCAGGGACTGAATTTTCATGAATAAAAGGCCACTGGATTAATCTGGCCAGTGTCGGGATGTCGTTGCAACAATATGCCTGCCATGGCATAAAAAGAAGCATATGCTTCTAATAGAAAGGGTAGGGTGACGCCTGGGTGTAGTAGGATCAGAGCATGCACAAATTGTTCTTTTAATTTCCTATAGGCTTCAGAATATGGGGACCATTTAAAGAAAACAAATTTTCTCAGCAAACGAATGAGGGGTTGAACTATTGATGAGACGTTGCGAATAAACTGCCTATAGAAATCTGTAAAATCAAAATAGCTCTGGAGAGTTTTTGGTGAGGAAGGTGATGGACACTGAGTAATTGCTTGAACTTTTTTAGAGTCCATCTGGATTCCCTTTGGATTCATTACATACCCCAGAAACTCAATGGTGGACATATAAAATACACATCTTTCCAATTGGCAAATAGGTGCTGTTTATGGAGCACGCATAACACCGCCTTCACATGTTAAACATGTTCGTGAAGGGAATTGGAATAAATTAAAATATTCTCTATGTAGATGATACAAAAAACATCCAGAAGCCCTGAAAGGACTTCTTCCATGAAGTACTAGAAAGCTGCTGGGGCATTCATCTTCCATTCATCGCCCTGTCGGACTCAGATGACATAGTAAGTGCCTTGGAGATCCAATTTGGTCATAACTAGAGCCCCTTTGATTTGAAAAAAATCCTTTGGAGGAGTGAGAAGCATAAGAAAGTTTAGAACCCTCAGCCTCCCTATGCTTGTGACAATATAACTAGAGAGGGTTACCTTGGGGGCGATAGAGGGCGCACGGCAAGATGGCCGCACTGTAGTGCAGCTCCGCCGGCCGCCTTCATTATCCTACATCTATCCTGTGCCCTGGTGATCATCCGAGCCTCACATGCCAGAACAACACTTTTAATACTTCTGTACAGCACTGGTTACCTGTTTGGCTGCTCTCTGTGCGTCGCTGCTGCCCATCTAGCTGATTCCCGAGGCACAGGCCTTCTTCCAACATGGCGGCATCGACACAGCATTGTGTCTGAGGGAGACTGTGTCGCGGACCTGGAGTTCCCAGCTCATCGCATCTACTGCACCCGGCCTGGCGTACTTACGGAGGTGAGCCTGGACAGCTGACTGTGGCCGCCGGATCGTTGCCGCGGACGGCGCGTGCTGGTGAGTGTGCCGGACACAGAGACGCCACCCGACCCTGCTGACAGCCTGCTCAGGCGGGGGAGGCCGCGCACGAGACATTCGCACTCGGCGCGCTACGTGTCATACTGCGCCTGCTGGAGCGGCCTGTTGAAATCGGTGACGGCTGCCGCATTAGATGCTCGGCGAGGCCGCGACGACTCCTCTGCTGCTGGCGGGGCCTCCTGCCGCGAACTGGGTGCGCCGAGCGTGGCGGCCGCGCTCTTAGAGGCTGGATGTGCGGCCGATGGAATCGTGACGCCTACACTGCAAGTAACCTGCTCAATCTCTGCCGCGACTCGCTGCGCCCTGCGAGTGTGGCCGTCACCGCTGAACTGACGTCTGTTTAATCAGGTGGGCCCATAGCTAAACGCCGCGTGTGGACTTGCCCTTGCGGAAGGTCTTGCTGGAGAGCTGAGAGAATGTGAATGGTGCCTGGACTAGAGTGTGGCCTGCACTGCTGACTCTGCGTGGCTTGTTGGTATTTGGCTGTACTTCCTGGGACAACTGGATGAACTGTATAGCTCCTCCACTAGACGCATGCCCAAGGCTCTGGTTGTCTTTGATGAGGAGTACCCCTATTGGCGCAGAGTGTTCACCTACACTTGCTCAGGGACCGCTCTAATTTTTCTTGCGGCTTACTGTCCTACATTCGCCCCCAACTTCCATGTGTGGTGGATCTTCGTAATATTGCTTTTGAGCTTCGGTTTTTGTGCGCATCTCGCAATGGGTAAACCGGATAAGACTCAGCCGAGGCTTAATTTCGAACTGAGGAAGTCTGGCAAGCAGGGACACACCGCAGCATCGGACTCAGAGTTGGACGCTGCAACCGCGCCGCAAACTGCCTTAGAGAAAACATTAGCCGCAATTCAAGCCAGCTTACAATCTATCGACGGCAATATTGAGGCCCTAAATGGTCGGATGGACACCATATCCGCCAAATTGGACAGACACGCCGTTCGCATCGGGGAGGCAGAACAACGCATCTCTAACACCGAGGATGGTTTGCAACAAGTCACCACGAAGGTCTCTGACATGGAAAAGGTTCTAGCAGTCATCCAGGCGAAAAACAAAGACCTCGAAGCGCGATCGCGGCGCAATAATGTGCGCATTTTAGGTCTGCCTGAATCTACAAACGTGGGCAAGATGGAAACTTATGTGGAGCAAATGCTCCGAGAAATCTGCGGCGCCGACAACCTGTCCGACATGTTCATCGTAGAGAGGGCGCATTGTTCTTTGGCTTCTCGTCCACCCCCGGGCACCCCGCCCAGGCCGATCATCGCCCGCTTGATGAACTACAGGGACCGGGATACTGTGCTACGTATCTCCCGTCAAAAAGGTACAATCTCATATCAGGGAACTACGTTATCCTTTTACCCGGACTTCACAGCTACTGTTCAGGCAGCGCGGAAAGAATTCCAAACGGTGAAGAAACTGTTGATAAATGAACACATCCCATATGCCATGCTCTATCCGGCTCGCCTGCGTATAGGTGTGGATGACAAGGCCCGGATCTTCAACACCCCAAAGCAGGCCATGGAGTTCGCCAAATCACTCTGTCGCAAGAAGCGTGGACCTCCTGTTGAATCGGATAACGAGGACTGAGGCTGAGGCTAGTCACTGTTTATAACCGATAGTTGCTCTGAGACTGTGTTCTATAGTCCTTATGCCTGGGCTTTTGTTGGTGTGCCAGTTGTTCGGGGTTTTGCACCTGTTGGGTCGCCTCTGTTAGTCGCCCTTACCGCTAATTTGCTATGTTCCATTGGTATGCAGATATTGCTGATACACCATAAGAGATGCTCAGCTACTGCTGAATATGGGGCGTGATCATATTGTGAATAGACAATCAGCTCAGGGCTTAGGTTATAGAAGGCGGCCACCTCCCTGGTACATCTGGGAGTTATCGCGCCTCAGTGTCCCCTACCGGGTATACCCCATACCAACGCGATATTTGTTTTTCTTATGTTGGGGGTTGTTGTACTTGGGGATTCTGGCTTTAGCAAATTGGGACTGCTGAAGTGGGAGGGGGTATCTTTGTTTTTTATGGGAAATGTTTGTCTGTGATTGTATTTACACGCCTGTCATTTCGCACACTTACCACTGTTAATATCAACGCCTTGATTCTGTACTCGCCTCAGCTTCATTTCATCATCCTCGTTAATGTCTGATACATACACTTGTCTGACATGGAATGTACGCGGGCTCAATACGCCCAAGAAAATCCGTCAGGTGTTAGCATACCTAGATAGGCACACAGTGCAGATAGCCCTCCTACAGGAGACGCATCTTACCAAATCTTCTGAAGCCCGAATAGCTGTCAAATGGGCTGGGTACAAGGTGGCGTCTTCGTACTCTTCATACGCCAGAGGGGTTTTAATCCTATTTAAAAAAGATCTACAATTCACACCACTCAAAACATACGTAGACAAGGATGGGCGCTGCGCTATGGTCCATGGGAAACTGGGGGTGTCCATGATCACGGTTATTAATATATACGGCCCAATCCAAGACGAACCACAGGTTTTAATTCGAATGTTGAGCATTCTGTGCACCTGGCCGGAGGCTGCTATTCTGTGGGGGGGGGGGATTTCAACACCCATCTAGACCCTGCTCTGGATAAGTCCAACCCACAGGGAGCGCGCACCCCAAAGATTGCACAATGCATTCGCGAGGCTATGATGGAGATGGGACTGATAGATGTCTGGCGGGTGCGCAATACTGACATCAGGAGTGGCACGCATATTACTCCCGCACATAGTAGCTGGTCCCGACTGGACTACTGGTTAGTGAATGAAGAGGCTAATGACTGGGTCATGGATATAGGTCCGCTCCCACGCACCCTGTCCGTTCACAATCCAGTGAAACTACTTCTTGGTGTTCCCACCACCACACATCGACCGTTCACCTGGAGATTTAGGGCTGAAGCATTATTAGACCCCCTTTACAACGACACTATACGGCAAGCGATAGCACGATATTTTGAAATAAATGTTGGTACAGTGGAGAGCGCCGCCACTCTATGGGAGGCATTTAAAGTTACCATACGGGGGGTTTGCATAAGCACGACTGCGGGCATATTGCGGGACATATGGGGCCAGCTTTCCAAAATAGAGGCCATGTTAGCGGACTTTGAGCGGGAATACACTGTGAACCCAGACGTCACCATTTTAGCACACATCCAAGAGCAGCTGCTGGAATACAATAAAATGGCGGACACTGAAACACGCTACACATCGCGTCGCCATGTTGCGCGTACATATGGCGAGGGAGGTCGTCCGGGCAGACAACTGGCTAACAAGCTAAGATTTAGAGCGGAACATCACCATATCACAAAAATAGTTGACTCGCAAGGGGGGGAGCATTTCACACCTCAGGGGATAGTGGAACAATTTAGGTCCTGCTATTCGGAGATGTACATGTCGCGAGGGAGCTTGGATGAAGCCGTTCTGGGGGACTACCTTTCTGATATAGCCTGCGCCTGGCTCTCGGATGGGCATCGGGAATACCTCGGCCAACCGATCGACGAGGCCGATATTAAGGCAGCGATCAGCTCTTTGCCCAATAGTAAAGCCCCGGGGCCGGATGGCCTCACAGCGGAGTTTTATAAGGAATATGCCGATCTGTTAACTCCCTACTTATTGGAGGTGTACGCTGAGGCCCATGACAATGGCATACTGCCGTCGTCACTAAGACAGGCTCTAATTATAACATTGCTTAAAAAAGACAAATCCCCCTCGCACTGCGATTCTTATCGCCTTTTGTCGCTAATAAACTTAGACGCCAAAATACTGGCAAAAATACTTGCCACTAAGCTCCAACCATTGATGTCTTGTCTGATACTGCCTGATCAATCCGGCTTTATACCGGAGCGGTCTACATCTTACAATTTGAGGACTATTTTCGCCATGTTTCATATTTTATCCCCTGATCTCCCGGCTGCTGCGATCATGTTAGATGCAGCTAAAGCATTTGACTCCATCGAATGGCGGTATATGTTTTACATTCTAAGGCATATGGGGTTCCCTAACGTTTTTATAAGATGGGTGCAACTGCTATACACCGACCCGTCAGCTAGAGTTTGGGTGGGAGGTCTTACCTCCGAGCCCTTCTCCAATAACCGGGGCACCCGACAAGGCTGCCCCCTCTCGCCGCTTTTATTTGCCATTATGCTTGAGCCTCTGGCGTGCGTAATCCGACAACGTCATAGGGCGGCGGCACTACATTTTAATCATCGTCCCGTCGGCATCTCTCTATACGCGGATGATATGGTGCTCTTCATTCGTGAACCTCACACATACCTTTCACCGTTCCTTAGGGAATATATCAGATTTGGCTTGTTCTCTGGGCTGCTGATAAATTGGGGCAAATCGGTGGTGATCCCCTTGACGCCAATTACGGTACCCCCGCAAATGGAATACCCGTTGATATGGTCAACAGACTCTGTAAAGTACCTGGGTATATGCGTGCACCGCGACCCGGAGATAGTTGTGAGGGAAAATTATGGCAGGGCGTGTGCAGAGTTAGAACTTCAAGTTGACAGATGGGCCTCGCTGCCACTTTCCTTGGCCGATCGTATCGCTATTATAAAAATGATTGTGCTACCGCGGTTCCTTTATCTATGCAATAACATCCCCATCAGACTATCGACACAATTTTTTCGCACACTTCGCACTCATCTACTTCGCCTTATCTGGAATGGCAAACAAGCTAGAATAGGCTGGCATACACTCACGCTGGATTACGCTCAGGGTGGATTCTGTGCGCCCGATTTCTATTTATATTACCTGTGTGCGCAAGCGCAATACGCCTAATTTTGGTTCAAACCGCACGCCTTCACACCACACGTGGCGGTGGAAGATGGGGATGCACACCCCACTCCGCTATCCGGTATAATCACGCATATACGCAGGGGTACGCCAAGGACAGAAATTAATACGATAGACACCACCATAGCTGCCTGGCAAACTATAGGTAAGCTGGCAGCCAAACTCCCGATCTATGCTCCAGCCCTGCCGATTGCGCACCATGCCTCCTTGTCCGTCACGCAAGAAACAGGGCCAATTCGCTCCCTTCAGGCGGTCGGTATTCAGTACATGCATGATATCTATATAGAGGGGCATTTTCTCACACCCGAGGATCTTCAGTACATTACTAACCAGACATCACTGTTTCAATTCACTATACACCGCTTAAAACTTGCGCTCAAAACACATTATGATTCCTTTCCAGAGGAGCCACCTGCATTGCAGTCATTGCAGCTTCTGCTGGTGGCGCCTTCAAAGCGTAAATTGGTAACAAAGCTATACAGGGCAGTGCGAGCTGAAAGAGTGAGAGGGGAAGATCGCAGCCTAGCGAGGTGGAATGCCACATTAGATCCTCCACTAACCCCTCTGGATTGGGAACACATATGCACACTCACTGGCAAGCTGACCCCTAATGGTAATCTCCGAATAATCCATTTTAAATATATTCACCAGATATATCATACTCCGGCTAGGCTGCACAAACTAGGTCTCCGAGACACAAGCAACTGCAAAAGATGTGGTAAACCGGACGCAGATTTCTGGCATTTAGCATGGAGCTGTAATCTCGTTGCACAATACTGGACAGGAGTTGTCAATTGTCTGGAGAGCATGTCTAATCAGACCCTTCAATGTGCGCCGGCGATCTGTCTGCTATGCTTTGTACCCCAAGCTAAGGGCACACTGGGGAAGTTTTTGCGACTCGCCTTGTTATTAGCAAAGCGTCGTGTGTCGCTGACCTGGGAAAGCACGTTGGCCCCCAAGGTGGATCACTATATAACGGACATGGTGTACTGTAAAGAGACACTTGAGCTGTATGCTGAAGAACTGCCGACCTCCTCTAAACCCAAAGACATCTGGGAGCCATTGCGACAATATATGCTAGCGAAGAGTCAAGGTGATCTCACTACAGATAACTAACCGGTATAACTTTGTACTGTGTATGTTTTATTTATTGGCGGACAATTGTAAGTGGTATTTCAAATTCGATGTGTAACCATGCGACAAAATCAATCACAGCTGTTGTGTTGTGTTCTTGTTCTTAGTGGTGTTATTTTGCCCTGCGTGCCAGCATAGGGAATTGTCTTTTCTTGAAAATTAATAAACAGAACTTAAAAAAAAACTAGAGAGGGTTACCGTGGCTACTTAAATCCCGTTGTTGTCTGCGAGATTGATGCATGGCCCAATCAATATCTCATTAAGGTGTAAGATTAATCACCCAGGTAAATCGGTGAAATCAATACAACCTCATAGGATATATTGTTGGGTCCTCACCCCCAGATACCACCTGTGTCTTGCTTCATCATCCGACCCACGTCCTACTCACCTAGTGTGGGTGGGCTCAGCGTGTTTGTAAGCGGAGCGCTTGAACTATTTGTTTAGGGATTGTATAAATATTATAATTGCCTGCTGGATTCTACTATCTTTTTTAATGGTTGGTCCTTTGGCAAGATTAAAAACAATGCGATGTCATAGGGGAGTAATGACCCTATACTTATGAGGTCGACATGTTTCAGCCACTGAAATGCCCAGTGGGTCAGTTGGCTTTCTTCAAGACCATATACTCTGCAAATCCCAAACTATCAAGTTGAGTCATATTATCAGTCTTGCTACGTCATTTTCATAAAAGGCATGATCCAGTAAAACCAGTATCGAGGGCATGGGATATTGATTTTTTTACTATTTTCCAGTTAATTGCTCTATAATCAATACATGTATGCACCTCTCCTCCTTTCTTGGGTACAAAAAAAGAGGAGAAAATGCTGGTGATTGGGAGAGTCGAATGAAATCTGTGGCCAGGTTTTACTTTATATAGTATTGCAAGTGTTGTGTCTCGGGCTTGCTCAAGGCATAGATCCTACTACAAGAAATACTAACTCTCGGTAAGATGTCTATGTGGCAGTCATAGTCGCGATGGGGGGAAGCGTACCGCCTTTTGTATTGTCAAACACAATTTGATATTCTTTGTAGCAGTCATGTAAACTTATGTTACAGCAATGTTATTCCTCTATGTTGGGTTATAATACTAACCTGCAATGTACAGGGTCTCCGCAGGAGCAAGGAAAAGCCCCCACTCCCTTTCTGTTCAACTCTCAGTGTGGAAGTACAACTTCATACTGGCAGCTGTTCAACAAGGGGAAGAGGGTTATAGAAGAAAGAGAGAGAGAGAAAGAGGAGATGTTGTTAATAGTCCTCTCATTAAAGGTATCTCTGTAGTGCAGGGTTGTTTTCCCAGGTTTGGCTGGTAGTAGGAATTCTCTTATGCTTGAAGTATTCTGTAGTCAAAAGAAAAGCGCAACACATTAAGCACATCAGATGACTTTCCCGTCCCGATCAATGATTTTGAGCATTACACTCACCCAAATAGAAAACTCAATGAAAGCTGATTTATTGTCTCTGAGGTCCGTCAACTGGTAATGGTATAGCTTTGCACTCCAATGTCTTTCGGGTCTTTAGCTGCAACGTTCCTGGTTGCTTCTTGTCACAACCCTTAGTACCTTGCTTTTGAGTTCTCGTTGTGCAGAAGTAAGGTTGTTATTATCACAACCAAGTGTAACTCACAGTCGACTAAAACAAATGACCAAGTCTTTAGTTATAAGCCCTTTAAGTTAAGACTGTCTATGGTGCACTGACCTTGGTGAGTGATAACTGTAATTCTTCTTTGTTTCCTGCCTGTAGGATTTACAGGTCTTGAAAAGGAGAGTCAGTCTGGAGTGTGATGCTATCCAGTAGCTGGGTGTCGAAAGAGGATTACGTCAGGGGAGGAAGAATTTCACAGGTAAGTTGCTGATGGAAGGAGAGCTTCCTTCCTTGATGGAGTAACGAAGTCAAGCGGCAACCTCGTGGCTGGGCTGTGGTATTTATACCCGCCCCAGTCAAAATGGCTGCCGGTCACGTGATACGACTAAACCCCGCAAGTTCACGCAAATTCTTGACCAATTGTTACACAATAGGGCTGGAAGGCTAATTGCTACAGAATTGCAAGTTGGGGGGCCAGAGATGGGGGTGAAAGTCATGAAAAAGGCCACATATCCAGTCAACTTATGCAATAAGGACTGGAGGCCTCTCTAGTAAGGATGGTCGGGACATTTGGAAGGGGAAAGAGGTGAAAAGGAGATGCACAAATGATTCTCAAGGGAGGTGTGCGGGTGGAGGGCACAGACAAGGCAGGAAGTGGTGGAGGCGGATGTGGTGGCAGGCGTAATGCTTTATGCTTCAATGAGTTAGTATCTATGCTGGGCCTAATGACCGAATAGTAGTGGTTTTTCTTAAAATAATCTGACTGTAACTGAATAGTATGCGTGCCCCAATGGATAAGTGGGTCGTTTTGCATCAACCATGGCATTCCCAAAATAAGTTTAAATTGGGGAGAGTCTATTAAGTTAAATATGATCTGTTCTGCATCAGTTTCATTTATTGTCATAGTTAGCCATTCTGTATGGTGGGGTATTGGTCCTGATGTTAAGGCCGAACCGTCAACTGTCTTCAAAGGCTTTGGATGAGTTTTCTGAGATCATGAGATTGCTAACCTTTTAGCATAACTAAAATCAATGAAGTTTCCAGTTGTCCCAGAATATAACAATGCTGGAATTTCAAGTTGTCTACCATCAGATATTGATAACATGACGTTTAAATTTTAAGGGGCTGCTGACCCTTGTAGGGTAGTTGCTAAAACTGCAAAGGTCTGGTTGAATTCTTCTCTCGGAGATGGGACCTCCTTCAAGTTCGAGAGTAGTAGTTTCCAAACTTGGTGTCATCATCTGTTCAGATCATCACTACTTCCTGACTCTTTCCTGCTACCTTACCATTTTATTGTCAGTATTTTTCCCTTGTGCTTGACAGTCCTTGATGAAGTGACACTTTGCCGCAATACATGCAAAGCTTAAGATTCCTTCTCTTTTTGCGTTCTTCAGGTGAGAACGGGCCCTTAATGCCATTTACTTGCGTTGGTTCCACTCAATAGTTTCTTCTCGAGGTCTCATCAGGGGGTGCCTTACTATAGCAAACTTCTATTACTTTGGGATCACTCTTGGATCTATCCCAACACCTTCCAGATAGTCTATGGTCCAGTTCTACTGTTACGACAATCAAATCCTCAAGTCTTGAGGAGATTAACCACTTGCACAAGAATATCTTTCCATTTTTCCCTTAAGCCCTGATAAAACAGAGAACCTCTCTTTTCTTCAGGCCATTCGGTTTCAACAACCAAACGGTTGAAGGTAGTTATGAACAAGAGCAGGTCTCAAGTTCCATGTTTTAGGGACAGAAATTCTTTGTTTAAAGTGAAGACATGGGCCTTACTGCCAAATAATTTTTTCATTTGTCTTCAGAAGGCTCCACAATTATTCAGTAATTGCCCTCCCAGATGGGACAATACAAAAGCCCTCTTTGTCTGGTCATCAGTAAAGGTGGCTGGTTTGCCAAGGAAATGCAGCTTACATTGGTTGATAAAAATAAAATTCTTCTTGGGGTCCACATAAAACCTTTCTGGAGGGGCTAGAGCTATCTGTAGTGGTTGTATAACTCAGATTAGAGGAGCAGGGATGTGCGTTACAGGGTTGTGTGGCCCGCCATTGATATAACTTGTAGGATGGGATGGTGACGAGGACACCCCCGAACAAGCTACTGCCAGACGCAAGGACTGAAGGTTTGAAGTTTGCTCCTCCTCTTGACTCAGTTTATCCCTTCCTGATAATCCTGCTACCTCCTTAGGGCTGATTCTAGCTCCCTTTTAAGTTCCTGACACTCTGCCCGGGAAGCCTGAACCTCCTGTTGCAAAGATGTTATTGTTACTAGAATTGTAGTAAGAACCTTATTGGCGTCCATCGCTCAGGCTGGGTAGCAATCATGGGCTTGGCAATCTGTCCGAGACTGGTGAGCTAGTAAACTCACCAGATTGACTAACCTGAGATCCTGGGTCCAGTAGCAAGATGTTAAGCGTACATATTGTAGCTCAGGACGAATTTTACTCATTGGAGTCTTTTCTGACTAAAGCTGTTCCAGGAAGCTGAACAGGACTATGCAGATAAGTCTGACAACTGAAATGGAGCTTGCTCCTACTTGTGCTGAGTTCCTAATTGATAAGCGGGGGGTGGTAGGCAGACATGCCATTTATAGGCTATGGATTCAAAATGGCAGTTGAGAAGATTCCTGAAGGTTCTGGATTCAAAGTAGCCACCCAGAAAGTTCCAGAAGGTTCTCAAGTGCAAAGCATACTAGTGCAAGTGGACCAAATTGGATTGATGGTGAACTATGTTTAAAGACTTGATAAAGTAAATGCTATGATGATAAGCCTGAGCACTGGATGTGCCTCAACCTACATAACAAAGTAACATAACATGTATTTGTAAAGCACACGTTCACCCAAGGGTATCCTGGTACCAAATAACAGATGTTTATTGATACCCAACTCAATGGTACTCATTTTATCGACCTCAGAAGGATGAAAGGCTGAGTGGACCCACCGGAATTTGAACTTGTGACCATGAGGTCAAACACAGGTCCCTACAGTGGATGCATTAGTCCAGTAAGCCACCAGACCCTACACGTGTGACTACTGTGCTCCTGACTGCTCTTACTGGCTGTGATACTACCCCCTTGTGTTATGTATGACTACCATGTTTCAGGGAGCACCAGGTGATCTTGCTGGGTTAGTGGCATCTTTGGACAGAGCACATTAGGGGGCTCTGGGTGGTCATGACACTTACATTTATATGCCCTCTCCTGCCAAATGCAAGAGTAGCTGACGTTTTCTGTTATCTTTCATGGCGGTGGCCTCTCAGTCCCCATTTTCCACTTCGTTGCCTGTGGCGAAAGTGGTCAAGTGAGGATAAAAGGTTCAATGGCCTAAAGGAAGCCATGGTTCATGTGTGCTCGGGCACTCTGCTCTTGCCTTGTAATGCACTGTAGGACAGGAGCTGGTGGTGAGCTGCATCTTGGGGTCTAGCATAGGCTTGGAAACCCTGAACCTTTGCTGTGGCAGGTTGTCTAGTGCAGGGGCCTCTGGCAATTACTGTGTCTGGTGGCTGGTGTGGTTGTAGGTAATTCGGGTGGTTAGAGCGCTGGCTTCCCCTTCAACACAGAAAGGCTAGATTCTTGCACCTGTGGTGCTTGGCTCTACTAGCTACGGCACCTCAAACTTTCTGGAAGTTCCCTTTTGTGACTTTTTGTTTTTTAGTTCCCTTTTGTTTATTCCCCTTTTTAGGTCGAGCCTAGCGCAGCGCGCATGCGTTGCCCTAGGAGAGGGCTTCTTGGAATCACTCCAGACATTCAGAAAGCTTTCAGAAAGCTTGTGCGTCTGGTTGTCAAATTCTATTGGCCTTTGCGTGTGGCTTTCAAAAAATGAAAGCACGCAATTGGCCAAAGGCGTGTGTTTGTCCCACCTTTTGCCTAAATGTTCCCTCCCATAGCGTTTTGTTGTCGGGAGCGAGCAGTGGCGCGCATTGTGGCATCTGCATTCTTCCCTTGGATCATGTTACTAATGACAGCGCGGTCGCTTTCCCTTTCGCGGCCGCGCTTTTTTTTCCCTTTCTTTCATTTTTGTCCCACGCGTTTAATAAAGAAATCGCATGGAGTAAACATTATTATTATGTTACTTTACCTTGTTTAAATGCATGTCCCTTCTCTTTACTTCTTTCCCTCCCTCCCTCCCTCCCCCTCTTCCACTCTGCGCTCTCGGGTGCCCTCCCCGCCTCTCCTCCACTCCGAAGTGTGGTGCTGTACTTTTCAGGCTGGGGTCAGCTCGGCGCTGCTGTGAGTCAGATAGGGTGGGGCTTGGCTCACTTCCCTCGCAGACCTCACTTCCCTCACTCCTCCCCCTGCTCTTGGCCCTCCCTCCCTCCTTCTCTCAGGCGCTCTTCCTCCGGCCGGTGCCTCCTGTCTCCAGACGCTGCTCCCCGGGACCCTCAGGTGAGCGAGCCTGGCTTCCAACACCCTGCCGGCGCCTCGCTGTGGGGGGCTTCACTTCCGGCGACCGTGGGGAGCTGCATGGGTGCGGTGCAGGTGGAGTAAGGATTGAAACTTGGGGTGGGTGTGTCGTGGGGGCCTGCCGGCCTCCGTCAGTGTGCTCTTCCGTGTCTGGTGACTTTGGGGTGGTGGTAGTGATGAATGGGGTCTTGTGTTGTAGTGTCTGTTCTTTTCACATTGGGATTGAAGTGTGTGAAGTTGCCATTTTTGTTTGCCATTCCCCGACTTGTGTGTGTGTGTGTGTGTGTGTATAACTGTACAACTGCAGTGCCTCCTTGTTTATTTATTTATTTAGGCTTGTCTTCAGATTGCCTCGGCTCATGTTTGGAATGTTGATGTTTCCAGATGACGGTGCTTTCAGTTTCGAGAAACACACGTCATTCGTGCACAGATGTTGGCACTAGTTTAGGAACACACGGCATTCGGGCAAACATCAATCGAAATGTAAGAAGTGGCAGAGGTGAGCACCGTGCTTTACCATACAGCATGGCCTCACTCCTTTATTATTTGTGATGGCGCCGCTTTCACCTTGTGCACCTTTGTTTGTGAAGGGCGCTGCTTTTACATTTAAGTGCGCCTTAATTGTTTGTGAACGGGGCTGCTTTCACTTTCTGATCACTGCCGCTTTCACTTTAAGAGCGCCTTTACTTGTTATCGTGTTATCGATCTGCTGCATGGCCAAATACTTACAAGGTCCCAAAGGCGAGACCTATTGGCTATGCCAATGCTTGTTATTTTTTCTAGTGTCTCCAACGGGAGCCTTTCACTTGCAGCGTTTCGTTGGTGGTGCTTTCTCTAGCAAGCTTGGCGCCCCCTGCCTTACTGCACATGGCGGGTGTCTGTGCACCTCTGTGGATGTCAGGAACTGGTGGCTGCCACACCTCTGAATCCGGAGTAGGTTGCAGATCACCCCAGCAGGTAGGCGGGAGTCAGTCACACTCTGCAGTCTGCTGCAGTTGCATTGTCCCTGCGGCTGCACGGTACCAGGTGCTGCTGGATGTTATCAGCTACTGCCACATCGCTTGGCAGGCATCAAAGCACATCTCGAGGTGAGGCTCAGAATGCAGGTTGCCCCCCATCCAGTCCTCGTGCTGTTTATGTGGTGTCGGCGGATCGTGAAGGAAGACCGGACACAGTAGTGAAGGTAATTATGTACTCTGACGCCGCAACACCAAGGCAGCCCTATATTTTGGCACTGAACAAGTTTTCAAGATTACAGCAACAGTTCCCATGTTGTGGGGGTACATGGGACATACACATAATGCATCCACAGAGGTGTAACGCAGGCTCTTGAAGCTCCTGCAGTGCATCGGGCCCCCAACCCTCCATGGGAGCCCCAACCAGTCTAAGGTCAATGAATAACCGTAGCATATGGGAGACTCAGGGGCCCCTCCTCACATTCTGCACGGGCCCCCATCATTTTGCGTTACGCCAGTGTGCATCCACTATTGAGCATACATCACCATTTAGCAACCAGAGGCACTTCCAACTCCTCTTTCTTTGCTCAGGCCAAAAAAAGATCACGAACAGAGAAGACGAACTGCACTCCTAGAAGAGCGAAAAGTCACGTTACCTCCAACATGAAGATCACCATCGGGAACTCTTCCATAAGATTCAAACCAGATGGTCATGGAACTGGACTCCTTGTCCTCGAAAACTAAAACTCTAGATGAACCACAGGACCGGTTTTGTGATTGGCACAAAGCCCATACGACCACGACATCTATCCAAAAGAGCTTTTGCTCAGTATCTGAAACAACAACATACGAAGTAATGTGTGCCAAAACTGAAGATTTACTTAACAGGGAGGGGCAACAAATAAACATATCCAAACAAGATCTAAGTAAGCAGTATAGCATGAAATCACAATTTCAATACTTGCTAAATAATGGGTGGGATAATCCTTGCCTCCGTGCCCTTAATAGACTTGAAATTTCTTGATGAGACAGCTAGAATTTTTTTAATTCTATATCAGGACTAGATTCTAAGATTATACCTGATTGAAGCTTGTACCACCACCACTGATGCCACATTAGATATTGGTTTATAATAATATGTCTTTAATTTAAAATAAGAGGACCAATCAGGGGCCCTCATAATGTCCTACCAACTAAAGCCTAACAGAAAAGACTTCTATGGCATAGCACCCCTCACAGGATGTGTTCCAAATGTGCTTACATCAATAGCGGCTTCCGTCATAAGCCACTGACCTATCTTGCCAGAGTAGTTGACGTGACCAGCCCAACAGATTTTTTCATGACAGTCAGCAATTGACCTTTAAAGTCCTACCTAAAATCCCTTATACAGTCCTCAGATGCCTTCAAGCATTGTACCAATCACAATTTAGGGTTTTTAGGAAAACCTGAATAAGAAACGCAACAAGAAAAGGTTTTAGTATGTCTAGCAATTTGAAAAACACCCATTGTGGTGAAAATACTGAATCTGTTAGGTCCAAAGCTCTCACATCTAAAACTCTCCTACATGATATCAAACATAAAAGCATGGGCAATTTGACCGAAAGCTACTTCCGTGAGAGATCATAATTGTCAGGCCAACCTTGTAAAATCTTCAACACAACATCTACATTCCAAAAACAGGAATAGAGAGGTCTGGGCTGTTTGGCCAACCTAATGCCTTTCATAATCTTACTCACACCAAGGGATATTCTCCTACTGGTTTACCGTCCACAGGCAAGTGATCTGCCAAAGTAGCAGATATAAAACTATTCACAGATCGATAGACCAGCCCATCCAAGGCCAAAGTGGACATAAAATGTATTACAAAGTGCAACCCTGCCCCCATGGGTCCACACATTGTTCACTACACCAACGTAGCCATCTGCGCCAAGCCGAAGCATATCGGTTATGGGTACCAAAGGACCAGGACTGCTGGATCAAGAACTTGGCCAGGCAGCTGCCAATGACCCTTCAAACTTGTCAAGATATCTGATGCAGAATCCCGCCAGTATCAGAGGATAAGGAATCCCCACAGGATCGGTCAGGATCTCCAGAAAAGAGGAAAGTCGAATTGGGGAATCGCATGATAGCTCCAGAAGATTCAGAAACCAAGATTGTACCCTCCAGAATGGAGTTACAAGAATCAGATCCACTTTCTGCCTCCTCTCTTGAACCACTACTGTCTGGATCATCAGGCATGGAGAGAACGCATATTGGAGAGCACCTCTTCAGTCCTGAATGAATGCATCTGTCGCAAGAGCCAGAGGATCCGGCCTTCAGCTGAAAAATTGTTCCAACTGTATGTTCAGTTGAGAGGGAAAGAGGTCTATCTGACACGGGCCTCTCAGAACCTGGAGATACTAAAGGAGGTGAAGCTGCAGCCTCCAATAATTTTTTCCTGCATTCATATAATATGTTTGAATGAAATAAACTTTGCTAGGCACCCTAAAGGTGGTTGTATGCATTTGAGAAAAAACACAGATGCTCTACAATTTTATTACATCAAACTAAAACTAGGCACGTCTGTTTTTAACTTCTTTACTGGTATCTATGAAATAACAGTAGCAATAGATGTAGCAAAGTACAGCATATCACCTGCTATGTCATATAACTTAAGCCATCACTGGAAACTCCTATGTTGCACATTGCTCACAATACATCCCAGAGTAAACGTCCCCTCTTGCGCTGTATATAGGCCTTCCCAACATGGTTTCATAACACGTCTATAAATTGACAACATATCACAACAGTAGATCATCTGTTGTTACATGCTAATGACTGTGTTGCACATCTAGCACTGATTATTCAGAAGCCACCCATTTATGGTAGTCATATAAGCATCTTCAATATTATGAGCCATTCGGTGACTCTTAGTACGATTGCCTGATCAATAAATTCACTCTTCTGCATACTTCTATTCCTCAGATGGAACTCACAGAGAAGTAAAGTTAATTTTGTATGAAATCAACTCATTCTTTTATCTATGTAAATTTGGTCATACACTGGCGCTAGAATTGCTTCACAATGGAAGATACCTACTATGTGTACATAGTTCACTTTGTTCCATGTGTACCTCTCACATCCTTCACGAGCATTTGGATTTATCCTATGTAGTACTTGAGGAATATTGTATGTCTTGTGCAAATAGTTGAACACATTCAATTTAAACCTAGCATTCCAGTGAACCTGTTCGGTATTCCTGCACACCCTTGCATATTTCAATGTATCAGATAGTAATATAATAATGGAAAGATGTGGTAGAAAGCTATGGAAGGCCACAAGACCTCAAGGGGTGCACAGTTACTACATAAGGAAGCATTACGCAACCTTTTTCATCCAACCTAAGTATCCTTACACACATATGCAGGAGTTATTTTTTTCTGAGTTAAAGATCATTAGGTAACCCTCCTAGTAAAGATTTCAAACGTTCTGCAAGACATCATTTCTAAGCATAACCACTCCCCAATACATTTCTGTTATAGAAGCACCATACGTCCACAGAGAAAGTATGAAGATAAAAAAATCTGGAACAAATGAGAGCTACAAATGAGAAGACAGGGAGGAGAGTAAAAGATTCAGAGGTGGTCAGACACCGAATTCAGAGCTGCTTATTCATATAACAAAAGCTTGAGGCATATTAACTCTGGGTTGTATGCAACTTGGGATCAAAGACAAGCTATAATTATGTTTATTCACTCTCCTCATGGTGGTTCCGCCTGTTGTAGGTAGGCATCCACTTTATTCCATAATTTTCATTCTTCTCAGTTCTGAACCCTTCAGCCACACTACGTTGCACATGCTCACAAAGTATACCCATACCCACTGAGAATGATATGAGAGGTACGTTATCTTTTCCAATTAAATGTCACAGATTTTGACACCAGAGCCATCAAGATGTCTAACAGGTATTTCTTGTTAAAAAATAAGCCCATCAGAGCATTCAACCATGCTCCCCGACAAGACCAACCAAGTTTGACTTACTAAGTCACGATCAAAGATAAGACATACTTCTTTTTTAATATTGGCCTAAAAGTTCCAAATACACTAACATTAAAGAAATCACGTGAATCAGAGTACCCTACATTGCCAGCAGAAACCTGAGTCACTTATCCCACCCTTGACTTTTTATATGAGGTCCATGAAGTTCTGTGAATTAGTATACATATCTAGCTTGTGCTATGGTCATGGAGATCTTTGTTCAGAATGGAGAAATTAAGCACTTGCTTCAACAGGTATTGTCAACATGAATGTCCATTTCGAGCTCAGAAGTCTTCCTTTATTTTAAGCTGGTGAGGCTTTTGTTTTTTCTTCTGCTGTCATAGTTCAAATATGTTTGGCTGGTTATTAATTTACTCACATTTGAATATTGCAGCTGTTAACCTTAAGAAGTCATAGAAATCCATATTATTCAAATAATACTTTGTTTGAAGTTTTGCAAATGAAAGACCATTATATTGTTCATGTTCACCTACAGTGGAAATGTCTGCTTTTATCCCTGGCTGTTAAATTAAAGATTGATTTTCCATTTTAATTTGTTGGTTCTGCCATAACGGCGTCTAACTCTTTAATGAAGTGAAATTAGAGTTCTGGCTGTGCCAGTTGTAATCCATGTCACCTTTGAGAATTGTTTCTTAGGCATAATGATTACGGATAGAAAAGGTGTCTGCATACTGTTTCACCTTCTTTCTCCAGCCATAGTGGACAGTATATACCAGGTTCTGGGTTGTTCAGCCACCAGATCCCTTTACTGGACAGGAAGAAAGTCAGATATTCTGTAAAGTCTGTCAGTCTAACTCTACCCTCCCTTTTAGGTCTCCTTAATTTTTCTAGCGACAACCTAGGTTTTTTGTTTGCCCAAATACATTTATTAGTCAGTCAGTCAACCACTTTAAAGATGGTGGGCTGTATTCTCTCTGGAGGCATCGATGTTGTATAATTAATGATTTGTGGGATAATCAGTGCTTTAAATTGAAATGTAGAAGTGCCAATACCAAAGGCGTAGTTTCTGGGAGGTGGGGCTTTGGGGTTTACACCCCCCAGTAAATGTATTTTGTGAAAAATAGTTGTGTACAGGTGCTTTTAGTTTGGTATGTTGCGATGTCTGTTGGATTTCACTGGGACTTTTACGCACACAGACAGAAACGCAGATACTAGATAGTGGAATGTGGATTGGTAGGGGTACAAAGTGAAAGAAAGACCATTATTTTAGGGAATAACCAACATTTTTTAAATATTTCCAAACAGAGAGAGGTAGATACCTCTCTCTGTTTGGAAATATTTAAAAAATGTTGGTTATTCCCTAAAATAATGGTCTTTCTTTCACTTTGTACCCCTACCAATCCACATTCCACTCCCTTTCCGCTGCCCCGTAAAGCCCCTTTCGTGCGCACTCCTTTTCGTATCATGTATTTTAACATTATGTGCCAGCATGATTGTTGGGAAATCTGAAGCTCACTCACCCCAATCTTAGTGACCAAGCTATGCCCCTGGGGAGTACTCCCAACCCACAGTACTGGTTTGTTCCTGGGAAGTGCAGGTACTCTCCAACTAAATGAACTGCAGCAGGTCAGGTCAGGTCCTTTTAAATTAAAGAAGTGCAGGTACTCAGTACTGCCCACTTTCCAGCACTGGTCATTATCATCTTCATAGTTTCCATACTGCCCCATCACTTTAGGAATTAGGGATGTTATGTTTCAATAATGTCAGACACCTTCTTCAGCGTACAATCTGAACTCAAGTTGAATAGCTTCTATACATTGCTAGAGAAAGTCAACCTGAATTATGTGATAGGGTCAAAAGGCCGTTTAAGGCCCTTCTCTTTTACCATGGCTTTTATTCAGTAGGTGATATGGGGCATCAATTCAGATTTGGACATATTTAAATAATTTGTAAATAATACAGCTGTAGGCAGAGGTACAAAAGAAATTATCATGATACTTTTCCCTTTAAATCAGTTTTTCTCCACAGGGTAACTGTCGTTAAACAAATTATTTTTACATGACATTTGTCTTTAACCAAACATTTTCCCACTGGGCAATTACAGCCCCTTTGACACACAGTCAAAGAAACTGCTTGGTTCCTATCTTGCAGTTTGCCAAGAAGCATTGTTTGGTCTAGATGGGGAAACAGTCTTTACAACGAGGTTTTTACCTCGTTGTGCCTTTACCATGCATTTTTTAGCAGGCATATTTTTACCATGTGCATGCCTGTACAACGCATGCCTTTACTACGCATTTAAGGTAAGTTGGGGGGTCTCCCCCCATGAATACATTGTTTTTATATATAAAAACAATGCGTGGTAATGGCATGCGTTGCAAAAACGTGTGGTAAAAAATGCGAGGTAAAGGCGTACGATGTCTTTACCTGCGTTGTACCGTCGTACAACCGTCTAGACGTCATCTACACTAGAGGATTATGATATCACTTTGTTAATATACTTGTTTTTCAAGGCTCCCTCTCAGTATCATTACCTGTTTTCGTTCCAGCCCACCCCGAGGACCATACTCATCTTAGCCATGACTCGTCATTGAGCCATGGAGAGGAATCCAGGCTGCATTTAGTGGGTATTTTGGGGAACCACCAGACTTTGCTCCAGTCCTCTTCCACTGAACTTTCTACTAGGCGCACAGTTCTATTGCCACCGGTTCCCTGAGAAGATATCTCTGTTGCTGTGGTTCCTGCTAGGGTTCCAGTTGGGATTATATTGTGTCCATCGTGCTCCCTCATCAGACTGATTCCTGGTCAACATCCTGTGTCAGAATTGCCCCTGGTGTTTGTCCGTGAAAGAGGGAGAGCTTCCTTCATCATTGTCCTCTTTTATTTCTCCCAAATCCTCACACTGTCGTATGTCTTCTATTTTTTTCCTCCTTCTATTTTCTTCTAATGTTTCTCTTTCTCAGGCTTCCTCAATAGTCTCCCCTTACTCTCAATTATCTGTGTTTCCTTTCCCAGGATCTGTTACTGTTAGGATTGCCACCTTTCCCAGAGAAAAATACTGGCCATCTGTTCACGTTTTGACACACTGCAAAGACCCAGACATGATTATTAAAAAGAACTCTATATAAATCATCTGTATTAATTTTTAACATGGTCTTTTTGGCTTTGTTTACTTTCAGTCAGGAGCCATTATGACAGCTGTAGAAGACATTTTAAAGTGTTTTTCTCTTGCATTTACTGTTTAAAGTATGTACTGATAAGGGAAAAAATTGAGTTTAGATGATTTTTCACATTTTTGTACCAGCAGGGACATCAAAATACCAGTCATGCTGGTATAAAACAGTCCAGATGGCAAACCTAGTTGATGTGTTGGTATGTTAGGACCTCCATCTACATGTAAGTCTTCTTGACCTGCCCTGTGACACACCAAGAAAACTTGGAATAGTTATTAATGGTATTCAATATTGCTGGGCCCGAGGTACTGAAACAAATAGAATAACATTGCCTACTTAAGTGCCAAGTTTATAAGTGTAGTTACCTATATTCATTCAGTAAAAAAATGTATTACATTTCAGGGACATTATAACTGGTTCCAACGCAATAAGAAATAAGCTTATAGGTGACAACCCTGATGCGTGTCTCTTTTTAAGGGGGAAAAAATCCAAGCTAATTTCACGGACCTTAACATTAGCCAGAGCAACTTATGATGCATCATGATTGCAGTCAGAAAGTAATCCCCTAAATTATCTTTAATTATTTGACTAATAATACGTTCCATGAAACTCTGCCAATTGTTTTTTTCTGCATCCAACACAATTTTGGCAGCAGATGTAAGCATTTCATCGTCCAAATTTATAATGGGAGTCAACTGTCTGGTATTGTCATATGACATTCTACCCTTCATAAAACCTGTTTGGGCTGGTTAGATAACCAATGAAAGCATTGGAGAAACACTTTTAGCTAAAATTTTGGCATACATTTTACATTCAGAATTTAAGAGAAAGCTAGGGCAAAAACTAGCATGGGACGGGAAACCTTTTCCTTCTTTCAGACAAGGCAAATAGAAGTCTCAGAAAAAGTATCTGAAGCATATCTTTTCTTAATAATGTTCGTGAATACTTTGAACACTTTGGGATTCTGTGAGTTTTTAAAAGTTTTAAAAATCGATTGGGGAAGCGACGCAGGTCCCAGAGCATAACTCGATTGGAGTTAATCACCTCCATAGAGTATTTCTCCTTAATTGGTGAGTTAATCCAATCACATTGTGCATTGTCAAGAGATTGCAAGATTAATCTGTCTAGTTAGTCACTAGTTATTGAAAACACAACATATGTTTCTGGAGAATATAAGACTCAAATTGGTTTTTAAGCATTTCCACAATTTCTTTGTCATTATTAGAAACTGATTCTCCCATCATTCTAATCAAGTGAATGAGAAATCTGGCTATTTTTGCTTTAAAGTCATTTGCCAGTAATCTACCAGATTGGTTACCCTCAATTAAGACTACTTAGAATTGTGTTATATTTTAAGGTTTTGAGCTCCTTGTATAAAGGCACGCTTTTGAGTTGGTACGCATTCTAGCTCTTAATTTTATTTTTTAGCACATTCATCTTTATTTACCTGACTTTGTCAGCCTTAGTAGCAATACTGATGATGGCACCACAAATTGTTGCTTTTGTAGCATCTCATTAAACATTGAAATTGGTGTCTTTTGAAGTTTTCTCTACAAAATATTGAGTTATGGATTCTTCTACTATTTTGATATTATCCTCATCTTTTAACAAGTCTGTATTGAGTTGCCAATGATTTTGTTTAGAGGACATTCTCTGTATATTAATAGTTTGGGTAAAGCATGTGTGATCTGAAATACCTATTGGCTCCACAGAAGAATCTGCTATAGTATTAGTCATAACAGATTTAACAAGTAAGTAATCAGTCCTAGAGAAGGGTTGGTATTATATGTTATGGAAAAAGGTATCAGCTCTACCTGTAGGATTCTACATGATCCTAGAATCCTTCAAGGCTAAGTGACTACATATTGAAAGCAATGCTTCAGGTAGTTTTGTTGGACTAGTTTTACACTTGGTTTCTCTATCCAGGATATGATCAAGTACTAGATTAAAGTTACCTTCAACCAGCAAGTTTTAGAGTCGTCTAGAACCCGCAGCACCTTCCGTTCTATCACACAGAATGATGTGATGACAGAAGTAGGACCAAATATGTTCCTGATGCAACATGTTCTGTTCCACATAAATAGCAAGCCAATAACCACCTGTCCTCATTATTGCATTCAGAGTAGACTAGTTTCAGATTAGCTGAAGAAAATTGCCCCGTTCTTGTCGATATTCCTCAAAGAAGCAAACATCATTCACTCAGCCAAGTCTTCGCTTTTAAGCTTCCTTCTTAGAAATTATAGTTCTTGAAGGAGCACCACATCTTTTTAAGCTCAATAACAGGAATCCAAAATCTTTTTTCTCTTAATTGTGTAGTTCAAACATATGACATTGAAGGATAGTATTTTAGTCTTGCTCATCTTCTAAATAGCACTGAGAAATTGAAGCAACCCGTCCAAGAAGGTGCATCGAGCCCAAGATATTGACACAAAATTAGTATCCTGCAACAACTGAGGAACAGAAAAGTAAAAGGTGAGAAAGAGAAGTGTATATAGAGGACAGATATTGATAACATACCTTTCTAAAGCGAAGAGACAGATGTCGATTCTGTCTCCTCCACCACTCTTCTTACCATCCTATGAAATCACGACAGGCACCCAGGCTAAGTTATTTAATGCCCCAACTTCTCACTAGTCACCACCTTTCAAAATGATACCTTCTGATTCCTGAGGATGCACCTTCATTAGGAAAAATTGTTATAGCCAATTGTAAGGGAGCTTTCAAGTATCCACCCCATATTCACTGCAGTTAGCCAAGAATAATTACAGAGTTTCTGGGTCTGAAAATGAATGATGTCTCCTTTGCGTACTATTGGGATCTTGAGGAACCCCTGAAACCTATTGAATGCCCTTTTTAAAAAAAATCTGATCTCATAGACTTACAACAACAACCCTTATAAGAGGTGTGTCCTCTGTAAAGTCTTAAGCAAAGGTAGAAAGAGTTGCTTTCCCATTCCAGCATTTTCTTTCCCATTTCAGCCTTTTCTTAGGCTCAATTCAGAATTAGCATGGTTTGCTGGAAGAGCAAGGGCTGAAAAACCATTGGTCTGGGCTGTTTACCATTTCTCATGGCATATGTTGGGACACAATGGGCCCTTTCAATCTAATATTCAGAATCCAAGGCTCCAAAAATTCTACACAGAAGTTTGCATCCTTAGCAGAACCCTCTGATAGGACAAAGGTTCGGATTTCACCCCATCGGTTTCTAACCTCCAATTCCGTGACATCCCTACAGTGTTGTTAGAATTGAACCTGTGATTTTTTAATGCTCTATCTCTCTCTAGTCTGGTCTTCAGCAATGCTGAGTGGTGATTTTTTTTCAAATCATTACTGATCCCTACAATGTCTGATCTATCAAGTCAGTATTCGTTTTTTGTGGCTTGGAATGATCCTCACACTGGCCATGGCTCTTTAATTACTTCTTCCAGGCTCAGTTTCTATCCTTTACTGGGACTCCTGAAAAAGTGGGATCATTATTGATCTCCTAAGAAAGACTTTGGCCCATTGATTCTTTTAGGGGTACTCTTTTTTTTTTTTTTTAAGTTTAACAAAGCTTTATTGAAATACGTTGAACAAAGGTACAACATTACAGCAGCAATTGTAAAGACATTACAAATAGAGTACAATGTATTAGACCATGGTAGAATGAAAACCTGATATGAAGACAGTTATAAAAGGCAAAAACAAAAACTAGGAACAATGATACAAAAATATGTACCGTAGCAATTTAGCATTTTACATTTTATGGAGAAAAAAGAAAATAAAGAGAGAGAGATAGGAAAAATAAAAGAAAGATCAGCATCTATCTCAAATATATTCTGAAATAAAGTACAATAACAGGCACTGTAAAAAATTCAAATAACTAATAACGATATAAAAAGAACAATTCTCAGTATTCATGGAGGTTGAAAAACAAAAGTACTGACTTTGTTACGTATTATAGGCGATGATAAATAATTAGTGAGTGGAGACCAGAAGGCTTCTTTTCAAAGAAGTTGATGAGAGGTAGTGGTGGAAGCTCTATCCAGTCTATGGTGATAACAAAGAAGGTTCCACCAGCCAGAAAAGGTGATCTTAGTGGCATCTTTCCAATTAGAAGTAATGACTTGAAAGCCAATGGCACGTAACAAATCCACAAAAGTACCCAACTTGTGAGCACCAAACCACTTTACAGAATTGCTACCCAAAAATAAGGAATAAATATCGAAAGAAAAATTGATAGAGGAAATGGAGGAGATTGATTTACAGACCTGAGTCCAGACAGAAGTAATATTGGGACAGAGAAAAAAGGAATGTAAATATGTGCCAGGAGTGTTTTGACAAGTCCAACAGTTAAGGGATATACCCGAACCATTTTTGGAGATAGATAATGGGGTTAAAAACAATCTTTGATAAAAGTAATATAAAGTTTGAGTGGTGCTAGCATTACAGGAAGTGTGTTGAATACAGAATATAGAGTTCCAGGTATGTACAGAAAGGGTGTGTTGTAAGTCGGATTCCAACATAAGTTCGACCTTACTCTTGGGGCGGTTAGGAGGGGAAAAATTAAGATATTTGTAAATGTGGGAGGCTCGAACGGACGGGGAGGTAGATGACGGTTCTGAGAGAGGGTCTGGTGAAGAAGAACAAGAGAAAAGAGAATACTTCTGAGTAAGTAGCGTTCTTAAAGAATCATACTTGGAAAGAGAAGTAGCAGGCAGACTGAATTTGGATTGAATTTCCTGAGAAGAAAGAAAATATGCACCTTGAAACAAATGTTTAACTTGGATTATCCCTTTGGCTACCAAATCCTTCTAGAAGATAGTACGATTAGAGATTTTAATGGATTTGTTGTGCCATAAAGAGGAGTCAAGAAACATTTGCAAGGGAGAGAGAGATTTTGTAAGGACCGGGAAAAAGATCGATATAAAATGCGAAATGGTTAGGGGCGTGGCTGGGCAAGCCAGCATGGCGGAAGTGTGCTGAGCGAGCTCCGTCCAGCCCGCCACTAATCCTATAATTATCCTGTCCCTCCGATACTGATCGGACCTCCACGGAGAGCCTGCAATCTCGCGGCTTCGGGGACGCTATCCCGAGCCGCTTTTCGACATTTGTTGGGGCTTGTGGCAGCGCAGCGGAGTTTCGGCGGTGACGAGGCCCTCTGGGGGTGCGGCCTGGCTGCCCAACGCAAGACTGGGACATCGCGCCCATACTGCAGGCTGGGGGAGTGCGGCCGCCTGGGTGCAGTCTCGCTGCCGAAGTGAGGAGCGGGGCGCCCCGAAACCGGCCAGACAGACCAGAGCGGCTGGTGAGTCCGCCACCACTCGGTGGCGTGAATTGCTACGGAGGACGGCTGGGCGGCTCGGCGGCTGGATCGGGCCGCGGAGGTAAGGAGCGGAGCTCACGGGAGGCGGGCCTCGAGCTGCACTCGATACCGAGAGTGGGCCGGCGGTCTCCTGGCCCCGCGAGGCGGACATGCCTCTCCACATATCCGACGCCCCCACACTCAGCGGTAGAGGCCTGGGGCCACGCGGGGCACTGGGCCTAGACTGGTGCCCCTGAGTTATCCTCCCCCTTTCCCCCCCACACACATAGCAGCGGGGGTCCAGTGGTGCCATCGGACCGCGAGGAAAGTGGACGAGGAGGCGGTGGGGGGCAGGCGCAGACTTTCCCTTCCTCCCCCCTCTGGCTGCACGGGGCACCCGCCTCGGCGGTCAGTCGGTCCGTGTGGGTGCCTCCTATGACATTGCTGCTGGCTGGACTCGGCGCAGGCCGGTGAGGATGTGAGGCCTGGGGCTGCACTATTAGGGGCGGCTGCAGTGAAGCGGGAGGCCCGAGTGGGAACCAGCGGATAAGTGCCCCCTGCCTTTGCTTCTGAGCGCCCTTGCAGCAGCGGTCAATCGGGCCGCGCTGTGTGGGGCCATTGGTACTACTCGCCGGCCCCGGCCCCAGGGCGACTTCCTACGTGCTCCTGTTCGGCGGCTGTTTCGGGCCGCAGGAGGCCGCCTTGGAGGGTTCCTCTTTCTGGGCCCCCCTTCCTCGTGCTCTTTGGGCTTGTGGGGAGCCCCGAAGACGGCCATGACGCGAGATAAGGGTGGCGGTGGCACATCCAAGCAGGGCCCCATCGATAAGTTCACTGGCCCGGGCGCAGCGGTGGGGGCGTCTGGAGGCCAGCAAGGGTCCCTGCCGGACAAAGCGGCACTCATGGCCGCCATTACTCAGTCCAGGGACACGCTGGAAGCCAAAATTGGGGCAGTGGGCTCAGATGTCATGCTCCTGCGGCAGGATTTGCGCAATGCGGTATCACGGATTACGGAGGCTGAGACCCGCATCTCCAGAGTGGAGGATGATGTAACCTCGCTCAAGAAAAAGATGGCCGCCATGGAGGCTGCTCAGAGGGGGCTTGCGCTGCGAGTGGAGGATGCCGAGGGACGGGCTCGGCGCAATAATCTTCGATTTGTTAGGTTCCCGGAGGGTTGCGAGGCAGGCAACATGGAACGCTTCCTCACGCAGTGGCTCGAGAGCTGGCTTCCCCCGGAGACCCTGTCCCATTGTTTTGTGGTGGAGCGGGCTCACAGGGCACTTATGCAGAAGCCCCAACCTGGGGCCCGCCCACGGCCAGTTATAGCGAAATTCTTGAATTATCTTGATCGTGATGTGATACTGAAACAGGCCCGGATCAAAGAGCCCCTGCTCTACGACAATGTACGCATCCTCATTTTCCCTGATTACACACGGCTGGTGCAGCAGCAGCGGCAATCGTTCCAGGCAGCGAAGGCCCGTCTGAGAGAACTCAAGCTTCCGAACGCTCTCTTGTTTCCTGCCCGACTACGAGTCGTGTATCGCTCCCGCACCCACTTCTTCGAATAACCGGAAGAGGTCTTCCAATGGACTGATGAGACAGTACGGGTACGAGCACACACGCCGCCTGGGAGGGAATCCGATTCCTCATCGGGCTTAGCGGGCCGGAGGGGACCCCGATGGCAGCGTAAGGGTACCAGACGATTGCGGTCCCGCTCTCAATCCTGTGGTGCCTCCTCCCGGACGGACATAGTCTCTGAGCGGCGGACATCGGCAGACTGATTGATGGGCCCGTGAGGGACGGCTGGGTTCTGAACTACTTAATTCTGATCGGAGAGACTCTGATATGGGCCGGGATCTCCGCTAGGCTCTTGCTAGTGGGATACTTGCCCAGGACACATGGGCTGTAAGTTGGGGATCCATTGGTCGGGGTGGCCTGCATCCCCCCGTTGGGGGTTGTGGGTCAGTCCCGCCGCAACAGATGCTTCAGTGTTATTGAGGTATAGGGTGGGAGGTTTGTTGGGTGGAGGTTGTTCAAGTTCATGGATCGCACTTTTACTCATTGTCCGTTGCTCTTCACACATGCACCGAACTGTCTTCCTCCTTGTTCTAGTAGCTGACGCAGTCCCAGATGGCCAGCATACTCACTAGAAGTCAGGCGACCCCGGGTACTCTCCGCATCATTAGCTGGAATGTACGCGGTGCCCTGGACAAGATTAAGCGCGGGGCCATACTCCAGTGGGCTAAACGGGCTGGGGCGGATATACTTATGCTACAGGAAACGCACCTCATGGGAACGAAGGCCCTCTGCTTTCAGCGCTATGGGTTTCAGCAGATATTCCACTCTGGCTTTGCGAGGGGTTCCCGGGGGGTGGCAATTTTGATTCACCGCAGGGTCCCCTATACACACAACAAACAGTGGACGGATACACAGGGGGGATACTTATTCCTCCAGGGCAAGATTGGGGAGGATCCCCTGGTGCTGGGTTGTGTCTATGCTCCTCCCCCGTTGCAATGGGCTCTAGTAGAGCGGCTCATGAATCTTTGGGCAGACATGCCGGATGCCTTATCCGTAGTTGGCGGGGACTGGAATGATGTCATGGACCTGGCCGGGGATCGCTGGGGGCGGTCCGGAGGGTGGTCGTCCCACAAGGCTTTACTCCTTAGCGGCAGGGCTGGACTGGATTGATGTGTGGCGGCACCTCCATAGAACAGACCGGGAATACACCTATCTATCCGCGGTCCACGACTCATACTCCAGACTCGATTATCTCTTTGTTCCCCGGGAGGCGGTTGGTAGGGTGGTGTCGGCAGAGATCCTTCCACGGGGCCTGTCGGATCATTCCCCGGTGGCCCTCACGCTCCTACTAGGGTGGATGAAACAACCGTTCAGATGGCGCCTCTCGGCTTGGCACCTACAAAACGACGATTATAGGGAACATATGAGCGAGGCTATCACTCAATACTTGACTGTCAACGTGGGGTCGGTCACTAGGGCCGAGGTATTATGGGAGGCACTGAAACCCACACTGAGGGGGCGGACATTTCCTGGTGCACGGCGGCGCATAGGGCGTGCAAGAAAGAGCTGCTGCAGGTAGAGGCGAACTTAGAGGCCCTCGAACGCACGAGTCGGGAGGCAGGAGGCGGCCAGGCTAGGAGACAACTCTGATGACCCAACAGAACTATGCCGCCCTCCTGATGGATGAGGCCCGTCAAGCCTGGCTGGCGACGCGCAGCAGGGTATATCAGTGGGGGGACAAATCCAGCAAGATGCTGCATCGACTGTCAGGGGGCGCTTCATTCCAGGCCCTACCGGGCGTCTTGGGTCCGGCGGGCGAATCACTTACAGACCCTCTGGCCCTGGCAGAAAGCTTCGCCACATACTATGCAGATCTGTACGCCCCTAGGGAATGCTTGCATGCCACCACCATAGAGAAATTCATAGCGGATCTCCTGCCCACAGCCCTCTCAGATGAGGTGCGAGACCGGCTGGAGCTATCTCTGACGGATGAAGAGCTAGGCACGGCCCTGGGTGAACTTAATTCCGGGAAGGCGCCGGGGCCCAACGGGTTCCCGAGTGAATTTTTTAAACGTTACTTCTTGCAGCTGGGCCCTCATTATCGGTCTGCGGTGGAGGAGGCACGAGAGCGGGGCTCACTCCCTCTGGACTGGAGACATGCGGAGGTGGTGGTGTTCCATAAGCCGGGCAGGCCCCCGGGGCAACATGCATCATATCGTCCCATCTCCCTCTTGAATGTGGAGGCGAAACTCTTGGCTAAGGCCCTGGCCAATCGTCTCTTGCCACACATAACCACCCTGGTCCATCCGGACCAGGCGGGTTTTATGCCCCAGAGGGCGACCAGACAACATCAGGCGGGCGCACGTGGCGGTAGCGGCTATTCGGCAGTTGGGGGAACCGGCGGCGCTTTTATTGGCTGATATGGACAGGGCGTTTGATTCCCTGAGCTGGGTATATCTATTCGCTTTGCTACGACGACTTAACCTCGGTCCGCAATTCCTTTCCTATCTCACACTTCTATATACGGATCTGACAGCGTCGGTGCGGGTGGCCGGTGCAACTTCGTCCACGTTTTGTATCAGGCGGGGTACGCGGCAGGGCTGTCCCCTGTCCCCTTATTCATTTGCTCTGGCCATGGAGCCATTAGCCGCATGGGTCCGAATTGATGCACAGATACAGGGATTTGAATGGGCTCCGGGACTGTCGGATAGGATTGCACTATATGCGGATGATGTCCTCTTCTTCCTCACAGCCGTGGACAGGACGGGACCGTGGCTGCTGCATATTATGCAAATTTTCGGGGAGACAACTGGACTCTATATGAATCCCCGTAAGTCCACGTTGTGGACTCTGGGAGACTGGACAGGTGTGGGCCCATGTGCCTCCTCGGTTCAGATGGCGGTGGGGGGGCTGAAATACCTAGGCGTGTTCCTGTCGGACGTGCCCGCGTTCTCCTGGGAACGTAACTTGGTCCCGGTGTGGGAACGAGTACGTGCAGACCTCAAGTCCTGGTCCCGTATGCCTCTGTCAATATATGGCAGATCGGCTATATTTAAGATGGTGGCGCTTCCCCGGCTCCTCTACCAGCTACAAAACCACCCCTATCAGATCCCGCCCCGATGGTTCCGGCAGGTGAATGCAGCGCTGGGGCAGTTCTTGTGGGAGGGGGGGAAGGTGCGGGTGGCCCTGCGAACATGCTTCCTGCCACTTACTGCGGGGGACTAGCGTCCTCTGACATTCACTCATACTACCAAGCCTCGCATCTGCTGGTCCTCAATGAGTGGTGGTACGGAGATAGGGCAGACCCAGCATATGCGCTTGAGCGGCACCTCATGGGACATCACTCGCTACATACAATTCTTTACTCGGCACTGCTGCGGGGTTCACTGCCGCCGGCCACAAGGGTCGTCTTCCAGATTTGGCGGCAGGCACTGCGACGAATGGGGTGGTGGAACACGTTGACTCAGGAGACTCCCCTCTGGAACAATGGGCGCTTACCACAGCTGGCGGCCCTGCAGGGCTTCCGGGGGTGGGACAATTTAGGCATCTCGGTTCTGGGCGATGTTATGAGTGAGGGGACTGACGCTCAAATCCTTCCAAGACCTTCAGAAAGAATTCCTCATGCCACAGTCCCAGTTCTATCGATATCTTCAATTCAGACACGCCCTGTCCCCTAGCCTGGAGGGTATGGAGTCTCTGCCAGAATTTAGCCCGCTGGAGGCAAAAGCTTTTATGGGGGGACCTCAGGGACCACAAAATCTCCCAGATCTATCAAACCCTAGTTACCCATTGCTCCTCCACACTACAGAAACTGCGGGGGGATTGGGAGGGGGATGTAGGCCCGTTGGAAGAAGAGGACTGGACCGAAGCTCTAGCTGCTCCGCGGGGGGCGGCTATAGCAGTACGGCTTTGCCTCGTCCAGTTTAAGTATCTACACAGGGTCTATTATACTCGAGTGCGTCTGTGGAGGGCGGGGCTGATAGCTTCTCATATGTGTCTTCGGTGCAGCCGGGAGGAGGGCACACTTATCCACACTGTTTGGCATTGTCTTTCCTTGGATCGTTTCTGGAGGGGGGTATTCACTTGTCTCTCGGAGGTACTGGGGTGGGAGCTCCCCCGCACACCGCAACTGGCTCTGCTACATATTATGGAGGGGATAGGAGGCAATATTTATAAGCGACACCTGATGCAACTGGGCTTTACTCTAGCGAAGAGGGACATTGCCAGGGCGTGGAAGGCGCCGAGGGCCCCCTCCGTGGCCGCATGGAAGAATGGCCTGGACGTCTGGAGCAACCCATTTTTGTTGCCAGGGGTTGCCCGCGCAAACACTCCAAGATCTGGAAACGATGAGCGGATTATCGGGGTCTACTGTTAGAACCAGTGTCAGGGGCAGAGGTTCATTCTCTGGGATAAATTATCTCTACATGTTGGGAGGGTAGGGGTGCTGTGTGGGGGGGGTGCCCGAAGTGGGGTACCCTCCGATCTGTTCATTGGCGTTGGCCAGGCTATGAGGACTCAGTGTGATCTGGGGGGGGGAGGGATGGGGGCGGGAGGGAGTTGGGGAAAAGTTTCACTTTGTCATTTATGTTTTTTGGTTATTTCCAATTGAAAATGTCAAAGTCCCGGAAAATATCTTTCTTTTGTAATCTGATTGTGCAGTTGCCTCTGGGGTACAGAGCCCTGCAATACATGTGCATTTTGACAAATAAAAATTGTTTAAAAAAAAAAAAATGCAAAATGGTTGGGGACTTAAAAGAGTGAGGGGGTTGCGGTAAATTAACTAGTGAAGAAAAAGGAAGGGGATGAATCAAGGAATCCTCCAATTTATGCCAAACCGATGTAAAAGGTGTTTCCGAGGGAGAAAGATAAGGTAAAACTTGACGTATTAGAAAAGAAGAGTAGTACTGACGGAAGTTAGGAAAATTGACACCACCCCGATCTTTAGGGGCGGATAAAGAGGACAAGGAGATGCGAGCTTTCCGGTTATTCTATAGGAATTTACTTAAAGTACTATTAAGCGTTTTAAAGAACCTTAACGGAAGCCTCACTGGTAACATGGACAAACAGAAATTAATAACAGGGAGCATCATCATTTTGATTGTGTCCAATCTACCCCACCACGATAAATATAAGTGTGACCATTTTTCTGACATATGAAGCACTTTTAGAGAAACATCTTCCAAATTAAGTTGAACAGTTTTAGAAATTGAAGAGGAGTATTTAATCCCCAAACAAGTAATGTAATTTGTGATCCATTTGAAACCAGTATCTGCGAACATGCTTTTTAAGCAATATTTATTTAGTGGGAGAACTTCAGATTTTGTAAAATGTAACTTGTAACTTGACAAGGTGGCGTAAGAAGATAGAATACCATTGAAAGCAGGTAAAGAAACAAGGGGATCTGAGACATATAACAATATGTCATCAGCATATGCCGCGAATTTGATTTAATTGGATTTATAAATAAAACCTCGGAACAAGGAAGAATGTCGTAAGAAATGAAGAAAAGGTTCTAGGGATAAAATAAAAAGCAATGGAAAAAGAGGGCAACCTTGACGAGTGCCCCTTTGCAAAGTGAAATAAGAGGATTGAGAACCATTAACAAAAACCGAGGTAGTAGGGGAGGAGTAGAGCAGACTTATATGGGACAAAATAACAGGGCCGAAACCATGCCATTTAAGTGCCCGCATCATAAAAAGCCAGTGAAGGCGATCAAAAGCTTTTTCAGCGTCTAAGGTGACGGCTGCCAAAGGATACTCTTGGATGCAAGGTGAATAATATTTAAAAAGGTTCTGGAATTATCTGCTAAAGTTCTGCCCTTGACAAAACCAGTCTGTTCAGGGCCGATTAGGTCTGGAATTACCGGACTGATGCGACAAGCCAGCACCTTAGCAAAAATTTTGCAATCCAAGTTTATGAGAGAAATAGGACGATAGTTAGCGCAAAGTGAAAGATCTTTATCCTTTTTCGGGATTAAACAAATCATAGCTTCTAGAAAAGTACCACGAGCCTCGTTATGGGAAACAAAATGCTGAAAAAGCGATAGGAGATGAGGAAGAAGAATCTGTGAGAAACATGAATAAAATTCAGCTGTAAAGCCATCAGGGCCAGGAGCTTTATCTTTAGGTAACTGGGCTAAGGCTAACTTGATCTCTGGAAGGGACAAGTCTTGATCCAAAAAGGAACAATCAGGAGAAGGGGAGGAACAAAGAGGTAGAGACTCGAAAAAAGAATCCAAATTGGTTTGTGAGGGAGAAGACTCAGGTGTATATAAATTCCTATAAAAATCTGTGAAGCATTGCAGTATTTCATCATCCTTAAGGTGATTAATCCCTTTGTCATCAATGATGTTCGCTATTTTGGTTTTCTGGGATTTGACTTTCAAATAGTTCGCTAACAATTTCCCAGCTCTTTTGCGTCCACCGTAAAATTTTGAGTTGATCTTTAGCAACATCCCTGAGGCTTCTTCAGTCGATTTCCTGTTGAAATTTAATTTAGCCTGGACCAGCTGTCGAAGAGTGTCATCATTATTAGAAGAATAATATGCATGCTCGAGTTGTTTAATAGAGGATAATAAGGAGGAAGATTCCTTGAGAAGAGTTCTTTTCTTGGCAGCCACGTAATCGATAATAAAACCTCTGGCTGTCGCTTTAAAAGCGTCCCAGACAGTAAGAAATAGTGTGTCTGGTCTAATGTTGGTAAGAAAAAATTCTGACAAAAAACCTTTCAATGCGTTCTATAAAGATGGGATCATTAAGTAAATAGTTATTAAAGCGCCATCTACGTGGTTTAGAGGATTCAGAGGGGAGATCTAAATCAATGATAACCGGTGCATGGTCTGAAATAAGTATGGAACCAATCTCGGCATGAGTTAGATTAGAGAGAAGTTGGGGAGTCAAAAAAATATAATCTATTCTAGATTTGGAGTTGTGTGTGGGAGAATAAAAAGTGAATTCTAAACTGTCTGGGTTATAAAACCTTCAAGCATCGGCCAAACCCCTCTAGTGGACAGTGCTTGTAAAGGATTTTTGCATTTTATTGGGGATATATCTGGAGGTGGATTTCCTATCAATGAAGGGATCCACAACCTGATTATAGTCCCCACCCACCAGAAAATTAGGATTTGAACAGGAATGCAAGACAGGTGATATAGATTGCCAAAACTGTGAGTCTAAACCAGTAGGACCGTAAATGTTAAGGAGAGAGATAGGGGAGCCATTCACAACTAGGTGAAGAAGAAGCCATCTTCCATCAGCGTCCTTTTCCTCCGTTTCTATGGTTATGGAAAGGGATTTGTGGAATAGTGTCACCACTCCGTTTTTTCTTTCCTTGGCCGGAGAGCAAAATATGTGCCCCACCCACTGCTTTTTAAGAGAGGAGATATCATTTTCATTAAGATGTGTTTCTTGTAACATTGCAATCTTACATTTTAATCTCGATAAATGAGTGAGTACTCTGTTTCTTAATGGGGTTACGAAGACCCTTCACATTCCAAGACACTATACGAACATTGTCAATCATAATGAGGAGAGAGAACATTACAATTAACCATAAACACTCTCAAATTGATAACTGTATGAAGTCAGCATGCAAAAGTATTAAACAAACATAGCGGTAAAAGTGCTGTGAAAAAAAGTGCCGGAAGCAAATATTAAAAATGTACATTCCTAGATATGAAAAGAAGAAAGAGATTTGAGATAAAAAAAATTGGAGAAAGAGGAGGAAAGAAAGGGATTACAACACAAAAAATAAAAAGTACAAGAAATAAAAAACCAAAGATAGAAAAGAGAAAGAGAAAGGGAAGAAGAGGAAGTGGAAATGATAGAGGAAGATAAGTTGACAGGAAGTCAAAAGACCTCAGTCAAAGTAGACAAAAAACCATAACGGTATGAAAGAGAGCAATATGGAGAGGCAGGGACACACAGAAAGGAAACAGACAACAGAAACAGCGAAGTCAAGGAAAAACGACAGAGACCACTATAAGGAGAGATGAATATGATTAGAATAGAATGTGGAGTGACAATTAGGAAGAAATAAAGAGCGGAGTTACATCGGATGAATAGATGGTACAAAAAATTAACAAAGAAAGACAGGCAAATTTAATAAAGGGAATAACACTTACCAACATATGGAGAGGAACTATGAACATTGGGGCTAGGAAGGGAGGCACAGGGAGGTGGGAAACATCAAGGAAAGGTATCTGTGCTAGACAAGAGACACCTGTAAGAAAGAGATTGCAAAAACAAAAAAGACAAAAAAAAGAAACAAAAATTAGTTACAAGAATGCAATCTAAAAGAGCAGACCTACAACATTTACATATGAAACAAGAAAATAAGGACAAAAACTAGTCGTTCCTGTGGGATAAAAACAATGGTTATATGAGAAGGAACAAAAACATGTTAAACGAGTCCATATTCAGGATTTTCTGAATTCCATGTCTTCATCCTTGTGGCGGAAAATAAACTGTCTTAAGTCCTCAGGGGGGTCGAAAGAATAAGACCTTTCCTTATAGGTAACTTTGAAAAAACAGGGATGTACTAGACCATATCTGGCATTCATGGAGCGAAGAGCAGGACGAACGGAAAGTAACTCCTTACGACGAGCGGCGGTAGCATGAGCCACATCTTGAGGAAAGAAAACCTTCTGGCCAGACCATAGCATCTGCTTTTTAGGTCGAGCCTAGCGCGCATGCGCTGTACTAGGAGAGGGCCTCTTGGAATCACTCCAGACTTTCCTAAAACTCGTGCGTGTGGCTTTAGATTTTCCACACATTCCATTGGCCTTTGAGTGTGGCTTTCAATAATGAAAGCACGCAAATGGCCAAAGACGGGTGCATGTCCCACCTTTTCTCAAAACGTTCACTCCCATGGCCTAGGGGTCTCGGGAGCGAGCAGCAGCGCGCATTGTGCCAGCTGCATTCCTGCCTTATCGTGGCTCATGTTACTAATTAAACAAAGCACGGTCACTTTCACTTTCGCGGCCGTGCTTGTTTAAACTTTGTTTTTCTCCCTCTTTGATGCTTAGAGCTCCTGCCAGTTCAAAAGGCCCCCCACCGTATCGCTGTGAGTCACTGTGTCTGTTTAAAATTGTCTGTTAGTGCGCACTGGCTTTTACTTGTATTGTCTGCTGTGTGCTTAATGTATGTCTCTGTGTCGCTGGGTCCGTTTGCAGCAGCATTTCTCTGTCACTCACACTTACACATAGCTGTTTGCCCATGTGTTGTGCGTGTCTCTATGTGCCTCTCTGCCACCGTCTGCAGCGGTCCACTTCTGCATCCAGTGCCCCGCTGGTTCCTTCCTCTCTCCGTTTTGCCGTCTCTGTATTTTTGGGGTTCCTCCCGTCTCTCTGGCTGGGATTTTAATTATTTCAAGACGAAAACGTGTGTTTTTCGCAAAGACTGAGCTCGGCGCGGGCTGAATCACATGGACCGGCCCCGCCCCTCCCCCACCTCCTCCTCTTTCCATTATCTTTTGGTTATGGAAAATGTCAAATCACGTCACTGCACATGACCCATTTAACAACTGGTGTGAGGGCGTGATCGCCGCCCCTCCCAGCCTCACACAGGCTTCTGCGCTTCGGCTATCACTGCCTTGAGAAGTCTCGGGGGGGCCCCCGCCTCATCTGGCAGGGGGGACACTCAACGAGTGAACCTTTGGGGTCCCCCTTCCCAGGGCACATCGTCACCAGCACAGGAGTTATGGGAATACGCGAGCCACTGGCCAAACCCCAAGACATGTGGGCATAACTGAAACTCTGAATAGCTATGAGAAAACTCAGTTGGTTAACGCGCCTGCTGCGGTAAACTGCGCGCATAATGCACGTTCCAAGTAGGGATTTTTAAAGGATAGCTTAGTCAGTTAATGCACTCGCTGCGCCGATATGTTTGTTAAGTAGCTGTCTCGAATCGATCCAGAGGGGCGACCTTCAAAGAATGCCCTGCACGGGGGGGCGTGGCTACGGCGAGCTGCAGGATGGCCGCCTAACGTGGAGGCTCTGCCGGCCGAGCCTCATGTATGCTCATAAATACTACTAATATGCCGTAACTCTCGACATCACGACGGAGATTCCAGGTGCTGTATCCGGTGTGACATTGATGCCGTGCTGAAGCCGCGATTTCCTGCGGACGATTAGCTGTTCTGGGGGCCGTGAGCTGGCGGACCCTGCGACTGTCATGGCGACCGCAAGTTTGGACAGCGTGACACAGCCATAATTGTCCCCAAGCAGAGCGTCCCGGGGCTGCTTATCGTGTGCTCGCAGGTCTGGTTGGCGAATGCAGAGAGCGACGGCGACCCTCCATGTCCGGCGGCGGCGATCTCGGACACTGGAGAACTTGGATACTGAGGCCCTGTGACGCGGAGAGAGGGAGGGCCCGCCGGGCCTGGAGAGCTGCGGAGCGGCGGTGAAGTGTGGCTGAGAGCTGTGCCGGCCCGGGAGACCTGAAGGCGGACAGCGGAGTGCACCCTGGACAACTCATGCGGGAATGAGGTAAGCGGGTGGCTGGCGGCTCCGGTACTGGTCGGATCGACGCACGTTGGGAGGCCGCGACTATATCAGCTGCGGCCAAACCAGCGATAGTGGCAGAGATCCTCTGGTCCGGGGAGCGCAGGGTACCCCTACCCCTCCTGCACAGGGGCTCATTGCCGGGCATGGGGGTGGGGAGCTGGGAGGTGTGACTGTTGGCTCACGGTGGGGCGCTGGTGGCCCGTACTACTTCTAGTGCGGGAGGCCACGCTCCCATGTGTGGCCTGGTCCTCTGCCCACGCCTCATCTGCTGACCTGGCTGCTCCGGGCCTGAGACGCTGAGACCCCGGCTGAACCATACAGGGTGCAACTGGCTGGCTGACTGAATAAGTGCGCTCACACGGCACCACTGAGGTTTCTTCCCTGAGAATTGGTCCCTGCCACAGGAGGTGTGCTTATACTGCTGGAATCTGCGCCGGGTCGGTGCTCGTGCCTGTCCCCCGGCTGCCATATTGCGAGGCTGTCGCTGCTGAAGGGAGACCGAGCAGCCCTCTTGTTTGAACGTGGTGTGTTCATTGCTGGACTGGGTCTGGCATTTAGTGCCATCTCAAGTGTGCAAGACACGGGAGTAGTTTGCGGGGGTTGCCCGCTGCGTTTGGGGTGCAACATCGCGCTATAGTAAGATGGGTAAGACGGATCCCAGGCAGCCCAAACTCCCGTTTGAGAGCAAACGTCATACTCGAACCATGGAACAATCCGCGGATCAGGGCGCGTCACTACCCCCCATGGAGGCTGAGGAGACCCCTGCGGAGGACCTGCGCTCCATCATGCTGGATGTAAGGTCCAGCCTCAAAACGATCGACGGCAAAATTGATGCCCTGACGTCAGGCCTTGAGACAGTCCGGAAAAAGGTGGAGACACACGAAACCCGCCTCGACACGCTCGAGAACAGGCTCTCGGACACCCAGGACGGTCATGCGGAATCCAGAACTCAAATACTCAGCCTGGAAAAAGAACTGGGGACCATAAAAATGAAAAATGAAGATTTGGAGGCGCGTTCTCGGAGGAACAATCTCCGCATTATTGGTCTTCCGGAGTCCACAGCAATCTCGAAAATGGAGCCCTACGTTGACAATTTGCTGCGGACCCTCTTCGGCACTGTGCTGTCTTCGGTGATGACGGTTGAGAGAGCCCACCGGTCTTTAGGTCCCCGGCCCGTTCCGGGTGCCCCTCCGCGCCCCATTATAGCGCGCCTCCTTAATTATGAAGACAGAGACGCTATCCTGAGGGAGGCACGGGCCAAGAGCCCCATAACCCATGATGGCAACACTCTCTCTTTCTACCCAGACTACACCCCATTCGTGCAAGCGGCGCGACGAGAGTTCGTTCCAGCAAAGAAGCTTCTGTTTGCGGCCTCTATTCCTTTCGCCATGCTGTACCCTGCGAAGCTGAGGGTCACTTACGACGGCAAGCCACACTTCTTCACTGATGCCAAATCAGCATTGAAATATGCAAAACACATATGCCCGCGCGGCTCGACTGCGAGCGCATCGCAGCACTCACCACATCCCACAAATCTTAGTGACATTGAATGAGACTTGCTCCATTATGCTATAATGTGCTCAGTCACTTAGATGTATGCCTACATGTTAGCTCCTGCGCTGTTGGTGGCTTTGGTGGCGTTGGACGCGGCGATGTTATCAGTCCTAAATGATACGACATGTCCCTAATTGTAAAATGTGTGTATTTCATTCAGTGTCCTGGATCTCCCGGTTCAGTTACGCATTGTTAGATATATGCGGCTCATCGTACTCGGCTCGGCCACCCTGTCTGTTGGCAGGTGACCGCCGCCCAGCTGTGCCCCACAGGGAGATCTCCCATGGGTTTATACCTAAGTAGATACCTGAAAGGGGACCTAGGGGGGAGGGTGGGATTAGTTCTTCACCTGTTTGGGAGGTGGGAGTGGGTGGGGGTGGGGGGATTCTGGGGTTCAGGTTTTAAGAGACAGTTACTTTTATTGTTGGAAATGGTTGGCTTTGGACATAATGCTTGATGTTGATTATGTGCACTCACTGGACAAAACTATCACACTCCTTGGGCAGGTCCCTGGGAAACAGTTGCCACGAGACACTTCACAGATAGGGCCAGATTGTCCCGACATTACTCACAATGACTGACGTGAAATTACTCACGTGGAACATACGTGGCCTAAACGATCATAAGAAGGCCAGACTAGTGCTCTCGTATGTACGTAGGCATCACATTGACATATGTTTTCTGCAGGAGACACACCTTTGCAATCCCGACGATTCTAGACTGTTCCGTAGGTCATGGGGCGAGGTACACTCCGCTACTTATTCGAATTACGCCAGGGGAGTTTCAATATTTGTCAGACGGGGCCTGGGCTGGTGCACTCACCATACAGCGGTAGACCCAGACGGGCGCTATGTTATAATACGAGGCCAACTGTTATCTACTCACGTTACATTGGCTGCAATATATGGCCCTAACGTGGACGACCCTCAATTCTTCTTAACAGTCTGGGCCAAGATAATCTCGATGGGCTGCGACACGGTATTGTGGGGAGGTGATTATAATGCAGTACTAGACAATGTGATGGACAGGGAGGGTGCGGCCCGCAACCCCCATCGTAATGCCACGACACTCCTGAACACTATTATTTTGGAGAATAACCTTCATGATGCCTGGCGCCATTTTCACCCACTAACACGAGAGGGCACATGCGTTGCTTCGTTCCACCAATCATGGTCACGACTTGATTACTGGCTGGTGTCTGCGGATATGACTCTCTGGGCGACTGATACACACCACCTGCCCCGCACTCTTTCCGATCATGCCCCGGTGCTGTTTCAGTGGCGGGTTCCAGACACACGTCCGCGTGCATATTCGTGGAAACTCCCTCCACATGCCCTCCTAGATCAGGCCTTCAAGGCTGAAATAGCCCTAGAAATCGAACGTTATTTTTCTACCAATGAAGGCACAGTGGATTCCCCGTCCATACTCTGGGAAGCTTTTAAAGTTGTTATACGGGGGCTTGTATTTCCAAACAATCGGGGGTTCTTAAATCCATTCGCACGACACTTGCTAGACTAGAATGTGAGATTAAGGCACTAGAAGCCCGATTCTTTTCCACGAATGACGTTACAATATTAGCTTCCATTCGCGCCCTACTCACCGAGTTTGAGAAAACGGCAGAGCAAGAGACTAGATTCCTGGGTAAAGAGGCCAGGGCGCGGGGATATGGGGAGGGCGACAGGGCTGGCAAAACCCTGGCTCATTTATTGCGTCAATCCACTGCACCTACGTTTATAACTGAGCTGCAGGACAATGACTCTGCTCCCATTCGGGGACAAGAGTCTACGCATGAGTACCTCACTAAATTTTACCACTCCCTATACGAGGCCCAGCAACACGAGGCCTCTCCTGATTTGGCCACCTATTTAGACTCTTTAGAATTATTATGGTTGAGCCCAGAACACAGGGAATATCTAGACCTCCCTTTCACGATAGCGGACATTGCCCAGGTAATTGGTGCCCTTCCCTCTGGTAAGGCGCCGGGCCTAGACGGGCTCACAACACTTTTCTATAAAACATTTGCCGACACCCTCGCCCCTAGACTCCTGGATGTTTACGAGGAATCATTAGAAACGGGAGAGTTACCCCAATCCATGCGGGAGGCTATCATTATCACCTTGCTAAAACCGGGGAAATCTCCCCAACTTTGCGGCTCTTACAGGCCCCTATCGCTAATAAATATAGATACCAAAATCCTGGCGAAATTGATCGCGAATAGGCTCCAACCTTTACTGCCCCTCATAGCCCGACCCGACCAATCCGGGTTCATTCCGGGTCGGTCAACGGCCCAAAACTTACGTACTTTCTTCTCTGTGGTACACCAAATTGACCCTAAACTGCCGGCAGCTGCGGTTTTCTTGGACGCCACCAAGGCGTTTGATTCTCTTGAATGGCCTTACCTTTTCGCTATTCTGCCACGTCTCGGGTTTAGCACCAACTTTATCAAGCTGATCCAATTGTTATATATGAAGCCCACAGCCAGACTTCTAGCCAATGGTCTTCTATCCGAAGCCTTTCAGATCTCCAGGGGTACCCGCCAGGGTTGTCCCCTTTCTCCGTTGCTGTTTGCTATTGCAATGGAGCCCTTGGCAGCTCGAATACGGCAACATCATTCTTCGCGTGGGTTGATCTTTACGGATCGTAATTTAACTATTTCCATGTACGCTGATGATATTACACTCTACATTAGACATCCAGATGAGAATTTAAACCCACTGCTCAGAGAGCTACTTCGATTTGGTGGCCTATCGGGGTCAATATTAATTGGAAGAAATCATCCATCATGCCCCTTTCGGATATACCCTTGCTCAGAACTGTTGAGTTCCCCCTGGTGTGGGCGGAGCGGGAGGTCAAATATCTTGGGGTATGGCTCTGCAGGGATATACAGGATTTATGGAACCTAAACTTTGGTAAACTGTATACTTGGCTTGCAGAGAAAGCTAAGTTATGGTCGGCACTTCCACTATCCTTGGCTGGGAGAGTAGCCATTCTCAAAATGATCGTTCTTCCTAAGTTTTTATATCTCTTTGTTAATATCCCGATTCCTCTGACCCAAGCCTTTTTAAAACATTACTATCGGCGGCTATCTCAATAGTATGGGCAGGTAAACAGCCAAGGATCAGCTGGGAATTATTGACGCGCCCACTCGATAGAGGAGGCATGGGTGCTCCGGACTTTGAACTATATGCCTTGTGCGCTCAGGCCCAATTTCTACATTATTGGATCTACCCTGTCCCTTTCCAACCCCATGTGGCAACCGAGCGGGATGTAGCTGATCCTGTCCCATTACATATGGCCGTCTACTATCCATATCGCCGTACGCCCAAAGAAATTAACACGATCGAAACAGTGAGATGGGCTTGGGAGGGCCTGAGGAAGCGTGCTCAGATCCCATTGCTATATGCTCCCTCCATACCGCTAGCTAAGCACCCGCAATTCCCATTCTTACATGACCAAGGAGCGATCGGCAGAGCAAGAGGCATGGGTATTAACACAATGGGAGATCTATATCCAGATGGGGTCTTCCTGACGGGCCCTGCTGGACAGACGGGGGAAACGTTGCCTGTTCTCGAGCAGTTTCTGCTCCATCAGCTTAAATCGGCTTGCAGGACATTACATTCTACGTTCCCTGCCCCCCCACAGACACTTCAGTCCCTAGACAACCTGCTGACCACACCGTCGCCGCGCAAACTAGTCACTAGACTTTACACCTCCACCCAGAGTCACTCTCCTTGGTCAGAGCCAGGAGCGCTGGCGTTGTGGCGCTTAGACCTGGGCGACCAACCAACTGACGAACAATGGGCCCAATGTTGCTCCCAAACGAAATATCTGTCTCCAAACTATAAATTGAGGTTAATTCACTTCAAGTTTCTTCACAGATTCTACAGAACTCCCCTACAACTCTTTAAAATAAAGCTTAAAGACAACTCGAACTGCTGGAAGTGTCGGCGTGAAGGCGCTGCCTTCCTCCACATCGCCTGGGAATGCCCAGTAGTTTCTGGTTATTGGGCTGAGGTCTCCGAGGTTATAAGTGAGGTAACGGGCTATCCCATTAGCCGCTCGCCGCTGGTGATGCTGCTGGGATATGTAGCACAGACACAGCCAGAAATCCGACGTTTAACAGCCATGATGTTGGTCCTTGCGAGACGCCGTCTTGCCATGCACTGGGGGCCGTTAGAGGCCCCAGGGTTAAGGATTGGATACAGGACATCGCCTATTGCCAGGAGCAATTGTCACTATACTGGGACCTCGTGCCTCTGGTTTCCAGACCCAGGGATATTTGGGAGCTCTTCATAAATTGGCTTCGAGTCAGAGATATGCCCCCTGGATATCACGGCCCCCCGGTCACTATGGAAGCGGCTTCATCTAATGAGTAGTCTAGTTAATTGTGTGCTCCAGTTTAAGCACTGATGGGGAAGAACCAGGGGTGCGCCCCCCCTGTGTGGGTGATGCACCTATGGCTTTAAATGTATTGGGAAAGGCATTTCTGTGTTTCTGATCACTGCTTTGTATGCCCTATTGATGTCGTGATTGGTTTTTGATCTCTGAACTCCTCTCTGCGAGTGTACCTCGATACTGGATAAATGATGTGTGATGTGTCCAGTTGTCAACCTAAACATGTCTTTGTATCATTTGGTAATGCTGTCTCATGAAAAGTACAAATAAAAAAAAAAAAAAAAAAAAAAAAAGAATGCCCTGCACCCGCACCCGCACTGAAAACTCAAATGGGATGCCTTGGACCAAATTTGCACCCTCCAAAGTGGTGCAGTATATCCGCAGTGGTCCCTCTGTGAGCTGACCACCCTGCACCCACCCTACAACTTCGAGCGATGCACCGCACCCACACTAAACACATTGGAATGGCGCTTTGCCCCTAAACCCTCTGTTATGGCGCTTTGCCCCTAAACACTAAACCCTCTGGTATGGCACTTTGCCCCTAAACCCTCTGGTATGGCGCTTTGCACCTAAACAGTAAACCATCTAGTATTGCACTTTGCACCTAAACACTAAACCCTCTGGTATGGCGCTTTGCACCTAAACACTAGCAGCGCACTGTAATTTGCCATATTCACATTCCAGAAAGAGGCTCTTGTGTATGTACTACGCCAAGCTGTTGGGGCTCGCTCAACCAAATGGCGTAATGTAGGCCCCTGCAGGGAGCTTAATTTAAGCCGGTGTATACCGGTACGCACATGGCCAAATAAAAAAAATAATAATTTGCGGAAAATCTATAAAAGCACATTATTAAAATAACACTAAGCATCCAAGGCACAAGTTTAAAAAAAAATAATCACATTGTCTAGCGGCTTCTCTCCCCTCAACACCGTGGGCACGTTTGTCTGTCACCTTCTTTCCTTAGCATGCACTCCCTGTCTCCACGCCGTAAAACACCCTCTGTTCCTCTTTCCCCTTAGCCTGTCCCTTTCTTTAAAAACAGTTTCTCTCCAGTCCTCCTCTGCCTCTCCTCTCTCCCGCACCACCATGTATTACAACTCCTTTTAATATGTTTCTCTGTGTACTACGCCAAGCATATTCTGCAAAACTACTTACACCTCCCAAAGGCAAGACCTATTGGCTATGCCAATGCTTGTTCTACTTGGCCGCTGAGAGAACCATTAATAGTTCAGTATATTCCAAGAAAAGGACAATTATCCCTCCTTGAGTGGCTGGATGACCAAGCAGAAGAGGATCCTCCAGGTTTGGGTCCAATGAGATGAGCACGTTGCAGGTTAAGAGTAGTGCTTTCCTTAAGACCAACCAGTTTAGGAATATGAATTTTGAGGAACGCGAGCATGTCAGATCCCTCCTCCCCTTCAGGGATACCATAAATTCTAAGGTTATTGCGCCTATTACGATTTTCCAAGTCCTACGTTTATTGTTTAAGGAGAGTTATTTCCTTGGACATAGCGTCAACCTTAGGAGTCATATCTTGAACATCGCAAATCTTTTGCTCCACCTCCGACACTCTAGCCTCAAGATTGGACCATTTCTCCTCTAATCTCTGAAGAGTAGCATTAGTGTCAATGACAAAAGGTTTCAAAAGTTTTATCTCCTCCATGAGGTCTTCTAGCGTTAAAGGTAAAGGAGATTTTGTAGGAGAGCAAGGCTCCTTCTTTTGTCTTTTGGAGGCAGTATTGGTGGAGTCTTTGCGGAGGGAAGACATGCTCGCAGAGGTACCCTTTTGAGTAGAGATGGAGGGAGACTCCATGTAGAATTAACAGAGGATATGTTGCATAAAATACCACAGTTACAGAAGAAAACCAGATTTCCAGTGCGTATCACAGTACCGAAGAACCAAAGAAAAACCAGAATCTGAAGAGAAAGCAGCTAGAAGCCAATCTAGCAACTATTGTAGAGAAATAGTACATTTGAAAATTAAGCAGAGAAAATAAAAAAAAACACTGGGCAGCAGAGAAAATTCAAAAGCAGACGAAGCCCATGAGGAGAACTCATCTAATGGAGCCACAGGTTGCAGAAATACTAGAAGAGGCAATGCAAGGGTTAAGTTAGCCAGAGCGCTTTTAGAAAAAAAATTTATGCCAGAAAAAATAGCCATTGGGGCGTGTAAGCGCCATTCAATAAAGTTTGTTACCACATTTCCTTTCAGAGAGCCTAAAATGGCGGCCGCAACCGGCAACTATGAGGTGAGCACGGTGCGGGGGGAACAGGTTAAAAAAAGGCTTAATTGAAGCCAAAAAAGCACACTACCCGAGCCCCCGTGTCCGTGCGTTCAGGAACTCCGCTGCATGAAAAGAATGGGAAAGCACTGGCGCTCCAAAGAAACAAAGGTCTTGGTCGCGGTGCGGAGCTTCACCAAGACGCGGCCATCTTGCGGCGTGTCAAGCCACGCCCCCCTTAGGCGTACTCTCTGCCATTGCATTTATTGAAAATGTTCACAAATAACAAGCAAGAATTGTGCACTGAGAGAAACAGTGGATGGAAGAAAGGTGAATGAGTTAAATGCAATTTGACATTGGCAACTTAGTTTACATTTTAGTTTCCTATTCCCGTTCCAGGCTGCACTGTGCGCTCCTCCCTCTGGTGTGGTTCTCTAATACAGAAGTGGGAGCTCCAAAACATCGTGTGGTCCTGGGGTGCTCCCTCTGTATAGCTATGTGCGAGTGTGGAAGTCCTGCACGAGTAATTCTGTGACCATGCTTCACCTGATAGATTTTGCTTCCATGGGGCGCAAGACAACAGCCTATTATGTGCTGCTGCCCAATGCACATTTCAGGGCAATATTTAACTACGTTTAAGGCCTATCTCTTTTTATTTTCTTCTTAAAGTACATACATACCTACAACGTACAGTCGTATTACAGAAAATTGTTAAAGACGCCTGTCTTATGAATATTCATTTCTTTAATCAGTAGCAGTGTTGCACGTCAGATGGTTTTAACCACTTCTATCAGTCTCACAAACTGCAAAAACTGTTAGGATTTTGAATTCTTGTCATGTACATAAAGTTTTTTTTTCTCTTTGTTTTTTTCTAATATTGTGCAAACGTGACCTGCTGACTTCCATTACAATTATTGTCTATTGTACTGTGAGTTGCTACTAGCATCACAAATCGCAAGGAAGGACCCGGTCAATAAGCAGCAACACCTCAGGCTCATTGCGCAGTGCACATCATGCAACTGTGTGTTGTAGTTGTGCAGCAAACTAATCCAAGTAGACCAAGGCCTACTTTGCCATTTGCTTGTTTCATTATGCTCTGTGCAACTCTGCTTCTCTCATTTCCCCCAAACTAATCTAGAGGAGATATTACTTGGATGTGCCTAACTAGAAAAAGGGGAACACTCAACATTATCCCATGGCCCTATCTCCTCAGCACTACACAGAACTCCTCTGAATCTTCCAGTGTCGGTGTTAACCTCGGAGACCCTCCTCTTCAATACTGCTAAGGGAAAAAGACAGGTATTTTTATTATCAATATATATTTTCTTACATGAGTGCATTGAGTGTGAACTCTGGAATGAGTGCTGCACACTCATAGTAGCACAGGAGGCCTTCGGAATGCAGGACTGGACCACAAAACTGGATAAAAGTGCAACAAGTCATAAAAAGTGAAAACTGTTTGGGTATCCTGGACGATTTAGGAGGTTCCCGTGCAGAGCGTACACTGGTGGGTCTGGCCACAATCCTGGCCAACAGAGACATTACCCACCACTGGAAATCACCCAACCACTGAGCACACCAGAATGGCAGGCTTCCATGGACCGGTGCTCAAAACAGGAGGAATCTATTTACTGTGCAAAGGGGTGCCCACGCAAACATCTTAAAATATGGGGGTGTTGGTGGGATAATTTTGGGCTATTTAACATTCACTGTAATGTCTGGTGTACCTTTAATCAATGATGCACATCTTTGTAGTAGTGACGATAAGTTGAGATGTCCTGCTGGCATATAGTTAATACTATGTACTGTAAATCTTAACCTGATAACATTTTGTTATTAAAAGAAAAAGTCATAATTGCCAGACGAATGGATAGGTTGAAATAGCAGCATCATAAAAATCCTATTCAGTCGCAATTAGCAGAGAGTGCAGCCAGGTAATAACGTGCAGAACATTGAGAGCACGAAGAGAGTAGAACTGTTGTGTTTTTAAGAGCTTATGAAAAGGAGCAACTATGCCATGCAAGGCATTAAATAATAGAAATGAGTATGGATTGACACTGGCATAATGAAAACACATTGTTGGGCTACACATGGGTAAGAAAAGGCTAGAGGGTGTGAAGGCTAAATGAAAAAGGAAAAGTCATAGCTTAGTAGGAGATAGACATTAGATCTTTAACACAAGAGGGCTGGGCCTGCCCATGAGTTGGGGGCACAGGGAGCTGTGCTGAAACCGTAAGCATGAGCAGTGAGATTTTGCAGGCAGAGGTAAGATGATTCCCAAGGAGCAGGTTCTATAAATACGATTTAAAAATTTGAAGAGAAGTAATCTTGGTATGACGAAGTACAGTCTGGGGCCATTGCTAATTAAGATCTGAGAAGCAGGTCTTCTTTCTTTCATCAGTTCACATGTAAACCAGTATCCTGGCTCATCATTTCATTACTTCCCGTATCAGTAGTGTAGTTCCAGCAGACAACCTCGCAGACAGCAGTGTAACATCAGTGTAAGAAATTGGGGTATTAGTTGAGGGGGTACTTACCCATCTCAGGCATTAACAAAAATCCTTGTGAGGGTGAACCACTAAAATCACTAAACAAACAAAAATCCATGAAGGGGAACCGGGGATATGAAGGTTTAGAGTTTTAGGTAATAACAGCGGCAAGAAGAGCAACGTGCTAATGGCAGCCAATGGTCAAGGTAGACCAGGAAACGAACCACGATGGAGCGTGGGTCGGATACACCAACTAGGTTCATCCTGATCAAAGATTTTACATTCTGAATCTAGTCCTTTAAGTCCCAATACACCACATGAGCACACTTCCAAAGCCCCCCAGGACCTCAGATGAGGCACTTAGAGATTCACAGCGTGTCAGGCAGAGCCCAGTCAGGTGTAGTTGCCACTGATCAGCTGGGAAGTTGCAAGAAAGGCCTCTTGTAGCTTCTTGTATCCCTGCAGCTTGAACAGGAGGTCAGCCTTATGACCCTTGGAGTCAATTTCTGTGTCCTGGGTACAAGAGGTTGAGCAGGTGCAGACGTTTAGGCTCTAATCAGATGTCAGACAGCAGGGTTAGTCCACTTCAAATCTTCCACAGGTCCAGGAGTGTTCTGAAGTGAGTGCCTAGAGATACCACATTTAAGCTGAGCCAGAGCCAGTGGGTGAGAATGTCCCAGGGGGATGCCCTAACCAAAGGGGAAAAGGTTCCTAGGGCTAACACCATGGCCGGACTGGGAACCCAAAGCAGCCCTGGCAATTTTGTTGGACCGATTTTAGCGTTAGATGTGAGAGGGCACTAGGATTACAATAGTACACTCCCCCCAGGGTGTGTGGGGGGGGTGCAAGCGTGAAGCACTGCTGCTTAACAAAACCGGCCCCCAGCACTGCTGCTTTTGTTACTGGGGGCCGATATTGCAGCATCGCTGCAAAACCGGCCTTCAGAAACAAAACAGGTCGCCACTGCTCCAAAACCACCGCCCCCCCACGCCCTGGGGGTAGTGTACTATTGTAATCCTAGTGCCCTCTCACATCCTTTGCTAAAATCCAGTCTGGGGCAGGTTCTCTACCCACAACCACCTCAGAGACAGAAGTCTGGTAGAACAAAAGCTGAGGTTTTAGCAACCAGACATTGGATAAATCGTTTTGGCATTCTGTTTCCCACCTTTGAAATGTGCCCCAAATGTAATATGTAAACAAAGCATACCTGTCTAACAGGGTTTGACACTGTAATGTCAAAAAGAAGCCCACTGTGAGTGGGCCTGTCTGGCTGGGGGGAAAAAGAAAGGCCTTGCCCAAGTGTCAGCTAGCAATTGCCTGTGACAGCTGGTAGCCTCTTTGGAATGTGACCCAAGTGTCATATGAAAAACCGCAGCAGACCTGTCAAGCAGGATGTGATGACATTCAAGCAGGATTTGACACTTTAATGTCAAAAAGGATCCTCAAAGTCCCAAGCTGCATATTTTGTCAGGTTCATATTGGTCATATCTGTCCATTTTGGTCAGCCTATTGTTTGCTCTTGGGAGCACATTTACACCTCATTCATGCCTATTCAAATGCTAATTACTGGCTGACAGAAGCGAGCAAGCAAAATTCTGATTTAACTTCTAGGGACTTCAGGCAGGGCGAAGATAACTTTCTAGAAGTAATTCTTTCAAAATATTTATTTCAAATCCAACTACACAAGTGAATTGGGCTTGTAATAAATATTTCACAAAGTCCAAAAATGAAATTTGTAGCTGTTTCCTAGATGGAGGTAACATTTATTAAGCTTAATATTGTATTCCAGTGCTTTTCTATGGAACAATCAACTCTGCTACAGTGAAAATTGCTTTTAGGACCTTTTTAATGCAAGGACATATTTAACAATAAACATTTACATGTCCTACTTTGACATACCATGCACCCTGCCTTATGGGCAATAAGGCCTACTTAGGGGTGACCTATTACTATTTAAAAGGAAAGTTTCTGCCTATCAAGACGGGGTTATTTTGACAGGTCAAATTTGCAGTTTAAAATTGCACAGTCAGGCGACAATGGTAGGTCTGGAGATATGCTTTACAGTGCCACGGCAGTGGATGACATGAGTGCTGCAATCCACTGGTAGCATTTAATTTTCAGGCCCTGAATGCACTTGGTACAATATACTAGGGACTTATAGGCAAACTGAATAAACCAATCAGGTGTATACCAATTTTACGATGTTGAAATGAGGAGCACAAGCACTTTACCATAGGTTAGCAAGGGTAAAGTGCACAGAGTTCTATAGCCAGCAAAAAAAGGGTTCACCAAAAGGCAAAAGAAATCAATAGTGATTCTGCAGAAAGGGCAAATTTCCAAACAACCAACATAGAATAAGATCATGTGTTTGCAGTCATCCTATGATTTATCATAACTTGTTTTTCCAACTTTTCCCCCTCGGCCCTCTTCATCTTTATTTCTTCCACAAAACCATGAATTCCAGCTTGTTTATTAATTATTCTTTCCCCTTTCTTTTCCATTCTCTTCCCATCTCTCTGTTTAGTCTTTTCAACTTCCCACGTACTACATTTAGCAATTTTATTTTAAAATATATATATTTTCAGTAACATTTACAAAACAATGTACAGCATAACAGTGCGAGTCTTCATTGGCGGTCATGTGAGGCATGACTAACAGAAGTAAAAATCACTGCAGTCTAAATGGCATCAGAAACAGTCATGCGAGTACACTGGCAGTTGTGGATTTAGATTGGAAGACCGAGTACAGATGACTGATATAATTTCTTGCTATAAAACAGTAATCCTTATAAAAGCCATGAATTATTTTCAAACAGTAAGATATGAATGAGGGGTTAGGGCAGTAGTAACCTCAGAACATAGGCATTGGAGGAAACTCAGTGTAGCCAGTATGGATAACATTGAGTCTATAGGCCCACCAATAAGTTGCTACAATCCCTTTGAACTTAAAGTGCACATACAAGGTAAGTCGAAGCTGGAATTTTATGTTTGAAAGTGGGATGTGACCAGGCCTAGTAACTTGTAGGGTACAGTGAGAGGCAAAGGAAAAATCACAAAGGTACTCCGGGTGTGTTACGTCTTTCTACTACAAGTGATACATTAATGGGCATTCTAAGCAGATGCAGAAAAGAGCCACTTACCGTAGGGTATGTGAGGCATATGTAGGACCTAGAAGAATCTTTTGCATGGAGCTTGGGTGGGTCAGCCTGTATCTAGCGTAAATGACAGTTTGGCTACGGTGTTCCAGCTTGCATCAATTTGCTGGGGAAACTGTGGCCTAGGTCTGTTGCCCATTTATCTTATTCATATAACATCCATCTGGGTGTTTTTAGGCATATCATTTTGTACAGAAAGCTAGTGCATTTAGGCCTTCTTAAAGGATGGAGCGGAGACTGACAGCAGGAGAGAGGTCAGGGACGCATCAGTTGCCGAGCACTTACAGCGGTTCATGGTAAATTTTAGACGTTTGAAGGATGGAAACTGCAATGGTGGGTTGGTCCATTTTCAACTTCAGGGTATAGAAGATTTTTAGGGATGAGTCTGAACGTAGGTCTTGAACCAAATGGCATCTAACTCTCTTTCACACCACCGCCATGCCAGCAAGCATAGGGAAAGTTTAGTAGAAGGTCGAAATTTATGAGGTTGAGTTGTCTCAGTTCCACAAAACAAGGACCATCATATGTGGAGGGTCTGTGGTTGGGTCTGGCATGGTACACTGGATACTCTGCACACTCTCTAAATGAATCTGCCGATATTTGCAGCTAAACCAGGGTGACAGCCTCAAATTGGTGTCTAGTAATGAACTTTAAAGTCACCACTGACCCCTTTATCCCCCGCCACTCATGCGAAAATGAAGGGGCAGTGTGTTGAAATGGATTCTTGAAAATATTTCAGCTCACATCATAGTCATTTTGATCAGGCTCATGCGTCTCATAAGGGAAAGGAGGAGTCTTTTCATGAATTCTACTTTTGAAGTTAGTAAGGGGTCTCCGGCGGAATTTTTACATCTCTTCAAGGATTAAAAGGAAAGTCTATCCAACAGGCTCTATCTCTAACCTCAAAAAAGAGTAAGAATCCATAGGAAAAGAGTATATAAAGACATCTCAAGCTTGAGAATCCAAAGGAAAAGAGTAAATAAAGACATTTCAAGCTTAAGAATCAATAGGGGAGCCTGGAGGTTAGCTGAAAATATCTCATATTTCGAACCCCTGATATGCATACCCTTCGATTAATACCCCCAGGGGCCTTAATCGAAGGTAAATGTGATATTGATTCTGCTGTGAGTGGGAAAAGTTCAGACTTCAACCAATTTATCAGGAGGCCCGAAAAGGGAAATATAGGCACAAATGTGCAATAACCTCAATCTGCCAACATTCTGCCAGCAACCAGGGTCTTCACTGGCAGAGAACACACCAAGGGAAAATGCATGACAATCCCAAACCGAGCTGCCAGGAAGCTCTTAAAGCGTCGTGTGAAGCGGTCATTAATTATTTACGAAAACGACTTCTATTTCAAAAAAAAGTAGAGTCAGAGTACATCCTACTCAGAAGGCTGAAGGAGGAGAAAAAAGATAAATTTGCAGCACACTGGAGCTGTGGCACTCCTTGGCTCTAAAATTTACAGTTCACTTATTAATTCTGCGATTGGTTGTCTGACTTAAATGGCGAATTCAATAGCAGCAGCCAAGGCTTACTCTAGGAGATGGTAGTGGGCTTAGGAACTCAGATTCGACATGAGACAGTAAATAACTCTCACACTCCCTGCACAGTTAGTGCTGCATCTTCAAAGGAGATGACATATTCACATGCAAGTAAATGGACAGTGAAAATTAGCGTTCGTACAGAACCATAACACCAAATGTTTCCATAGCATGTGTGCACTAGACTTTAAACTAACACCGAGTCCTGTGGCCAAGGTCATCCTCTGGGTCAGTGCAAAAATCTTGGCCATCTTTCGGACTTGATAGATTTACTCATGTGTTTGCATTTTTCATTTATTTAGCAAACAACATTTCTATCAGAAATATTGAGCTAGTGCAACATCGACGGTGCAAAGAACAGGGCGATTGAGGTGGCTAACAAACTACGAAAAGCAACAGTATGAGGGTGGATTGAGTGTGTCACTTGTATGTATGATACTGGGGAAGACACCTATTCCCGTACATAAACCTTGCCGACTACCAATGAACTCATTGTTTTCACTGTGTTGAAAGGATGTGAGAAAGTGGATCTTACGTATGTTCAGTAGTTGACATTGTGCTGTGATTGTTTACTGCATACTGGGTATGGTAGACTTGGCCAGCAAGAGAGATAGGTACTTGGAAAAAGGGAAAGTGTAAGATCTCAGTTTTAGAGGAATTTAACCTCAATGTGGGATGGCAATGCAGTGCTTTAAATTGGCTGGTGCTGTCAGGTACAGAGTACCTGCACTTTTTTATTTTGAGAGGGAGAGTGCGATACTTTGCAATGGAGAGTACGTCACTTCTCAGAAACAAGCAGGTACTCTGATATAGGGTACCAGCACTTCTATTTTATAATTTCAAGCACTAGCAGTGAAAAAGTCCAAGACACGAGACTGAAAAAGTAGCTAAGCAGAAAAAAAGATTTGGGTGTCTTCAGCATAAAATGGATAGGAGAATCCAACTCAAGCAATAATATCCCAGAAGGAGGTAAAAAAAAGAAAAGGAGAGGGTATAGGGGAGACACTTGGGTATACCTGCTGGAGAAGGGGTGGACTTTGATTTCTTAAAGTTCCAATTAATTGAAAAAGAGCACGCACAAAGGCAAGGTAGGATGATCAGTAATGTTAAAGGCATAGGGCAGGTTCTAATGAGGGGAGGGCCTGGTAACCAGATTGCAGCTGATTCAAATAGTCTGTAGAGGATAGAGTATAAGGCAGTTAAAGACATCTTGTTTCCAACACTTTGGAGACTTGTAGAGACACTGGACCAGGGCTGCATTGGAGAACTAAACCAGACTAGCTCACTTGATCTCCTTCTGCAATATCGCTCTTTCCATTCATCTATTCTCTTTCCTTCTCTCCCTCTTCTCCCTCTCTGATCACGTTCTCTCTTCCTTCTCACTCACTCCCTCTCATTCTCTAGCTCCTGAAGCCTCACCATGCCTCCTGCAATAAACCTCAGGGAGCTGGGGAAAGTGACACGGGCACTTGGGCTTTTAAAACTGACCTCCAAGGATTACAGCTGACTGGACAAATGTCCCGTGAAATAAAAAGCCTGTCCGGCCCTGCACAGGACGATAGTTACACGGAGAGAATGGATCAGCAGTGAATTTCTTAATAAAAGTAGAACCACTAAAGATTGAACCAAGGTGGGAAGATGCCAACGTGACAGAGGTGAGACGGAGAATGACTCTGGACGTGAGCAACAGGCTTGGTGAGCTAAAAGGGTCGGATAATATACAAGATGGATTAGTGGTATTCACAGTTGGAATTAGTTCATTTGCAGATGTGGCAATGTATGAGGGTAGACTTGAGCGGAGTGGGAGAGTCGGGCTCCGGGCCCCACAAGTTACATGGACACATTTTCCACAGTTCTAACCTGTGGTAAGTACCTCAGCAGATTTCAGAGCTCCCCTGATCAGTAAGGATGGATTGATATTAACGTACCTACTATAACTGATACCATTCTCGACAGGAACGAGAAATAAAAGGGAAACTCAAGGTACCGCCACCACTTCATTACTATGAGACTTCAAAATGTCTCAGGCTGTGTCAGGATGCAGGAAACTATAGCTTATTCCATCACACTTAATGCCCAGTTTTCCAGGGAGCTACGAGGCTTCAAGGATCCTTGCTCTGCCGTCCACCGTAATAATTTGCACCTCAGATCTCTTAGGTGACAATAACTGATCAGGTTCGGAACAGATGCGCTCTTGTTCCAGAGAAATGAAGATCAGACTTTTTAGCTGCTGCTTTCTCTTTGTGGCACTAGCCACCTGCATATCACCTGCAGAGCCTAACTACCTTGATTACCTCTACCCGACACCTGTAATCGCCACTAAGCATTTCTTTTTGTAGAAAAGTCTGTATCATGTCTCATTGGCTGTCTTTGTTGGTAGGACGACACATGCCCCGTATTCAGGTAATGTAAGCACGCTTATGAACAGCCTTGAAACGAATACCAAGTATGGTCCCAGACACATGTATCAATATAATGGCAAATAAAAGTAATAAAGAGGCTATTAAAACTAAACTAAAGACAGTGCGAGAACTAGAATTGGAAGTCCACATGCTTCACCAAGCCCATGAAGATATGAAAAAACGACCAGGGAGAACAATGTCAGACTTTAGGGCACACCAGAAGGAAAAGCAAAATGCGACATCATCTCCTTCCTCACTAGCCTATTGCCTATACTGTTCGACATACCAATTGGAGATCCCCTCAACAAGTCTAACCCTAAAGGCATAATTATGTACTTTCTAGAATTAACTGAAGCCTCAATTATTCTAGAAGACACTAAGAAACAACAAATACTATGTCGTGTGGCCCAAACATTTACATCTCACAAGACCTAGCCAAAACAGCCACAAGGAAAAATACATTTCTCAATATGAAGCCAACAGTGAAACATTAAAACATAAGATACCCCCTAATTAATTCTGGAAAATGGAAAATCACCTCCAATGAAAACAAAAATCTTCAATGAACCTTAAGTACTGCAAACCTTCCTGGATTCTCTATCACTTGAAAAAATCTAAACCAATTAACCTCCCAGCCTTTTGTGTAACAAACAACCACAACAAACTCACACCACTAGATGGGAACATCTCCCCAACTCATCCACTAAAGCCTCTGCAAATATTGGAACCAAGCGACAATTAAGACTCAGAAAGTGCCTAGCCTTAAACTCACTGTCTGTCACTTGCTGGGTCATCTCGCATCACCGTTTATACTGCTTTAGCGTTTCATAAAAGAGCCCGTTGGCTCCACTTGTTACTTATCAGCACATCTACAAAACTAGAAAATCTTTATTAAATGCGTTTCATGGAATGTTAAAGGGATTAACAGTCCCATTAAGAGGCAGAGGATTGTCACACACCTAAACAAATTAGGATCAAACATTGTCTTTATCCAGGAAACTCACCTTATCAGAGAAAATCTAAAGCTAAAAAAATGGTTGGGAGACTTTATTTGCTTTACTGCTCTACCTGATTCATATATGAGCAATAATTATTGCCTGCATGCAGTCTCCCATACCTTGCAAAACACTTATATAGTGTGTCTTTACAAGTTTAAAACTGCCCTGAATTGCAAATGCATAAGTCTCCCATACTTTGCAAAACACTTATACAGTATGTCTTTACAAGTTTAAAACTACCCTCATTTGCAAATGTAGGCCACCGTTTAGCCATCTGATTCGCGAATTGGGGGTCACTTTTACTTTGGTACTCGGGCCTATTTTCTGTTCTAGTTCGACCATGGATGTGCATACGCCGAAAACCATATCTTTGTCAACATAAATTCCAAATACCACTTTGAAAAGGAGCAGAGGTGGTAAACTACTTGTTAACTATTTCAAAGCCAAAAAGGAGAAATCTAAAATAATTGCAATCAAAAACAAGCAAGGACTTCTCAAATATAAAGCCTTCGAAGTCACTAAAATCTATAAAGATTTCTATAAGACTCTTTACACTAGCCAAAACAGTTCACTATGGAAGACCTTAACAATTTCTTCTAACCAACCCAAAAACGTCAGCATCCAAATGTGAATGGCTTGCACCCTCTCACCCCTAGAAGATAACACTCACTGTAGAAGATATGTATAACTTCAGTGAAAATAAAGCCCTGGTCATGACGGACTGCCGCCCGAATTTCACGAAGCACCCCTTAAAACACTATCCCCTGAAACTCTTAATATTCTTCAATCATTACAAAAATACTACTCAACTCCTCCCTCTGGTTCATTCACTGAATCTACAATCATACTAAGCCACAAGAAGGATAAAGAGTTACAAGATACAAAAAACTATCATCCCATCTTGTAAATCAATACAGACTGTAAAATCTTGGTAAAAATCCTAGCCACACCGTTAAACCAACGAACTTCATTCTTGGTCCATCTGGACCTTATCAAGTGTGGGTCTTCGGCATTAAATATCAGATTGATTGCTAATATCTCCTAAGCGAAAATAAACAAAGAAAGACTTCGGTGTGCCATACTGCTGCTGGATGCTGAAAAAGCCTCTAATACATTTAAATGATCATACCTCTTCAAAGCTCTTGAATGGCACATCTTTCCCAACACATTAATAAACCAAGCTAATATGCTCCATGACAATCAGCAAAACATCAGTTCTACCAACAGAGTACTCTCAGAAAGATTCTGTTTAACACAGAGTATACAAGCAAAAGCAAGCCCTTAATCTCCTCTTCTCTTTATTTTAGCTTTTGAGCAATTACAACGCAAAATCAGAAATAACAGATTCATAGAAGGTATCAAAAACAAATCCCATGAATAACAACTCTCATCTAATGTTGATGACATAATTAGCCCAAAACAATCGATCCCCAGTCTTTTAATGAGCTGGAATTATATGCCTCCAAATCTAGTTGCAAATTGAACCAAGATAAAACTGCAAATCATTTCCTCTCCAAGATGTGTTCTTCAATTGCAACTTCAATGGCACCGCTCTCACATAACATACTTAGGAACTCTCAAAGAATATTGATTATAGATTTAGCCTTGATCAAAACAGAGTAATGGAAGAAACCTCTAGCTGGTCTCCTCTCAACCCCTCATGGTAAGGCTGCCTTGAGACCATAAATATGCTCACTCAGATAATTCTCTATACCCTAAATATGTTTCCCCACAAGTGCCCCCCCCCTCGGTTTTCAAAAATGTTAATAAATTACTCAATTTCTTACTCTTGAAGGGTGGAAGACTGAAAATATCTCAAAACAAACTGCAGTAAGCAAAACACCTTAATGTTACATTTCAAAATTTCAAAATTCACCAAATTGGTATAAGATTGACCAAAGCATAGCTCTGGTCATTACCTTCTGATTATCCATCACCACCACCATGGGTTTAGCTTGAGGCCTTACTGTCTCACCTGACCCCACTTCCTTTACTCACCTCATCAATCAATAGAAGGATCAGGTCCTCTATAGCACTCACCTTAGCAACAAAGAAAATATTTAGTTACAATAAAAAACGTTAAGGGACCACTAAAGCAGAACGGCTAAATAACTCCCTTTGGTTTAACGGTAGCCTACAAACTAAGTAGCCTAACCATTCTAAATTTCTTCAATGGACCAAAGCATTGATACTATCTGACAACTATTTGAACAAGACTCCATATTACCCTTTTGCACCCTCAAACTATGCTATAACTAACAAAACTCAGAAGAGAAGAACCATCAGCAAATAATTAAACGCATCCTCAAAACGTTATTTTTTAACTAGGTTTAAAGACACAACTTTCTGCAAATTCTTACCCTTAACTGGACCAACAAACAAACCTGCTCTTTCAATCGCTATAGTATGCAGGAGAATCAAGAGTACCTATTCTGATCCAAAGAAATCGGATCCACTTGAATTATAAGCTACATCACTCAACATTCCATTAATAGTACCATCAGCTGTACTAATTTGGAGAAATGCCAGCTGATGAGCCCAATCAGCCTCTGTAACAAAAAACATCTTTTTTTGTCCTACCCAAATCACTATTCTTCCCCAGTAAAGTTTTCAAATCAAATTTTCGGAGGAATAATTAATGCTGGAGTTGTCAAGGTGAAAATGCTCAAATTGAACATATACTGTTATTTTGCCCCAAATTAGCAGTCTTTTACTGCCATACCAAATCTCTAGGGACATTAAATCCATCATTCTACCAAACTATGCAATTTTACTTTAAAGATCTTCTCTTGTCCCTATCCCCTTGCAATCCTCTAGACAGACTCAGAGATAGTCTTATTGACCTACTAACTGCTATCCAACACCACCAGTTGGAAAAACTTTAACCCTGCTCTCTCTTCACAATGGTGAAACACAATATGCTCCATAGAAATTAATTCTAATTGTAATGAACTCCAAATCAAATCCTGATCCTATATGAATATACACAGTACCTACACCTACTTATGTCTATTGTTTCTGGGTAACTTGAGTAGTATGTTGATGTGCTGATTATCTATCTGTTGGTTGCATTTTAAAATTATTTAACTAAAAAAAATGGTCAAAACTCCCTTCGGCCCAAAAACCCACAATAAACAGCAAGGTACTTACATACGCAAGACAAATGATAAATTTAGTATACCCAAAGTCTAGATGTCCAGTTTCACACCACACTGTTGAAGTCTCCTTGAGGTTTGATCAAGTACGAGCTACTGGCTTGAAAGAGCTTGTATTTATTCCAATTTAGGGCAACCAAATTCATGATTCGCCTAAATGTTCCTAGGTTTTCCCAGTGCTGGACTTTGTTCACTTATGGTAGGTCCTCTTATAGCTAAAAGTCCTGGGTCAGGTAAATCTCAACTCATTAAGGTCAGGCTGTATTTTGGATTGGAGCACCACATAGTCCATGATGGCCGAAGATAGCCAGCAACAAAGTAAAAGGGGGGGGGGGAGGGTTTCAGTTGAGTTAAGGCATAACATGCTGTCAGTGGAAGAGCTGGGGACTTTTCCTGCCACAAAGCAGGAATCTCTCAGGTGTGCTCCCACATCCACCATGCACGAATTAATAGTCTGCAGGGAAATCCTCAGTCTTGTGTTGTCCTGCTTACAGTGCCCATAATGGATTATTTCCACTTAGATAGAACAGTGCAGACAGACGGACAGACAAACAAACACACGCTACATCCCCAGCACCCATACACACATTCACTTGTATTGGGGAACTGGATGGAACATTTCCAGGTTAAGGCCAACAAGCTGCCTCCAAACCAGGGGTAAAAGTAACAAAATCTGCATCAGGTACCTATAATCATTGATGCCAACCATAATTGCCTCAGCTTTGCAGAAGGCATTAGCCACCTTCCCTGTACTTGAAATGAAGGGGGTACACTAAAACTGTCCCTCTTCTAGCAGAGCAGGGCTCTTCTGTCGAACGTCTCTTGTTGAAAGGTGGAACACCTACAGGGGGTTTGCAGATTGTGGAGGTCATCACAAGAGACTCAACCACAAGCAAAAGGCCAGACTCCACAAACAACGGAATTTCTCAGATTTAAAATGCCCAGGAGTCAGCAAAAACCGAAACCCCTGCACACCTCAGGCAGTCTGTACTCGAAGGAAAAGATAGGAGGGGTGACAGATGAACATGCAAACCTCATGTTGTGTCTCACAAGGAGCCAGCATCCACCTCAGCGCTCCCCAAAAGAAACGCTCTTGGGGACAGAGACCTAAAGGACACAAGCAAGCAACCACCCACCTCACCAAAACCCATCCCACCAACCCCGCACGACCAGAATCAACTTGCTTTGCTTCACCCTTCAGTATTCAATTGAAACAATTGACTGCTTCAACCTGGGTGAAGGAATACCTTTATCCTCTATCTGGCACTTGACAAAGCTTTTCAAAGCCATGCAGAGCACCTATGTTGTAGAACTTTACAAAGGCAGAGTTCTGCATGTAGTCTGAGATACACAGTAGTTAAGATTGTGAATGAATATTGCAGGATGAAGTAATGGCTAGCACTGAAAAAGAGTTACCAATGAATCTGGAGAAGGCTATAAGACAAATTCCCAAAATGTAGAAAAATGCTAATTGAACCATTGTGTGCCTCACAAAATTAGGTGCAAAACAACAAACTTTGGCAAAATCAATGGATCTTACTTTGGGGACATATTAGCTTTGCCAATGGTTTTAGCCATGCTGCACAGCATCTCTGATAAAGAAAACAACACCAAAAAAACGTGCCATGACGTGGGGCCAATGTTATTTTGTAGGAATGGGTACCATGCATGTGTGCACCTACAAAATGACAAAAACTTGTATTTAATTTACTGAGTTGGATCAGTAACTAAGCATCACAAAAGACGCGGGTGGAAAAAACAACACGGAGGTCCTGGATGGCAGGAAGCAACATTAAGCGTGTGCGGAAGCAACAAAGAGGGTCAGGGGAGACAGAAGCAACATGGAGATCGGGGGTACGGAGAAGAAGCAACGGACGAGAGAGAGCAATGTGGAGTGGGCTAAGGAAAAAGCACACGGCCAAGAAAGCAATGCAGGGAGGAGAAGTACACAAGGGTGAATGCAACATGGAGGGGGCAGGGGAGAAGCATAACGGTGACAGAGCGCAACACATACTGCAGCCGGAGAGAGAGAAATACACAAGGGAGACAGCTACACATGCTTTCATAGTGTTTAACCCAAATGAAACAAGCATTTGCAATGCAATAGGTCTCGCATTTGCGAGAGTTTAAGCCATTGACATTGTAAATGACAATGCCTTTTATTTATGTTTTCAAAACCAATACGTAAATAAAGGCATTGCCATTTACAATGCCAATAGCTCAAACTCTCGCAAATGCGAGACCTATTGCATTGCAAATGCTTGTTTCAAAATAGACTTTGTTTGCCGGTGTGAGTTGAATTGGTACACAAAAGAAAAGAAAAAGTAGCACTGAAGGGGAGAGCAAAAGGAAGTGGGGGTTGTGAGGAATCACAGAGGGCGGGTGGGTGAAACAATATGGGGGCACGGGTGGGGGAAGGAACATGGGGGTGTTGGGAGAACACGAAGAAAGAGTAAAGGGGTGAGATGCTGCACTGGACGTACTGTGCAAGAAGGGTGGTGATTAAGTGCCTTGGGACAGGTGAAGCATACAGGTGAAACGGGGAGAGTAGTGTGAAAAGTGAGAGCTTAACAGGAAAAGGGTGGTGATGAGATCTGGCTTAAGGGCTACAGCTGCCTCTTTTTGAACCTCGTTGGAGTCCCGGCGTTGGTTCAACACCCTGTGATTCTGGCCAAGTCACTTAATCTCCCCGTGCCTAAAGCAAAATGAACGTGCCCTTGTATAATGTAAAGTGTTGATCTTGTAAAGCGCTCCAATACCTTCCGGTTGAGTTCAGGCTATACAAAAACGGAGAAAAAGTAGTAAACATCACCAGCAAACGGACTAAAAACACAGAATAGTTTGACATACAGATGTCACTTGCATTGAAACGCTGGCTCTCTAATTAGATACTCATACCTGTATGCGACTTAGAAGTTGCTTTCAGAAGCGTGCGCAAAAAGTCGCTCCAGCTCTAGGATAACAATAAAATACAACTAGGATCTAATTTTGGGAACGCACAGACCCCTCAACTCCTAATCACGCGATGCACTCCTGCTGACAATGATTATTAAGCAGCTGGCGAGTCGCCCTGCACAGAGTGTTTGTATGCGGCACAAGACTCCTCCGGCCTGGCTGAAGTAAATGTGGTCTCTGGCTCTTTGTGCGCCATTCTTGCAGGGCACAAAGTAGTAACTTTAAGGCAGCTGCCTGTAGCATGCTTACTTGAGCTGGAGATGTAGGGGTCCAGGATGAAAAAGATCGCTCCGGAGAAACTCAAACCCATTCAATCTTTCTGGTGGGAGCGGACTCTAACTGCTAATACTCTGGAGTCAAGGCTTCACCAGGTAGGGGGCGGGGAAGGGCTGGTCCGCTTTCCTGGTCGGTGTTTTTGCTCTGGAGCACATGAGGCTGGAGGAGGAGGCGTGCAGAAGCTGATGCGAGTGAGAGTGGAAAGCTGCAGATAGTCTCTTGCCTCCACCTCCTTCACATACATTGGCAATAGGGTGTGGGCGGGGTCTCGGCATCGGCTCATCTCATTGATAATACAAAATTTAACATGAATGCCGTGTGTTTAAAAAAAATCCGCCAGCAGAGCACGTTTGTTTTGGAGGCAAGAGAAAGTGATAACCAGTGAGTTCCCCCAAAATTTAAAGTGCACATACGATTCCTGGCGCCTTTTAAACAATGAACCAGAGCGACTAAAATAAAACTGAAAGAAACTTATAACGAGAAATGTGGGGATCGGATTAGACGACGGGATGTGGAGTAAGAAGCTCAAGGAGGGCGAGGGGAAGAACCTGTGGGGGTGGGGGTGGGGGGAGGAGGTCGGTAGAAGGAGAGATCGTCGGCATTGAATGGCGGAGAACACCCGCGCGCCAAATTAATTAAATACATAAACCTAGCGCGGCCGCTAAAGTTAGCGGACCGCGTTCTAAATTAAAATAAATAAAGAAGCGCGAGGACTGTGAGCTAATGGAACAAGCTGCCGAACACAGACACGCCGTGAGCGTGCACATCAGCTGTCCGGGCAAGTGCACATCAGAACGCGCCGTGAGCGTGCACATTTGCTGTCTGGAGATCGCCAGAAAAGACCAGCGTGACGTGAGCTCTGGGGACACGCTGCAGGGCATCGCGTGAAGCATGGCGGAACGACGGTAAGGTGGGGGTGGGTGGGGGGTGGCAGGTGCATGGCTGACTGACACTGGAGGGGGTGCAAGGACAGCTTGACACTGGAGGGGGTGCAAGGACAGCTGGGGAGTGCGTGCAATGCGGCTGGAGAGGACGGAAGGGGGACAGGAGATGTACACATCGCGTGCCTGTACGTGCGTGTTCACATTTCCAGTCCGGCCTGCGCGTGCACAGCTCCTGTCTCCCTTCCGAAGCAAGTCAGTGACAATAGATCTCGCTAGCGACAGCGCTTCGCGCTGCGTCGCCAGGCGAGACCTAAAAAGCAGTGGAAGGACACAAGTAATGCCTCCATGCACCAGACTGGAGACAAACACAGGAAGAAGAAAGAATTGCCACATATTCTAACGAATGAAAAGCAAGCAAATGAGTGACAGTAAAGCCAACCAATGGTATGCAAGTGGCGTGCTGTAAACTGATAATAGTTTTTTTCCCCAACAGATAGCTTGTTCTGTCTAGTAGGAGAGATCTAAAAAGGGTAGCCCAGCACCAAGCCGGACATTGGTATTAATATGTCATATATATATATAGTGGTGTATATTTTTAGAACCCATTAGAAACAAACTGGCTTACTTGGGAATCAATGCCATTTCTGCAACAGAGGTGATGAATCATCAAAGCGAAAGGAGGTTATAAGAAGATGAGGAGACACATTGTGGATCCTTTGGGCTTGTGAGAGCAACTTCCTGGTAGTCGCGTTATACATTGCACTGGCATAATTCAAACTGGATCTGATGCGTGCTGAAGCTGCAGTAGGTCTACGGTTGGGAACAAAACAAGGCAAACTATTTTTCATGAATTTCAGCTTGACAAAACAGGAGAAAGTAGTTGTGGTAACAGCTTAAAACAACTTGCTTTAAGGTGGCTGTGTCAGATTTCTGCCGGGGGTTGGTAGGTAGGTGCCACGAAGGTCTTCTACCTCTCACCACTGTTGCCCCTTTTTCATGAGTTTAATTCGATATATGGATGAGTATTCATCATACATTGGCAGAACAGGGTAGCGGACAGTCCCAGGTCCCCAGTGCCATAGCCAGGATGCGAGTATCAGTGGCACAAAAATTAAACCCATGGGACGGGTGGAAGTCTCAATCTAAATGTTAAAAAAAAAATGATATAGAAGCAATGTACAGACTGGTTGCACACGTGAATACCACCTGGGATGCCACACTGGCCCTACAACGAGTGGTGCTAGGATCAGGCCAACTTGAAGCGCTTGAGTCTCTAGTTTTTTGGCAGGAGCTCAACTCGCTCAAACGGAGTTTAAAAGGGGAGCAAGGGATGCAGGCGTGATGCAGTAAAATGTGGCAACCCTAAACACAGTCTAAGCCATAATAAAAGAAGCCACCCTCCAAAATATTGTGAGGGACACTGCGGACTCTTCTTTTTAAAAAAAACATGTTTTATTGGTTTTCTTTTAACAAACAACCCACTGCACGTCACGAGGAGAGCAGTTTATAAAAGCAGCAGTACATATAGATTCAAAAGAGCACACATCCGATCGTAGATTGGAGGACGCAACAGATGTAGGGTCTAGTTCAAAGGAGTAATGAAAAGGAATATCACTGGGAAGGACTGATTGATCGGCATTTCCCCCAAATCTTATCGTTTCCCAGCACAGCTCCCGTTCTTGGAAACCAACTCTTCACCACCGCACGCTGGTCCATGACCCTGATCCATTCTGACACTGTTGGGGTTGCCGGTGTCTTCCATTGGGGAGCAATATCCTGTTTCCCACCAAGTGCCCCAGTGCAGGCAACATCTTGTCACCCGGTTCCCTTCCCAACCAGCCTGAATCCCCAGGAGAACACTTTTCAGGGATTGGTCCACAGGGTCGCCAATAATCTCACACCGGTGGTTATTAATCTTCGACTAGTACTCTTGGATGATGGGGCACTCTCAGACCATGTCATAGACATAATGAACTGAAATGACTTTTCCTGTGGAGAGCAGGTTAGTTAGCGTTCCCGAAGTGGCAGAGGTAAAAATACCTAAACCTCTGGATTACAGCTGCGCTCTTACCACTGGCAGTCACCGTACACTCTGGGATAAGAAAGAAAAAGCCAGTCTCGATAAGAAAGTGGGCAAACGTTTGGTGCTCGCCTGACATCACAGAGCAGAGTTCATATGCGGACAAAAAAAATAAAACAAAATGGCGCACATCAAATGGCCTTGCATACTTGTCGAGCTCACTAGAAGTAAACACAAGGTAAGTCAGAAAATGATGACAGGACAAAGCAGCACAGCTTTCCAAAGCCATGGAGAGAACTTTCGTCCCAAACCTCTGACTTCTGGTGCCATCATGTAGGAGGACTTTCCATTCACCAGAAAGAAGGGACTGGGATGCAGAAATATATATCTGCTATAACAATGAAGATTGCAGTGCAAGTAGCACGGTTGCAGTTGGCCTAGTAAACGTGTAGAAGGTGAAACCTTCCTTATGTTGATGCATAAAAACGATGTGAAGACCCACTACTGTCAAAATATTATTGTTGACAAAGCTACCAAGGTGCTGGAGGTCAGGCCAGGGCTTTTTTTTTTTTTAATAAGATAAAAGTTTTCTTTATATATTGTTTCACAAAAAGACTCAACATAATTACGTATTTTAAGTTAAAAATTAGAGATTTCAGCCTTGTGGCATCCGATTCGCTAGAACCTTTCTTTAAGACAGTTTGTTACAACCTTAACAAAACATGTAGACGGATATTATACAACATAAGAAACGAGCGATTTAGCAAGAAAGGAACATTATAATCTCCATTCAAGAGATAAAGTAACATATTGGTTGGGAAAGTACATAGTGGAGGAAGGTTCAAGCCAATGTTGTCATTTGTGTCAGGTTTTACAGACTCCCATTGTTGATGCTCACAGAATGCTGTTTTAACGGTTATGGACGATAATCAGCTACTAGGCGTGGGAAGAATGCAAGCAGCTCTTTAAAGACCCAGGCAATGTTAAAGGAAAGGCGCTAAACACATAGGCAGAAAAGCAAGGTCGCAGTTGGGCGAGAGGTAGACAGATTCCAGTGGATATAATCGGGATGTTATTGCTTTATTTGAATGTTTTCAGATGCAGGATTTGGAGTAATGAGTCATCTGGAAATGACTCATACGAGCACAGAAGCAGCACACAGTTCCCTGCAGATGCTCACCATGCCTGCTGTGCTCCGTTAGTTTTTCAATTATTCTTGCAGTCGGATGCTGACTCCAGTCCATGAGGCCAATTTCACACTTAGGCCAAAGTGGACTGAATCCTTCAACAGTGTGCATGGCCAAAGTACCTCTGACAAATCTCCAGCCCCACACACTGTGCACCTTTCCCTTATTGCAACTTTTCGCCTCTGCCTATAGCCCCAGGAGGTGCCCATCTCCTGGTCGCCCAACCCAGTTCCCTTCTGCCAGACAGCGACCTCGGTTTGCATCTGCCAGTCTTCTAACTAAGTTCTGTCTTGCCTAATCACCCTAGGTAATGTCAGGCTCATGTCCGACACTAGTTACCTTCAGCATGTCTCTTTTCACAGGTACCACAGGCCTTTTTTCAACTTTCTGTTCCTGTCTGTCAATTTCCCATTGTTGCACTCCTCCACTTTGTCTCGCATGCCTGTTACATTTTGCTGTCTTGTGTAAGGATATCTCTGCAAGACTCTGGTCCTTGCAGCTGTTGCAGGGATTCTGCACAAACACAGAACTATGCGCAAGAAAACAGGACCTCAGTGAATAGGGGTGTACCAACCTACCACATCAGTACCCAAAATCCCAAACCGACTAGCTATAGTGTCTCATTCGTTCTCCTCCAAAGATCACGGAGCTACAAATGATTAGACAACCCAGAACACGACACTCCCGACTCTCTCAGGAATCGCGGGAGCAAGACGTACTCTTTCGCTCACTCACTCATACTTGTCCACAATGAGAATACGCAGAGTCACTGAAATAGTTCAAAATGTTTATTTTAACTATCGTGCTCTACAATACAGTATACGTGCCACTACTAGCAGCAAAATGCATAAACTCAGCACAGTTAGCATTGTTACAAGTCCATAGAATACAAAGGGAGAAGTCATTTTATAAAGACTGTGGAAATAAGGGCCTATAGGCCTGACCAACCTCCCCTTGACTAGAAGAAGTTTATTTTATAAAATGGACAATCTCTGAGCTTTGACAGCAGACACCATACCTTAAAGCCTGGATGTAAGGTTTACATCATAAGAACAGCAGAGCTCTTCTCCATGGAACGGCTTTCTCCAAGTGTGTTAAAACAACATGCAACAACGTAATATCAAAGCAAGAGTCTTCAGAACTGCAGCTGTGTAGCATGTTATGTCTAGGTGCTAGGGACTGACCAGAACAGAATAACAAGTGGCATTGTTTATCGACCTTGCACATCGTGTTCAGACTAAACTCCAGGAAAGGCAAAGAACGCGAAAGGCAACCCGTTCTCATGTGAAAGGCACAAACAAAGTCTTGCAAAAACAAAGTCATGTAGTAGCGTGCGCAAAAACAGCATCATGGCAGCGAAGCTCATGCTAACTTAGCAATGTCGATAATGTGCCTAAGAACCATATAACACCCTCCCCCTGGTAAGGCAATAGGACAGAGACAAAGGACCAAAACAGAGTTCAAACGTCAAGCAGAGTTCAAAGCGTTTGAAAAAAACCAAATTGGAAAAAAATCGAAATTTATCACACAAAAAAAATTTTTTTTTTTTTTCAAAGTTGTCAATAGGGCCTATTGAAGGGGAGCAGCCTCCGGGATAACAAAGTTATTACGAAAGAGGTGGTAAGTCCATCAAGGTGTATGAACCGAGGAAAGCAATTCCCTCCAAAACATCATCCCCATCGTTGGTAAAAAAGAGAGATGCCATCCAATTAAGTAAGTCGAAGGAACAAACGTGCTCCTTGTAATCAGACACCTCTAAAAGCATGAGTGGGCAACTTGCGTGATATTCGATGAAACTTGGTTGCAGGACGGTCTGTGCAGCCGCACAGACATCCCATTCAGCCAATACTCCAAGGTCAGCCGCACGCGCCATACGGCCATCCCCAGAACAAGCCTGGTCGTGGGCCTCTAAGGGACCCATCAACCGGTTAAAATCCGGGACTGGACGGGACGTATTGGAGAGGCATATATCCAGTGCCCAATAGAAGGGGCATCGCTGACAGTAAAAGACTGGTTGCACGCAAGTGAAAAACACAAAGCGAAAAGTCGATCCATAGCTGACGCCAAGCGTGGCTAATGGCAAGCATCCAAAAACCTGTTGCATGCGATCACGGTACAGCTGCAACTGGTCTGTGCAGTACCACAAGTTGAGCCGCCATTGCGCAACAGGAGCAGGAGAAGCAGGATTCCAGCTCCTAAGTTCAAAATTAAGGGAAACCCTCTGAAGGCGCTGGAAAAAATAGAATGAATAAAACCCGGTATTACTCCAAATATAGTCTGGGATCTGGCCTTGTGTCTTCTTTTCACACATTTAAAAAAATGTGCAAGGCCTATGAAGTCCTAGCCACCTGTAACAGGAAGGTCTCGCGGGCGGAAGTGAGAGCCACCTCCTGTTGGAATAACAGCGCTTTGAGCCTGCTCAACTTGTTGAAATCTGTTTTCAAAGTTGGAATGGAAGGCCAAATTGAGCTATCTAGACTCCCATGCGGGGGCTGAAAAAGTACATTGCTACAACAAGTTACGCGCTGGGAAACCGTTACTAAATACGGGACTCCTGCCCGTAAACCACAGCAGTCTTGGTTGTTCAAAATAAGTTAACTGCCATTTGTAAGCAATGAAAAAGCGGGAATTATTGATGGCACCGGAGTCCCTTTAAAAAAACAGGCCAGATTAGGCGCGGAAACGTTACAAGCGCCGTGCAACTTAACGTGTTTACAAACAAGGGAATGTCCTACTGTGGAATCGCAGTCTTCCCCTGTTGGGAAAACTTCCTTACCCTCCCTCTGACATCTGTAAGTGAAAGGCAGGGACCACAATTCATGTAGAAATGCACTACCCAGTGGTTCAAAACGGCCAATCGGAAAGTGTTGCATGCATGATTTAAATTGAAATAGCGAAAAAGGGAGAGATAACCCCATGAATTAACCAAACAGCCGAGTCTGTTTCCGCTACAGAAAACGGCAAGGGCTCTAATTGTTCAATATGTAATAGTGTATATGTAGCATCTTTCAAGGACATAAATCGTTGTTTACCAGTCAGATTAAATGGCAAAAACAAAGCAGTGGCATTCAAATAATCCCAAGGTACTTTTCCCATTTTAAGAGTCTGCAATGTCCAAGCAAATTGCATAACAGATCGTAACTGATTTTGACCATGATATAACACAGAGACATCACTTTGAACAATATCAATAACGGATGAAACATTATTATCCAATGTATAAATGCGTGAGGAAAGTGTGTTGATGCTATTATCTATTATGGCAAGGACTTTTTCTAAGTTGGCCTGATCAATTTGGCGCAGACGAAATGCAGCTTCCATCTGTGAAAGTTTCCAAATTTCATTGTAAGCGGCATACATGAATCTTTTTGCTCTCGGAGCCCTGGGTCCCAAGAGAAAATCAGCCAAATTAATGTCATGCGACAGCAGAGAAAGATGTTGCCTCACTGATGTCAGCGTAGAATGTTCCAACCATTGTTGGCATAATTTACCCACCGAATATGTAGTAACCGAATGGGAATTTGGATAACGTGGGTCCGGTCTAGTCTGTGTGAAACCAGGTGTTACATTATAAAAACGCATTTGACATGCATTTGTATTAGTTTGCCACACCAACCACCCGGAAGAATCAACTTCAGAGACATTGAAAGTGACATTTCGAAGCAAAGCTTGTAATGCCGCAATGGTATAATTCGTGTGTATGCGCCAATCATCATATTCTGCTAAAGACGGAATGGATGGCGTATTTAAATTTTTGACAGTTGCCAGGCCAAAACAAGTTGTTTGGTACACTGTATCATTTAAAAACTAAATTTGAGCTGGGATGAGGCAGGCACGATGTAATGCTTCAGTTCCCTGAACCTGCCAAGGCTTCGTGCCCCAGATTGATTTTAAATCAACAGTATCTTTCCAATAATCATAACCCTGCGTAGCCAATTTATCTCTAAACAAGTTTGCGTAAATCAATTTCGTGTGGGTCAACATAAATTTGGATTGTGTAGCTGATCGAAGTTTAAAGTAATAGGATTCCGGATTAGATATGTCATAATCTGTAAAGTAAGTGAACTTATCCCTAAAAGTTTTAGAACTCCCCTCTACTGGAGTAGGACAATGTTTCCATTGTGTATAATTAAAAACAGGTCTTAACATGTTTGTTTTGTGTAAAATATGATGCCCATAATGCTGATAACAAAATAAATCCCCATAATTGGCAGAATTTAAATACAAATCTTCAGCATCAAACGCAGCATAATATTTTAAATCTGAAAACAGTGCATGTACTGCTTGCACATCCCAATCGTCCGAATGTATGTCCCGCGTTACCACATCTCCTAGAGAGACGCGAAACACGTATGGTACGCGAAGTACCTCGGTCGGGCCGTGGACTTCGTAGGCTACTTTGTCCCAAACAATGCCATCTGGAATCGGAAATGCAGAAATGTTAACATGAGACGGATCACGTTTTTTTTTTTTTTATATTTCTTTTTATTAAACAAACATAAATACAATAATACATTACAGAGGAGTCAATCACTTAAGGGCATGGGGTATCCTGGGTGAGGAAAATCATTGTACATAATTACAGGAAATGAGGAATGTTACGGTGAGGGCGGGTCTGTAATGTCAATACAGCGAGGCGGTGAGCAGATGTCTCCTCGGTATATATTCCAAGAGCCCCATACACGGGACCACTTTTTCGGGCAACCCCTGGCCAGGTACACCGTTTTTCCCTATACATGCACCAGTCTAGATCCCTCTCCCAGGCCTCTATTGTGGGAGGTTGCTCTGCTCCCCATCGCTGCGCAATGTTCCTCTTTGCTATCATGAATCCCAGTGTGGACCATTGTGTCTGGGCTGTATTCAAGTCAGTAGGTTCCCAAATATTCAGGAGGCAACGTCTCACCTCAGGGCGAAGCGAGACTGAGAGTACCGAGTTGATGACACCCTGAACCCTGCGCCAGAATGTGCTGATGACTGGACATTCCCAAAGAATATGTATAAACGTTCCTGTGTGCCCACAGTTCCTCCTACACTCCCCACTTATCTCCCTTCCCATGTGTACTAGTTGAGGCCCAGTCATGTAAATCCTGTGTAGGATTTTAAGCTGGATTAATCTGAGACGCGCTGATATGGCTACCACCCTGGGAGAGGATATCGCCTCCCGCCAATCCTCCTCATCCAATTCAATCCCGTCCCGTGTCCACTTCTCCCGCAGTGTTTGGAGCTGGTCCTCCCCATTGTTGATTAACTTCTTATATATGAGAGAAATGGTTTTCTCGGGTAGTGACCCGTCTAGTATTCTATCTTCCAGTGGTGAAGCGTCGGGAGGGACGGAGTCTCGTGTCAGGTGCATACGTAGTGCGTGCACGATTTGTACATAGCGGAAGTGTTCAGTGTCTGCCAGCTTATATTCATTTTGGAGGTCTACAAAGAGTTTGATCCCGCTGGTTCCCAACATATCTTTGATGTGTGAGATTCCTATTAGGTCCCACCTGTCAAACCCTTTCGTCTTCCACAAACTACCTAGCTTCTCTGAGTCCCACAGTGGAGTGGCTAGTGTCAATGTATTGCCCCACCCCAGTGAGGTAGTTGCGCTGTGCCAAACTTGAACGGTGTGTGCAGTGGGTCCAGTTAGGGCAAGTCGTCCAGGCTTTGAGTATAGTGCTCTACCATACGTCCCTCCCGGGAGGAGCCATCTGTCCATAGCATAGCCAGGATCATCTGGGCGACCGTAGGTGCCGTGGTTAACGGCAGCAAGATGTGCTGCCCAATAGTATTTTTTAATGTCGGGAAGGCTAATGCCTCCTTCATACCACGATAGGGTGAGTTTAGTTAAAGCAATGCGAGGTTTTCCTTCCCATAGCAGAGTGCGCTGGAGGTTCTCAATCTCTTTGAAGTAGTGAGCTGGGACAGGGTCTAACGTGTTCTGTAGGATATATAGAAACCTAGGGAGGGACATCATTTTAAAAAGGGCTGCTCTACCCAAAAGCGAAAGGGGAGTGTTTTCCAACTAGCAATATCCTTCTGGAGTCTGCGAAGGGGTGGAAGGAGATTCCGCTCAGTATCGAAGTGCGGCATCTAGGGAAACAAATATGCCTAGGTATTTAAACCCAATTGTGTTTATCTGTATTGGACAGTTCCTGGGGGAAGAGGTGGGTCACCACTAAGGGCATATAACAGGGACTTATTCCAGTTTACGGTGAAGCCAGAAAATCTGCCAAAGACCTCCAGTATATCCAATATCACCACCAGGGAGTGTTTCGGCGAGGCTAAATAAAGGAGGATGTCGTCCGCATATAAGGAAATGCGGTCCTCCCAGTCCGGGGACCATTTCAGTCCTCTTATCCTTGGGTCACCTCGGATCCATGCAGCAAAAGGTTCAAGGGCCAGGGCGAAGAGGAGGGGCGGGAGCGGACATCCCTGGCGGGTTCCCCTGCTAAGTGGGAAGGCTGCAGAAAGTTTGTTATTGACTACCACTTGGGCTAGGGGGTCACTGTACAGAAGACGTACCCATTGGATAAAGTTAGGCCCAAAGCCCAGTTTGGCCAAGACTGCCCACAAATAGGGCCACTCCATAGTATCAAATGCCATGGTGGCGTCTAAGGACACAACCACCGCTGGTTCTTGAATAGTGTGTGCTCTACTCACCACTCAATGTAATCTGCGCAGGTTTAGTGCCGTGTTCCTATGTGGCATAAATCCAGATTGATCCGGATGAACCAGGCCGCTGATTATTTTGGCTAAGCGCGTGGCCAATAATTTGGCCAGTATTTTGGGTTCGGCGTTCAGAAGGGAGATGGGTCTGTATGATGCGCATTCGGTTTTGGCCTTGCCCTCTTTGTGGATTGTCACTATGGTCGCGAGCCTTTGTTCCCTAGGCAGCACCCCGCCCTCTCTGGCCTCCTCGAACATGGCCTTCAGGTATGGTGCCAGCTTATCTGGCCGAAGTTTGTATAGCTCAATAGGAATTCCATTAGGACCGAGTGCCTTCCCTGACTTCAAAGCGCGAATTGCTTGCCCAATCTCATCTATTGTCAGGTCGCTGTCCATATACTGACGGTCTTCTAAAGTGAGCCGGGGAGCTTAATGTCACGCAGTAGTTCCTGTGAGTCTTCTTCGGAATGTGGGGTTACAGTTTTGTATACCGCGGAGAAGTGAGTGGCAAATCTGTCCGCTATGGTTTGTGGCTCCGTGATGGGCCTCTCTCCCTCAACCCTAAGTTCCGGCACCAGCCTATTCGCGTGCTCTTTTTTGTCGAGCCACGCTATAAGTTTCCCTGCTTTATCTCCAAGGTCATAGACCCTGCCTAGCTGCTCCCTGCTCATTGCCCTCGCCCTGTCTGTCACTAAGGCCTTGTATTCATGTTGTTTTAGGCTCAACAGGTGGAGCTTTTCTGGCGTGGCTCCGAGTTCAGGGTCTCCCTCCAGGGCACTGATTTCGGACTCAATGTTGATCACTTCTTTACGATTTTCCTTTTTAACTCCGGAGATCAGTGACAGTGCCTGGCCTCGGAGTACCGTCTTGAATGCTTCCCACAGTATCTGAGGTGAGGAAACAGAACCCTCATTATCCAAGAAATAGGTGTCCATAGCTTTCACTAATTCGTTTCGAGTTTTGGGGTTTTTTAGATACCAGGGGTTAATGGGAGCGATCCTGCCCACCGTGGAGCGACCAAGGGCTATATGTGTCCATATTGGCGAGTGGTCCGAAATGCCTCTAGCTAAGTGTTTGATGTCCTGTATGCAGTGGGCCTGTGTTGCCGGAACTAGGCAGTAATCCAGCCGGGAGAGACTATTGTGCGCACCGGAGTGGAAGGTATATTGCTGCTGTTCTGGATGATATGTTCTCCACCCGTCTACCAGTCCCATGGAATTGAGGAAGTCGGGTAACCATTGACAAGAAGGCCCCATGTCTCGCGGGGGATAACGGTCCAATGTGCCAGAGACTACTGCATTAAAGTCACCCCCTACAATCAAGTGGCCCTCTGGAATAGTGAGTAGGATAGAGCTCAGGTCTATAAATGTTGTGTTCTGTAGTCCCGGTGGGACGTAGATTGACATAAATGTGATGGTTCGCCCCTCCCACATGCCCGACACCCCCACATATCTGCCTCGGTCGTCTACCCACGTGGCGCTCACAGTCAGGGGAAAGGAGTTTTTCATCATGACGCCCACCCCCCTTGAACTCGAGGTGAATCCTGCATGGGCCACCATTTTGTATCCCCATCTGTGCATTGCCTTGCATTTGTTACCAATGAGATGTGTTTCCTGTAGTAGGACGACATCCGGGGCTTGGCGTTTGATATACTGGAGGACTACACTACGCTTGATCTTGTCTCCCAGTCCGTTAACATTCCAACTCAATATCTTAATGTCTCCCCCCCCTTGTGTACCCATTAGTTAGTTCAAAAATTACAGGCTCCTCTGTTGCAAAATAAAATTGAAATAACAATTCAAAAACAATACAAACATAGAAATATGAAACCCCCTCCCAACTACCCCCCACCCTGCTTCCCTGCACTGTGAGCGAAGAACTGCCCATAGAAAACTCTGCAGAGTGCCTGTCGCCCTGAACGAACACTAAAAGTAGTAAACGTGGGGGCATGCCATACCAGTTAGCTGACCTTCCCCACTCAATAAGTATGAAAGTCCCTCAGAGAGTCATGCACCACAAATCTGGGTAGAGACCGAGGGCCGGGGGGGCCACTGTGATGGAGTATGGCCCCCACCCCGCCCGTTACCTGTCTCAGGGATTCAGAGGAGAGCGTCCGCTCCACGGAGAGCCTATCTTTCTCTTAGTCCTTTCGCTCACGCTGTTGAGAGGCCTCCACCTCCGCAGCTCCGCTGCCGTCCGTCCCCCTATTCGATTGTGAGTCCAGCCACTCCGCCGCTTCCTCCGGCCGCTCAAAGAACCAGGCCCTTCCCTCCGCCTCCACCCGGAGACGTGCCGGGAATAGCATGGCGTACTTGAAACCTCGGTCTCTTAGTGTTCGTTTAACAGGGAGGAAGGACCTCCTTTGTCTCTGCACTCGCTGTGTGAAGTCCGGAAAGAAAGAAATGTCTGCATTCTCGTAGCGGAGGCCGGGTCGGGCCCTGGCGTTCTGGAGGATTATATCTCGATCGCGGAAATTTAGCACTCTAGCTAACAACGGGCGAGGCGGAGCCCCCGGCCTGGGGCGGCCTCCGGGAACCCTGTGGGCCCGCTCGATGACGAAGAACTTGCTGAGACCCTTGGGCTGCAGTTGGTGCAGGATAAGGTCCTCCACAAAGAGGTCTGGGGACTGCCCTTCCGCTTTTTCCGGCACTCCTAGGATCCGTAGGTTATTGCGACGCAGCCGCCCTTCATAGTCATCCAGCTTTACCTCAGTCGCCACACGGAATGTCCGCATCTCCTGCATTTCCTCTTGGATCTGTGCCACGTCTCCCACCAAGCTAGAGGTGGTAATCTCAACCTGTTTGACTTTGTCGCTGAGTTTAGACAGGTCTGTTCGGATTAAATTAACCTCTATGGCGATTGTGTCCATTTTGTGTTCCAGAGAGGTTTTTACACTGGTGATGGCATCCATGACATCCCTCAGGGACAGTTCCTGGTCTTCCCCACCTTGTTCACTCGCGGGGCTGTCTCTGGATTGACGGCTTTGGATCACGTCTTTAGGGAGGGTGTAGCGATCCAATTTGTTGGACTGCACCGCCTTAGAGCCCCTGGCACTTGCCGCCTTGCTCTTCTCCATGTCTGCTTAGTGACACTCACTGTGTCCCTGGAGATGTCCAAGTTTGGCTCTCTCCTGAGCCGTGGCCCGGTCACTGACACTGGCGCCCTTCACCGCCTGACTCACCGAAATCAGCGGCACCCAAGCCAGGGAGAGGGGGACGTCACGTTCACCATGCCCCGGGCCCCGGGCGTCCGGAATTTCAGTCCGATGTCCTGCGACCGCAGCACGGGCCGCAAAGCCGCTGCCCCACTCCCAGCTGGGCGCCGTCTATCAGGTAGCCCTCTGCAGCCACACCTCGTCACCCGGCACCCTGGGCCCCGGAACCCGGTGCTCCAGTCTGCACCAATCTCCCGGCAACTCTCGTGACAGGGGCACCACTGTCCACGGCGCTTCCGCTGGATCCCCGCACCGCCACAAACAGTCCCCGGCGCCGCACCGGTCCCAGCAGGCACGGGCACAGAGAGACGAGGGCGCACCAGAGTGCAGCGGTCTGTCGCGGAAATCGAGCCCCAGGCTTTAGATTTTCTGTGGGCCCTCGTTACAGTGTGGCTATATTCTTTGACCCTAGTGATGGTCAGTCGCCTCCCTCACGTCCCGTGCTTTCGCTAATGGGGTCTCCTGCCACCTCACCTCTCCGTTCAGGCTGTATCTGCCTCCTGGTTCAATCACAGCCAGCGCCCCCCGCAGGTCTCAGCCGCTCGCCCGGTCCGCATATGGCACCGCGGCGATCCGTCAGCTCCAGGTGGTAGAGGCCAAGGCTGTGGTGCGCTCCGGCGGCCTGTCTCGAAAATCGAGCCCCCGGCTGCACATGCCCCTCTCTCACGAGGGTCGCAGTGTCTATTGCAGGCGGAGCTCGGCCCTCGCGCCCGGCACAATGTCTTCCGCTATCGTTCCGGTGCAATTCCCGACTTTCGGGTTTTGGATTTGTGTGGCGGATAGTCGTGGGGAGATCAGCTACGACGGAGCTCCCTCTTTAGGCGGCCATCTCGATTCGGGTCTTGGCCACGCCTCACGGATCACGTTTTTATGATATGGGACGATGTGTGAGGGGCCAGAACTCCATCGATCAAGTTTATAGCAGAGCATTCCGGTAAGTAATGACTATTGATGAGCAAAAAGAACACTGTCACAAAACCAATTGACATGAAAAGGAAAATCAGGATAAGCAGCAACCAAATGTAGGTCCAAGGAGGGACCAGGTAAGTCTTTTTGAACCAAGAGAAAAAAATACTTAATTTAGTTGGTGTGTCTGCCAAACTGGATGTCGAGGAAGACGAGCCAGAAGGAAGGCTGGCATGATCTCCATAGGAGCCACTCGTAGGCTAAGTTATCAGAGGTGGAAGTGTCGGGTCCGCTTGATGTTCTCCAGGACTGTTCGGCACTTCACTCACGGACTCATCAGGATGATATATATACTCGACATACATGGTAGAAGATAGAGGTCGGACGGGTGAAAGATCAATGATAGTGTCCATCACTTTCTTAGCCCTACGAGGACCAGTGGAAGATGATGAAGTCAGCGGATCCAATGAAATCGCGTTGCACGAAACTGCAGGTGTGACACTATTCAGAATCGGCCACATGGTGTAAATTGACATTGTCCACTAAATATATCTGTTGTCTTTGCGACCAGGTAAAGGAGGTAAAATGACTGTACGAGTACCCTTCAGTCCAAGCACTGGAACCGGTGCACGATAAGAGGGACCAAATTCTTTTTTGTTCTCCAGATTTTCTCGTACCAGATCTCTGTTTTTTGGAAGCCAACCGGCAACTGGAATCAGTAGTGCTGCATCAGTGGACGAGGGTAAATGTTCAGTTGCATAGCTGTCACGTGTCTTTTGTAGATCCTGTAACACAGTAGAAAGATTATCTACGTCAAAGGTTGCGGCAGCCGCCACAACGTCTAGACCGTCAAGGTCTGGCACAAACATTTTAATGTCAAAGAGCATTTCGTATGGGGTCCGCCCACCCAGAGATCGTCTAGAGAGGTTAAGAAGTGCACGTTGAACCCCATACAAGTGGGCCAGCCAGTTCCTGCCAGTACCTAAGACTCTAGCTGTCAAGGATTGCTTTAAGTCACGGTTCATTCGCTCCACAATTGAATTGCCCTCAGGCCTGTATGGAGACGAAAACTGCACCAGCACCCCCATTGACTTCATCGCATCCTTGTACGCCTTGGAGGCGAACGCTGGACCTTGGTCAGAATGGAAGGTGCCACAGGCAAACATCCCTACAAAGACACGCAAATCCCTGATGACATTTTGAGTGTCAGCACTGCGTTGTGGCCAAACCCAAAGGAATCTAGTGCACGAATCAACTGCAACAAATATATATTTGCACGCATTATCAGAAGAAAGAGGACCGCAATGATCAAGATAGATACAGCCAAAAGGTTGATTAGAAATACACAGCTGTGTTTGCGGTGGGCGGGTGACACTGGATGGCTTGATTTGCTGACAAATGTCACACGAAAGCACATAATTACGGGTCTGTTTATATAAACCACGCCACCAGTAACGCTGCTGTAAAATAGAGACTGTCGCCGACACACCGGCATGTGCAGATGCTATGCCTTCGTGTGCATCTTTGTTCAGAGCTTGTCTGCGGTCCAAGTTGGGAATCATACGATCCCCAACGGAAGGAATCAAGGCATAAGGAACTTGTTCGGGAGTTATATGATAAGAGTATTTCGAAGGGAAACCCTGAGGATAAGCAGTTCCCTCCCTCGTTGCAGCTACAGCTGCCAAAATATCATTATCTATTTTAGTCATGGACCTTGTAACTGCTGCTACGGAACACGTGGCTACTGCAGACTTGGCCGCTTCATCAGCCAAAGAATTACCAAGAGCATGTGCTACCACACGCTGATGGCCAAGAATATGTATAACATGTATGAGGGGCAGACGTTGTTTAAGATCTGCCACTCGAACCCAAAGCGTTTTATGCTTAATTGCTCTGCCTTTGGCATCTCGATAGTCATTCCGAGACCAAAAGAACAAGTTGTCATTAAAAGACTGGACACAGTAATAAGAATCGCACACAATAAGAGTATTCACATTTGGATCAGCAAACTCGAGAGCAAGAACAAGAGCATTCAGCTCCGCCAATTGTGCCGTACAGTCTCCAAGTGCCTGAGTGTACACAATGGAAGACTTAAACTCTCCATTAACAATTGAGCCAGCAACAATAGCGCAAGCGGCTGAATAAGCATGTTTGGAACCCGGGGCCGGTTGAGCCGAGCCATCAGTGTAAATGATACATTTGTACTCATGTAAAGGAAGCAGAGACAAGGGTGGTGGATGAACGTGTTCATACCGTAAAAACTCCTGTGTCTGTAAGGAAGGATCAAAGATAAACGTGACATCAGCTGATGTCAAGGAAGTAGCCCATTGTATCCAACGGAGATGTAATGCCTTCGAGTTAGGTACACTCGCCTTAGTCACAGCTTCCAAAGCAGGGAAGGGCGTGACCATAAGAATGCGTTTGCCTTGCGCTAGTGAGCGTTCTTTGAGAATCGCCATCTGTCCTGCCGTTAAGATTTTCTCAACAGTTGAAAAGGGCATTTCAGCAGCAGTGTATAAATGTGATTTGTATGCAATAGGTATTGTGCCTCCCTCATTGAACGTCAAGTAAGTGAAACCCACTGTCCCAGAAACTATACGTATTACCAGGTTTGTGGTGTTGACATGCGTCAACAAGTAGTTAGTTGCAAGCAAGTCAGTTTGCAAAGAATTCAGAATAGAAGTATGTTCCGGAAGCCAGCTGGCAGAAGAAAAAGTCAGTTGTATCAATGCATAGAGCGGTTTGATACGCTGGGCATAATCGGGAATGTATGTCCTCCCGAAATTCAAAAATCCCAGCAAAGACTGAAGTTTCTTCAGTGTAGAAGGGGGTTGCAATTGTGCACAAGAAGTGAGGGGCCAAACCCTTTCCTTCATTATTGAGCTCATATCCCAAAAAGAGCACCGCCAAATGGGCGATATGTCACTTTGCAAAATTAAATTTATATCCATAGTCGGCAAAGGACAAAATTATATTGTCGACTCGGACTAGATGCGGCATAAGTTCGTCTGTCAGATAAATGTCAACTACGTACGAGAACGCATCTGGATCTATGTCGTGCAACAATGACACGACACGCAAATGCCCCGGGGCTATTCTTATACCCCATAGGCAATCGTGTAAATTTTTTCTGATTCCCGACGGCAGTGAATGATGTCAAATCACGGCTCTCAGGAGCGAGATTGTGACTATAGAAACCATTAGAAATATCAAGTGTAGTTTTGTATTTCTTACGAACAAGATTGTTCACCAGTGCAGAGCTATGAGTGTTCTGCACCGCAAAAGTACGACAATGACTGTTCAATTCTCGGTAATCCAATACAATCCGATATGAACCATCAGGTTTTGATACCATAAAGAGAGCATTATTCATCGGTGATGTACATGGTTCAATCACTCCTTGATACTCCAACTGTGTTAGAATATCACAAACGGAAGCTTTTGCTTCACGCCTGATTGGATATTGCGATTGTGGTTGAGGCATAAAGGTTTTTCATGAGCCGGTGAATCTACATCCCAACCCACCTGATTACGATACACCGCTGGGGCTAGGGCCAGAGCCCACCCAGCTGCGAAAGCCTGTGCATGTTCCTCAGGGACATGACGCGAAAAACTCGGAAGGATCACGTCTTCCCCTTTAGATGCGGCCAACACAAAGGGTGGAGGCCAATCAGCCTCCGCTAACAAAATGTCATACGAGGAGGTTAGATTCTCCCAGAAAACCGCCTTGATTGGGCGAGGTATATCACCTTCAATTTGGAAAATTATTTCATAGAGCCTATCCGGGGGGGGGGCAACCCGGGTGTCAGCTGTCTCTACTGTAATGAAGATATCAGTTGCTGTCGCCTCCAGACAGGGTCGCAGAGCCTCCCGCACTATGGTAACTTCTGCTGCGCTGTCGAGCAGAGTCACTGCCCATGTCCAATCCAGGAGTCGCGTTCTCACCGTCTGAGGCATACCTCGCTGTTAGAGCGGCAACTTTTTTCTTCTGTAACGGGGGTCAAAAACGAGGTAGATCCTCTTGTTTTCCTTTGACTTCAAACTGACGAGGCTGATCACGTCCCTGTGGCGCAGGTTGACTTTTGCCACGATCTTGGCGTTCCCCTCCTCCGACTTGAGAGCCAGACGTGTCCTGTGAAGAACGAGGAGAACGCTGATCAGGGACTTGAAATCTATCAGGAGACTTAATTTTCACGCAATCGCGCAAGTCATAAGTAGGCTCAGCAGACTCAGGTGTCGGTGAACCTGCACGTGAACCTTGCTTCTGCTGTTGCTGCCCCCGTTTTTTAGTTTCCCAGTTCTTTTTAGGAAAGACCGGACGCCCATCTTTATCAGTCTGGGCTTTTTGTTGTGTTTGCGCTTGTGTTTGCGTTTGTGTAAAAGACTTAACTCCCAGACTATTGCGGCCTATGGTCTTACAAGCCTTTGCAATAATCTTTGGTAATTCGCACGGCTTGTCCACATCAGGGACAGCCTCCAAGCGGTTTGCCACTTGAAAGCTTACTGCATCTCCCTTGACATTGGCAAGGATCATATCAGCAACTACGTTGAACACCCCCACCAATCTCATCCCCAGCTCCACAGCCGCTTCGGCTCCATGTTCATCTTGCACGCTTGATCACTGTGGGGAGCACGGTCATGGAGGGAGTGCCGAAGCACTTCTAATATACCGCTGCAAACACCTTGCCGGAGGTGTTACAATCAGCTAACTCGGGAAGTAAGTCTTTAGGCAAACTAATAGTCAATATCCTGTGTTTATCCACAGGAGAGGTATTTGGAAAAACAGCCTCTAGTTGTCCAAATTCTTCAGCAAGCCAATAAGGTAATTCATCCTTATTCTGTGGACGCTTGCCCATTACTGAATTAACCATAAGGGGACTGATGGTCACACCACCAGGTCCCGCAGGTTGCGCAGCAAGGCCAGGTGGTCCCACCTGGACGTTGCGCGTGATGTACTGTATAACAGCCCTATGTACGCGTATTAAAGACGTATGCAATACGCGGAGGTCTGCAATCGCAACAGCTAAATAACGTGGGTGTGGGGTATACCCAGCCAAAACAGGCCAAGTGGCCCCATCTAGCGATAAAGGGCCTAAGCGGACTGGAGTTACTGGGTGAGGAAGGGCGCCATTAAACCAAATTTGGTGTTGCCAAGCTGTAAGCGGAACTTCAAGAGCCCTAGAAGGCAGATAAGCATGAGGGGTGGCGGTGGCAGTGTATTCATGAAACAAATCATCTGCTCCATCCACAGCCGGAAAAGTGACCCAAGAATAAAACACCTCGAAGTGGTAAGCAGGATTCGCTTCCACTACAAAGATAAGCTCAACACCCGCATTAGGCACTCCATATGTAGCCAAATATGCCTTGAGTGCGGCGCGGCTATGAGCTGGAATAGCAGTTGCCATTACGATAATTGAAGAACAACAACTTAAAGATCGGCAGCGGGTTAAGAACAAAGAGATAAACCTTTTAAAACTTCAAGCTTGAAAGAACCTATAAAAATATCAATATAGGAGGTTACACCATCACAGCTGTCTCCGGAAACAGAAGTGAGGGTATTGTGGACAAGCACAAGCACTACTCAAGCGTCTCGCAGATAAGAACCAGACCAAAAGTTGGCGGCGCCATGTTGCAGGGATTCTGCACATACACAGAACTATGCGCAGGAAAACAGGACCTCAGTGAATAGGGGTGTACCAACCTACCACATCAGTACCCAAAATCCCAAACCGACTAGCTATAGTGTCTCATTCGTTCTCCTCCAAAGATCACGGCGCTACAAATGATTAGACAACCCAGAACATGACACTCCCGACTCTCTCAGGAATCGCGGGAGCAAGACGTACTCTTTCGTTCACTCACTCATACTTGTCCGCAATGAGAATACGCAGTGTCACTGAAATAGTTCAAAATGTTTATTTTAACTATCGTGCTCTACAATACAGTATACGTGCCACTACTAGCAGCAAAATGCATAAACTCAGCACAGTAAGCATTGTTACAATTCCATAGAATACAAAGGGAGAAGTCATTTTATAAAGACTGTGGAAATAAGGGCCTATAGGCCTGACCACCCTCCCCTTGACTAGAAGAAGTTTATTTTATAAAAAGGACAATCTCTGGGCTTTGACAGCAGACCCCATACCTTAAAGCCTGGATGCAAGGTTTACATCATAAGAACAGCAGAGCTCTTCTCCATGGAACGGCTTTCTCCAAGTGTGTTAAAACAACATGCAACAACGTAATATCAAAGCACGAGTCTTCAGAACTGCAACTGTGTAGCATGTTATGGCTAGGTGCTAGGGACTGACTAGAACAGAATAACAAGTGGCATTGTTTATCGACCTTGCACATCGTGTTCAGACTAAACTCCAGGAAAGGCAGAGAACGCGAAAGGCAACCCGTTCTCATGTGAAAGGCACAAACAAAGTCTTGCAAAAACAAAGTCATGTAGTAGCGTGCTCAAAAGCAGCATCATGGCAGCGAAGCTCATGCTAACTTAGCAATGTCGATAATGTGCCTAAGAACCATATAACACAACTCTCTTGCTCCAGTTACCCATTTGCCAGTCTACACACCTACACACCCCCCCCCCCCCCAATCCCAGCAGTACCTGAGGTGCCCCACTTCCCACCTCCACTAGCCTTTATTAATCTATTATCCTAGTTGCTCTGTGGCCACTTCATGTCTCGGTACCTCTGCAAGTGGCTTGTTAATTGCCAGTCTTCTCATCTCCAGGGCCAGACACCTTCTATTCCCTCCTCACAGCAAGTCTTTTCTGTTATCACCCCCAACCTATCTCTCCGTCCCTCTCTTGCTACCGTTTCTCTTTGATCCAAATCCACCCTGGGTGTACCATGTACCCTTCTTTCATTTCTCTCCTTTATGCTCAACTCATTCTTCAATTCTTTCTACAAGTCTCTTGCCCTAGTAAGTCTATGCTCATGTCAGTGCACATGGCCTATTTCCTAAATACCTCACTACGATAAGGAACAGTTACATCTTCAAGGGATATTAGGAATATTCAATTTTAAAACAATCTCCTTTAAGGAATTTGTATTCAGTCATATATGATGAATACAACATCAAAACCAATACTGTGTCGTCTGACTGACGGGCACGCGGAGCATCGACAGCTGGGACTTGCTCAACAGTAGTACCAGCAGTTGCCTTTGGAGGAGGTCAAGCAGACCTGGCGGCCTGCGCAGAGTCGATTACACCAATGGGGGGGGGGGCAAATCGAGCAAGATGCTACACAGGCTATGTTAAGCCACCCAATACCAATCTTCTTTGCCCCTACTCTGGGATGCACAGGGGCAACTGCTGGAGAGCCCTCGCGGGGTAGCTCAGAGCTTCGCCATCTATTTTAGAGGGGTGACTACTCGGAAAGAGATCCTAACCCTGGATCAAATTGCCGCGTTCATGGATGATTTACCTTCCCAGGCTCTTCCTGATGCCACCCGAGTTCAGATAGATCAGGTGATTACTGAGGAGGAGCTGTCGCTGGCCCTTGCGGGACTACAGCCGGGGAAGGCTTCCTGTCCTAATGGATTTCCATGCGATTTTTTTAAAGCTTTTATGTCTCAGCATGGAAAACTACTGTTAGGGGCAATCCATTCAGCATGTGAGACAGCTCTGCTTCCACCAGGCTGATGGCAAGCAGAAATTGTGGCTATGCTTAAAACAGGCCAACCGTCCGAGGACCGCTCTTCGTACTACCCGATCTCCCTCCTGAATTTAGAGGTGAATCTCCTGGCCAAAACCTTGGATAATAGGCTGATACAGTACATACGAGACCTCGTCCATCCTGACCAGGCAGGCTTCATGCCGAACCGGGCCACGCGACCTAACATTAGGCGTGTGTATATGCTCTGGCTTTTGCTGGTTGACCAGGGAGGCCGGCGTTGGTGCTCCTCGCTGACATCGTCAGGGCGTTTGACTCCGTCAGCTGGGGTTACTTGTTTATTCTGCTCCAAATGTTAAATTTGGGCCCCCAATTCGTCTCCTATGTTCGGCTCTTGTATACGGATCTTTCTGCGACGGTGAGGGTTGCAGGTGCCTCATCCGACCTGGTTCCAATCAGTCAGGGGACGAGGCAGGGGTGTCCCTTATCACCATTGTTGTTTGCGTTCGCCACAGAACCAATGGCCACATGGTCAGGTGAGGGGCAGTCTGACTAGGATTGTCCTTTACGTGGACGACGTCCTGTACTTGCTCACCAGCCCAGAAACCTCGGGCCCAAAATCCTACAGATCATGCACATCTTCAGCGAGACCTCTGGCCTCTATATGAACGCTTAGAAATCCATGATATTCCCTGTAAATGGCTATGTGGGGACAACAGAGTGGGCATCGGGACTGACTTTGGCTGGCTGGGGTTTCAAGTATTTGTCTACCGGGATGCGACGTTAGCATGGGCTCGCAACTTGGGGGCCACATTGGCACGTGTTAAAGAGGAGGTGAGGGTCTGGTCGCTCCTGCCGTTATCACTGACGGGCAAGTCCACAACCTTTAAGATGGTCTCCCTACCCCAATTGCTATATCAGTTATAAAACTATCCTTTCGCTATCCCCCGGTAGTGGCTCCAACAGGTGGGTGCTGTTCCCAGGGGATTCCTGTGGAAGGAAGGGGCCGCCTGCATTGCCCTCAGAACCTGTTTTTAATACCCGTATTGTGGGGGCATCGCTGCAGCCGACATATATTTATACTACTCCGCGTCCCACCTCTTGATTCTAAACGATTGGTGGTATGATCATTAAAGTGACCCAGCATATGTGGTTGAGAGGTGGGCGATGGGCGACACCCCCATACTGGCCTACCTATATGCCGGGGGGGGGTGCAGTCTCTTCTACTGGAGAAGCAGGTGGTATTTTTTTTTTTAGAAGCACAAGTTACTAACTTGTGTAACGATATATCTGTAAGAGACAGTAGTTAGTGACAGATTCCTTACCTTAGAATATCCCCAGGCGTCAAATGATCCGGAAAGTTTTGCGTAGCAGTACCCTTGCGCGTCGGTAGGCGGCGTCGTGCGGCTCCGCGTCCGTCGTCGGGATCGCCGGGATGACGTCGCGGCCAGTACTTAGACGCCGCCCGTGCGCGCTGACGTCAGTTCTGTACACGACTTTCCGCGCCAGGAACGCAGAGCCATGCAAGAAGCTGACATTGGTGTCTGAAAAAATACTAGGGCCCTGAAAGGGATGTCCTTAACCCTAGAAATCAGTTCGCAGAACGGGGAGGATGGGTGGGGCGGTAAGGAATCTGTCACTAACTACTATCTCTTACAGATATATCGTTACACAAGTTAGTAACTTGTGCATCTGAAAGAGACACGTTAGTGACAGATTCCTTACCTTAGAATAGATACCCCAGCAATACCAACCCCGGTGGTGGGTCTGCAAACAGATTCATACAAGGAAGTCACGGAGGACAGAGCGGCCAAAGAAGCCGTCCCTCCGGACCTGGCTGTCAAGGCAGTAATGCTTGGTAAACGTGTGCAGCGAGGCCCACGTAACGGCTTGACATATATCCTGTAGCGGAACACCACGGCCTAAAGCCGTGGTAGCAGCTGTTGCCCTGGTAGAATGGGCACGTAGCCCAACAGGGGGCTCCTTCTTAGCCAAAGAATAGCAGGCTTTGATACACAAGATTACCCAGCGGGAGATGGTCCTCTTGTGTACCGCCCGACCTTTTTTGGCGCCCACGTAGCCAACAAAGAGCTGGTCATCCACCCGGAACTGTTGTGTGCGGTTGAGGTAAAAGGAAAGCACACGTTTTGGGTCCAGACGGTGGAGCCTCTCTTCCTCTCTGGAAGGATGCGGAGGCGGAAAGAAGGTGGGCAAAGTGATGGTCTGCCCAATGTGGAAGGCAGTAACCACCTTTGGCAAGAAGGACGCACGCGTCCTAAGAACAACCTTGTCTGGATGGACAGACAGAAAGGGAGGTTTGCACGAAAGAGCCTGAAGCTCACTCACCCGCCGAGCGGAGGTGATGGCCACCAGAAAGGCAGTCTTCAGAGTGAGAAGACAAAGAGGACAGTTATGTAGAGGCTCAAAGGGAGCGCACATAAGAAAGGTAAGAACCAAGTTCAAGTCCCACTGAGGCATTATAAACGGAACAGGAGGAAAGAGGTGTGTAATGCCTTTAAGAAACCTGTTAACAACAGGGGACTTGAAAAGGGAGGGCTGATCAGGAAGCCTGAGGAAGGCCGAGATGGCACAAAGATAGCCCTTGATGGTACCCAGGGCAGAACCCTGTCGGGCCAGAGAAAGAAGGAACAGAAGAACCTCAGAAAGAGGGGCAGAAAGGGGATTCACAGCCTTTGCTGTGCACCATGCCACAAACTTGTTCCACCTGCAGGCGTATACCACCTTAGTGGAGGGACGCCTGGCTGCCAGAATCACATCACAAACTTCGGGAGGCAAGTCGAAAGGAATCAACTGCCGCCGCTCAATCTCCACGCAAGGAGGTGGAGACTGGACAGGTTCGGGTGGAGGACCGTCCCCTGCTGCTGCGACAGAAGATCCTCCCGAAGAGGCAGACGGATCTGGGGATCGACGCTCATACTGAGTAGCTCGGGATACCAAACTCTTCGAGCCCAGTCCGGAGCCACAAGAAGGACTTGGGCCCGGTCGCGCAGAATCTTCTTCAACACTCTGGGTAGAAGTGGTATAGGCGGAAAAGCGTACAACAGACCGCAACTCCACTCGCGACGAAAAGCGTCGCCGAGCGAGTGCCGCCTTGGAAATTCCAACGCGCAGAACTGATGACATTGCGCGTTCTCTTCGGTGGCGAATAGATCTAACCAAGGCTCTCCCCACTGTAGAAAGAGTCCTTGCGCCACCTCCGAGTGAAGACGCCATTCGTGATCCATCATGCACCTGCGGCTGAGTTCGTCCGCCCTGGTGTTCAGGGAACCTGCCAGGTGTTGAACCATCAGGAATATGCCCTGATGTTCCAGCCATGTCCAGAGACGCAGAGCCTCCTGACATAGGGTCCACGACCCCACCCCATGTCCAGAGACGCAGAGCCTCCTGACATAGGGTCCACGACCCCACCCCGCCTTGTTTGTTGCAGTACCACATGGCGGTGGTGTTGTCTGTGAACACCTGCACTACCGTCCCTTTGACAGAGGGAAGGAATGCCTTGAGTGCAAGTCGGATCGCCCGGAGCTCCAGAAGGTTGATATGGAGCCGGGACTCCGCCGGAGACCAGAGGCCTCTGATCTCCGCCTCTCCCATGTGACCGCCCCATCCCAGAAGGGACGCGTCGGTCACAACTGTGTGCTCTGGCTGGGGAAGGGAGAGGGAGAGGGATCTGCCCATGACCCATTGCCGGTTCGAGAGCCACCACTGCAACTGTCTTGCAGTCCCCTCCGAGATCTGGACGTAATCGGACAGGTTCCCCTGATGCTGCGCCCACTGGAACTTCAGGTCCCACTGCAGAGCCCGCATATGCCATCTGGCATGATCGACCAGCAGGATGCAGGAGGCCATGAGGCCCAGCAGCCTCAGGGTCATCCGTACCGAAACCCAGGATAGAGGCTGAAAGATCGGAATCATAGCCTGAATATCCTGGACCCGCCGTTCGGGAGGATAGGCCCGAAACTGCGTCGTGTCCAGAACTGCTCCGATGAAAAGGAGCTGTGGAGAAGGAATCAGGTGCGACTTCGGCACGTTGATGGAGAACCCCAGCGAGTGCAGGAGTCCGGCCGTAGTCTGGAGGTGGGAGACGACTGCCTGGAACGAGCCTGCCTTCAGCAACCAGTCGTCGAGGTAGGGGAAGACCGGAACCCCTGCCCGGCACAAATGAGCTGCGACCACCGCCATCACTTTCGTGAACACCCGAGGGGCGCTGGTAAGGCCAAAGGGGAGCACGGTGAACTGAAAATGCTCGAGGCCTACCGTGAACCGAAGTAACGCCGGTGGGCCGGCAGGACGGGGATGTGAAAATATGCGTCCTGCAAGTCCAACACTACCATCCAGTCTCCAGGGTCGAGGGCAGTCAAGACCTGAGCTAGGGTGAGCATCTTGAACTTCTCCTTCCGGAGGAAGCGATTGACGTTCCGGAGGTCCAAGATAGGACGCATGTCCTCCTTGTCCTTTTGGGCACCAGAAAGTAGTGGGAGTAACAACCACGCCCTACTTCTGGGGTCGAAACGTGCTCGATGGCCCCCTTGGCCAAGAGGGCCGCAACTTCCTTTTGAAGAAGTACTAAATGGTCCCCCGACATGCGGTGGTATTGAGGTGGCATGGCTGGGGGGGTAGTCTCGAAGGGGAGGGAGTAGCCCCTTCGGACAATGTCCAAGACCCACCTGTCCGATGTGATGGCACGCCAGTGGTGAAGGTGATGGCGAACCCTGCCCCCCACTGGCGTGCTGTGGACCTGAAAGGATGGACTAGGAGGGCTTGGAGGCCGCGGACGGGGCGGAGGTGGTGGCCTGACCCGCACGCTGGTTACCCGACCCGCCTCGGCGGGAGCCACGTCCTCGGCCACGCGTAGACGCCTGCTGCGCGGGCCGGTGGCTGGGCAGCGGACGTGACTGGGCACCCGTTCCGTGGCCACGAAAGGGGCGAAAAGCAGACTGTTGCGGAGGGCGCACAGCAGAAAGGCCCAGGGACTTAGCTGTAGCCCGCGAGTCCTTAAAGCGCTCCAGCGCATGGTCTGCTTTGGTGCCGAAAAGGCCGACACCATCAAAGGGCATGTCCATAAGTGTGTTTTGGACATCACCCGAGAAACCAGTGGTCCTCAGCCAGGCGTGACGGCGCAGCGCCACTGTCGTCGCAAGCGATCTGCCTAGCGAGTCGGCGGTATCAAGGCCACATCGGATGGTATACTTGGCCGCATCCCTTCCTTCCGCAATGGCGCGGGAAAGCAGTGCCTGGACCTCCTCAGGACACTGGGGCAGGACCTGCGCCACCGAATCCCACAAGGAGTGGGAATATCGGCCCAAAAGGCAAGTGGTGTTGACAGACCGCAAGCCAGCACTGGTGGAAGAAAAAACTTTCTTCCCAAATTGATCCAGTTTTTTGGATTCCCTATCCGGGGGAGCGGTAGGGAAGGCGCTTTGAGAGGCAGAGGCTTGGACAACCAAGCTCTCAGGGGTGGGGTGTTGGGAAAGGAACAGGGGGTCGCCCGGAGCAGGGCGATGGCGTCGGGCTACGTTCCTATCCACAGGAGCCCCTGTGGTGGGCTTGGACCAGGTGCCCAAAAGAACGTCAGAAAGTGCGTCGTTGAACGGCAGCAGTGGCTCCGAGGAGGTAGCCGCCGGCTGAAGCACTTCCGTCAGGATGTTAGTCCTGACAGCCACTGTAGGTAACTTGAGGTGCAGAACCTCAGCTGCCCTACGCAACACCGTAGCAAAGTTTGCTCCCTCCTCCATTGCCACGGAAGGAGGAGTCAGCATGCCAACGTCAGGAGAGGTGTCCAGACCACTGGCATCCCCAAGTTCCTCAGCCCAGTCCTGATCATACTCACATTGGGAAGCGAGAGGGTCCTCAGACCCCTCCCAGGTCTCTTCGTCCTCCAAATCAGGTTCAATGTAAGGAGGAGGGACATGAGGGACCCAAGGTCCCAGCGGTTCCGGAGCCGACGTCGGTACGGCGTCGAGTCCGGAGCCGGAGAGAACCTGGGGACGACGCCGTCCGGAGCCCCGGGCGGCGTCGTGAACGGCACCGGGGAAGGCGACGTCGGTGGAGGTGTTGTGAGGTCAACCGGCGTCGACCGGGGTTGCGGCAGCACCGGAGCCGGGACCGGGGCCGGGGCTGGTGTTGCTGGTGGCACCGGGGCCGGAGCCGCCGGCGGAGCCGCAGGAGGAACCCCACTAGGGCCCGCGGGGCCTAAGGCGCACCGGGGGGACCTTTAGGCCCGAAGAGGCGGGCCATGGCCGACAGGAACTCCTGTATTTCGGCCGGAGTCGCCGCCGAACCCGGGTAGGGCGGGTAATGCGGCGGCTCCACAGGCACTCCCGGAGCCGCGGGGACGGTGCCATCGGGACCCTGAGCAGAGTAGCGCGACCGGCGAGGGGAAGTCGTCGAGCGATGACGCTTCTTAGACTTCTTATGCTTCGACTTACCGGAGGAGTGCGAAGACTTGGACCCCGAAGAACGATGAGGACTCCGCGACCGGCCCCTCGACCTCTCTCGTGACCGGAGCTTGGATTGGCGAGGAGCAGACTGCCGGACCTCGAGGAGCTTTCGAGACCGCTCTCGCAAAGCCTTTGGATGCAAGGCCCGACAGTCAGGGAACGACTTGGGGTCGTGGTCGCGCTCGAGGCAGTAGAGACAATCCTGATGCGGGTCCGTGATCGACATCATTCGACCACAGGCGTCGCATGGCTTGAAGCCGGGCATCCCTACTGACACCGTCGGAGTCGAACGACTCGAGAAAACTGTGACAAAAAGTCACAAAGTTCAGTCAAAAAATGACTGGGGCACTGCTCTCTCCGGATCTGCGCTTACTGGCGCGGAAAAAGAAAGAACTGACGTCAGCGCGCATGGGCGGCATCTAAGTACTGGCCGCGACGTCATCCCGGCGATCCCGACGCCGAATGCGGAGCCGCACGACGACGCCTACCGACGCGCAAGGGTACTGCTACGCAAAACTTTCCGGATCCAGCCTGACGCCTGGGGATATTCTAAGGTAAGGAATCTGTCACTAACGTGTCTCTTTCAGATACATATTTTATTATGTCAACAGGGTATATGAGGTGCAGTGCTCCTTAGCCCAGGAAGCAACCGCCATAACCAGTAATACAAATTATTGTGCTTGACATGTAGCTTGCATTGTTTATCTCGAACATTAATAACGCAATACAACAAAAACACTATAAGACCCCTTCCCCCCCAATGGCACTTTCACACAACCACATTTCAGTTCTCCCTGCGTATCTTTTCTGTAATGGCATTGACCCTCAAGACATGTCCGATCTTCTGGCATGGTGGCCACACATCAGAGCAGATATAGATGCGTCTGCTGGAGGTATCGGGACCAGTTCCAGGCCTCGGTAGTCTGCCCATCGCTTCCAAATTTTGGGATGTTTTTGCGGGCACCCCCTGGCCTTAAATATCAGGATCTCCAGCTCCATAGTAAAGTCTAATCCATTCTTCCATGCTGAGAGAGAGGGTGGGGTGGCTGCCTTCCATAGCCGTGCTATGTCTCTCTTGGCCAATGTCAAACCTAATAGTAGTAAGTGTCTCTTGTATATATTTCCACCTATATCGTCCATAATATGCAGAATCGTTAACTTTGGTGCGGAAGGGAGTTCCCACCCCAACACCTCCGACAGGCAGGCCAACACCCCTCTCCAGAATCGTGCCAGTGCTGTGCAATGCCAAATAGTATGCATGAGGGACCCTTCTTTACGCCCACATCTCAGATACTGCGGGGACACTACCAGACCCGCCCTCCAAAATCTAAGCCTTGTGTAGTACACCCGATGGAGGTATTTGAATTGAACAAGGCACAGTCTCAGAGATCGCCGCTGCTCTAGGAGAGGCTAATGCATCCCTCCAGTCATCCTCATCTAACTGGCCCACATCCCCCTCCCAGGTCTCCCTGAGCTTATCTAGCGTGGTGGAGCTATGTGTCACAAGGGTTTGATAAATCTTCGAGATCTTGTGGTCCTGTAGGTCCCACATAAAGACTTTGGCTTCTACCGGGCTGAACCCAGGGAGCGCCTCTAGTCCTAGAATACTCGGTGAGATAGCATGTCGGAATTGAAGATATTTATAAAATTGAGTTTTTGGCATGTGGTATTCTTGTTGGAGTTCTTGGAAGGACTTAAGGACTACACCATGCATTACGTCCCCCAGTGTGGAGATTCCAATATTGTCCCAGCCTCTAAAGCCTGCGAGTGTCGCCAATTGCCGCAACCGGCCATTATGCCATAGCGGAGTCTCTCTAGTAAGTTTGTTCCACCATCCCATCTTACAGAGAGATTGTTTCCAGATTTGAAAAACTACTTGAGTGGCAGATGGTAGGGATTTGCGCAGCTGTGCGGAATAAAGCAGGTGCTATTTAATGTGTGGAGGAGCGCTCTGCCGCATATGTGATGGTTGGGGAAGCTTACGGACTGGACGCCATTATGGCAGTGTGGCATGCTTAGGCAGCTGATCCAACCAGAGGGCTTGGGACATGATTTGGATCTCCCCCAGTCCATTCTGGGGGATGTAATGCGGGGTACAGTGCTGAAATCATTTCAAGAGCTGTAATCTGATTATCAACTGCACCACAGCCAATTCCACAGATACCTGCAGCTCCGTTATGCTCTCACTCCTTATCTTAAGGATATGATGGACCTTCTAGAATTTAGTCAATTGGAGGGTAAGCTCCTCCTGGGAGATATGGGGCCCCACAAAATAGTGAACGTTTATCAGACACTAGTCACAAATAGCTCAAACACATTACCCACCCTCAGGGCGACATGGGAGACAGACATTGGCATACTAGACGACGACGACTGGACAGAGGAATTGGGGGCTCCTTGTGAGGCGGCAATATCGGCCCCCCTCGGTAGGAAGCTGGCTCTGTATATACTATACCAAAATAAGGTATAGTGTGCACAGAGTCCAGTGGAACCCCGAAGGTAGGCAGAGGTAAAAGCAGATAGCACCTTACTCTCTATTTGTGGTACTGTGGGCGAGCAGTAAGGCTTTATTAGTAGTGTTAAGCATTTGTTGTACACACTCAGGCAGCAAATGATGTCACACACTCAAAGACTGAACTCAGACCAATTTGTTTGTATAAAAATATTATTTAGTTATATTCATTTTCTAGAACCAAGCAAGCCTGGTACAGGCAAGTGTAAATGGTACTTTTCAAGGCAGGTTGAACAATACAAGCAGGCTGAATGAAAATGTCTTTGTTACAGGTTTGTAAATCTTTTCAATACAGTGGAAATTAATGTTAGATTACTTTTCACATTACTTTATGGATTACTTTTTCTACTCAGTGTGATATGCCTAGATATCACACTGGAACATTTCCTAGAGAAAAGGTAAGTAAAGCAGTTTTTTGTTATTTGCAGTTTTTCAAGTTCTCATACAAAACCAAGTCCACACTTAGACTGTTTTTCCTTGAAAATTGTTCTATGTATTCCTATGGAGAAAAGGTGGTTATCGGTTAACAGGTAAGTACTTGGTTGTGGGAGTTGGTATTCTGGGGTTAGAACCAGGGTTCCCCCAGGATCAAGGATGCACTCTCAAAGCACCCTCAGCGGCACTAGGGCGCCCGGGTGCAGAGTGCTGAGGCCCAATGTTATCCAAAGGGGATAGGGGGCCTCCGGTTGGTGGCTGCTCACCAGCAGGCCACACGGTTGTGAGAGTAAAGCTCCTGGTGTTAGGCTCAGGGCAAAGGGGGATCAGAGTTAGCATTCAAAGTACACCCACAGCGGCGCAGGGGCGGCTGCGTGCAGGGTGCTGTTTTGGCGTCGGGTGCCCTGTTGATTTCAATGGGGATTCTCCAGGTACAACAAAGACTGCAGGCTCGGGGACGAAGATCTTCTGGAGGTGACCACCGGTTGGAGAGGTAAGGTGGGATGCCTGGGGATGCTGGGACACCGTCGGTTGGGCCACCCAAGGCTGTGGGACGTCGGGTGCAGGGGTTTCTTTAGGTGTCAGGTTTTTCTTAACAGATCCGGTCGCGGTCTGGGGGATCCTCCAGAAAGAGGCTGCAGGCTTCGCTTGGAGATTCGAGGCAGGTCAGAGATCACCAGATCTCAGGACAGGATCGCCGGGGAGACCTCCTCATGGTGTTGGGCCACTTGAACTCGGGCCGTAGGTGTTGGGTGCAGAGATGCAGACTTGCAGATTTGCCGGAGCCAGAGTCTGTGGGTGAGCAAATCCGGTGCTCACGGGAAACAAAGTCTTTGACTTGGAAGGCAGGGCAGGTCCCCAGGTTTTTTTTAAAACAAATTTTATTAGTCAAGTGGCACATATACAGCAGGGCCCTGTACCCCAGAGGCGTCTGCACAATCAGAGCATGTAATATTGACTTTGACATTTTGCATAGTGAGACCCAAGAAAAAATCAAAGGTAAAACAATAAAAATCTAACCCCCCCCCCTCCCAACCCCTCCCCCTGATCGCACTGTTCACCCACTCTAAAAAGAACCATTCGAATTTTACGGTAGAACTACCCACCGGGGTTCCAACTCCCACCCCTCTCCCTGGATCCCCCCCCCCCCCCAACGAGCTCTAATCTTATAAACGCGGGTCCCGTACTACTGGAACCGGGTCTAGGAGCAATCCCCGATAGTCTACCCACCTTTTCCATATTTTAAAGTGTTTTTGGGGGCACCCCCTGGCAATGAAGATGGGTTTCTCCAGGCCCATGCAAAAGTCCAGTCCATTCTTCCATGCGGCTACTGCAGGGGGCCTTGGTGCTTTCCACGCCCTCGCTATGTCCCTTTTGGCTAATGTAAGACCCAACAATAATAAATGGCGTTTGTAAACGTTGCCACCTATCCCCTCCATGACATGTAGTAGCGCTAGTTTCGGCGAGCGGGGAAGGTCCCATCCCAGAACCTCAGATAAACAATTGTAGACCCCTCTCCAAAAACGATCCAGGGAGAGACACTGCCAAACCGTGTGCATCAACGTACCTTACTCCCGGTTACATCTGAGGCACACAGGGGAGGCAATCAACCCTGCCTTCCATAAACGCATGCGTGTGTAGTAGGTCCTATGTAAGTATTTAAACTGAACCAGGTGCAGGCGCACCGCTATGGCCGCCCCACGCGGGGCAGCCAGGGCCTCCACCCAGTCCTCTTCTTCCAAGGGACCTAAATCCCCTTCCCAATCCTCCCGAAGTTTCTGTAGTGTGGAGGAGCAGTGGATAACCAGGGTTTGATAGATCCTGGAAATCTTACGATCTTGGAGTTCTCCCATAAAGACCTTGGCCTCCAGGGGGCTAAACTCAGCTACAGACTCCAATCCCACTAGACTGGGTAACAGGGTGTGTCGGAATTGAAGATATTTGAAGAACTGGGACTTTGGCATATGAAATTCTGTTTGAAGGTCCTGGAAGGATTTCAGTACTGGACCCCTCATGACATCCCCCAAGACCGATATCCCTATATGATCCCAACCCCGGAATCCCTGTAAGGCAGCTAGTTGTGGCAACCGCCCAATATCCCAGAGAGGAGTCTCCCGCGTTAGTGTGTTCCACCACCCCATACTACGCAATGCCAGCCTCCAGACCTGGAACACGACCTTTGTTGCCGAGGGCAATGATCCCCGCAGTGGTGCCGAGTATAATACCTTGTGCAGCGAGTGATCTCCCATAAGCCGACGTTCCACTGCGTATGCCGGATCAGCCCTATCGCCATACCACCATTCATTCAATACTAGTAGGTGAGATGCTTGATAATATGACAGGATATCCGACGATGCTAGTCCCCCACAGTAGGTAGATAAAAAGCACGACCGCAGGGCCACTCGCACCTTGCCCCCCTCCCACAAGAACTGCCCAAGAGCCGCATTTACTTGCCTGAACCAACGAGGGGGGATCTGATATGGATGGTTCTGCAACTGATAAAGAAGACGGGGAAGCGCGACCATCTTAAATATGGCTGATCTGCCATAGATAGTCAGTGGCATACGGGACCAGGTCTTTATATCTTCACGCACGCGCTCCCACACCGGTACCAGATTGCGCTCCCAGGCGACTGCGGGCACATGTGTTATAAATACCCCCAAATATTTCAGTCCTCCCGTCGCCAGCTGAATCGACGATGCCCAGGCGCCCAATTCTTCCCGGCCTCCGAGCATCCACAACGTAGATTTGCGGGGATTTATATACAGTCCAGAGGTCTCCCCAAAGATCTCCATTATGCGCAGGAGCCGTGGCCCCGTTCTATCCACATTTTTGAGGAAGAAGAGGACGTCGTCCGCGTACAATGCAATCCTATCCGACAACCGCTGAGCCCATTCAAAGCCCTGGATCTGCGCATCCATTCGCACCCACGCGGCCAGTGGCTCCATTGCGAGGGCAAATAAATATGGGGACAGAGGGCAACCCTGTCTCGTTCCCCGACCGATAGAGAACACGGAAGAGGATGCGCCCGCCACCCGCACCGACGCCGTGAGGTCTGTATATAGAAGTGTCAAATAGGATATAAACCGCGGTCTGAAGTTTAACCTGTGTAATAGTGCAAAGAGGTATACCCAGCTAAGGGAGTCGAATGCCCTATCCATGTCTGCTAATAGCAGCGCCGCCGGTGTACCCAGTCGCTGGATGGCCGCTACCGCTATATGTGCCCGCCGAATGTTATGTCTAGTCGCCCTCTGAGGCATGAAACCAGCCTGGTCGGGGTGTACCAGAGCAGCTATATGGGGCAGCAGGCGATTCGCCAAGATTTTGGACTCCACGTTCAAAAGGGAGATGGGTCCGTATGATGCGTGTTGATCCGGTGGCCTACCGGGTTTGTGGAAGACCACCACCTCCGCATGCCTCCAGTCCGGGGGGAGTTTGATTGAACCGTTCAACTTAAAATGGTCTAAACATGCTGTGGTTTTAATTGGGTGTGAACACTAGACAAAGATTAAATACATATGATAGGTGTTCACAACCTATTTTAATGGGTAGTTCAGGTGACTCTTTGTTACACATTACGGGGGCGTAATGGTAGTTAGCACCATAATATAGGTTTCACACTTTTCTTAATATTCACATTTAGTTGAGTTAAGTCACTTATTCTTTTGGTCGTGAGAGTGTCGATGATGATAAAGTGAGCCCACTGGTGAGTACCTACCAGCAGCTCTATGGTGTTTGCTTACGTGAGGCACTTTCTGACCCACCTCACAATTTTTCTATATTGTTTTACACTGTGCATGACTAATGTGCCAGTATTATCTGTAATGTTTTTGGGAATACTTTGGCATGGCTGTGGTTGTTTGTTTTATATATTGTTTTGAATAATCATACACATACGGGGGGTACGACAAACAGTATAAGCATATCCTTCCTAGGAGGTACAGTTGATACCCATGGATTTAAGAATAGAATAAGTTTCCGTGTATGCATCAAAATCAGGCCTGTGTGTTGAGTATCAGACTAGGTATAACATTGGAACTCTTCTGACATTTAGAGTATGCAGAGCCCTCTCGCTATATAGGATGACATTTGAAAAAGATACTTAAGTCAACAATTTTTTTACAGATTTAGTTTTTTAGCATAGTAACAGGGTATGACACAGAAAGTGATTAGTAAGCTAATCAATGCGTTCCCAAAAAACCTCATAATTACATGTGCAATCTCTCCTCCCCCATCGTTCACCCACCCTCTCCCCTCCCGCAGTCGTACCCATGTGCCTGGATATCATGTCGTTATGTCCCAATTGGAAGAGTTTCATCTCAAAGTAGTAGAGGGTTTACCAACATATTTCATAATCTCACTACAGCTCAGAACATTAGCAGTAACTGTACTCAGGCAACTCTGCATCTCATTTATTGCTGACATAGGCCCTCTCCTGAGAGTTATCTGGTGACATTGCCGTAGACGAGGGATTTGGGTCTTGCATGCTATCTACTAATACCTCTCAAGCCCTGGCCAAGTCTAAAGAACCTCGCCCCTTCCTCGCTTCATTAAGCAGGACTACACTATCATACCCCACCCATCTCTAAAGCTCTCTGCACCATGTTTCCACCAGGGGTGCCCCAGGGGTTTTCCAATTTCTAGTGATATCCTGTTTCGCTAGGTTGAAAGCCAAGTCCTGGAATCTACTTGTAGCCTTGTTCCTAGTGTATGCATGCAGGAACCAGCCTAATGCACAAGTTACTAACTTGTGAAACGATATATCTGTAAGAGACAGTAGTTAGTGACAGATTCCTTACCTTAGAATATCCCCAGGCGTCAGGCTGGATCCGGAAAGTTTTTTGCGTAGCAGTACCCTTGCGCGTCGGTAGGCGGCGTCGTGCGGCTCCGCGTCCGTCGTCGGCGTCGTGATCGCCGGGATGACGTCGCGGGCAGTACTTAGGCGCCGCCCCTGCGCGCTGACGTCAGTTCTGTACACGACTTTCCGCGCCAGGAACGCAGAGCCATGCAAGAAGCTGACACAGGTGTCTGAAAAATACTAGGGCCCTGAAAGGGATGTCCTTAACCCTAGAAATCAGTTCGCAGAACGGGAAGGATGGGTGAGGCGGTAAGGAATCTGTCACTAACTACTGTCTCTTACAGATATATCGTTACACAAGTTAGTAACTTGTGCATCTGAAAGAGACACGTTAGTGACAGATTCCTTACCTTAGAATAGATACCCCAGCAATACCAACCCGGTGGTGGGTCTGCGAACAAAGATCAGACAAGGAAGTCCTGGAGGACAGAACGGCCAAAGAAGCCGTCCCTCCGGACCTGACTGTCAAGGCAGTAATGCTTTGTAAACGTGTGCAGCGAGGCCCACGTAGCTGCCTGACAGATAACCGGCAGCGGAACACCGCGACCCAAGGCCGTGGTAGCAGCCTTTGCCCTGGTGGAATGGGCACGCAGCCCAACAGGAGGCTCCTTCTTAGCCAAAGAATAGCAGGTCTTGATGCACAAGGTAACCCAGCGGGAGATGGTCCTCTTGTGCACTGCCCGACCTTTTTTGGCGCCCACGTAGCCAACAAAGAGCTGGTCATCCACCCGGAAGTGTTTTGTGCGGTCAATATAGAAGGAGAGCGCACGTTTTGGGTCCAGACGGTGGAGCCTCTCTTCCTCTCTGGAAGGATGCGGAGGCGGAAAGAAGGTGGGCAAAGTGATGGTCTGCCCAATGTGGAAAGCAGTAACCACCTTTGGCAAGAAGGACGGACGCGTCCTGAGAACAACTTTGTCTGGATGGACAGACAGAAAGGGAGGTTTGCAAGATAGAGCCTGGAGCTCACTCACCCGCCGAGCGGAGGTGATGGCCACCAGAAAGGCTGTCTTCAGAGTCAGAAGACGAAGAGGACAGTTATGCAGAGGCTCAAGGGAGCGCACATTAAAAAGGTAAGAACCAAGTTCAAGTCCCACTGAGGCATCACAAACGGAACAGGAGGGAAGAGGTGTGTAATGCCTTTTAAGAACCTGTTAACAACAGGGGACTTGAAAAGGGAGGGCTGATCAGGGAGCCTGAGGAAGGCCGAGATAGCACAAAGATGGCCCTTGATGGTACCCAGGGCAGAACCCTGTTGGGCCAGAGAGAGAAGGAACAGAAGGACCTCAGAAAGAGGGGCAGAAAGGGGATTCACAGCCTTTGCTGTGCACCATGCCACAAATTTGTTCCACCTGCAGGCGTATACCACCTTAGTGGAGGGACGCCGGGCTGCCAGAATCACATCACAAACTTCGGGAGGCAAGTCGAAAGGAATCAACTGCCGCCGCTCAATCTCCACGCAAGCAGGTGTAGACTGGACAGGTTCGGGTGGAGGACCGTCCCCTGCTGCTGCGACAGAAGATCCTCCCGAAGAGGCAGACGGATCGGGGGATCTACGCTCATATTGAGTAGCTCGGGATACCAAACTCTTCGAGCCCAGTCCGGAGCCACAAGAATGACTTGGGCCAGGTCGTGCCGAATCTTCTTCAACACTCTGGGTAGAAGTGGTATAGGCGGAAAGGCGTACAACAGACCGCAACTCCACTCGTGACGAAAGCGTCGCCGAGCGAGTGCCGCCTTGGAAATTCCAACGCGCAGAACTGATGACATTGCGCGTTCGCTTCGGTGGCGAATAGATCTAACCAAGGCTCTCCCCACTGTAGAAAGAGTCCTTGTGCCACTTCCGAGTGAAGACGCCATTCGTGATCCATCATGCACCTGCGGCTGAGTTCGTCCGCCCTGGCGTTCAGCGAACCTGCCAGGTGTTGAACCATCAGGAACATGCCCTGATGTTCCAGCCATGTCCAGAGGCGCAGAGCCTCCTGACAAAGGGTCCACGACCCCACCCCGCCTTGTTTGTTGCAGTACCACATGGCGGTGGTGTTGTCTGTGAACACCTGCACTACCTTCCCTTTGACAGAGGGAAGGAATGCCTTGAGTGCAAGTCGGATCGCCCGGAGCTCCAGAATGTTGATATGGAGCCGGGACTCCGCCGGAGACCAGAGGCCTCTGATCTCCGCCTCTCCCATGTGACCGCCCCATCCCAGAAGGGACGCGTCCGTCACAACTGTGTGCTCTGGCTGGGGAAGGGGGAGGGATCTGCCCATGACCCATTGCCAGTTCGAGAGCCACCACTGCAACTGTTTTGCAGTCCCCTCCGAGATCTGGACGTGATCGGACAGGTTGCCCTGGTGCTGCGCCCACTGGAACTTCAGGTCCCACTGCAGAGCCCGCATATGCCATCTGGCATGATTGACCAGCAGGATGCAGGAGGCCATGAGGCCCAGCAGCCTCAGGGTCATCCGTACCGAAACCCAGGATAAAGGCTGAAAGATCGGAATCATAGCCTGAATATCCCGGACTCGCCGTTCGGGAGGATAGGCCCGAAACTGCGTCGTGTCCAGAACTGCTCCGATGAAAAGGAGCTGTGGAGAAGGAATCAGATGCGACTTCGGCACATTGATGGAGAACCCCAGCGAGTGCAGGAGTTCGGCCGTAGTCTGGAGGTGGGAGACGACTGCCTGGGACGAGCCCGCCTTCAGCAGCCAGTCGTCGAGGTAGGGGAATACTGAAACCCCTGCCCGGCGCAGATGAGCTGCGACCACCGCCAACACTTTCGTGAACACCCGAGGGGCACTGGTAAGGCCAAAGGGGAGCACGGTGAACTGAAAATGCTCGGGGCCTACCGTGAACCGAAGGTAACACCGGTAGGCCGGCAGGACGGGGATGTGGAAATATGCGTCCTGCAAGTCCAACGCTACCAACCAGTCTCCAGGGTCGAGGGCAGTGAAGACCTGAGCTAGGGTGAGCATCTTGAACTTCTCCTTCCGGAGGAAGCGATTGACGTTCCGGAGGTCCAAGATAGGACGCATGTCCTCCTTGTCCTTTTTGGGCACCAGCAAGTAGTGGGAGTAGCAACTACGCCCTACTTCTGGGGTCGGAACATGCTCGATGGCCTTCTTGGCCAAGAGGGCCGTGACTTCCTTCTGCAGAAGTACCAAGTGATCCCCTGACATGCGGTGGAATTGAGGTGGCATGGCTGGGGGGGTGGACTCGAAGGGGAGGGAGTAGCCCCTTCGGACAATGTCCAAGACCCACCTGTCCGAGGTGATGGTACGCCAGTGGGGAAGGTGATGGCGGACCCTGCCCCCTACTGGCGTGCTGTGCACCTGAAAGGAGGGACTAGGAGGGTTTGGAGGCCGCGGACGGGTTGGAGGTGGTGGCCTGACCCGCACGCTGGTTGCCCGATCCGCCACGGCGGAATCCACGTCCTCGGCCACGCGAAGACGCCTGCTGCGCGGGCCGGTGGCTGGGCTGCTGACGTGAAGGGCGCCCCTACCGTGGCCACGATAGGGGCGAAAAGCAGAAGTCAGCGGAGGGCGTGTAGCAGAAAGGCCCAGGGACTTGGCAGTAGCCCGTGAGTCCTTAAAGCGCTCCAACGCATGGTCTGCTTTGGACCCAAAAAGACCGACTCCATCAAAGGGCATGTCCATGAGAGTATTCTGGACATCCCCTGAAAAACCAGTGGTTCTCAGCCAGGCGTGGCGTCGTAGCGCCACCGTCGTTGCAATAGACCTGCCCAGCGAGTCGGCGGTATCAAGGCCACATCGGATTGTATATTTGGCCGCATCCCTTCCTTCCGCAATGGCGCGGGAAAGCAGTGTCTGGACCTCCTCAGAACACTGGGGTAAAACATCCGCCACCGAATCCCACAAGGAGTGGGTATATCGGCCCAAAAGGCAAGCGGTGTTGACGGACCGCAAGCCAGCACTGGAGGAAGAAAAACCCTTCTTCCCAAATTGATCCAGGCGTTTGGATTCCCTATCCGGAGGGGCGGTAGGGAAGGCGGTTTGGGAAGCGGAGGCTTGGACAACCAAGCTCTCAGGGGTGGGGTGGACAGAGAGAAACAGGGGTCGCCCGGAGCTGGGCGATGGCGTCGGGACACGTTCCTATCCACAGGAGCCCCTGTGTTGGGCTTGGACCAGGCGCCCAAAAGAACGTCAGTGAGGGCGTCGTTAAACGGCAGCACAGTCTCCGAAGAGGAGGCTGCCGGCTGAAGCACCTCTGTCAAGAGATTAACCTTGACCGCCACAGCAGGGAGTTGGAGATGTAAGGCTCCAGCTGCCCTACGCAACACCGTTGCAAAATTGGCTCCCTCCTCCGTAGCCACGGGAGGAGACAGCATGCCAGTGTCAGGGGAAGTATCTAGACCACTAGCATCCCCTAGACCCTCTGTCCAGTCCTCATCGTACTGACACTGTTGTGTCAGAGGGTCATCAGACCCCTCCCAGTCCTCCTGGTCCTCCTCAGGTTCAAAATAAGGTGGAGGAGGGACATTTGGGACCCAAGGTCTCATCGGCGCCGGAACCGGCGTCGAGCGACGTCGGTCCGGGTCCATGTCCGGAGCCGGAAGGAACTGGGGAACGACGCCGCTCGGAGCCCCAGGCGGCGTCGAGAACGGCACCGGAGACATTGGCGCCGGCGGAGGTGTCGTTAGGTCGACCGGCGTCGATGGGGGTTGTGGAGCCGGGATCGAGGCCGGGGCCGAAGCCGGGATCGAGGCTGGAGGCACGGGCGACGCCGGGGCCGGAGCCGTCGGCGACGCCGGAGCAACCCCATCAGGGCCTGCGGGGCCCGAAGGCGCACCGGAGGGGCCTGGAGGCCCGAAGAGGCGGGCCATGGCCGACAGGAATTCCTGCACTTTGGCCGGATCCGCCCCGAACCCGGGAAGGGCGGGTATGGCGGGGCGACTCCACAGGCATGTCCGGGGCCGCGGGGGCGGGGACGGTGCCGGGAGGGGCCTCAGCCGAGTCGCGAGACCGGCGAGGCGAAGTCCTAGAGCGATGATGCTTTTTGGACTTCTTGTGTTTTGACTTACCGGACGAAGAAGACTTCGATGCCGACGACCGGTGTGGACTCCGCGATCGACCCCTGGACCTCTCACGCGACCGGGGCTTCCGCGGAGCCGAATGCCGGGCCTCGAGGAGCTTTCGAGACCGCTCTCGCAAAGCTTTCGGGTTGAGGGCCTGGCAGTCGGTACAAGACTCCGTATCGTGGCCTCGGCCGAGGCAGAAGAGACACTCCCAATGCGGGTCGGTGACGGACATCATCCGAGCACAGGCGCCGCAACGTTTGAAACCGGGCATCCCTACGATACCTTGATAGAAAAACAGTGAAAAAATTCACCAAAAAGTATGGTCAAAAAATGACCAGGGCACTGCTCTTCCCGGATCTGCGCTTGCTGGCGCGGAAAAAGAAGAACTGACGTCAGCGCGCAGGGGCGGCGCCTAAGTACTGCCCGCGACGTCATCCCGGCGATCACGACGCCGACGACGGACGCGGAGCCGCACGACGCCGCCTACCGACGCGCAAGGGTACTACTACGCAAAAAACTTTCCGGATCCAGCCTGACGCCTGGGGATATTCTAAGGTAAGGAATCTGTCACTAACGTGTCTCTTTCAGATAGGCAGGTCACAGGTGTGCACGGGACTTCCTTTGATGTGATTGCTGCCACAGTGTGCATAATCCTTCCCCAATACTCTGTAGGCGACAGGCAACTCCACATCATATGTAGGAATTCCGCCCTCCCTTCTCTCCACCTTGGGCATGCTGCCCTCACTATGTGGAAGTGTCTGTTGAGTTTCCTAGGTGGTATGCCCTATGCAACACATAGAAGTCTATTAACTTGAGCAGGTGTTTCGTGATACTTGGAGGGTTTTTCCAATATAGCTACCCAATTGTCATCCGGTATGGGGATTCCTAAATGTTCCTCCATTCTAGCCCGCAGGGTATTAAGAGGCTTATATGTGTCTCTCCGTATCGCTGTGTATAAACAGGTGGCCGCCCTGTAGGTGCCCAATGCTGTGACCATGTACTGACCGCTCTTATGGATAGGGAGTTCAGTGAGGCCCGCCCCTCAGTGTTGGCGAATCGCAGTTGTTACCGCTCCATGTAGTAAAAAGTGACCCTGTGGTAAGTCAAAAGGCCCTCTGAATTCTTCAAATGGGAGGAGTGCCCCCTCTTGGTACAGGTCCCCCACCCTGGCAGCTCCCACTTCCGTCCACTCCAGTTTCCCCATGTGGCAGTATCCCCAACATAGTTAGAGGCATGACGGGCGAGTATGGCCTTCTAACTCTAGTTCTTCGTAAGCATCTATTCCAGATGCGTCTCAGCACTTGAAATTCTGTGATATCATACTCCTAAGGATGTCTCAATCTCAGTCAGGTCTCGGGAATCAGGTATATTATTGTCCGTTCTCGTCTCACCCTCTGTCTGCCTCCTATCCACTGCATTAGCCATTGCAGCTGTGAAGCAAAATAATAGGATTCAAAATTGGGGACAGCCAGGTCCTCCTCTGCTACGGGTCTCTGTAACGTGGTTAAGGCAACCCACCTGTGGCCTGCCCCCCAACGAAAAGCAATAAGAAGGGAATCAACTTCTATGCATAATGCACAGGGGATCCACACAGGCAGTGTCACAAAACAAATAGAGCAATCTGGGTATTGCCACCATCTTAATCAAGGCCAGCCTTCCTGCCACTGAGAGGGGATGTGTCCACCAGAAGTATACACTCGCCCTGAGTGCTCTGATCACCTTCCCCACATTCCCGTCCAACAAGTCTGCTGGAGCATGGTATATATTTAATCCAAAATATCTAGGCATCTAGGTTCCCATTGTAGTAAGTGTAATTCCGTTGGATGCTTTTGATTAGTATTTGGCGGGAATAGATGCAACTTCTGCCAGTTGATCTTGAGTCTGGAGAATGACCCAAATTTCTCCAGCAAGCTTCCCGTGCCCTCCAGGTCTGTCGCCATATTCCTTAAGAATATTAGAATGTTGTCCGCGTAGAGGGCAATGTGATGGGTTTACCCTGAGACTTCTATCCCATGGTAGCAATCCCCCATTCTGGCCAAACAGGCTAACGGCTCCATTGTCAGAGCTAAGAGCAATAGGAAAAGGGGGGAACCCTGCTGAGTCCCCCGGCCCACCTTGTAACTCTCTGAAATATATCGGCCAGTGCGAACTCTAGCCGTGGGGTCTGTGTATAGTAATCGAGTCCAGGCTATAAATCCATGTCCCAGGCAGAAGTGCTCCATTACTCCATATAGAAAGCCCCACTCTAGGCTATCAAAGGCCTTCTCAATGTTCACTGCGAAAATCGCAGCAGTAGCTCAATCATAAGTATTGGCTTATAGGATCATTAGCAGCCTCCGAATATTGAATGCAGTGTTACGTTCAGGAATGAATCCCGCTTGATCAGGGTGAATCAAGCGTGTCATATGCGGAAGGAGTCTGGTGGCTAAGATGAGGCTAAGAATTTTATAATTGATACTGAGGATCGATAACGGTCGCTAAGCTCTCATATCGTGTGGCGGTCACCCAGGCTTCAGGAGCGGAACTACTTACGCCTCTAGTGGAGTTCGGTAGAAAGCCGGCCTCTTTGGCCACCTTGTATAATTCCACTAAGCTAGGGACCAACTCATTCCCATATGTGGCGTAGAGTTCAACTGGGAATCCATCAGTTCTCTGTGTTTTGCCTCTTGCTAAGGCCTTGATAGCCGTTTGGACCTCTTGGATTGTGACATCTCCTCCCAGTTCTTCTGCCTCCTGAGTGGTTAGTAGTGGAGAAGGCAAGGGTGCCAGGAACTCTCTGATATTGTTGTTCTCTGTGTGTGCAGAGGCGCGAGTATATAAAGTCGAGTAGTAAGCGCAGAATTGTTGGTTTATTTCTGCCGGACTACAAAGTTGCATACCTTGATCCGTGGCTATCTCCACTATGACCGATCCCCGTTTTGCAGGGATAGCGAGCCAGGCCAATAATGATCCAGTGCTCTCGCTCCGCATGGGCCCGAGTCATGTATGCTTTGTAGTCGAAGCAGCGCAATTTTTTTGACACGTTTCATCAATTCCTCCTTGCCTCCCAAAAGAGACTGTTGTAGTTCTGGATGGCCTAGTCTGTGTCACTCTAATGCTTGCTTCCGGTCCAGGGAGGACCTGGCTTGGCAGTTCGGGCTGGACTGTTCCCATGAGGCACAGGGTCAAGACTGATTTGCATATGGCCAGATCTAAACTCGGGTGGCATGGTGAGCAAAAGAATGATGGATTTAACCCAGATCTCTTGACTGGGGGTGAATGTTTTGATTTGTTCTGCATTCCATCCATCAATTGTGTGTCTTTTGCTTTCTCGCCCTAAGTGCGCCAGGTATGCCCAGACGTGGGTCCTGGGCTCACTGTGCCACTGGAATCAAGCTATCCTGGCTGATGAGGGGTGAAACCCCGAAACCGGTCCTAGGATGCTTGTTTCCGGTCCAGGGAGGACCTGGCTTGGCAGTTCGGGCTGGACTGTTCCCACGAGGCACAGGGTCAAGATTGATTTGCATATGGCCAGGTCTAAACTGGGGTGGCATGGTGAGCAAAAGAATGATGGATTTAGCCCAGATCTCTTGACTGGGGGTGAATGTTTTGATTTGTTCTGCATTCCGTCCATCACTTGTGTGTCTTTTGCTTTCTCGCCCTAAGTGCGCCAGGTATGCTTAGACGTGGGTCCTGGGCTCACTGTGCCACTGGAATCAAGCTATCCTGGCTGATGAGGGGTGAAACCCCGAAACCGGTCCTAAGATGCTTGTTTCCGGTCCAGGGAGGACCTGGCTTGGCAGTTCGGGCTGGACTGTTCCCATGAGGCACAGGGTCAAGACTGATTTGCATATGGCCAGGTCAAAACTGGGGTGGCATGCTGAGCAAAAGAATGATGGATTTAACCCAGATCTCTTGACTGGGGGTGAATGTTTTGATTTGTTCTGCATTCTGTCCATCAATTGTGTGTCTTTTGCTTTCTCGCCCTAAGTGCGCCAGGTATGCCCAGACGTGGGTCCTGGGCTCACTGTGCCACTGGAATCAAGCTATCCTGGCTGATGAGGGGTGAAACCCCGAAACCGGTCCTAGGATGCTTGTTTCCGGTCCAGGGAGGACCTGGCTTGGCAGTTCGGGCTGGACTGTTCCCATGAGGCACAGGGTCAAGACTGATTTGCATACGGCCAGGTCTAAACTGGGGTGTCATGGTGAGTAAAAGAATGATGGATTTAACCCAGATCTCTTGACTGGGGTTGAATGTTTTGATTTGTTCTGCATTCCGTCCATCAATTGTGTGTCTTTTGCTTTCTCGCCCTAAGTGCGCCAGGTATGCTTAGACGTGGGTCCTGGGCTCACTGTGCCACTGGAATCAAGCTATCCTGGCTGATGAGGGGTGAAACCCCGAAACCGGTCCTAAGATGCTTGTTTCCGGTCCAGGGAGGACCTGGCTTGGCAGTTCGGGCTGGACTGTTCCCATGAGGCACAGGGTCAAGACTGATTTGCATATGGCCAGGTCTAAACTGGGGTGGCATGGTGAGCAAAAGAATGATGGATTTAACCCAGATCTCTTGACTGGGGGTGAATGTTTTGATTTGTTCTGCATTCCATCCATCAATTGTGTGTCTTTTGCTTTTTCGCCCAAAGTGCGCCAGGTATGCCCAGACGTGGGTCCTGGGCTCACTGTGCCACTGGAATCAAGCTATCCTGGCTGATATGGGGTGAAACCCCGAAACCGGTCCTAGGATGCTTGTTTCCGGTCCAGGGAGGACCTGGCTTGGCAGTTCGGGCTGGACTGTTCCCATGAGGCACAGGGTCAAGACTGATTTGCATATGGCCAGGTCTAAACTGGGGTGGCATGGTGAGCAAAAGAATGATGGATTTAACCCAGATCTCTTGACTGGGGGTGAATGTTTTGATTTGTTCTGCATTCCGTCCATCAATTGTGTGTCTTTTACTCTGCTTCCGTCGGCCAACGGCCGTCGCGAGCACTACCTCGCTAGTGCTGCGCACGTCCGTTGGCCGACGCGGCCCCGCCCACTCTCGCGGAATTCACGCCGCGGTTAAGCGGTTAATGTTCTCAGCTCATCCTCCCCCTTCTTAATCTCAGTCACTAGAGTGCGTTGCACTCCTACCTTCTCAGATAGGCAGCTCCCCCTGAGCACAGTCTTAAATGCATCCCATTTGACCATGAGAGAGGAGGCAGTGTAAGTATTGTCCTCAAAGTACTGTCTAATGTATTCCCAATGGTATCGCAAAAGAGCGGGTCCTCTAAAGACTCGGGTTTTAGTTGCCATGTCGTTATGCAAGGCCTAAGTCGTTTCCACTGCGGGTGTAGTAGGACTGGGTTATGGTATGATATGGTTTTGGTAAGGTACCCCACGTTATGCACCAGGCCATGTATATCTGGGGTGCAAAGAAAATTGTCTAGTCGCACGTGAAGTTCATGGAGACCTGAGAAAAATGAGTAGTCTCTTGTTTAAGGGTGTGTTTGACGCCATGTGTCACTTCCCATAACAAACACACAACAGTCAACCAAACCCCCCCTTCCCCAGGACAAGTAGGCAACGACCCCCTCGTTCCAAACTCAGGCAAATCGCAGGAGAAACCACGTAAACAGTGGAGGTGTGGTGAACCAGGGCATCCTTCCGGGTCCCCCCCTCCAATATAAGGTCACTAAGGAGGCTTTAGGCACTCGTGACCATTGTGTCTTCTTAATTAGTCTCTTCTCCCCTCACCATCGACCCCACCATCAGGCTAAAGTCTAACTGTTATACTTAGCATTCAGATTATTTTGTCTGAAGTTCCAGGCATTATTTTAGGAAGTTCTTCATCAGAGATCCCAAAGGAGCTGGGGCCGGAGTCCAAGTCCTGGGCGTCGGCACCGCCCACCAAGGATATGTGGCTTACTCCGCTGCTGCTCATCGTTGCCACCACCGCTACTGCCTTCTGCTGCTCCTGGTGCACCTTGTCCCTAGAAGGGACCACTCTGGTACCACTGGCAGCCCTGCATCTCGATCTTTTGCTCTTCGTTTGCCTGCGTGTAAGCCTCGCTCCAGAGCCCGATTGTGGGTGCTTGTCAATCCATTCCCATACCTCTTGCAGAGTTCTGAAGAACTGCGCCCCTCCTGTGGTTGCCACCCAGAGCCTGGCCGGAAACATCATGGCATAGGACAGACCCATTTGACAGAGGTGGCTTTTCGCCTCTAAAAAGGTAGGGCATTGTCGCTGTACATCTCTGGTGAAGCCCGGGAATATTATCGCTTTGTTGTTTTTCACTTTGAGTTCTCCTTGTTGCTGGGCTTGTCCCAGGATGTGGTCCCGGTCTTTGTAGTATAGCAGTCTGGCGACCACTGGTAGTGGGGGGCCCCCGGCTGCGGTGGCTTCACTAGGACCCAGTGTGCCCTCTCCAGGTCATAGAACGGGGAGAGCCCCTCCAGCGCCACTTCTTCCTTCAGCCATCTTTCGAGATAATTCACCAGGCTAGTCCCTTCAACCTCCTTGGGCAGGTCAATTATTCAAATATTGTTATGCCTTGATCAGTTTTCTGCATCTTCTGCTCCGATTTTCAACATGCACACTTTTCCCTCCAGTTCAGCCAGTGTCTCTTTTGTGGAAGTCAGTTTAGGTAGGATCTCTGCCAATTCCAGTTCCGCCCTGGTGACGCGCTCCGCCAGGCGGTGGTGGTCGTCTTGCATTATTCCCATGTCTGCCTCCATGGTGTCGATCTTCGCCTCAAGGACCTCTCTGGAAGTGGTTATGGCTTGTAAAATGTCCTGGAGGGTAGGGCCCAGCTGAGGCCCAAGTGTGAGTCTATGGTGCTCTCCCCCGATACATTGTCACCGACCTTTCCTGCGGGCATGCTCCCTGTGTCAGGGTCTTTCCTGTATGACACCTTTCTCATGATAACGTTGCTGTGTCACAGGTCATCCGGGTTTGTGCTAGGGTAGGAAGATTGTGTCAAACCAGAATGTCAGCCAGCTAGAGGCCTTGCAGATGAGCCTCTGATATAGTTAGTAGCATCAGCGATGAGAGGCTCACTGCGCCTTGTATGGTAGGCAGTGTGCCACTCATGAGTTCCGCTGTGGTTGGCTCGGGGCTGACTGGGTGCAGCCACAGTTAAGTGACTCGCAGGTGGTCGTGGATGTTTCCCAGCAGGGCAGGAGAGAACTGGGTGGGACTAACCTAAGGGTGGGGTGCTTGTCGCAGCGTTGGAGCTCAGGCTAAGATCCCTCACTGTCTGCAGGGTTCTCCTGCGAGGCAGTGATGTGAAGCACCCCACTTATTCAGCCAACAATGCACAGCATTCCATGCATCCAAATTGTGTATCCTCCTGGGGCCCTGGTGCATTCTACGCCCTGAAATGGAACATTCATCTAGGGGGGGCATTTGTCTCTGCAGGGCAGCCCCAGATCTCCCCCTATGTGCGCTCTCCGAGCACGGGAGGCAACCACTGTCTTGGATCAAAGGGAGGGTAGCAGGCGACTGAAGTGTGTTTGCTTAACTGGCTCCCAGATATAATACGAGGCTGCAGGAGGTTGAAAATCGCCTGGTCGCTGCAACAGTGCTGTCTCCTCTGCGCGCCACTCCGAGTGCCAGAGTCAAGGCAAGTGGCAGAACGGTATGGCGCTCATGTATTGCCTGAGGTCAAGCAGGCTCTGTTATGGGGGGTAGGAACTGCACAAATCCTGCCAGCAATGTCTCTGTGCCCCAACTTATTCAGGATCTTACTCCATTTCTGTTCCCAGCAGCTGTCTGGTTGCTCTCTCCTCGACTTGGATGAGAGGGGAAGCTTCCTATTATCGCTGCAGTCGGGATACACCCCCCAGGAGGCCGCAGTCGCAGTGATGGTTCGGCCGTTGAGGAGTGGGCAGGTGAAGTTCCAGCAATGTGCACCTTGAACTCTGCTCAAGTCCTCTGCACAACTTCTGTCGAGCTGCTGTGAGCCGCTGGTGATCAGGACAGGTTAACTTGTATGGCGAGGGCAGCCCGGTTAAGCCGTCCTCTTGCTGGTCTCCCGCAGCCCAGGCCCTGCGTGGTCTTGTCTCCCGCGCGGGGTCTTTTAGTGGTGCTCACGAATGTAGGGCTCCGTGCATTGCTTCAGGAGATCAGCCAGGCCCTGCTGTGAGCACCAGTCTGCAGGCCCCTCTCTCCGCTGGGTCCCCAGCACGGTCAGGTCCCGCTCTGCGACTAGGCGTGGCCCTCGTCTGCCATCTTGAGGGCCGCTCACACTGCTGAAATCGGCAGTTGCTGAGTGCCGGAATGGAGCGTTGCTCATCTCCCTCACTTTAGTATGCAGTTCAGGGGAAACAATTGGGGGTGCACTGGTACCACCCCCCCCCCCCCCACCAGCCCTTATGGTCTGCAAGATGACTCAAATGGGGGTCTCCGGTGGGAGCTCTCCCAGTGCGAGTCCAACTCGATGGACGCATGGTCATGCCCCCCACTTAAGACAATTATTTAACATGAAATTCTGAAATTAGTTTGGGAAGGAAACATGGTGAGTGCTCATTACCACTTTCTTCTGGTGAACACGATGTACGGTTTATGAGAACGCCAAGCTTGTACTACAATAACTCTATGGGCCAAGATGATAATTAGAAAGGCCACCTTCCAAGTTAAGTGTTGTAAAGAATCTTCTGGATAGACTCAAAGGTTAGACCCATATGCTTTGAGATGAGTATATTCAGCTCCGTAGGGGAGATGGCTCTTTGAGTGGAGGAAATTCCAATTTGAGTACCTTTGAAAAACCCTTTACATCATGGACTCTAAAGAAAAGAAAGACCGTGAGAAAGGCTTGAATAGTCGAAACATGATGACGATTGACTTTCTGCCTGGAGTGCCATCCCTGTGTGAGATCTATCTATCTATCCATCTATCTATCTATCTTCCACAAGACATGCAATGCAAATAGGATGCCCAGCCTCTTGAGCCAGGGCCTGTAAGCATGCGTCACCGATTTTGATTCAATTGCAAATGGCGCAATGTGCAATTTGAATCAAAATCGGATGGAGGACCCGTTTACACGCTGGAGGACTAGTATGTTTGTTTCATGGATATATATAGATATATATCTTTCATATTTTGGCGGGAGACCCCCCAAACCCCTCTTTTTTAATTACCCTTACAAAGCCTTACCCACCCCTAAACCCTAAAAACACCCTTACCACCCAATACCCTTACCTACCCCTAAAAATACCCTTACCACCCAATACTCTTACCCACCCCTAAACCCTAAAAATACCCTTACCACCCAACACCCTTACCAACCAATACCTCGACCCACCGTAAACCCTAAAAATACCCTTACTACCCAATTTCCTTCCCCACCCCCCACCCCCAAACCCTAAAAGACCCTTACAAACCAATACCCTTACCCACCCCTAATCTCTAAAAGTCCCCTTAACGCACAAGTTACTACTTGTGTAACGATATATCTGTAAGAGACATTAGTTAGTGATAGATTCCTTACCTTAGAATATCCCCAGGCGTCAGACTGGATCCGGAAAGTTTTGCTAGCAGTACCCTGCGAGCCAGTAGGGGGCGTCGTGCGGCTCCACGTCCATTGCTGGCGTCGTAAGCGCCGAGATGACGTCACGGAGACTACTTAGGCGCCACCCATGCGCGCTGACATCAGTTCTGTACACGACTTTCCGCGCCAGGAACGCAGAGCCATGCAAGAAACTGACCACTGGTGCCATGAAACTAGGGCCCTAAAAGGGATGACCTTAACCCTAGAAATCAGGTCGCAGAACGGGGAGGATGGGTGGGGCGGTAAGGAATCTATCACTAACTAATGTCTCTTACAGATATATCGTTACACAAGTAGTAACTTGTGCATCTGAAAGAGACACGTTAGTGACAGATTCCTTACCTTAGAATAGATACCCCAGCAATACCAACCCCGGTGGTGGGTCTGCGAACAAGATTACACCAGAAAGTCACGGAGAACAGAACGGCCAAAGAAGCCGTCTCTCAGGACTTGACTATCAAGGAAGTAATGCTTGGTAAATGTGTGCAGCGAAGCCCACGTAGCTGCCTGACAAATGTCCTGCAAGGGAACGCCGCATCCCAAGGCAGTAGTGGCTGCCGTCGCCCTGGTAGAATGGGCACGCAGCCCCACAGGAGGCTCCTTCTTAGCCAACGAGTAACAGGCTTTGATGCAGAGAACGACCCACCTAGAGATGGTCCGTTTGTGCACGGCCCGACCTTTTTTGGCACCCACGTAGCCAACAAAGAGCTGGTCATCCACCCGGAACTGTTGCGTGCGCTTCAGGTAGAACGAGAGCGCACGTTTTGGGTCCAGACGGTGGAGCCTCTCCTCCTCTTTTGAAGGATGCGGAAAGAAGGTGGGCAAAGTGATGGTCTGCCCGATGTGGAAGGGCGTGACAACCTTTGGCAAGAAAGAAGGACGGGTCCTTAAAACCACCTTGTCCGGATGAACAGAAAGGAAAGGAGGTTTGGAAGAAAGAGCCTGGAGCTCACTCACTTTTCTGGCAGAGGTGATAGCTACCAGGAAAGCCATCTTGAGAGTGAGAAGACGCAAAGGACAGGTATGAAGGGGCTCGAAGGGAGCGCACATCAGATATGTCGAGACAAGGTTTAAGTCCCATTGAGGCATAATGAACGGCACAGGAGGAAACGTGTGCGTAATGCCTTTCAGGAAACGGTTAACAACCGGGGACTTAAAAAGAGAAGGCTGATCTGGAAGCCGGAGAAAGGCGGAGATGGCCGAAAGATAACCTTTGATAGTGCCCAGAGCAGAGCCCTGCTGGGCCAAAGAAAGAAGGAACAGAAGGACCTCGGAAAGAGGGGCGGAAAGGGGATCCACAGCCTTAGCTGTGCACCATGCCACAAACTTGTTCCACCTGCAGGCGTATACCGTTTTAGTGGAGGGACGCCTGGCTGCCAGAATGACATCACAGACTTCGGGAGGAAGATCGAAAGCTGTCAACTGTCGCCGCTCAATCTCCACGCATGGAGGTGGAGGGTGGACAGGTTCGGGTGGAGGACCGTCCCCTGCTGCTGCGACAGAAGATCCTCCCGAAGAGGCAGTCGGATCGGGGGATCTATCGCCATGTTGAGTAGCTCGGGATACCAGTATCTTCGTGCCCAATCCGGAGCCACAAGGATGACTTGGGCCCGGTCGCGCCGAATCTTCTTCAGCACTCTGGGCAGAAGTGGTATAGGCGGAAAGGCGTACAACAGACCGCAACTCCAATCGCGACGAAAAGCGTTGCCGAGCGAGTGCCGCTTTGGAAATTCCAACGCGCAGAACTGATGACATTGCGCGTTCTTTTCGGTGGCGAATAGATCTAACCAAGGCTCTCCCCACTGCAGAAAGAGACCTTGTGCCACGTCCGAGTTCAGACACCATTCATGATCCATCAAGCACCGGCGGCTGAGTTCGTCCGCCCTGGCGTTCAGAGAACCTGCCAGGTGTTGAACCACCAAGGTAATACCTTGACGTTCCAGCCAAGTCCAGAGGCGCAGAGCCTCCCGACATAGGGTCCACGACCCCACCCCGCCCTGCTTGTTGCAATACCACATGGCAGTGGTGTTGTCCGTGAACACCTGCACTACACTTCCCCGGACAGAGGGAAGGAATGCCTTCAGTGCAAGTCGGATCGCCCGAAGCTCCAAAAGATTGATATGGAGCCGGGACTCCGCCGGAGACCAGAAGCCTCTGATCTCCGCCTCTCCCAAGTGGCCGCCCCATCCCAGGAGGGACGCATCCGTCACCACTGTGTGCTCCGGTTGGGGAAGGGAGAGGGATCTGCCATGGACCCAATCGCGATTCGTGAGCCACCACTGCAATTGTCGTGCAGTGCCTTCCGAGATCTGGACATGATCGGACAGGTTGCCCTGATGCTGTGCCCACTGGAACTTCAGGTCCCACTGCAGAGCCCGCATGTGCCATCTGGCATGTTGCACCAGCAGGATGCAGGAGGCCATCAGGCCCAGGAGCCGGAGGGTCATCCTGACTGAAACCCGGGAGAGAGGCTGAAAGATCGGAATCATAGCCTGAATATCCCGGACTCGCTGCTCGGGAGGATAAACCCGAAACAGCGTCGAATCCAGAACCGCTCCGATGAAGGGGAGCTTCTGAGAGGGACTCAGGTGCGACTTCGGCACGTTGATGGAGAACCCCAGCAAATGCAGGAGGTCGGCCGTAGTCTGAAGGTGGGAGACGACTGCCTGGGGTGAGCCCGCCTTCAACAACCAGTCGTCGAGGTAGGGGAAGACTGACACCCCTGATCTGCGCAGATGAGCTGCGACCACCGTCATCACCTTCGTGAACACCCGAGGGGCACTTGTAAGGCAGAAGGGGAGCACGGCAAACTGAAAATGCTCCTGGCCTACCGTGAACCGCAGGTAACGCCGGTGGGCCGGCAGGACGGGGATGTGAAAATAAGCGTCCTGCAAGTCCAACGCTACCATCCAGTCTCCAGGGTCGAGGGCAGCCAAGACCTGAGCCAGAGTCAACATCTTGAACTTCTCCTTCCGGAGGAAACGATTGACGTCCCTGAGGTCCAAGATGGGGCGCAAGCCCCCCTTGTCCTTCTTGGGGACCAGAAAGTAGTGGGAATAAGAACCACTCCCTACTTCCGGCCCAGGAACGCGCTCGATGGCCCCTTTGGCCAAGAGGGCCGCAACTTCCTGCAGGAGAAGTGCCAAGTGGTCCCCCGACATGCGGTGGAACTGAGGTGGCATGGCTGGAGGGGTGGACTGAAAGGGAAGGGCGTAACCCTTGCGGATGATCTGCAACACCCACTTGTCCGATGTGATAGCGTGCCAGTGGGGGAGATGATGGCGGATCCTGCCACCCACTGGCGTGGGGTGCCCCCGAAAGCTCGGATTAGGAAGGTTTGGAGGCAGAAGCAGCGGGGGCGGAGGTGGACTGACCCCCACGCTGCGTCCCAGACCCGCCCCTGCGGAAACCGCGTCCGCGTTGAGGCTGGTTCTGCACAGGTTTGCTGAAGGAACGTGCCTGGGCACCCTTTCCGTGGCCACGAAAGGAACGAAAACCAGGAGAGGCGGGGCTTCTCGTGGAAAGACCTAAGGACTTGGCCGTGGCCCGCGAGTCCTTAAAACGCTCCAGCGCACTGTCGGCCTTATCGCCAAACAGGCGAGTGCCATCAAAGGGCATGTCCATGAGTGAGTTTTGGACATCTGGCGAGAACCCGGTAGATCTGAGCAAGGCGTGGCGACGAAGCGCCACAGTCGTAGAAATCGCTCTACCTAAGGAGCGTTAAACGGGAGCAGGGGCTCCGACGAGGTGGTCGCCGTCTGGAGCACCTCAGTAGTAAGGAGGTTAGTTTTGAGGGCCACCATAGGGAGATCAAGGTTGAGGACCTCAGCTGCCCGACGGAGCACCATCGTGTAGGAGGCGCCCTCCTCCATAGTAGGCGGGGGAGAGGCAAACCCCGGGTCAGAAGAGACGTCGAGGTCGCCGGCGTCCTCCAAGTCGTCCGCCCAGTCCTGCTCGGAGTCACACTGACGGGCGAGAGGGTCCTCGTACCCCTCCCAGTCGTCCTCCACCTCCGCCGCCGGTGTTGGTACCGACCGCGGCGGCGGGGCAGGAGCCAGAGAGGGAACATACAGCGCCGGGAACGGCGTTGGAAACGGCGCCGGTCGGGGCCGAACCGGCGCCATGTCCCAATGCGGATCCCAGGTAGGAACAAAATGGTCCTGGAACCTGGGTAATGGCGGGACGAAAGGCACCCACTGCGGCGCCAGAGGCGGAGCCGAGGGCGGCGCTGGGGCCGGAGCCGGCAGCGTTGGACCTTGTGGCGCCTTGGCCGGAGCCAGCGGCGCAGGATCCTGTGGCGCCGAAGCTGGATCCGCCGGCGGTCCAACAGGATCCAGACACGGGACCGCGGGGCCCGAGGGCACGCCGGCAGGAGCACGAGGCCTAAAAAGGCGGTCCATGGTAGCAAGAAATTCTTGCACCTGTGCGGGAGTCGCCGATGGACCCGGGTAAGGCGGGTAGGCCGCGGGACTCTCGAGCTCCAAAGGAGCCACAGGGGCAAGGCCCCTGTCCACCTCATCCGCATCCGAGGACCGGCGGGGGGACGTCGGAGAGCGAACACGCTTCTTCGACTTCTTTTTATGTCGTCTCTTACCCAAATCCGAGGGTGAAGACCTGGAGCCCGAGGAGCGATGGCTGCGGCCCCGCGAACGTTCCCTGGAACGGCCTCTGGACCGGGAATGGCGCGAGGACGAGTGCCGGACCTCCAGCAGTTTCCGGCGCCGCTCCCGCAAGGCCTTCAGGGCCATGGCCTGACAATCCGGACAAGACCGAGAGTCGTGGTCGGTCTCCAGGCAGTAGAGGCAGACATCGTGGGGGTCCGCCACCGACATGTTGCGACGGCAGGCCCCACAAGACTTAAATCCAGGCATCCCTACGTGCACCAGGAAACCAACTGGAAAAAGGGAGACAAAAGTCTCAAAAGAGATAGTCAAAAAGCGACTAGGGTATGTGCTCTAACCGGATCTGCGCTTTCTGGCGCGGAAAAAGAAAGAACTGACGTCAGCGCGCATGGGTGGCGCCTAAGTAGTCTCCGTGACGTCATCTCGGCGCTTACGACGCCAGCGACGGACGCGGAGCCGCACGACGCCACCTACTGGCATGCAGGGGTACTGCTAGCAAAATTTTTCGGATCCAGTCTGACGCCTGGGGATATTTTAAGGTAAGGAATCTATCACTAACATGTCTCTTTCAGATACCCTATATCCCTACCCAACCCTAAACCTCTACCCAGCCGTAAAACCTGTACCCAGCCCTAAACCTATATATATATATATATATATATATATATATATATATATATATATATGTATATTCACAAAACACAAAGGTTACAGGGATGTTATATTTAGGGAATAGAATTTAAAAAACCCTTACAAATTCATTAAAAAAAAAAACCCAAAGGTTACAGGGACATTATAGTTAGGCTCAGACTTCAAACGTACAAAACCACTGAAATTCAGCAACACCTTCAAAAGGAACACAGAGAGACAGGGTTTTAGAAATATGTGGTAGTGGATGGCGCCTGCAACTAGTGTACGTGAGTTCGGTTCTCGTTGTCGTAGGGCGGTGCTGACAGGAGGGGGTTAGCAGTTTTCCTTTGTCACAAAGTATGTTGTCACCCAAGGTGTTCTCTCACCTACACTGGTCTCCGTGAAAAAGTAAAAATATTATACGTTGTTGGTCGGGCCATGTTGACTCAGACATTGTCCCATTGCATATCCTTTCAGCCCTGAAGAAGTCTCGGGGTACTTCCCCAGACGAAACACGTGTTGGCTGGGCAACCGTTCAGGAATAAAGAAGAAACACACAAAACATCTCCCTGTTTAATGTGATGTTCAATATATGTTATGTAAATTGTATTTTCTTGTGGTTGAACGTATGATACAAAGTATACCAGACAACTTAGACAGACGTGTGCACCTTCAAAAGGAATCGTAGTGCACTCTGGAGTGTTTTTCAAGAGGATTTATTGAAACACAACTATCAAACTGACAGACGTGTTTCCGCCTCACTGGCCTTAGTCAATTTCAACGTCTTAGTTATCATGCAACCATTTATTACAAACAATCCCTTTCCGGTGGCATGAAAATACCCATAAACAACGGACTTCAGTTGATAATACGTTTACTATGTGTACCACTGGTGCGGCCATTTTAATTGGGTCATTTTCGTCTTGTTAAATGTTTTACTTATTACGTTGAACATAAATTAGAAAGGTTATAGCTCCTATTAATTCATCCCACATTACCATAACAATAATACTGGTTATTTCCTACAATTCATGTAGGAGAATAAAAACATAAAATTATTGACATCCATAATTAAATAAACATCATGCCACTGATTTTGCCCTGCATGGGTATATATACGTTGCTATCGCCACCCTTATAGATATTGGATCTTATTGTTCTTATTACATCTTTAGATTGTAAAACTTTATTATTAGGAAACCTTCTAAAACCTACCAGACGACAAAGGCAATAAATATATTATTAAAAATGTAATCAGAGGTATAATGATTCGATTATAGCAATCAAATATTGCACTATTATTTTGCCCACAATGGGCATTGATAAAGTGACAGAGCTCACCTGGCCATATATTCCATCTCAATTGCGCCCTGAATGGGCTTTCATAAAGTGACATAGTGCTGTTCTAAACTGTTATATTACTACTGACTCCCATTAATGGATTTTGGCGCCACCCTTTTCACATTTTATATCTTGAACTCTTTGGAAGTCTCTTGAAAGTGGCTGTGCTAGAGAGAAGCGAATAAAGTGACTATATGCACTAATTTCCGCGCATTGTGGTTTCTCCTATAAAATACCAATCATCCCAAATATTTGTTAAAATGTATATAAAAAAGTGTTTATATTTTATAACAGTGCTATGGGCAATAATTGCTCTACTTTCACTGTAAGGTTTCAAGGCCTGTTATGTCTTTCCATAATATTATACAAGTGACTATAAGTTGAGTGTTCTGTGGGTCACTAAAAGAAGCTGAAGAGTACATAACTGTGCTAAATGACAACAATTTTAATCTGCGGTTTACAAGTTGCATAAGTAGCACAGATTGCTATTGATCTGGACTTATTTTCACCAGTCGAAGAAGGTATAAACTGATGACTTCTTCCACCAGGTGCTGAGTAATCAGGGGGAATGTGAGAGGCTGGGGTGCTCTTGTTTTGGGTGCCTCTGCCCTTTTATTGGCTATTTCCAGGGAATCCACTTCTGGGCTATGTTTTGGTGGTCTGTGTTTCAAGAAAGTAGTGCTGCAGCTAATATGGCTGCTTTTGGACGGTGGCTTTTGTTTTCACTGCTCACTGTGTTTCCTAGGGGCGAAACTCAGATTTTGGGTGCTAGGCTTGTAGTGGCCGCAAGGGCTTCACCATTTCTGTGTCCTTCTTAAAGTTTTCTATCATGGAATCCACCTACAGGCCGATGATGTTCTCCATCAAAGGGTAGAACGATGTGGTGCTGCTGGACCTCCAGGGTGAAGTGTGCAGCTGCATCAGCAGCATTCATGGCACACTTGATGCAGATATTTACATTTTCCTCTTGAACACGGTCTCTTGCCTCCTTTTTTGTAGGCCTCTGCAAGGGGTTTGGTGAGCTCGTCCTATTATTTTCTATCGTATCTGGAAAGCAGGCTAATGGAGTTGGCGATGTGCCATTGTGTAGAAGTACTACTGCCCCCAGCTTACCTGCAGCATCTATTTTCCTGCTCTTGTCTTGAAATTCAAAAATACTTTATTTAGACAATGAAGTCTGTCAAAGTGCATTAATTCCAAATAAAATCAAAATGATAACTATTGTCAAGGTTTTTCATAAGACTCCATGAATTAACAGGTAACCCATAGTTCGTCCGCAGGTTTCCTCAATAGTAAAAATGGTTAAAATACAATATGATAAACAACTAATGACTTAATGCACAAGTTACTAACTTGTGTAACGATATACCTGTAAGAGACAGTAGTTAGTGACAGATTCCTTACCTTAGAATATCCCCAGGCGTCAGGCTGGATCCGGAAAGTTTTTGCGTAGCAGTACCCTTGCGCGTCGGTAGGCGGCGTCGTGCGGCTCCGCGTCCGTCGTCGGCGTCGTGATCGCCAAGATGACGTCGCGGGCAGTACTTAGGCGCCGCCCTGCGCGCTGACGTCAGTTCTGTACACGACTTTCCGCGCCAGGAACGCAGAGCCATGCAAGAAGCTGACATAGGTGTCTGAAAAATACTAGGGCCCTGAAAGGGATGTCCTTAACCCTATAAATCAGTTCGCAGAACGGGGAGGATGGGTGGGCGGTAGGAATCTGTCACTAACTACTGTCTCTTACAGATATATCGTTACACAAGTTAGTAACTTGTGCATCTGAAAGAGACACGTTAGTGACAGATTCCTTACCTTAGAATAGATACCCCAGCAATACCAACCCCGGTGGTGGGTCTGCGAACAAAGATCAGACAAGGAAGTCCTGGAGGACAGAACGGCCAAAGAAGCCGTCCCTCCGGACCTGACTGTCAAGGCAGTAATGCTTTGTAAACGTGTGCAGCGAGGCCCACGTAGCTGCCTGACAGATAACCGGCAGCGGAACACCGCGGCCCAAGGCCGTGGTAGCAGCCGTTGCCCTGGTGGAATGGGCACGCAGCCCAACAGGAGGCTCCTTCTTAGCCAAAGAATAGCAGGTCTTGATGCACAAGGTAACCCAGCGGGAGATGGTCCTCTTGTGCACCGCCCGACCTTTTTTGGCGCCCACGTAGCCAACAAAGAGCTGGTCATCCACCCGGAAGTGTTTTGTGCGGTCGATATAGAAGGAGAGCGCACGTTTTGGGTCCAGACGGTGGAGCCTCTCTTTCTCTCTGGAAGGATGCGGAGGCGGAAAGAAGGTGGGCAAAGTGATGGTCTGCCCAATGTGGAAAGCAGTAACCACCTTTGGCAAGAAGGACGGACGCGTCCGAAGAACAACCTTGTCTGGATGAACAGACAGAAAGGGAGGTTTGCAAGATAGAGCCTGGAGCTCACTCACCCGCCGAGCGGAGGTGATGGTCACCAGAAAGGCTGTCTTCAGAGTCAGAAGACGAAGAGGACAGTTATGTAGAGGCTCAAAGGGAGCGCACATTAAAAAGGTAAGAACCAAGTTCAAGTCCCACTGAGGCATCACAAACGGAACAGGAGGGAAGAGGTGAGTAATGCCTTTTAAGAACCTGTTAACAACAGGGGACTTGAAAAGGGAGGGCTGATCAGGGAGACCGAGGAAGGCTGAGATAGCACAAAGATAACCCTTGATGGTACCCAGGGCAGAACCCTGTTGGGCCAGAGAAAGAAGGAACAGAAGGACCTCAGAAATAGGGGCAGAAAGGGGATTCACAGCCTTTGCTGTGCACCATGCCACAAATTTGTTCCACCTGCAGGCGTATACCACCTTAGTGGAGGGACGCCTGGCTGCCAGAATCACATCACAAACTTCGGGAGGCAAGTCGAAAGGAATCAACTGCCGCCGCTCAATCTCCACGCAAGCAGGTGTAGACTGGACAGGTTCGGTGGAGGACCGTCCCCTGCTGCTGCGACAGAAGATCCTCCCGAAGAGGCAGACGGATCGGGGGATCTACGCTCATATTGAGTAGCTCGGGATACCAAACTCTTCGAGCCCAGTCCGGAGCCACAAGAATGACTTGGGCCCGGTCGTGCCGAATCTTCTTCAACACTCTGGGTAGAAGTGGTATAGGCGGAAAGGCGTACAATAGACCGCAACTCCACTCGTGACGAAAAGCGTCGCCGAGCGAGTGCCGCCTTGGAAATTCTAACGCGCAGAACTGATGACATTGCGCGTTCTCTTCGGTGGCGAATAGATCTAACCAAGGCTCTCCCCACTGTAGAAAGAGTCCTTGCGCCACTTCCGAGTGAAGACGCCATTCGTGATCCATCATGCACCTGCGGCTGAGTTCGTCCGCCCTGGCGTTCAGGGAACCTGCCAGGTGTTGAACCATCAGGAACATGCCCTGATGTTCCAGCCATGTCCAGAGGCGCAGAGCCTCCTGACCAAGGGTCCATGACCCCACCCCGCCTTGTTTGTTGCAGTACCACATGGCGGTGGTGTTGTCTGTGAACACCTGCACTACCTTCCCTTTGACAGAGGGAAGGAATGCCTTGAGTGCAAGTCGGATCGCCCGGAGCTCCAGAAGGTTGATATGGAGCCGGGACTCCGCCGGAGACCACAGGCCTCTGATCTCCGCCTCTCCCATGTGACCGTCCCATCCCAGAAGGGACGCGTCCGTCACAACTGTGTGCTCTGGCTGGGGAAGGGAGAGGGATCTGCCCATGACCCATTGCCGGTTCGAGAGCCACCACTGCAACTGTTTTGCAGTCCCCTCCGAGATCTGGACGTGATCGGACAGGTTGCCCTGGTGCTGCGCCCACTGGAACTTCAGGTCCCACTGCAGAGCCCGCATATGCCATCTGGCATGATTGACCAGCAGGATGCAGGAGGCCATGAGGCCCAGCAGCCTCAGGGTCATCCGTACCGAAACCCAGGATAAAGGCTGAAAGATCGGAATCATAGCCTGAATATCCCGGACTCGCCGTTCGGGAGGATAGGCCCGAAACTGCGTCGTGTCCAGAACTGCTCCGATGAAAAGGAGCTGTGGAGAAGGAATCAGATGCGACTTCGGCACATTGATGGAGAACCCCAGCGAGTGCAGGAGTTCGGCCGTAGTCTGGAGGTGGGAGACGACTGCCTGGGACAAGCCCGCCTTTAGCAGCCAGTCGTCGAGGTAGGGGAAGACTGAAACCCCTGCCCGGCGCAGATGAGCTGCGACCACCGCCATCACTTTCGTGAACACCCGAGGGGCACTGGTAAGGCCAAAGGGGAGCACGGTGAACTGAAAATGCTCGAGGCCTACCGTGAACCGAAGGTAACGCCGGTGGGCCGGCAGGACGGGGATGTGAAAATAAGCGTCCTGCAAGTCCAACGCTACCAACCAGTCTCCAGGGTCGAGGGCAGTCAAGACCTGAGCTAGGGTGAGCATCTTGAACTTCTCCTTCCGGAGGAAGCGATTGACGTTCCGGAGGTCCAAGATAGGACGCATGTCCTCCTTGTCCTTTTTGGACACCAGAAAGTAGTGGGAGTAGCAACCACGCCCTACTTCTGGGGTCGGAACACACTCGATGGCCCTCTTGGCCAAGAGGGCCGTGACTTCCTTCTGCAGAAGTACCAAGTGATCCCCTGACATGCGGTGGAATTGAGGTGGTATGGCTGGGGGGGTGGTCTCGAAGGGGAGGGAGTAGCCCCTTCGGACAATGTCCAAGACCCACCTGTCCGAGGTGATGGGACGCCAGTGGTGAAGGTGATGGCGGACCCTGCCCCTACTGGCGTGCTGTGCACCTGAAAGGAGGGACTAGGAGGGCTTGGAGGCCGCGGACGGGTTGGAGGTGGTGGCCTGACCCGCACGCTGGTTGCCCGAACCGCCACGGCGGTATCCACGTCCTCGGCCACGCGAAGACGCCTGCTGCGCGGGCCGGTGGCTGGGCTGCTGACGTGACGGGGCGCCCCTTCCGTGGCCACGATAGGGGCGAAAAGCAGAAGTCAGCGGAGGGCGTGTAGCAGAAAGGCCCAGGGACTTGGCAGTAGCCCGTGAGTCCTTAAAGCGCTCCAACGCATGGTCTGCTTTGGACCCAAAAAGACCGACTCCATCGAAGGGCATGTCCATGAGAGTATTCTGGACATCCCCTGAAAAACCAGTGGTTCTCAGCCAGGCGTGGCGTCGCAGCGCCACCGTCGTTGCAATAGACCTGCCCAGCGAGTCGGCGGTATCAAGGCCACATCGTATTGTGTATTTGGCCGCATCCCTTCCTTCCGCAATGGCGCGGGAAAGCAGTGTCTGGACCTCCTCAGAACACTGGGGCAAAACAGTCGCCACCGAATCCCACAAGGAGTGGGTATATCGGCCCAAAAGACAAGCGGTGTTGATGGACCGCAAGCCAGCACTGGAGGAAGAAAAACCCTTCTTCCCAAATTGATCCAGGCGTTTGGATTCCCTATCTGGAGGGGCGGTAGGGAAGGCGGTTTGGGAAGCGGAGGCTTGGACAACCAAGCTCTCAGGAGTGGGGTGGACAGAGAGAAATAGGGGGTCGCCCGGAGCTGGGCGATGGCGTCGGGACACGTTCCTATCCACAGGAGCCCGTGTTGGGCTTGGACCAGGCGCCCAAAAGAACGTCAGTGAGGGCATCGTTAAACGGCAGCACAGTCTCTGTAGAGGAGGCTGCCGGCTGAAGCACCTCTGTCAAGAGATTAGTCTTGACCGCCACAGTAGGGAGTTGGAGATGTAAGGCTCCAGCCGCCCTACGCAACACCGTTGCAAAATTGGCTCCCTCCTCCGTAGCCACGGGAGGAGACAGCATGCCAGTGTCAGGGGAAGTATCTAGACCACTGGCATCCCCTAGACCCTCTGTCCAGTCCTCATCGTACTGACACTGTTGTGCCAGAGGGTCATCAGACCCCTCCCAGTCTTCCTGGTCCTCCTCTGGTTCAAAATAAGGAGGAGGAGGGACATTTGGGACCCAAGGTCTCATCGGCGCCGGAACCGGCGTCGAGCGACGTCGGTCCGGGTCCATGTCCGGAGCCGGAAGGAACTGGGGGACGACGCCGCCCGGAGCCCCAGGCGGCGTCGAGAATGGCACCGGAGACATCGGCGTAGGCGTGGTTAGGTCGACCGGCGTCGATGGGGGTTGCGGAGCCGGGATCGAGGCCGGGGCCGGAGCCGGGATCGAGGCTGGAGGCACGGGCGGGGCCCGAAGGCGCACCGGAGGGACCTTGAGGCCCGAAGAGGCGGGCCATGGCCGACAGGAATTCCTGTATTTGGGCCGGATCCGCCCCCGAACCCGGGAAGGACGGGTATTGCGGGGGCGACTCCACAGGCATGTCCGGGGCCGCGGGGACGGTGCCGGGAGGGGCCTCAGCCGAGTCGCGAGACCGGCGAGGCGAAGTCCTAGAGCGACGATGCTTTTTGGTTTTTTGTGCTTGGACTTACCGGACGACGAAGACTTCGATGCCGACGACCGGTGAGGACTCCGCGACCGACCCCTCGACCTCTCACGCGACCGGGGCTTGGTGTGGCGCGGAGCCGAATGCCGGGCCTCGAGGAGCTTTCGAGACCGCTCTCGCAAAGCTTTCGGGTTGAGGGCCCGGCAGTCGGAACACGACTCCGTGTCGTGGCCTCGGCCGAGGCAGAAGAGACACTCCCGATGCGGGTCTGTGATGGACATCATCCGAGCACAGGCGCCGCAACGTTTAAAACCGGGCATCCCTACGACACCTTTAAGTCGATTCGAAGAAAACAGTGAAAAAATTCACCCAAAAAGTTAGTCAAAAAATGACTAGGGCACTGCTCTTGCCGGATCTGCGCTTGCTGGCGCGGAAAAAGAAGAACTGACGTCAGCGCGCAGGGGCGGCGCCTAAGTACTGCCCGCGACGTCATCCCGGCGATCACAACGCCGACGACGGATGCGGAGCCGCACGACGCCGCCTACCGACGCGCAAGGGTACTGCTACGCAAAAACTTTCCGGATCCAGCCTGACGCCTGGGGATATTCTAAGGTAAGGAATCTGTCACTAACGTGTCTCTTTCAGATAAGTTAGTCTTGGGTTAAAAGGAAAAGCAGAACTATCTGTCTATTTGAGGGTAATTATTTAAGACTACTAAGATTCAAAGTTCCTCCCCTTCTTCATTTTGGGGTTCTGAATTTATTCTTAGTTGCTTCTCCACACACCCCAAAACTTTTACCGGTTTTGTGATCACTTGCGGCTGCTCATTGTTCAATAGGAGGCTGACGGCAGATGGTAATGTCCGTGTCCCCTCCTTAGCCTATAGAAGCCTAAGCAATCGTCTGCAGTCTTCCAGGAGTGTAGGGCATATACAGAGCTAGTGAGTTATTGACTTCTGGAATAGACGGCATAGTCGGCATATTTTCGACTCAGGATTAATCGCCCATGGTGGCGACAGGTCTAAGGACGCAAAAGAGCCCATCCGGAGCTGCAGGAATGTCATTTTATAATAGGAGGAAAATGTTTCGTTGATGTATTTTTGTGGGCCTTTTCTGTCATAGCTACTAAGGACCAAGTAGGCATGTTCTCTTCTAGCAAATGCTCTTTGATCAGATTTAAGAGATGTAATTTTTACCTTACTGTTCAGGGCTGTTTTAACCTGAAGATGAGGTAATTTTAAGTTCCACAGCTCCCTTGAGCGAGTTTGCACCAATGCTTCGGCTAGGGCGTGTGACCAGGCGTTTGAATGAGTTGCACTGTCAAAACACGCAACTTCCAGCCAAATAAGATGTTTTAACGATCCTTGCTCAGCAGATCTTGTAGAATGCAGGTATTTTATTATGAAGGCCATCTGTACGAGCAGTTGGTCCTGTAATGCAAATTCCATCCTAATTTGAGCTGGCGAGGTATTGCCTGGCAATTGAAATAAAGACCTGAACACTGCGCTCTGTGCCCTGTTTAAGAAAGCCCTCAGTTTTCCCGGGTAGGCCTCTGACCCGTATGACAATGTTGGCACTAATTTGTCAGAGATTATTTTCAGCAGTGCCTCAAAAGAGAACTTGTTTGTGCTCTTAAATATTGTTCGGAAAGCACCTTGCAGCAAAGCTAGTTTTGGTTTTAGTGAGTTCAAGTCCAATAAGTGGCCTCCTTTGTTGTCTAACCAGCAGCCCAGGTATTTGTATTGGTTCATGAAGGTCAGGCAATGATTGTCAAGATGCCATTGATATTGTTTTTTTCTTTTTCTGACCAAAGATAACAATATTGTTTTTTTCATAGTTGATCTTCATCTCATTTGCCAGGCAATGCGTGTCTAAGGCATCTAATAGTCTTTGAAGCCCTACCGGCGTTTGGCTGAGCAGGACGACGTCATCCGCATACAGGAGGCAAGAGATGTGTTGATTAGCCAGTTTAGGAGCATGACTATTAACTGCTCTTATCATGCGTGGGTGTAACAGTTGTGGCCTCAGTGAACACCTCCTTATGTTCTGTTTTGGCAAGGGAGTCATGTGGGACATGCCTTGGGATTTAGATGGGAGCTTCCATGGCTTCTTTATATTTCTTCTCCGCCCAAGGCAATTCAAGTTTTTAGAGGCTCTTTTTGAAAGGCTCTCAAAGAGGAAATCCTCTTCCTACTTTTCTTCCTCCGCAGGGAATTTAACTTTATGACAGTCTGCCACATGCTGGATACCTGCATTATAAGCAGCTGTGCCATCCACTGGCGCTGATGCTTTTCAGAGCCTTAGGACTAGTGGGTTGCAACGCCTGGTGAAGCCCTCTTCAGAGGTAGTTCAGGGTTTAAGGCATTGTTCTCTTGGTGCCATTCCTTAACATGGGAGCTGAGGTGCCACTAGAGGTCGACCTGGGAGGGCAAATCCTCCGAGTGTGTTGTATGCAAAACCCTAAGTGTTTTTTCCGCAGGGTGTCAGTTTTGTTGAGGGCCCGGGGGAGGGGGGGGGGAAAGACTGGCCTTTGAAGACAGTCATTAGACAACATATATTGTGGACTCCACTCCCCCATGGGTTCCTACTGTAGCCCCACCCTTATCGGTATCTGAGGAAATCCTTTTGACTACCTCATTACCCTGTCCGAACAGTGGCGTGGTAGAGCCTAGGAACTGCGCACTGCAATGTGCTCACCATCGATCCCTTCGGATCCTAATGAACGGGGAGACTCATTGTTGTACCTCAGGAAACAGAGGCTACAGACCCGATGCTGGTGCGACCACAGGAACTTACTATTTCAGATGAGGCAAAATATAAATGGCATGTTCTCCATAACCTCCCCCACACAAGTAATTATCATATGACCTGGCTCCAGGCTACTGATGCAATCTGGCTTTAAAGTAGTCCGAAGTCATACAGTTTCAGCTGAAGCAGCTGGTGGTAAAACAAAGAATTTGTATGGGGAAGCAGGCTGTCCAATGTATGTCAACGTTTTCAAGTGTCTCAGCTTCTGTACTGTGACAGTACCTAGGCATGCAAGTATACCTCCGAATCTCATCACATTAAAAAAATTATGCAAGGTGGAGACTGTGCTGGTGCATTGTGGGTTTCAGGCGTGAGCCCCTAATGGCTGTGCCACCGGAGCCAAGCTATACCGAACTGAAAATACCTAACATGGGCAAAACCCATCTCAGGTTGCTGGAGTTCCCTTCTAGAGAGGCCTTGCCTGGTATTTTGGGACAGACTGTTTCCATGAGAAGCACGGTCAGTACTAATTTGCATAAAGAGTTAGAGTTTTAGAGTAGCGTATAGGATGAAAAACAATGGGCTGGAAACCTACCAAGAGTGATTGCTAGCGATTTAGACTATTTACAAGCATTCCTCCTATTACGTTTTGCAAGTTTGACACAATAACCTAGTCAAGTTCAGCTCATCTGCTAGGAAAAGGGAGTACTAGTCAAACTACTTTCAGCGAGGCAGTAAAGAGACAATGCTCCATAGGTGGGTCAAGTACACTTGGCACTAACAGCAACAGGCTTCCAAATGCTTCAATAATGGAGTGTCTCAAAAATACCTATGTCTTGGCTGCTGAGGTAGGCATAGGAATGTTCAGTTTTGCTACACTGCTTGCCAGATCTTGTGGAATGTGCTGTCATCCACAAGTAATACTACTGATAATGGAAAGTCCGCAAGCATTGGTGAATATCTCCTAACATATGAAGGGGAAATAGTAGTCATAGATTGTTTTACGTTTTGCCTTAGTTCTGCCTCTGAACCTCCTCAACAATGGGATGTGTTCGTTAGACTCATCATTGCTTAAGGCCTCCCATATAGTTTATAATCTGTAGCTGCTGTGTGCCATTTCGTTTAGGTACAATTACATTACAACAATATTTTATTATTCTTTGACAGTGTATTCTAGCTCATATGTTATACGTTCATTTAAGTGTGAAATTTAGAAAAAAAATAGGGTGACTTTGGATGAATATGCAAGGGAATCACATGCTTCTATTCTAAACATTCTTTTTTTTTTTTTGATAACCAAATTTATTGGCATTTTTAAGAATAACAACAACGTAGACAGCACCCTTTTGACATATCAGGTATTTCAAAATAGTTACAAGTGATTTCCCCATTCTGTTCACGTGAGGTATCAGTCCACCCGTGCTACGAACAATCAAACCACCGGTCCCAACCATTTGCCCCATATACTTTCATGTTTAGCTGGGCACCCTCTTGCTTCGTAGACAGCTTTATTCTCAACATTCTTACATCACAGATCATGAGGTGAATTTTTCCAAAAATAAGGTTGATAAATAATATATAAAGCTTGTTTGCAAACCTCCTTAGGCGAGAAGAGCTTCAGACATTCCAGAGAGCATCTATGACGAACAGTTTGTACCAAGGTCGTATTTTCACACTTACTATCTGAGAACAGTGACAGAACAGAGACAAAAAAACAGTCTGTCCACGAGCAGGCAGCAGGTTAGAAAAATACAAACAATGATCAGGTAAGCTTGGGAAGCTCTTACCTATGGCAAGATTTTAGTCCTGAAGTAGACATTAGCTAGAACAAGGAAAGGAGGGATTCTATCACAGATTGCCAAGTATGCTGTCAGTGTTTATAGTATTTACATGCTGTGCCTTTATATTAATCACCATAAGTTTTAGATCTCCACTTACGCTTTTACAAATGTTCTGAATTAAACAGGACTTTAATATCTGATTAGGTTTTTAAAAAATATGACACGTGGATTACTTGTGTATACCTGTCTTTTGGGGTACAGTGTACCAGCAACCCACTACAAATATAAATCTATTCCTGACGAACAAGTTACTTACCTTCTGTAACGATATATCTGTAAGAGACATATATTAGTTATAGATTCCTTACCTTAGAATTACCCCAGGCGTCAGACTGGATCCGGAGAATTTTTCTTCAGCAGTACTCTTGCGTGTCGGTAGGTGGCATCGGTCGACTCCGCGTTCGTCGATAGCGTCATGATCGCCGGAATGACGTCGCAGTATCTACTTAGACGCCGCCCCTGCACGCTGACGTCAGTACTTTACACGACATTCCACGCCAGAAGCGCAGAGCCATGCAAGACACTGACCACTGGTGCACAAAACTAGGGCCCTGAAAGGGAGTCCCTTGCTCTAGAAGTCAGTTCGCAGAACGGGGAGGATGGGTGGGGCGGTAAGGAATCTTTAACTAATATATGTCTTTTACAGATATATCGTTACCGAAGGTAAGTAACTTGTTCATCTCAAAGAGACTATTAGTTATAGATTCCTTACCTTAGAATAGATACCCCAGCAACACCAACCCCGGAGGTGGGTCTGCGAACCAAGTTCACACCAGAAAGTCCTGGAAAACTGAACGGCCAAAGAAGCTGTCTCTCCGGACATGGCTATCCAGGCAGTAATGTTTAGTGAACATGTGCAATGATGCCCACGTGGCTGCCTGGCAGATGTCACTGAGGGGGACTCCACATCCCAAAGCAGTAGTGGCTGCCGTCGCTCTGGTGGAATGGGCACGCAACCCTACTGGAGGCTCCTTATTCGCCAAGGAATAACAGATTTTAATGCAATGAATGACCCATCGAGAGATGGTTCGTTTTTGCACAGCCCGACCTTTCTTGGCGCCCACATAGCCAACAAAGAGCTGATCATCCACCCGGAAATTGTTTTGTGCGATCCAGATAAAATGATAGCGCACGTTTTGGATCCAGTCGGTGGAGCCTCTCCTCTTTAGAAGGATGCGGGGTGAGAAGAAGGTGAGCAAAGTGATGGTCTGTCCTATATGGAAAGAGAAGTAACCACTTTGGGAAGAAATGAATGTCTAGTTTGAAGGACAACCTAATCTGGATGAACAGCAAGGAAAGGAGGTTTAGAAGAAAGAGCTTGAAGCTCACTCACTCTGCGAGCAGAGGTGATGGCAACCAGAAAAGCAGTCTTGAAGGTCAAGAGTCTGAGAGGACAATTATGTAGTGGCTCGAAAATAGCACACATAAGGTAAGTTAAGATCAGATTCAAGTCCCACTGGGGCATTACGAAAGGAATAGGAGGAAAGAGGTGAGTAATGCCCTTAAGAAATCGATTTACAATAGGGGACTTGAAAAGAGAAGGCTGATCAGGAAGGCGAAGAAAGGTCGAAATGACCGAAAGATACCCTGTTAAGGGTGCCCAGAGCAGAGCCCTGCTGGGCCATAGAAAGAATGAAGAGGAGAACCTCTGAAAGAGGGGCAGAAAGGGGATCCACAGCCTTTGCTGTGCACCATGCCACAAATTTGTTCCATATACAGGCGTATACCGTTTTAGTGGAGGGACGCCTGGCTGCCAAGATGACATTACAGAATTCGGGAGGAGGGTCAAAAGCTGTCAACTGTCCCTGCTCAATCTCCACGCAAGGAGGTGGAGACTGGACAGGTTCGGGTGCAGGACAGTCCCCTGCTGCTGCGGCAGAAGATCCTCCCGAAGAGGCAGTCGGATCAGAGGATCGATGGCCATGTTCAAGAGCTCGGGATACCAGACTCTTCGTGCCCAGTCCGGAGCCACAAGGATGATTTGGGCCCGGTCGCGCTTGATCTTCTTCAGCACTCTTGGTAGAAGTGGTACAGGCGGAAAGTCGTATAGAAGACCGCAATTCCACTCACAACGAAAAGCGTCGCAGAGCAAGTGCCGCCTTGGAAATTCCAACGCGCAGAACTGCTGACATTGCACGTTTTTCCTCGGAGGCGAACAGATTTAACCAAAGCTCTCCCCACTGCTGAAAGAGACCTTGCACCACCTCCGAGTGAAGACGCCATTCGTGATCCATCATGCACCAGCGGCTGAGTTCGTCCGCCCTGGCTTTCAGGGAACCTGCCAGGTGTTGAACCACCAGGGACAGGCCCTGATGTTCCAGCCACGTTCAGAGGCGGAGAACCTCTTGACATCGGGTCCACGACCCCACTCCGCCCTGTTTGTTGCAGTACCACATGGCGGTGGTGTTGTCCGTGAACACCTGCACTACTCTTCCCTTGACAGAAGGAAGGAATGCTTTTAGTGCAAGACGGATCGCCCGGAGCTCTAGAAGGTTGATGTGGAGCCCGGACTCTGCCAGAGACCAGAGGCCTCTGATCTCCGTCCCTCCCATGTGGCCGCCCCATCCCAGAAGTGACATCTGTCACCACCGTGAAGTCTGGTTGGGGAAGGGAGAGGGATCTGCCGTTGACCCAATCCTGGTTCGCTAGCCACCACTGCAATTGGTGTGCAGTGCCCTCCGCGATCTGGACGACATTGGAAAGATTCCTCTGATGCTGCGCCCATTGGAACTTCACGTCCCACTGCAGAGCCCGCATATGCCACCTGGCATGATCCACCAGCAGGATGCAGGAGGCCATGAGGCCCAGCAGCCTCGGAGTCATTCTCACCGAAATCCGGGATAGAGGCTGAAACATCGGTATCATAGCCCGAATATCCCGGACTCGCTGCTCGGGAGGATAAGCCCGAAACTGCACTGTATCCAGAACTGCTCCGATGAAAAGGAGCTTCTGAGAGGGAATCAGGTGTGACTTCGGCATGTTGATAGTGAACCCCAGCGAATGCAGGATGTCTGCCTTAGTCTGGAGGTGGGAGACGACAGCCTGGGGCGAGCCCACCTTCAACAACCAGTCGTCGAGATAGGGGAAGACTGGAACCCATGATCTGCGCAGATGAGCTGCGACCACCGCCATCACTTTCGTGAACACCCGAGGGGCGCTGGTAAGGCCAAAGGTGAGCACGGTAAACTGAAAATGCTCGTGGCCTACTGTGAACCGTAAGTAACGCCTGTGGGCTGGCAGGACGGGGATGTGGAAATAAGCATCCTGCAAGTCCAACGCTACCATCCAGTCTCCAGGGTCGAGGGCAGACAGGACCTGAGCTAATGTCAACATTTTGAACTTCTCCTTCTGGAGGAAGCTGTTGACGTCCCTGAGATCCAAGATAGGACTCAGGCCTTTGTCCTTCTTGGGCACCAGGAAGTAGCGGAAGTAACAACCATGACCTACTTCTAGGACAGGGACTCGCTCGATAGCTCCCTTGGCCAAGAGAGCTGTAACTTCCTGACGGAGAAGGGCCAAGTGATCCTCCGACATGCGATGGAGTGTTGGTGGCATGGAAAGAGGGGTAATCTCGAAGGGGAGGGAGTAGCCCCTTCGGACTATCTGCAAAACCCACCTGTCCGACGTGATGTTGTGCCAGTGGGGGAGGTGATGGCGGATCCTGCCGTCCACTGGCAACTGGTGGCCCTGAAATGTCGGACTAGGAGGGCTTAGAGGCTGCTGCAGATGGGGCACTGGTGGACTGGCCCGCCCGCTGGACCCCAGACCCACGGCGTTGGGTCCCATGTCCCCGGCCGCGCAGAGGCTGGGTAGCTTGTGCCGGCCTGTGGCCCTGGGTGGAACGTAGTTGGGCACTCCTCCTGTAGCCACGAAAGGGGCGAAAGGCAGACTGCACAGGACAAGAGGTGGCAGCGAGGCCCAAGGATCTAGCCGTAGCTCTAGAATCCTTGAAGCGCTCGAGCGCATGGTCCGCCTTGTCGCCAAACAGACGACGGCCATCAAAGGGCATGTCCAAAAGAGTCGATTGGACATCCCCAGAAAAGCCAGTGGATCTCAGCCAGGCGTAGCGTCTTAGGGCTACTGACGTAGAAATCGTTCTACCCAGCGAGTCGGCGGTGTCCAGCCCACAGCGGATGGCGAACTTTGCTGCATCTCTCCCCTCTGCAACTGCACGGGAGAGTGTGACCCAGGCCTCACCCGGACACTGCGGCAGCACCTGCGCAACCATATCCCACACAGAGTGGGTGCAACGGCCCAAGAGACATGCAGTGTTCACCGACCGCAGTCCTAAGCTGGCGGAAGAAAACATCTTCCCAAGATGGTCCAGCTTCTTGGATTCCCTATCTGGGGGAGCAGAAGGGAACGCGCCTTTGGATGTTGAGGATTGGACCACCAAACTCTCGGGGTTAGGGTGTTGGGAGAGGAAAATGAGGTCACCCGGGGCCAGGCGGTGGAATCGGGCAGTCATCCTATCCGCAGGAGCCCCTGTGCTAGGCCTGGACCAAGTGCCTAGAAGGATGTCTGTGAGGGCCTCATTGAATGGTAGCAGGGGCTCCGAAGAGGCCGCTGCCGGCTGAAGAACCTCAGTCAGGAGGTTCGTCCTGACTGCCACTGTAGGAAGCTCAAGGTTCAAGGCCTCATCCGCCCTACGCAATACCACAGCATAGGAGGCTCCCTCCTCCGTGGCCACGGTAGGGGGAGAAAGCATGGGGAGGTATCCAGACCACTGGCTTCCCCAACTCCTCTCTCCAGTCCGGCTCCTCCAGCTGGTCTGCCAAAGGGTCAACAGACCCCTCCCAGTCCTCTTTACCTTCCTCTGGCTGCCACTCAGGGCAATAGGGAACGCCAGGGGAGAACAGTGGTACAAAAGTATCGGTCGGCGCCGGTACCGGCTCTGTGTCCAAGACGAGGGGGAGGCCGGGGTTGACGCCGGCCGGGGACACGACCGGCGTCAGAGGTGGCTGAGGCGTCGTCAAAGGAATCTGTGCCGGAAGAGGTGTCGTGAGGTCGACCGGCACCGTTCCAGATCCAGGCCTGAATCCCTGGGGGCCGTGCGGCGCCGAGGCCGGAGCCGCCGGCATCGAAGGCCTAGAGCCCCCAGCTGAGTCCGCGGAGCCCAAAGGCGCGCCAGCGGAGACGGGCTGCCCAAAGATGGAGTGGAGGGCTTCGTAAAAGGCACAAAGCTGGGCAGGGGACGATCCGGCTCCCGGGAAGGAAGCTCGGAGCTGTCCCAGGAGGCTCTGCGGGCGGAGCCAAAGGATGACGACCTTCTGCGTCCTGCATCGCCCGACGGACGGGGAGGAGGCGAAGAGCGACGGTGCTTCTTCGCCTTCTTCTTGTGCTTCGACTTACCCTTAGACGAAGACTTCGATGAGGAGTGATGGTGGGGACTCCGCGACCGGTCCTGCGGCCTACCTCTCGACCGGGACCTTGAGTGGCGCGGAGCTGACTGCCAGGCCTCCAGAAGCTTTTGGGACCGCTCCCGCAAAGACTTCGGGTTCATGGCCCGACAGTCGGAGCACGACTTCGGGTCGTGGTCGCACTCCATGCACCAAAGGCACACGAGGTGCAGATCTGTGACTGACATCAGCTTGTGACAAGTCACAAGGCTTGAAGCCGGTCCGCCGATGTGACATCCCTGCGTGCACCAGGAGTCGAATGACTCGAAAAAGATGTCGAAAAAAGTCGAAAAACACTAGTCAAAAAATGACTAAGGGTACCGCTCTCTCCGGATCTGCGCTGGCTGCCGCGGAAAAAGAAAGAACGGACGTCAGCACGCAGGGGCCGCGTCTAAGTAGATACTGCGACGTCATTCTGGCGATCACGATGCCAACGACGAACGCCGAGTCGACCGACGCCACCTACCGATGCACAGGGGTACTGCTGAAGAAAAATTCTCCGGATCCAGTCTGACGCCTGGGGGTAATTCTAAGGTAAGGAATCTATAACTAATAGTCTCTTTCAGATAGTCTCTGACAGGATCTGATTTTGCCCAATATGCATTCCATCTGGGTAAATGGTGGGAGATGTGTGGGTCACAACCTGCTTGTTCCTTCCGCTCAAGCTGGTGAGTTGGTACATACCTGAAAGCCAAGAAAGAGCTATTTGATTGTGTTTGTAAGAACACTTTAAAAAATGTATCAAGATGTTGTGGTAGTTGCTGGACTGTTAGACCAATGAGATCTACTACAAGAAAGTTTTGATCGGGTTTAAAGTCTACTTGATGAATGATGTCAGTAAAGTAGAATACTTTCTCTTTGCAGAGGGTGTATATTCTGGGTGGAGTTCCTCTTACTGGGGTCACAGGTGAAGTAATCAACAGAAACAATCAGGTTTCTGGACTGCAAGGAAGCACGGGTGGAGAAGTTGAAGTCACTGGCTTAACCATCTTGTGGTGATGACTGCCAGAGTGAAAACAATGACTCTTTATTCTCTACACTACTTCGTCTGCTGGCAGGTAGGACCACTGAAACTGTGTGGTTAAAGGCAAACATCTAGCTTTAAGCTTCTTGGTCGATGATGCTGAAAGAAGAGTGAAAATAGCCTATCAAATTTATTTTTATTACAAATTTGGCTTTAGAAAGTGCTCCAGGATTCTGTGCATAGAAGGGCCTATCAAGCGATTGTGAATGTTGCTGAAGATCTGTAGAAGGAGAATGAATATATTGTACTCTTGTGGTTTTGCATACAAAGCACTGCCCAAGGAGGGCAAGGAGTAACTTTGGGATCATTCCAAAAGGGCTCAGTGGCTACTGCTTTTATCACTGTCTGATACTCCTCTCTCCTGGTACCTTGTTGCTGAGTTCCTTTTTATAATTAACCATTATCAATCTTACAATAACACAAGAAGAACAAGTTACTTATTTTCGGAAATGCTTTTTCTGACTCCCCACATTTGTGAATACCCCCAGGTGCCAGACTGGATTCAGAGATCTTTATCAGCAATGACCTTGAGTACCGGTAGGTGGCGCTGTGGGGCTACATGTCGGAACCATCCCGCCCTGGAAGTGACATCAAGGCTACAATATGTCCTCGACCTATGCACGTTGTCAGTCTTGTTCTGATATCTGTCCGCACCATCTGACACAGAACCCCCAGTAATCATATTGTGCCAGTGTGGTGATCTCTAATTGGGATCTTTTTTTTTTTTAGACTGGGTCAAAGAAGCCTATTCCACAGAACAGGGAGGAGGGAAGGTTGGTGAGGAATCTGCAGTTAGAGTATCCACCAGACAGAGCATTACCGAAGATAAGTAACTTGTTCTTCTGATGGATCCTTCTAACCACAGATTCTTCTCTTTGGGAATAGTTATCAGAGTAGTACCTACCCAAGTGGTGGATCTGTGGAATGGCTCAGACCAGGAAATCCTGGTGTTTTCTAAATGTGCGAACTTATGCGCACGTCACAGTCTGGGAGATATCCAAAAGGTAAACTCAGTGCACCATCGCGATTGTATAAGTTTCGACTCTGGTGGCATGGGCCAGTAGGCCTTCCAAAGGCTGTTTCTTAGCCAGTCTACAGCAGACCTTTATACTAAGGACAATCCAACTGGAGAAGATTCATTTTAGCACTGCTCTTCTCCCTTCTCTGTCCCAGCAAAAACTCGCTAAAAGCCGACACTCCTCCGAGTGATTCTTGACGCGATTGATGTAGATGCTCAGACCTCCTTCGGGTCTAGAAGATGAAGTCTCTCTTCCTCTCTGGATGGATGAGAAGGAGAAGCAAAGAATGATGGCAATGTGATAGACTATCCAATGTGGAATAGCGTTACAACTTCGGAAGTAATGCTGCCTTGATCCTTAGCAATAACTTGTTTGGGAAAAAGGAGGTGTACAGTTGCTGAACAGATAGTGCTTGCAGCTCACTCATGTGACAAGCAGATATGATCGCAATGAGGAACACTGTTTTAAACTTGAGCAACCTTAGATGACACCTGTGCATTGGCTCGAAAGGGGTTTACAGTAAAAATGGAAGAACAATATTGAGGTTCTACAGGGGTATCAAAGGGTTTTGGCAGGAACATATGGGTCAGCAAAAAACGCATCAAACAAAGATGGCTCATCAGGTAATCAAAATAAAGCCGACAAATAGCCTTTAACTGTTGCCACAGCAAGGCCTTGCTGGGAAAGAGACAGAAGAAAAGGAGAACATCTGACAACTGGACCTGTAAGGGTTAGATACGCTAAGAAGAAAACAAAGCAAAAAACGTCTCCCAGCATCCTGCATAGATGTTCTTCGTAGAGGAACACCTCGCTGCCAAAATCAAATTCCCAATTTTGGGAGGGAGATCAAAGACAGTCAACTGTCGCCGATCAATTTCCAAGCATGGAGGTGCAAGTTGTACAGAGTCGGCTGCAGGACCCTGCCTTGTTGTGCGAGTAGATCCTCTCGAGGAGGCAGCAAAATCAGAGTTCAAAATTTCATGGCAAGAAATTCTGGGTACCACATTCTTCTGGCTCAATCCGGAGCCACTAGGACGACTTGGGCCCGGTCGTTCCTGATCTTCATCAGAACTTTGGGCAAGATAAGTACAGATGGGAATGCATGCAGGAGTCCCGAGTTCAAGTCCAACCGAAAGGCATCTCAGAGGGAGCTGCCTGGTTAACTCCAATTCGCATAAGTTTGGAAACTGCACGTTCTCGGCAGTGGCACAAAGATCAAGACAGGGTTCTCCCTATTGCTGGAAGATACCCTGTACCACCTCTGAGTGTAGTCATCATTCGTGATCTGCTGGGAAATGTCAGCTGAGTTCATTCACCCCAGCATTTAAAGATAATGCAGGTGTCGTACAACCAGGGAGATACAATGACGACTCATGTGGTTCCAGTTGTGAAGAGTCTCTTGACACAGAACCCATCACCCCACCCTGACCTCATGGTAGTGGTGTCTGTAAAAACCTGCACCTGCTCCCCCTTAAGAATGGAAGGAAAGTGTGGCATCTGGAGCTTGTTGTGCTTCTGGTGCCATGGTAACCTAGCTATGCTTCCTTCATTAGTGGTATCCTAGGAACGTAGAATGTTACAGTTCAAATGATTAAGAGGTCTGTTTGATCCACTGGCTGGGACCTGGATGGGTTCTTCCTATTTGAGAATAAACTTGAAGTTTTACTGCTAACCTGCTTTGCGTGATCCTTTCCCTGCTGTCAAGGATCTTACACTGGCGTAGTCGGCAGAAGTTGGCTCAAAAGACCTCCTTACGCAAGCCTGACATCCATCCTTTAGCCTATGGTGGAGAACCCATACCCCTGCGAGGTTATTTTGTAGGTCTTATTGAGTATGAAGGACGTTATACTTCTGGTAAGATCTATGTCTCCGAAAAAGGGGATAGCATAATTAGTTGGTTTCACCAAGGTGATTTAGGGATTATGCTTGACCCAGGTAGCTCTTCACCCATCAAATTGAAGGATAGAGTGTCTGTTGTTCAGGAGAATAGTGGTAGTAACATTGAAGTTCAAATTAAACAGAAATTTCCTAATGTATTCAGAGAGGAGCTTGGCTGTCTTAAAGGCTTTCAGCATGAAATACGTTTGAGTGCTGGTTCTCATCCCTCTTGTTGTAAAGTAAGGAATGTTCCCTTGGCTGTTAGAGATGAAATGAAAAAAGAATTGGAGAAGCTCAAACAAGGTGGTATTATAGAGGAAGTAGAGGGAACCGAATGGCTAGCTCCAGTGGTTGCAGCTCGTAAGGCCAATGGGTCCCTTCGCCTATGTGTGGACTTGAGACAGTTAAATAAATGTGTCATCGTGGATCGCTATCCACTTCCTAATATATCTGAATTGTTGGTTTTGCTGGGTGGGGCCAAGGTATTCAGCACCATTGACTTAACATCAGCCTACCATCAGATAGAACTAGCAGAGTCTTCAAGAGACTACACAGCCTTTATCACTCCCTTTGGAACTTTCAGGTTCGTGAGGATGCTGCTTGGCTTAGTCTCTGCGGCGTCCGTTTTCCGCATGCAATGGAGAAAACGCTCAAAGGTTGTGAAGGGGTTTGTGTCTACCAGGACGATATTCTTGTGTTTGGAAAGGACGCAAAAGAGCATGAGAATCGTCTTAATGAGGTACTTTCTAGACTTGATGGAGCGAATCTTACTATAAAGGCTGAAAAATGTCAATTTGGTACCACCACCATCAACTACTTGGGTCACACCATCTCCAATGAAGGAATTATGCCGAAAGGCAATTTGGTAGATACGATCTCTCGCATGTGTGCCCCCACTTGCAGAGAAGAACTTATGAAATTCTTTGGGATGGTCGAATATTATAATAAGTTTGTTGAGAACTTTGCTGAACTCAGCATCAACATGAGAACTCTCTTGAAGAAAGGCGTTGAATTCAAGTGGAATGATGCTTGCGAGAATGAATTTGTTGTTCTTAAAGATAAACTTAACTCTGCTCCCAAACTTAAAAGTTTTGACCCTTGGAGCCAAACAAACCACCAGCAACTCCAACAGGTTGATGTGGAGATAGTTTACCACCAGAGAAAAGAGTCTTCTGATCTCCACCTCTCCTACATGACCTCCCTAACCCAGCAACGATGCATCCACCACAACAGTTAGTTCTGAGTGGGGTAGGGAGAGGATTCTGCCGCACGTCCAACTGCGATCCAGCAACCACCACAGCAGATCTTTTGCAGTCTCTTCCAACACTTTGACGGAATCGGAGTAGTTTACATGGTGCTGAGCCCACTAAGACTTCAGATCCCACTGCAAAGCCCACATGTGCAATATGGAGTGGTCCACTGGCAGGATGCAGGAGGCCAAGAACTCTCCGAGATGCTCTCACTGAGGTCCAGGCCAAGGGTTGAAACATCAGGATCATAGCCTGACTATCCTGGTTTCATTGAGACGGCGGGAAAGCTCAAAACAGCACTGCATCCAGGATGGTTCGGATGAAAGGGAGTCTCTGCGAAGGACTCAGGTGTGACTTTGACATACTAATGGAGATCCTAGAGGTATTAAGAGATTGGCCGCCGTCTGGAGGTGGTCCATGATGGTTTGAGGCAAGCCCACCTCAGTCACTGGTCATAAAGATGGAGGAAGATTGGTGGAGGCGTGGCCTGGAGCCTAATGGAGTAGGCAGCAGAGAACAGAGCTCTGGCCGACGAGGCCCCATCCAGTGTCATCCTCAAATAATACGCCGACCCAGGGGACCCCGACACACAGGGGAGCAGCCACGGCAGCCCGAGGAGCCCGTTTGAGAGGCAGCTGCAGTGGCGAGGGGAGATTTGCGGCCGTCACCACGACACAGCGGAGCCGCGCGCTCGTGGACCTAAGATGGCGGCGCAGTAGTACCTTCAGACCAGAGGCGGGCCCCAACCAGGACCTGCCCTGACAAGACCCCCGGTGCCGGTGAGTGAGGCAGCTGATCACTGACTTCCACTGCACTGGAGAAAAGAGCCATACGGCACTGACATCCCATCCCCCAAGTCCTGCGGGACCTGCGTGAGGAGAGGGCTGGTGTCAGCCGGCAGGCCACGTGGACCTGCGAAGGCTCTGGGGGACTAATCAGCGCGACTGCAGTGAGGAGAACAGCACAGAGGCCGCCTCCATAGCGGCCCAACACTCAACAGCTCCCAAATGGGTCTCACATCTACGCAGGACCTGGCAACAAAGGGTGCGGACCGCTGACCGCACCCCCGGTTCCTCTTGCCTGCGGTGGGGGGGGCTTCGGGCCGCGATCGGTGGTAGGGCACCCATGCTGGGGAGGAGGAGACGGTGATTGCTACACACTGCAAGGCTGGTAGAAGAGCGGCCAGGCTGTGCGCGCACTGGTGAGCCTCCCTCAAACTGGACCATTTATGCGTGATGCCCTGACTTACAAGCAGGGAGGCACCCATACGTGCGTCCGATCTACAGCACACATGGCCGCGGGCCCAAGCCGTAATTGCACCATCAACAGTCCTCCAGAGGAGGGCCCCGCTCGAAGAGAGAGACACCTAGCAGGTGCCACTAATCCAAAGGGACGCCCACGGAGCACCTGGAATCGGTAGGTGCGGAGAGCTGGGCCGACCCTCGGGAGTGGGGACCGAGGGGCACGAGGATATACATCTTCGAAACTGACTGCACCGCACTGAAAACTGGGGAACTACCACAGATTAGGACTCTTTCTCCGATGCCACAGACGTGAGTGGAGGAGGGCACCTGGCAGCGGCCTAGCGGCACCGGCCATTAACCACCTCTGCAGAGGCCAGACGAGCGTCCTTCCATGCGGTGAGAAGAAGCGCAGAGGCTTCTGTCCCCATAAGGCATCAAACAGACTCCCAGCAACACTTTGCATGGTGGCATAGCAGTGGGGCAAAGCAGTGCAAGGAAAGAAAAGGAAACCTCCTACCCGCATTGAGGGCCTATCGAGGGTAGAGACTCCCTACTTCCCCGGCGATCACTGAGGCACACGTCCTACGAGACACATGGTTGCTGCACCACATTTGGGAATCCTGAAGAGAGTGCCAAACTGAGGACTGATGCCCACAGTGCCTCAGGAAACACTGAACCAGTGGTGCTTAGACAACCTCTCTACTGCTCCCTTCTCCAAAAGAGCTTGCACTTCTTGTTGAAGAATGGACAAGAGGTTCTCTGGAAGCATTTGTGGTGTAAGTGGCATGCTTGGAGGAGTGGAAAGGAAGAGTAGGATGTAGCCATGTTGGACAATTTGAATCACTCAGTCAGATTCCTTGCTACCCATGAAGGTAATAACGTATTCAACCTCCGCATGGGTGACAATGCACCACTGAGGGCAAACTATAGGGCTTTTGCACCGGCAGAGTGGAGATTGGGCAATTTGTTGCCCCTGAGGGCCTAAACGTTGTCAGCTGGATCCCCCATCCTCTGCCTCAAAAGACTTGAGAGGTCTGTTGTCATTGAAGCAAGGGCTGATCTGGCCACTGCTGTAAGCCCCTTCCGAAGCCTCGAATGCAGCAATACCGCTGATGAAACTGCCCTGCAGGCGGTATCGGGCTGATGGAGTGAGCTGCTGCCTTGCTTTCTTTGAAGCGCTCCAACCCAGTGTCCGCCTTGACAGGTGCAGTCAAAGAGCATATCATAAGTGATTGTTGGACATCACTTCAGAATCCTGTGGAGTGTATCCAGGCGTGCCACTGAAACAGGACGCTGGTACCAACTGCCCTACCTGTACATTTGGTGGTGTTCAGGCCCAATCTATTTACTAACTTCACTGCGTCCTGGCCATCCTGATGATCTGTTGATGGTAGGCCTGAAGGTATCCGGGACCACTGGTAGGATATAAGCCACCATGTCTTATAATGCATGCAAATAACATTACAGGAGGCAACTTGAGTTTTGGGATCTGCAGGCAAGACTAGTAGATAAGAACATGCGATTTCCAAAACTTCTATGCGTTTCGACTATGGTAGGGTGGTCGGAAACGTGTTGGGGCTTTCAGTTGTTGGGTACTGCTGAAGGAAAGATGAGTCCCCCGGTGCCGGTCTATATCTCCTGGCTATTTGGTGGTTGATGGGATAGGAAGATCCTGGCTTCACCCAGGGTGCACAAAACATGTCAGTCAGTGCCTCACTGAATGTCTAAAGGGTTCCAGAGAGGCCTGCCCTGGCTGTGGTTCCCATGTGAGCATGTTTGTCTTAACTTTCACTGAGGGAAACTGTAGGTCAAGTACTTTAACTGCTCACCTGATAACCATGGCAAACAAGTCAGACTTATCTGTGAGGTGTCATCACCGTCATCATCTTGTAGCTCCGGGTCAGAGAATTTATCATTCAGGGAAAGCGTGTCTGAACCAGATTGCGGTTGTGGGAGAGATTATTGAGGAGGATGCGACTTCAGCTGAGGTCATGGGGGATTAGCTTTGGAGTCCGAAAGGACTATGGGATTAACCTCCGACGTGGACGCACAGGGCCCTACCGTAGGTCTCTGCATCATAGTGGAAGTCTGAACAGTCATCAGTTCTTGGTCAGGGGGAACAGGGTGGAGAGGAACACATCTGGTGTCATAGCTGAAGCCGCAGGCCGTAACCTGACTGGAGGAAACCTCAGATCCATACAGCCCGATGGTGCTCCAGAGCAATCCAGTGGGGTACCAAAAATTCACCATGTGGCCTGCTGCGGTGTCGGCAATGGCCCTGAGAATTCGGGCTGGATCAGGACAAGGGCTGGGATTGGTTTAGAGATAAGAGATCGGGACTTTGAGGTACCCTGACGTCCGTGCGTCTTGTCCAGGTGAGAGGGCAAGAAAGAAAGGGAGCCATGTTTGGGCTTCTTTTTCTTCAACTTACCTCAGGACTTGGGAGTGCAACGACCACCTCTCTCGGGAACAGCTTCAGGAAAGAGAACAGAACAGACACGTTCTCGACTTCGACTGGGACCAGGCATTCTGAGCCTTTATACCGTGCTCAGTGACATAGAGCCTGGCCTCACAGTCCTGGATGGCCTTAGGATTCACCAGAGCACAGAGGCCACATGACCTGCAAGGAGCCTAGAAACCAGAGACAGATTTTGTGAGGTTCTGTCACCGACATATATTGGCGGCAATTCTTTCAGGGTTTAGAACCTGTTCTTTTAAGGGGAAGCGTCCCTTGCAGACTGGAAAGCTTTAGAAAATTGAAGTCTGTGAGGTTACAGAATTCAAAGGAGCGAGCTTTGGATCCGGATCAGAAGGTGCAGAAACAAAGGATCTGATGTCGCTGTAATTGGCAGTTATATTTGGGCCCCAAAGTCACTTACGGCTTCCGCCTTGGTAGAGCTCATCTAATGGTTGTTGAGGAGGAGAAGTAATCAGGTGTTATTTCACAAGAAATCTCAAATATAATCTCCTTGGAGAAATGACGATGTGCACTTTTGTTGCTTTCATGAATGGACTCACAAGGTTTAACGAAAAAGTTACCTACCTTTGGTAACAGCGTATCTGGTAGTGACTAGCCACAGTTCTTTCCTTGGAATTACCCCCAGGCGTCAGACTGGATCCAGAATTTTTTTGTGAGCATTACCCCTGCAGGCTGGTAGGTGGTGTCATTCAGCTCCACGAGGCATCGCTAGCACCGTCCACGCCAGAAGTGACGTGTGCGGTGCCTACATAGGCACCCACCCAGCGTGCTGACATCCGTTTCTTTTCACAACCTTCCATGCCAGGAGCGCGCAGCCATGAACACCACCGACCACTGGTGTAGAAAAACTAGGGCCCTGGAAGGGGAGCACCCTGTCCCTAGAAATCCATTTGCAGAGCGGGGAGGATGGGTGGGACGGTAAGGAATCTGCAGCTAAATAGTCTCTACTAGATAAGGCGTTACTGAAGGTAAGTGACTTTCATCTGATAGACTTCTAGCCGCAGACTCCTTACCTTACAATAGATACCCAAGCAATTACTCCTTGGAGGTGGGTCTGCGAAACAATTTCACACCAAAAAGTCCAGCAGGATCAAACAGGCGAATTGACCGTCCCGACTAACCGGACTGTTCAGGCAGTAGAGCTTGGTGAAAGTGTGCAAAAAAGCCCATATTAATGTCTGGCAGCTGTCCAGGACCGGAACTCTGTACTAATGCAGTAATAGCGGCCTTGGGCTCTCGTGGAATGAGCCCGCAAGCCCTCTGGGGGTTGTTTCTTGGCCAATGGGTAGCAGATTTTAATGCAGAGTAGGATCCATCGGGAGAATGCCCGTTTCTGCACGGCCTTTTCCTTCGTTGCTCTGACATACCCCATGAAGAGTTGGTCATCCATCCGGAACTCTTTAGTGTGGTTAAGGTAGAACGACAATGCTCTTTTTGGGTCCAGATGGTGGAGTCGCTCCTGTTCCTTAGAGAGATTTGGCGGAGCATAAAAGGTAGGCTGGGTGATGGACTGGCCTACATGACCGGGAGTGACAACTTTCGGCAGAAAGGAAGCTTTAGTGCGAAGAACCAGCTTGTCTGGGAAGATGTTCAGGAGGGAGGCTTAGACGACAAAGCCTAACACTCACTGACCCTCCGGGCAGCTGTTATTGCCACCAGGAAGGACCAGCTTAATGGTAAGGAGCCTGAGAGGACAACTGTCAAAGGGAGCACACATCAGAAAAGTGAGTACTAGATTAAGGTCCCACTCAGGTATGATGGGCGAAGATGGAACTGTGTTGCAGACCTTTCAAGAACCTATTTACAACAGGTGATTTGAACAGGGAAGGCTGATCTGGCAACTGCACAAAGGTAGAGATGCAGAAAGATAGTTGTTTAAGCTGCCCAACGCAGAGCCCTGCTGGGTAAGTGAAAGGATAAAGAGAAGGACCTGAGAGAGGGGGGCAGAAAGAGGGTCAACTTGTTTCTCTGCACACCATGCCACAAACTTGCCCCAAAGGCAGGCGTATACTGTCTTGGTAGAGGGACACCTGGCTGCCAAGACTACACTGCATACTTCAGGCGGAAGGTCAAAAGATGTTAACTGTCACCGCTCAATCTCCAAACATGAAGGTGGAGCGTTGACCGGTTCAGTTGGAAAACACTCCCCTGCTTCTGCGGAGGAGCAGCATGATCGGAGGACCGATGGCCATGCTCAACAGCTCGGGATACCAAGCTCTCTTCAAGCCCAGTCCTGAGCCATAAAGATGACTTGGGCCCTGTCGTTCCTGATCTTCTTGAGAACTCTGGGCAGGAGTGGTATGGGCGGAAAGGCGTACAGGAGGCCTGAGCTCCACTTCACACAAAAAGTATCTCTGAGCTAGAGCCGCCTTGGAAACTCCAGCATGCAAGACCGCCGACATTGTACATTCTCGGTGGTGGCAAAAAGATCTAACCAGATCTCCCCACTGCTGAAAGAGACCTTGCTACACCTCCAGATGGAGACACCACACGTGATCCGCTAGGCATCTTCAGGTGAGTTCATCCGCCCTGGCGTTCAGAGAACGCACCAGGTGTTGAACCACCAGGGAAATGCCCTGACGTTGCAGCAATGTCCAGAGGCGCAGGGCCTCTTGACAAAGGGTCCACAACCCAACTCCGCCCTGTTTGTTGCAGTACCATATGGCGGCGGTGTTGTCCATGAACACCTGCATTAGCCTTCTCTTGATGGAGGGTAGAAAGGCTTTCAATGCCAGCCAGATCACCTGGGACATCATAAAGGTTGATGTGGAGCCCGGATGCCTCCGGAGACCAGAGGCCTCTGATCTCTACCTCTCCCAAGTGGCCGCCTCATTACAGGAGTGATGCATCTGTCACTCCTGCCAGATCTGGTTGGGGAAGGTAGACTGCTGCTTATCCAATTATGGTTTGTCGGCTACCATTGCAGGCTTTTTGCAGGTCTCTTGAAGTTTCCTTCGAGATCTGGACCATGTTGGAATGATTTCCCTGATACTGTACCCACTGGAACTTCAAGTCCTACTGCAGAGCCTGTATATGCCAACGGGCATCTGTCACAAGCAGGATGCAGGAGGCCATGAGGTCCAGCAGCCTCAAAGTCAGTCTCACTGAAGCCCAGGATAGAAACATTAGTATCATTGCCTGAATATCCTGGACTTGCCGTTAGGGAGGATAAGCCCGAAACTGCAAAGTATCCCTAACAGCTTTGATGAAAGGGCGCGTCTGAGAGGGAGTCACATGCAACTTCAGCACGTTGACAGTAAACCCCAGTTGGTGCAGGAGGTCCGTCGTAGTCTGGAGGTCGGAGACTACTGCCTAGGGCGAGTCTGCCTTCAACAGCCAGTCATCGAGATAGGGGAAGACTGGAACCCCTGATCTCCGCAGATGATCTGCGACCACTGCCATCACCTTGGTGAACACCCAAGGGGCGCTGGTACGACCAAAAGGGAGCACGGTGAACTGAAACTGCTTGTGACCTACTGTAAACCGCAGGTAACATCTGTGGGCATGCAAGGTGGGAATGTGGAAGTATGTATCCTGCACGTCCAACACTACCATCCAGTCTACCAGGTGAATGGCAGACAGGATTTGAGGGCGCGTCAGCATTTTGAATTTATCCTTTTTGAGAAAGAAATTGAGAGGACGCAGGTCTAGGATAGGACAAAGGCCTCCATCCTTTTTGGGCACAAGAAAGTAGTGGGAATAACCACAACAACCTATTTCTGGCGTCGGCACCCTCTTTACGGCTCCCTTGGCCAAGAGAGCCACCACTTGCTGATGGAGTAAAGAGAGATGGTCCTCCGTCAGCCTGTCGCAAGTAGGTGGCATGGGTGCAGTGGAAGTCACGAAAGGGAGGGAGTAGCCCCTTCGGACAATCTGAAGAACCCAGCGGTCTGATGTTATCGGCCTCCAGTGGGGCAGGTATTGGCGTATCCTGCATCCCGCTGAGTGCCTCTGGAAGTTGGAGGAACTAAAGGGGTTTGGAGGCTACGGCTGCCATGGCCTGACCCCTGGCTGCCCGACCCATGGGGTCGGTGAGTACCGCATTCTTGACCACTCAGAGGCTGGGATGCTTGCGCGCTGTGGTGGCAGAGTAGGTAAAGACTAGGCTGGAAGCCACTTCTGTGGCCACAAAAGGAGTGAAAGACTGACTGGGGAAAGGCGCAAGGATCTGGCCATAGTTCTGCTATCCTGAAAGTGCTCCAGCGCGGAGTCTGCCTGGTTTCCGAAGATATGGGAGCCATCAAAGGGCAGTCCATAAGCAACGCTTGGACATCTCCTGAAAAGCCAGTTGTCGTCAGCCAGGTGTGGTGCTGTAAGGCCACTGACAAAGAAACCATTCTGCCTCGCAAGTCAGTCATGTCCAGCCTACATCGGATTGTGAACTTTGCAACATCTCTCCTGTCTGCAATAGCTTGGAAGAGTATGGCCCAGGCCTCCTTCGGGACCATGGGCAGCAACTGTGCAACTGAATTCCATAGAGGATGGGAGTAATGGCCCAAAAGTCACGCGGTGTTCATGGACCTCAGTGCCAAGCTGGTGGAAGAAAGCATTTTCAACCCAAGATGTCCAGCTTCTTGGATTTCCTATCTGGTGGGGTGGTTGGGAATGCGCCAGGATTTACCCAGGGAGTGGAGGCTTGGACCACCATACTCTCCGGGGTAGGGTGTTGCTTGAGGAAAAAGTGGTTCCTGGGGCAGGGGTGGCGGGCAATTGCCCTATTCACTGGAGCCCCATTGCAGGCTTTGGACCAGGTCCCAAATAGGAAATCTGCAAGTGCTGCATTAAATGAGAAAAGTGGTTCTGGGGGGGTCACTCTCGGCTGAAGCACGTCTGTCAAGACATTAGTCTGGACAGCCACTGAGGGCAGGCTAAGGTCCAGGACCTTGGCCACGGACCTTGGCCACCTTTCTCACCTCCATAGCAAAAGATGCTCCCTCCATCGTAGCTACAGTACGAGGAGAGACTATGCCAGTATCTGGGGAGGTGTCCAGTCCACTGGCATCCACCAATGCCTTGCACCAGCCAATGTTCGTGTCTAGAGGCTGGTATTCTTCAGGGTCCAGTGGCCCTTCCCAATCCTCCCCAAGTGCCAGCCCATAAAAATAGAGCTTGGGCTCCAGCCAGGAAGGCATGGCTCCAGTCAGTGCCTAAGTTGGCATCGGACGCCGCCCTTCTGGCTCGGTGTCGGAGTTGAGGATTAGAATGGGGATGGCGCCACCGGCAGCATCGGCACAAGGGAAGGTCGAGGTGATAGGACAGGCACCATTCCGGATCCATATGTGGATCCAAGAGGCCCGACTGGAGCCGGGGGCGGAACCGCCTGTGGAGAACCAGTAGGTCCCGTCCCAAACCCACAGGGCCTGAAGGTGCGCCAGTGGGGACAGGCCGCCCAAATAGGAGGTGCATGACCTCATAAAATTCACTAAGTGAGGCGAGTGTCGCTCCGGCTCCCAGAAACTCAGGGAGGTGAGGAGCAGGCCCAGAGACAGGCTATACTACGTAGCCAGGCCTCGAATGACTATGCTCACTCGTCTTGTCAGATGACTTTGACGGATGGGGAGAAGTCGAAGACCTCTTCGACTTCTTGCTCTTTTTATTCTTGTGGGACTTACCAGAAGATGACTGAGTGCGATGAAGATCTTGGGCTCTGCAACCGATCCCGGGACCTTCTTCTTGACCAGGATCAAGACTGTTGCACGTCGAGCAGCAAGGAGCTTGAGGAAGTGCTCTTTCAAGGCCTTGGGGTGCATGACGTGGCAGTTGACGCAGGTCTTCACGTTGTGGTCACACTTAAGGCACCAGAGGCAAACAAGATGTGGGTCTGTTGCTGACATCTGTCGGAAACAGGCGCAGCAGGGCTTGAAACCAGCCTTTCTAGTAGACATCCTGTCACACCAGGAGAAGAATTCTCAAAACAATGTTAGTCAAAAAGTCGAGAAATGGTCAGACATAAAATGACTAGGAGTAGTTCTCTCCGGATCTGCACTGACTGGTGCGGAAAGAAAAGAACTGATGTCAATGCGCTGGGGTGGCGCCTATATAGGCACTGCGCATGTCACTTCAGGCGTGGACGACGCCACTCGGAGCTGAACGATGCCACCTACCGGCACGCATGGGTACTGCTCATGAAAAGTTTCCGGATCCAGTCTGGCGCCTGGGGATAATTCTAAGCAATCTGTGGCTAGACGTCTCCATCAGATATTGCATAAGGTGGAAACATGCTGCCCCTAATGGTTAAGAACTTAGAGTAGAGGATGCCCCTACTATGATGTATGACATCACTAATCCTGGAAAATCCATGCAGTTTTACATTTGTTTAAAGTACTGTAAAAAGTACTGTTACCCTGCACTTTGACTGGAAAATTACAACTTGGCATTGGTTGCTTACATTTTAAGCTGAAAAGGCAGGGATCCGTTTTTTATATCATCTGTCTACTGAAACTGTGTATTATATCACAAGAATATGCCTTACTAATCTGTTTGCAGATGAAATAGCGGAACTTGTAATCCAGCCATTTTCATATAAGATTTCTGGTGAACCAAGGCCTTAGTGACAGATTTTAAAGAGTGTCAAAAGTTCCTTACCTTGCAAGTATGCTGGAACTGCAGCTAGATGTAAAAGGATAGAGGTGCATGCCAATCTTTCTTTTTTCAAATGTGACAAGCAGCAGATGATGCCCTATACAGAGACTTTAAGGGGTCTATGTGCTTGCTAATGCAAAAGTGAACAAATCTTTTCCATTTAGCAGCATTGCAGGCATGCACAGTTGTTTAATGTACTTCACACAAGATTTGGATTCACTCTTCTGGAAGTTTGAGGTAACCAAACTATAAGACCTCAGGTGCTGGATTGAGTTGTCTGGGATCTTGATGTCTCAGCTGACTGATGCTGTGATACAAGATCTGGCCTTAGTGAAAGCTTCTTGTGTGGATGCAGTGACTTTCCTAGAAGCATGGAATAGCATGATTGCCTTTCCCGTGTTGGTGCAACTAAAATGAGGTCCATGGACACTTAGCTTTTTTTTCCTGATCACATATGGTATCAGGCAAATGAAAGAAAAGGTAGGCATAGTCAGACTGGTTCATCCATAGTGCACTGCTCACTGACTATAGGTGTGGGTACCTGGAGGCGAAGCTTTGGCATTTTGCGTTTCTTTTCAGCAGCAAACAGATTTATGGTTGGAATGCTCTACTTGCAAAAGTATTGATGGAGGACTTGGGGATTCATTTCTCACTTGTGGACTTCTGGATGCTCCGTTAGAAACCGTATCTAGTTACGAATGGTCCAATGCCATATTCCTTAAGCAAACACCAACAGCTTGTTTCTGGATGTAGTACATAGTGGTCATGTTGTCATTCTTTTTGAAGACTGTTTTTGTCTTTGAATAAAGTTGTAAAAGGCTCTGAGTACCAGACGGATTTGCCATGAGTTCTAGGCAATCCTGTTGTGGAGTCCAGGTGCCCTGTACAGGCATGTGGTCGAAATTTGCTCTCCTACCCTTGAGTAAAGCATCCATGGTAATCAGGTCAAGAAAAGGCCTCCCCGGCAACAAGTTGTTGCTGTTTCACTAAAGGACAGTGCATTGTGTTTTGACTGTTACAACCCTAGATCCTCCCAGTGACCCTCTTTTTGTGACTATTTCCTTGCAAGTCACTCTTGTAATGGGTGCATGTGGATCCTGGCATACAGCACGACTGTGATATATGAAGCAATAATCCCCAACAACCCAGCACTATCCGTGCTGTGAGGGGACATTCTAGCTGAAAAAAGACAGCAGCTTTTGGAACATCTCCTCCCTTGGTTAGGACAGGCTTTACCTGTGACAGTTTAATATAACCCCAAATGGGGCTGGATATGCTAGGGCTTAAGGTGGTACTTTTTGTCACTGGTGGTAAATCCTAGCTTTGTGGAGCCAAGACACTATTGTCTAAGTACCTGCTAGGCATTGCTGTCTGCTGCTTTCAATTAGTCTGATGCCCAGATAAAAATGCCCAGATGAAAAGAAATTAATGCCATTTCTGGGCAGATGCACTGCCACTACAGATAGCAATTTTAACAGCCTGCAGGCCGCAGTGACCCCGAAAAGGTAGCACTCTAAATTGTTAGTGTTGCCTACTTACCACATAGCGGAGGAAGTGGTGGTGGGCTGATGGGATGGGGATGTGAAAATGGGTATCCTTGAGGTCGAGGATTGCTATGAAGCCCCCTCTTCGGAGCAACGGGATGATGTCTTGCAGGGCGATCACATGGGAGTACTCCAACAAGCCAGGGTATCTCCCTATGGAAAGACTCCTGGTAGCCTTCCGAACCAGGACCCTCACCCACGCCAACAGACCATGCCTGCAACTTCGGCATCATCCTAGACAGCAAGCTCACCATGAAAAACCAGATCAAATCAGTCTCCTTCGCCTGCTTCCGTAATCTCCACAAGATTTTCAAGTGGCTCCGGGTTAATGCCAGACGAACCGTCACCCAGGCCCTAATCACAAGCAGGCTGGACTATGGCAACGCACTCTACGCAGGAATCCCCTCGCATCTCCTGAAGAGACTATAGATCATACAGAATTCAGCGGCCAGACTCATCCTCGACCTCCCCAAATGAAAACACATCCCCCCCACCTCAGTAAACTCCAATGGCTACCCATTCAGAAGAGATGTTTCGAGATGCTTATCCTCATATGCAAGTCCCTGCACTACAAAGGAATAGCATACATCAACCTCCGCCTGAACTTCCACCAACCCTCCAGACACCTACGCTCTGCCTCCCTTCACCTTGCTCAAACCCCTTCCCCTTGCATACGTCAAAGCTACAGCGGTGGTTCTTACTTCTCCTACCTTGCCGCCAGGTCCTGAAATGACCTCCGTTACACCTCTGGATCTCACCCTCTCTGCCGGAATTCAGGAAAAGACTCATGACCTGGCTGTTCGACTGAACCTCCGCAGCAAGACCCCCAGCGCCTTGATACCCTTACGGGTGATTAGCCGTGCTTTACGACTCTTGTTTGATTGATGGATGTAGTGATTTAAGGGCTATAAGTTCAGGATTAGCCATAGGATGCTGTCTTTTTGGGGATTAAAAATTACAGGGAGTAAACTTTTCCTTCACACTGGCGTGGGGGCACCAGCTTGAAGGCAGAGTCTGCAGCATCTAACAGGCATCTTATTTTGGAGTTTGAAATTATCTTTCCTTCTACTACCAGTTAATCTGACCTTTTTCCAGCGGGCCTCAAGAAGGTGCTTGGTGATCTTCTCCATTTCCTCCCAATGGTGGTAGCCATATTGGGAGAGCAAGCTGACAGTTTGCAATCCTCCACTGAATCTATTAATTTGCTCTTCTTTTCCAAAGGAAGAGCGTTTTCAGTTGCTTATGCTGATGCTTGTTTTCTTATCGTGTGCAACACCACTGAATCAGGCGGGTCTCAGGAGATGCCCTGAACTTCTTTTCTACCCAGAGGGTAACAACCCTAGCTCTAACCAGGAAAGTTCCCTAAGGCAGTCTTGAGCACACCCTGAAGCATTGGGAGTGACTGCAGAGACCCCTTAGCCTTAAGAGACGCCTCAATGAGGAAGCCATCCAGCAGCACGTGCATTTTAACATTGCGACGCTGTGCAGCCCACTGTATTACTACATGATGTGCGGTAGTATCATCCGGTGGGGCAGCCTAGGTGTGGGTCATCTGGAGGGTTTACAATGTACTCTTCCTAGGGGTTGTCTCCCTCCACAGGCTCCTTAAGGGTCCTTGTGGTGGAATCTGCCTTCCTGGTCAGAGTCAGTTAGGACGGACTGTGGAGACAGACTGGAGGTATGCTTGGGCATTGCAGTGGTGGGTGTGCTGTTTTGTGGTAAACTGATAGCCCTGTTCATAACCCTCTTTGAAAAAGGAGGGGGGAGTCTCAAATGAGAGTTCTTCCTCAAAAGTTAGTACCCTCTTTTTGGGGATTTGCAATGGCGTGTATAGGTTCTCTGGTGAAGGTGGCCCTGTGAGAATATTTCCTGTGGAAGGGTAAATGAAGATTTTTTTTGTCTCCTGTTCCAAGATCACTAGGAGATGGAGCTTAACCAGCAACTCTCCTATGTCCAACCTTGGAGTCAAGGGTTCTTTCACCTCAGCATACACTTCAGTTCTGATGCCAGTTTGCTGGTGCCTCAGGATTGTGATATAGTTAACGGGTGGCACAGCTCTTGTGCCCTTCGACAATGGCTTGCTTCTAGTTAAGGGTGGCTTTCGTGGGTGAGTGGTTTCAGCTGCCGGAGCTGGGCCTGAAGGTTGGTACCTCTTGAGGCTCGGCGCCGGGCTAGATGCTCGATTCCTTTGGGAGTGCTGCACTGCCTCAGCCTGCATGCGCGTGTTTGAGGTTGAACCGTTGGGGGTTAACCCTCGTGTGTCAGTAGTGATAGCAGTCCTGGGTGTGACCCCGGTCTTTGGACCAGAGGGCCTCAAGGAATGAAGCTCCTTCTCCTCTTGCTCAGACTCCAAGCCTCGGAGGACAGCACATCCGGGCTCACTTGCCCCAGTGCGGCCGGAATACACGATGGGCCTGTTTGTTCTTCGTCAGCATTGAAGATATTGCCCTAACCAAAGATGTTGGGGTGTGGGGGTCTCAGGAAATTGCCGGTGCTGCATCTTGTAGTGTGCCCAGAGCCTCTCCTTTTGGTTAAAAAAATGGTCTTCTTTCACCGAAATGCTTTACAAGCAAGTGCACACGGCCCCCTATTGGTTGGGTGACCAGCACAAGTTACACACAAACTGTTGATCTGACTAGGGCAATATGACGTTTCACCTAAGGAAGAACTGAAAGGGTGTTCTCCCCGACATCCACCCTCCCCCTCCCTCCTCCCACCCTCCAGTCACACTCTATTGCAGATTGAATCCTCAATAATGTTTATGCCAATCGCCAGTGAGGGGCCCCGGTCGCAGTTTAGTGAGAAGTCTCATTCGCATTGAGACAAAGCTCAGCAGTTATCAAAAAGTCTCTGCTGCTGGCACCAACGAGGTTTGCAATCATTTCCTCGTCGCTGTGGTCGAAGTCCCGATGGTTGTCAGTTAAGTTTCTGACCAGAAAATAATCGGAGGTGGAGTCGTTCTCCTGGTGCTTTGTGCACTACAGGTCGAGTCACCAATATTGAATAAAAACAACTTGCAAATGTCCGCGCCCAATTTTAGATGGCTGGATTATGCAGACCACAATTAGTTTGTCTTAGAGTGAGGATACTTTAAACTGGAAGAAAGATCAAACGTTTAAACCAACAAATAGTAAGGATGGAACCGAGGCAATATCTGTGATTTGTGTGGGCCGAAAACTTATGCGAAATAGAAAAACGCTGGCATGTGCTTCATTGAAAGATTGTGGCATTTGTAGAGAGAAATAACCTTTTTCCAGGGTACGCTCCTAACTCCACAAAAATTGTAATGAAATGTGTTAATGGAAGAGAAGCTTATACAGTAGACTTTAACATTTTTTATTTTGTGCATTTAAAACTGTGTTTGCTTACGTGGACCAGCATTTCTCTAAATAAACAAAAATACAAAAGTGGTGCAATTACACAGTACAAAAGTACACAGGAGGACTGTGAATGTCTATCACCATTTATTGTACTTCAGTTGCCCAGAATTGGACAGAGGACGCGCTCAGCAGAAAAAAAAAAAAAATACAAACGAAAATGAAAAAAACAACCATTTTTTTACAGCTTAATTTTAAAACAAGCTCCTGGTTTGGACTCCGTTCAAGGGCCACCCAGGACCTCAACTGTCCTGAGCAGGAACAGGAATACAAAAAGGCTCAATTAAAAAAAAAAGTGATATTCCCAGATCTTTTGCACCCTTTCACTTTGGTAAAGTCATGGGTACAAACGGTAATCCATGTAAAAAGGCATTCCTCCAGCAGTGGAGCACCAGGGAGTCCTCTTGGTGCACAACTGTCACTGCACAGGCCCGCGGCACACTTAGCAGACAGTATTACTGAATAAAAATAACACCAATAGCAGGTCATGGGAAGTGACAAGATGGGTCTCCCCACCTCCGTCACCACACCCCCTTTTTCTCTGAGCCAGGTCTGCACACAGCCCTTCCTGAGAGCAATGGCCATTTCAGATCATTGAGAGTGAACGGCAAACGGCAGGTTTCCAGGAATGCCAACTTTGTCCCAGTGCCAAAAAACGTGCGTTTTTAGTCGTTGTTTCACAACACCAAAATAAAACAGAGTGAAAATAAAAGAACAGAGTATGCGAGTAAGTAGGATATAAAAATAGGTTCCATGAGTAACACTTAGCTGCAGGCACCGTTAGGTCACAGAATGCAGGTGCTATTCCTGTAAGCGGCGGGCAGGAGCAGGGGTGGCCAAGGGAGGAAGTTCATTTTTATTACATCGTATTGTAATTAATTGTTCCTTTGTTTCACTTAAAAAAAATTATGGTAGTGCAGGGAAAAAATGAATTTTAGCAGCAGCAAATGGCCACGGTTTGCTCGGACTCCAAGAGAAGGAAATGGGGCGCTCCAGCACCACTCAGCTGCCAAACCATCTCAGCCCTTGGAAGTGCAAGTACCTGTTCCAGTGACCCACCCCTCCACCTGCCAAACATTTGAGATTTAAATATATGTACAGGAGTAGGCGGCTCCTCGCTTTCCACGTCTGTTTCAGCAGCCCGCAGAGTACTGCGTCCATCAACTTAAAATGGGTCCTCGGCAGCACGGCCCTTGGTCTTCCTTTGTGGGTCAATTCATGACTGAGGGAGCATTAGTCAATGTTATTCTTGTCTCTCATCCACATCTGAATTCGCTCCTTGAGTTCTGGCACTAGAACGAGAAGAAAAGGAAGTAGGATTAAAATGCTGCCACCCACATAACACACGTCCAATTTCAACTAGTGGTCGTTCAAGTCAGGTGAATAGGTAGACGGTGTCTGAAAACGGGCAATGAACCACTAACTCAGCACAATTTATGTTGCAAAATATCCGACCTATAAGAAAAAGACGATAGCACTCTGGACAATCCCCAGCAGACCGAAGGCTCAGTGAAAAAGTATACATCTGTAATATTACAGTCAAGCGGCATCTTCACTGCAACTTACTAAAGTCACCCAAAATACATCAGTGTGAAAAATCCGACCCAGGTGCCACAAGATCAAACTCGCTAATAACCCAACTCAAGGTGTCAGGAGCACCAGATCACTGGCATGTCAGTCCACCAACCACAAAAGCACGCTCATGGATTAACACAACAGAAGCTTTTACCAACTCACTAACAAACGCAACTCAAAAGGAGCACCAGCTCACTCTCAAAAGAACCAACACCCCTCAGCAGCACTAGGTCACAGACAAACCCAACTAAAAGCCACCAGCAGCAATGGATAAGTAACGAACCTAATTAAAAGTCTGGATGATGAACTGAAGCAGCCAGAAATATTCTCACAGACGCATCAAATTCATTCACACAAGCAATGTAAGCCCACCTGCAAAACGAACTGAAATCCACCAGAAGCACCATTTTACAAACAGATTCAACCTAAATGCACCAACATCACCCTTCTAGCTAGCAAACTCATCTTAAAGACTCTCCCTCCTGCAGGAAGCCACACTGGTATTGGCCCAAAAGTCGAGCTTCAAAGGAGAAGCCACCTTTGAAGGGCAAATGGTGAACACTTGGGAGAGGGGCTGCTCCATTGTGAAGGTAGACAGGCTGGCACTAGGGACAAGGAAGGGGACATCAATTGCCAAACCATTTTTTCAGTGGCATGTAGCCCCCTAGGTAGCCATATCTCTGGGTTGAGCTAGGGAGCTCTGGATGCCAAGAGAAGGGTTCTGCCATTTTGAAGTGGCCAGAATGGTGTATCTTGGGATAGGCAGATGCCACACTTCACGAAGTGGTCCTCAGGTGGGAGGGAACCTGGTAGCATTCAGCTACTAACCGGATCCTACCCTGAGGGCATTTTCTGAGCGTTAATAGGGCACCCCTGGCACCCAGATCTCAACTGGACAGGAAGAAGGACCCAAGAAGGACTGCCATGCTGCACGGAGGAACTAGAAAAGAGAGGCTACACTGGCATAGACTGCACCTGCTGGACCTGGTGGCTAGCAAAGGAGAAGGGACTGTACCTGCTTTGTCCTCAGTGTAGAAGTCGTATCCAGAGCCTAGCCGGAGCAAGAGACCCCAAGAGTCAGTCGGATGACCTCCTGTTCACAGCACAGGGCCCCAACAGAGAGAAGCCTGCTAGGGCAATAGCCCAGAATCTTCACACCGCTGCCAACTGCCGCCGTGCAGCATCAGAGACCAGTAACTGATGCTCAAAGTTGCACCCGAGTCCACTGGACCCAGGAGAGTCATCTGAGTGCAGCCTGGTCACCGAGAAGATGAGGTATCATGCAGGGAAGGATTTGGCTGTGAACGTGATACTGGGCGACTGGTACCACAGTGGCGACAGGATTTCTGCCGAGACCAAAAGGACTTTGAGGGCCGTCGAACCCATGGCCAGGGGCGCCTTTCGCCCTTTTTGGACCCAGTAGCTGCAGTAAGACCCCCATCAATACCCGCGCATTCAAAGCATACTTGAGCTTCTTCAGCATCCAGTATCCCTTCTATCAGGACCAGTTCCATAGGAAACTACAGCAAAGGATAAAAGTACCTGGAACTGACTGAAGACTGCTTCACCTGCTGAGGTAACTGTTTCTGAGGACCTTACTGGTCCCCCTGACTGGCTCCCTGTTGGAGTTGGTCACCCAAAGTAACTCTAACTGACCACAGTACATGATTCAAATTAGTTGAATTTGCCAATGCTTGTTCGCGTTGAGTAATAAGTGCATATTTTCTGTACCTTGTAAAATCTATATCTCCGGAACCCTCTGGTGGATCTTTTTCGTTGTGGTGTCTAAAATTACATTAAAAACAGTCTATTTTTATAAACTGGTGTCGGATTCCTTGAGGGTCTTGTTTATTTCTTCTTCAATTGTTTTGGTGCTGTTTAAATGCTTTGCACTTGTTCCTCGGTGTAAGCCTTGCTGCCAAGAGTCACAGCCCCAGGCTTGAGTTAGAGGGTTTAACAAACATAACCTACTGGTCCTAAAAGGATTGTTAAGTGTATTACTCTGTGAGGTGGCACAACCACACAGTATAATAGACCCCATGTCCAAACAGTCTGGATCCGGGGCTCACGATTAATAGGCCAGATGAGATAAACATAAATTCAGTTAGTAAGAAACAAAACCAAGGAATGCAATTTAACAAAAGAAGGAGATATGGACATGGAGTACTTGTATAGAACAGTGTTGGATAATTTCCCATTGGTGCCTACCTATATGTTTCAGGATTAAGGTCCCGATATGGACACTCATAGCACTCCTTGCTTGACTCATACTCTTTGTGATGGTTTGTATCTAATAAAATACATATTTTGAAAACAACGGGGTCTGACCTCATCGTGAGCCAGCACGTGGGGTGGTATGAAGATGGAGTTAAGGGGCTGAGTTCCTAGATGGATGCATGGAATTCAAATGAGTTTGGAAGATAACTTAAGAAGGCTAACGAGGGAAGTTCTGCTACTAGATAAAGATATAATGCGCCTGACGGAGTTGCAGGGTGATCTTGTAGACCATTAACAAACAATGAGAACTACAATCCCCTTTGGACATATTCTAATAGGGAACCAGTCAAGGTGGATGTTATCTTGACTTCTGAGGGCAAAAGTATACGAACAGAGTATTCTTTGAGTAGTGAATGATAAGGGAACGACATAGTGCATCTAAAGTCTCATTAATGGGATTTCAAACCCATCTTCAGTTGCTGTACATGCAGGACCCCCCCCAACTAAAGAAAACAAGATTAAATAGTATTTGCATGCGTTAGATCTGCCACACCTCTCGAATGAGCAGAGACGTGAACTTTTATCACCGCTAATAAAGGAAGAATATGTAGCGTCCCTCAGGAATATGAGTAAAAGGAAGAGAGTATCTGATCTAGTTGGTCTTCCTGTGGAATTATATTTAAGTGCCCTAGGGATACTGCTTGATAATTAATTGCATGAAGTGTGCCATGAAACATTGGACAAGGTGTACCTTCCCGCAACTCTAAGAGAAGCACTCAGAATAGCAGTTCCAAAGTCAGATAAGGATCTTGCAGATTATAGATCTTTGTTGTTGTGAAATATAGATAAAAAATACTCAGTAAGGCAGCTGCAACAAGACTCCTGCGGGATCTCTGACACCGATTCATCCAGATCAGTCTGGTTCTTGTTGCAAAGAAACCAATTACTGAATCCATATTAGTTGCATGTTAAATCTTTGGTGGCTACCTTGGATACAGAAAAAAAGATTTGATACAGTAGGATGCAAGTATTGTTTCTAGGTATTGGAGAGGTTTAACTTTGGCTCTTATTATGGGACCATGTACAACTCATATGACACAGATGGCAATGCTCAGGACCCGATGTGACATATCTGATAGTTGGGTCTTAGAACGTGGTATAAGGCAGGAGGGGCCACTGCTGCCCCATCTGTTTGCGCTATCATGGAACTGTTACCAAGTATACTGAGTAGTGTCCTGGTTGACTGGCGAGAAATAATTGGGGTTGTTATGAATGTTGTGTCTATAAGCAGATGACACATTTAATCAAGAAAGCCTACAAAGTCAATGCCTTGCATGGTTTGTTTGCTACACGATATTCAAATGGTGTCAGATTTGTGCACAAACTCTAGCAAATAGTAACTATTTCCACTGGGGGCTTTGGCTAAATGTGACAAGAGTGGTTTGCCGAACTTTGGGTTGGAATAGCAGCCAAAAAACAAAGAAGTTTGGGTACAGGATTAGCCAACGCGGATGGGGAAGAACTTAACACTAGTCAGGTAATGAGGGGAGCACCGATGGGGAGAGTACCACTGAAAAAAATGGTGATAGTTCCAAGTGTCCCGGTCGAACGTCAGAGTATTTTTTAAAGTATGGGGCAGAATACAGACCTTTGGTTAGGGCAGGAGTGAGCCCAAACCATTCACTCTGGAAGTAACTGTGAGAAGGGAGGCTTGGGTTAACCAGGTTTAGAGTGTTACTATTTCTCTGCAATAGTGCAGCATTTGCTAGACTACGTCCCTAACTACAAAAAGGCATGGCCACCGGAATGCAATTCAATATGGAAACTAAGCAACTCTTTAGAACAGTGTATAATTGTGTATATTTGGGATACAATTACATGTCTCTAACTTCAAACAAATAAAGGGTATGGAGTAGGACAACACAACATTTGAAATAGATACAGAGTAACTTGGAGAGGAGTCATTCCTTCACTATTTCTACGAGGGACAAGGGCTAAACAAACTCAGTCATTAGCTACTAGGGAAGTGGTACAAGTATGGAAGACTCGAGGGTGGCACAATGTTAGTACTCTTAATATGTCATTATGCAAAGGTACCTTGATAGGAGAGGTGGCACGAATGAAGGGCTTACAAATTGGAACAGAACAGGCGTAACTGAACAAAGTTATATAATAGGTAGGATAAAGGAATTTGGTCACCTCCAGGAAGACTATGTACAACACAATTAATACATGCAAATAATACATGCCTTGGACACAACAGATGACGCCTGGACAGAATTGCAGTATGAAACACCTGATGAAAGGAAGGGTTTTAGGAGAAAAGCTGGGCAAAGGAGCAATTTAATTGACCTACAAAATGCTTAACAAAAACACTCCAGACAACCTGCAGTATCTTAGAGACAGATGGCAGAAAAATGGGCCTTGCTTCCACCATAATATGTCTTAAATGCATGGAAGGGGAGAAGGCACGTTCACATATGGCCTCTGGGAATGTGGACCGAGATGAAATTCTGATCACAAATATAAAGGGAGATGTCAGAAATTATGGCAAAAGGCATAATATTTCCACCTAACAGGCCATACTGAGGGTTACAGGAAAGACTAGGTGCACTTGATACTAAGGAAAATGGCATCCCGTAAGGATCTGTTCGCAGCGTGCAGCGCTGTAGATTCACAAGACCTTCATAATCCTGCCATCTAGTGCTGGACTGGAATGCTTACAAGTTGTTTTTTTCCAGGGAAGTCTTTTGAGTCACAAGGTATATGGGGACTACTCCCTTAGTAGACAATGTGCATGGGCACCAAACTCCATGTCAGATTGTTTTTTACACAGTGGTGAGAGTAGTATGGAGTGGTGAGGAACTATGATGTACGTGGATTGCAAGAAGAAAATAGTTATTAGAAAAAGAGATCAGAGATTAGAGCCACAGACTTCCGGGGAGGAGCGTCACACTTCCGGGGAAGAGGGTAGATGCATGTGAATATACAGCACTACACGCTACGAACAGATGCTTACGGGGTGGTTACTATTTTCCGTTTGTAGTATGTGTTGCTGTAGATACACATGCTCTGCACAGACTGTAAAGCAGTATCCTCCTACAAGCATTTGCTATAGTGCAGATGATGTAGATGTCTGAAAAAGGTACTTAAGACTGTCTGGCCAGCCATAAAATGTTGACTGGCTAAGATGTCCACACAGTACTGCTTAGTGAAGGTGTGTGGGACTGACCAAGTGGCAGCTTTACATATGCCAGCTAGAGGAATATTTCCCAAGAAAGCCACTGTTGCTGCCTTTTTCCGAGTAGAGTGCACCCAGGGCTTTTTTAGCTTTGTGATAACAGAACTGGATATATTTGGCTATCCATTTGACAATGCTGACTTTGGAGATAGGGTGGCCTTGTGAGGTTTAGCAAAGGCCACGAAGAGTTAGTTGGCATTGCGAAAGGGCTTGGTTCTATCTTTGTAATACATGAGAGGGTGTTTGACATCTAATTTGTGTAAGGCTCTTTCTGTTACTGAGTCCGGTTGGAGGAAAAAGACTGGGACCTTCATGGTTTTGTTGAGATGAAAAAAGAGGGAACCACCTTAGGGAGGAACTTAGGGTTAATACCCTATCTTTGGGAACCTGAATGAGGAGTTCTTGGCGTTTGAGAGCTTGTAACTCACTAATGCACCTAAGAGAGGCTATTGCCACAAGGAAGGCCAGTTTCAAGTAAAGGTACTGGAGAAAGCAAGAGTGTAAGGGCTCAAAAGGAGGTTCCATGAGTCAGCTAAGGACTAAGTTAAGGCTCCAAGCTGGGGGCATTGGAACCCTGGGAGCGATGACCCTTTTGAAGCCTTCCATGAAAGCTTTAACAGGTATGCGGAACAGGGAAGAATGTTCCCTGTTTTGCTTGTACGCACCTATGGCCACTAAGTGTAGGCACACTGAAGTGTAGGCAAGGCCGGACTTCTGGAGGTGAAGCAAGTAGGAAATGGTGTCCTCAACCGCTGGCTTTAGGGGGGCCCAGGTGTTTGGATAGGCAGTAATGGACAAATCTCTTCCATTTTGCTATACTGCAGACTCGTCTGGTAAGCCTTCGAGATTCTTCGCAGGATGGCCATGCATTCCTGTGGGAGACGCAGGTAGTCCAACTCTACAACCTCAGGTGCCAAATTGTTGGATTACGCTGCTTGGTGTAGAGATGCTTGATCTGCCCTTAGCTCTTGTGAGAAGATCCAGCCTGGTGAGAAGGTCCAGTCTGTTGGAAAGCTTCTCATGGGAGCTGACTGACCTCTTCAGAAGTACTGAGTACCAGGGGTGTCTAGACCAGGTGGGGGCTACGAGGATGAGAGTGAGAAGTTTGCTGCATCTGCCAAACCACATAGGGAAGGGGTGGGAGAGGTGGAAAAGCGTAATCAAAGTTCACTGGCTTGTTCATCCATAGTGCATTGCCCATGGACTGTGGATGTGGGTACCTGGGGGTGAAGTTTAGACATTTTGCAATCTCGGGAGTGGCAAATAGGTCTCTTTGAGGAATGCCCCAACATCTAAAGTGTTGAAGGAGGTCTTGCGTGTGGAGTTCCCACTCGTGGAATTGTTGATTGGTCCTGCTGAGCAGGTTGCAAGGTCGTTTCTCACCCCGGAAGATACTCCTTAGTAGCAAGAGCACCCAATGCCGGAGGGAGAGAAGTATGGAGTGCTGCCCTGTTCCTGCAGGAAATATATGGGGGTCATGTTTGAGGACTACTTTGCTTCGAATGAGGGGGAAGGAAGGCTTTGAGTGCAAGGCTTATGGCTTTGAGCGCAAGGCTTATGGCTATGAGCTCGAGATAGCTGATGTAGTGCCCTGTTGGAAAGAAGCCCACACACCGAGGTCTGTGGCATGTCTGAGATACGCCCACCTGGCCAGCTTGAGAGGAATCCGTGGTAATGGTGACTTGCGGAATGGGGTCTAAGAAAAGCCTGCCCTGAAACAGACAAGTGCTGCTCTGCCACTGCAGAGAGCAATGCACGCTAGCCTTTACCGACACTAGATCCTAATTTTGACCGTCTGCCTGTGGCCACTGGAGTGAGAGGCATAGTTGCAGCGGGTGCATGTGAAGCCAGGCATGAGGTACTATGGAGATGTATTAAGCCATCATGCCCAACAGTTGCATTAAAGTCTTTGCTGTGAGGTGATGGTTTGGCTGAAAAAGAGGCACACGCTGATGAAAGCCCAAAAGTCTTTGTGGGCTGGGGTAGTCCTTGCCCGTGACCAAATTCAATGTCAGTCCTAGGAAGGGTTATATTTGCAGGGGTAGCAGGTGGGATTTTGTGGCACTGATGGTGAAACCGAGGCTATGGAGGAGAGAGAAGTTATCCTGGGTGTGCACGAGGCACTGGCATTTGCTTGCACTCTTGATCAGCCAGTCAACTAGGCAGGGGAAGACGTGGATGCCTCCTTTCCTTAAGTGGGCAGCGACCACTGGCAGCCACTTGGCGAAGACCCTTGGAGCAGTGGTAACACCAAACAGAAGAACTTTGAACTGATAATGGGGGCCCCTTACCATGGAGCACAGGTAGCGTCAATGGGCGGGGTGGATGGGGATGGGAAAGTAGGCATCTTTGAGGTCTGATGCGGTCATGTTGTCGCCTTGTTGCAGCAGAGGGAAGACATCCTGCAAAGTTACCATGTGGAAGTGTTCAAAGAGTATGCATTGGTTGAGGGGCCTGAGTTCCAGCACTGGGCAGAGGAAGTCATCCTTCATGGGGATGAGGAAGTAAAGAGAATAAATCCCTTTGCCCAGGGTTTGAATGGGCACTGGTTTTTTGGCCCCTTTTGAAGGTGCACTTGGACTTCTTCCTCCAGAAGGCTGAGATGGTGATGCATGGTGGGGTGTTGGGAGGGAGTGTGAGAAGTTCTAGGCAGGAGCCATGGTGGATCACTGCTAAGACCCAACTTGTCGCATGTGATTTTCTGTCAGGGAGGAAGTAAATCCTGTAGACACACCCCAACAAGTGTTGTGTGATTAGGTGGGGAGTGGAGGCAGAGGGAGTCAATATTTGGAGGTGGAGGCTCCCATGCCGGAACTCTCTTTGATGTTGCTGCCTCAGGTAGCAGGAAGTAGGCTCAAGGGAGGAGGATTTGGTATCGGCCATGTACTGGTATCTCTGAAAGAAGTCTCTAGGGGTTGGGGTCTGGAGCACACCCATGGCTTTGATGGTATCAATGTCTACCTATATTTACTGCAGCCTCTGGTCATCCTGCGCACCGTGTGAGAAGTTGGCCTGGTATATGCTGTCCACTAATTAAAGTAGGCACCTTGCACCAGTCCAAACGACCCTTATTGATGATTAGGTTAAAGACAACCTTTATAGAAAGCTATCCTAGTGGTAGCTGTGGAGAGCAGCCTTCAGGCTAAGTCTTGAAGGAATGTAAAGCAGCTTGTTTTACCAGTATATAACCTCTTGAATGACCAAATGAAAGGAGAACCACACCAGGTATATATAAAATATATGTATCTATTACTAAACACTCTCTACTAACCTCTTTATGAGATTAGAGAACAAGGCACACAATATTACAGTACTAGAACGACAGTAAATAGCACAATACACAGTGGGCTCCAGGGGGAGACCAAACCATATATTAAGAAAGTAGTATAACAACCACGACTTGACTAGACACAGGCCTAGAGCACGTAGAATCGCTGGGACCCCAAGGAACCACCCAAGATAGTGACACAGGGGACCCACGGAGGACGGGTGCAGTGTGGGAACACAGACGCGAGCTCCGTACAACTCTATGGGAAAGTCGCGGTTGGAATTTTAAAGTTTAAGGACCCTTAGGAGAGGACTTCAAGCAAACCCAGCTAAACATAGAAGGTTCTAAGGCCAGCACCCTTGAGAGTACCGAGGTACCCGTGTTACCTATCCCAGAGGAGCCGGGTGCATAGGCGTCAAGTGGTGTCGGAAACCCTCGTCGTTTTCAATGGCGTGATGCGAGAAAGTACTGCTGCCGTGGAGAAGAAAAGTGTCCGGTGTGATCCAAGCCTGGATCGGAGATGTAAAGAACCTGAAAGCAGAGGGGACAAAGTCTGGGTCACTTCACGTGACCAGGAGCGGAGCAATCGAATGCCCACCGATGTCGGGTGCTTCAGGTGCGAAGAGGTGAAGCTGGACTCTGCAGCCCCGGGGACCAGGATACGTCGACGACGACCAGATTCCGCAGGCGAGCTGTCCCACGAAGGATGTCGAGTGCTGGGGGGTCAGTTTCCGGATTGGAGACCAACAAGCCTTGGCAACTGCAACCCACGCGGTCAGAGAAAAGATGCTTCTGTGAGGACCAGCAAGGTCCTGGGGACTCCCTAAGCGATGGAGAGTCCGGGCACGTCTGGAGCAACCAGGGAAGCCCACTGGAAGTTAAAGTTGCCTTCTCAGGGACCCACAGGTCAACGGACCAGGGATCGCGAAGGGACCTTGAGAGGAATCACACAATACCAGCCCATGGAACACTCGTGGAGTGTAGGCCAATAATCTTCGGTGGAAACACTGCTCGGGGCTTGGACTACAAGTAGCCCAAAGCACAGCCTCAGGGATCGCCTAAAAGCATATGCTGCTGCAAATGTGCACGGTGTCCAGGTTGCACGGTCCCCACGAGGGCTGCGGGCCTCAGTTTTGCTGAGAGCACTAGTCGGCCTCGGGGAAGCTTGGGCACCCACCTCCTGTGTTGCAAAATCTTCTGAGTCCGTCTGGAGCTGCGTAGATGCAAACCGGTCAGATGCGTTGAGGTGCCTGCGTTGCAGCGGAGTAACTCCTTTACTCCAAGGGAGATTCTTCAGTCGTCCAGCAAAGCGTAGATCGTCGAAGGTTACTTGGTTTCTGTAGCAGAGTTTAGTCCAGGTATTATCTAAAGTCCTGTAGTCAGGGTTCCAACTTTATACCCAAGGAAGGGGTGGGACAAACTCTGGGGACCCACCTATGGGAGGGTCAGGACAGAGGGGTGGCTACACCCATGTCCTTTGTCCAGTTTCGCGCCAGAGCAGGGGCTAGTAGCCCCTGCAACCGATTTGAGCTGGACTATGCACAGGGACACCAAATGTGTCCCCAGTGCAGACATCAAAGCACTCTGAGTGCACCCACCCAGCCCCAATATACTAAAGCCTGTCTGGGAGGTGATCACACCTCCCTGTGACAGGAAACCTATTGTCAAGCCTTCCCCTGCCGGAGTTTCGTCCAACAGCAGGAGGGCAGACTCGTGTCTGTGGCTGGCAGCATCTATTTTGTGTTGCCAGGGCTCTGTGAAGCAGGTACCGGGTGTACCGGTGCTGTCATATTTCTCCCTCTAGGAGGGAGGAATCATACCTCCCACACCAGTTACTGGTGTGGAGGTATGATTCCAAGGTGTTTGACACCAAACACAACATAATTTCTTGCAGCTGTATTAAAGTTAGCATTTACCGCGAGGTTATAATGCACTTAAGAGTATATGGTTGGCTGCATCACAGACAACACCGGAATAGTGGTTCCGAAGGCTGCAGAGGAGCTCTGCTCATGCATGGGCTCCCTCTCACATAAAACCCAGCACCCTGCCTTCAGGATTGATAAGGCCTGCAATAGGGGTGACTGATAGGTTTATATGTGCAGTGATTAGGATAGATGCACAAGTTACTAACTTGTGTAACGATATATCTGTAAGAGACAGTAGTTAGTGACAGATTCCTTACCTTAGAATATCCCCAGGCGTCAGGCTGGATCCGGAAAGTTTTTGCGTAGCAGTACCCTTGCGCGTCGGTAGGCGGCGCCGTGCGGCTCCGCGTCCGGCGTCGTGATCGCCGGGATGACGTCGCGGGCAGTACTTAGGACGCCGCCCCTGCGCGCTGACGTCAGTTCTGTACACGACTTTCCGCGCCAGGAACGCAGAGCCATGCAAGAAGCTGACATAGGTGTCTGAAAAATACTAGGGCCCTGAAAGGGATGTCCTTAACCCTAGAAATCAGTTCGCAGAACAGGGAGGATGGGTGGGGCGGTAAGGAATCTGTCTCTAACTACTGTCTCTTACAGATATATCGTTACACAAGTTAGTAACTTGTGCATCTGAAAGTGACACGTTAGTGACAGATTCCTTACCTTAGAATAGATACCCCAGCAATACCAACCGCGGTGGTGGGTCTGCGAACAAAGATCAGACAAGGAAGTCCTGGAGGACAGAACGGCCAAAGAAGCCGTCCCTCCGGACCGGACTGTCAAGGCAGTAATGCTTTGTAAACGTGTGCAGCGAGGCCCACGGAGCTGCCTGACAGATAACCGGCAGCGGAACACCGCGGCCCAAGGCCGTGGTAGCAGCCGTTGCCCTGGTGGAATGGGCACGCAGCCCAACAGGAGGCTCCTTCTTAGCCAAAGAATAGCAGGCCTTGATGCACAAGGTAACCCAGCGGGAGATGGTTCGTTTGTGCACCGCCCGACCTTTTGGCGCCCACGTAGCCAACAAAGAGCTGGTCATCCACCCGGAAGTGTTTTGTGCGGTCGATATAGAAGGAGAGCGCACGTTTTGGGTCCAGACGGTGGAGCCTCTCTTCCTCTCTGGAAGGATGCGGAGGCGGAAAGAAGGTGGGCAAAGTGATGGTCTGCCCAATGTGGAAAGCAGTAACCACCTTTGGCAAGAAGGACGGACGCGTCCGAAGAACAACCTTGTCTGGATGAACAGACAGAAAGGGAGGTTTGCAAGATAGAGCCTGGAGCTCACTCACCCGCCGAGCGGAGGTGATGGCCACCAGAAAGGCTGTCTTCAGAGTCAGAAGACGAAGAGGACAGTTATGTAGAGGCTCAAAGGGAGCGCACATTAAAAGGTAAGAACCAAGTTCAAGTCCCACTGAGGCATCACAAACGGAACAGGAGGGAAGAGGTGAGTAATGCCTTTTAAGAACCTGTTAACAACAGGGGACTTGAAAAGGGAGGGCTGATCAGGGAGCCTGAGGAAGGCCGAGATAGCACAAAGATAACCCTTGATGGTACCCAGGGCAGAACCCTGTTGGGCCAGAGAAAGAAGGAACAAAAGGACCTCAGAAAGAGGGGCAGAAAGGGGATTCACAGCCTTTGCTGTGCACCATGCCACAAATTTGTTCCACCTGCAGGCGTATACCACCTTAGTGGAGGGACGCCTGGCTGCCAGAATCACATCACAAACTTCGGGAGGCAAGTCGAAAGGAATCAACTGCCGCCGCTCAATCTCCACGCAAGCAGGTGTAGGCTGGACAGGTTCGGGTGGAGGACCGTCCCCTGCTGCTGCGATAGAAGATCCTCCCGAAGAGGCAGACGGATCGGGGGATCTACGCTCATATTGAGTAGCTCGGGATACCAAACTCTTCGAGCCCAGTCCGGAGCCACAAGAATGACTTGGGACCGGTCGTGCCGAATCTTCTTCAACACTCTGGGTAGAAGTGGTATAGGAGGAAAGGCGTACAATAGACCGCAACTCCACTCGTGACGAAAAGCGTCGCCGAGCGAGTGCCGCCTTGGAAATTCCAACGCGCAGAACTGATGACATTGCGCGTTCTCTTCGGTGGCGAATAGATCTAACCAAGGCTCTCCCCACTGTAGAAAGAGTCCTTGCGCCACTTCCGAGTGAAGACGCCATTCGTGATCCATCGTGCACCTGCGGCTGAGTTCGTCCGCCCTGGCGTTCAGGGAACCTGCCAGGTGTTGAACCATCAGGAACATGCCCTGATGTTCCAGCCATGTCCAGAGGCGCAGAGCCTCTGGACAAAGGGTCCACGACCCCACCCCGCCTTGTTTGTTGCAGTACCACATGGCGGTGGTGTTGTCTGTGAACACCTGCACTACCTTCCCTTTGACAGAGGGAAGGAATGCCTTGAGTGCAAGTCGGATCGCCCGGAGCTCCAGAAGGTTGATATGGAGCCGGGACTCCGCCGGAGACCAGAGGCCTCTGATCTCCGCCTCTCCCATGTGACCGCCCCATCCCAGAAGGGACGCGTCCGTCACAACTGTGTGCTCTGGCTGGGGAAGGGAGAGGGATCTGCCCATGACCCATTGCCGGTTCGAGAGCCACCACTGCAACTGTTTTGCAGTCCCCTCCGAGATCTGGACGTGATCGGACAGGTTGCCCTGGTGCTGCGCCCACTGGAACTTCAGGTCCCACTGCAGAGCCCGCATATGCCATCTGGCATGATTGACCAGCAGGATGCAGGAGACCATGAGGCCCAGCAGCCTCAGGGTCATCCGTACCGAAACCCAGGATAAAGGCTGAAAGATCGGAATCATAGCCTGAATATCCCGGACTCGCCGTTCGGGAGGATAGGCCCGAAACTGCGTCGTGTCCAGAACTGCTCCGATGAAAAGGAGCTGTGGAGAAGGAATCAGATGCGACTTCGGCACATTGATGGAGAACCCCAGCGAGTGCAGGAGTTCGGCCGTAGGCTGGAGGTGGGGAGACGACTGCCTGGGACGAGGCCCGCCTTCAGCAGCCAGTCGTCGAGGTAGGGGAAGACTGAAACCCCTGCCCGGCGCAGATGAGCTGCGACCACCGCCATCACTTTCGTGAACACCCGAGGGGGCACTGGTAAGGCCAAAGGGGAGCACGGCGAACTGAAAATGCTCGAGGCCTACCGTGAACCGAAGGTAACGCCGGTGGGCCGGCAGGACGGGGATGTGGAAATAGGCGTCCTGCAAGTCCAACGCTACCAACCAGTCTCCAGGGTCGAGGGCAGTCAAGACCTGAGCTAGGGTGAGCATCTTGAACTTCTCCTTCCGGAGGAAGCGATTGACGTTCCGGAGGTCAAGATAGGACGCATGTCCTCCTTGTCCTTTTTGGGCACCAGAAAGTAGTGGGAGTAGCAACCACGCCCTACTTCTGGGGTCGGAACACGCTCGATGGCCCTCTTGGCCAAGAGGGCCGTGACTTCCTTCTGCAGAAGTACCAAGTGATCCCCTGACATGCGGTGGAATTGAGGTGGCATGGCTGGGGGGTGGTCTCGAAGGGGAGGGAGTAGCCCCTTCGGACAATGTCCAAGACCCACCTGTCCGAGGGTGATGGGACGCCAGTGGTGAAGGTGATGGCGGACCCTGCCCCCTACTGGCGTGCTGTGCACCTGAAAGGAGGGACTAGGAGGGCTTGGAGGCCGCGGACGGGTTGGAGGTGGTGGCCTGACCCGCACGCTGGTTGCCCGAACCGCCACGGCGGTATCCACGTCCTCGGCCACGCGAAGACGCCTGCTGCGCGGGCCGGTGGCTGGGCTGCTGACGTGACGGGGCGCCCCTTCCGTGGCCACGATAGGGGCGAAAAGCAGAAGTCAGCGGAGGGCGTGTAGCAGAAAGGCCCAGGGACTTGGCAGTAGCCCGTGAGTCCTTAAAGCGCTCCAACGCATGGTCTGCTTTGGACCCAAAAAGACCGACTCCATCAAAGGGCATGTCCATGAGAGTATTCTGGACATCCCCTGAAAACCAGTGGTTCTCAGCCAGGCGTGGCGTCGCAGCGCCACCGTCGTTGCAATAGACCTGCCCAGCGAGTCGGCGGTATCAAGGCCACATCGTATTGTGTATTTGGCCGCATCCCTTCCTTCCGCAATGGCGCGGGAAAGCAGTGTCTGGACCTCCTCAGAACACTGGGGCAAAACAGTCGCCACCGAATCCCACAAGGAGTGGGTATATCGGCCCAAAAGACAAGCGGTGTTAATGGACCGCAAGCCAGCACTGGAGGAAGAAAAACCCTTCTTCCCAAATTGATCCAGGCGTTTGGATTCCCTATCCGGAGGGGCGGTAGGGAAGGCGGTTTGGGAAGCGGAGGCTTGGACAACCAAGCTCTCAGGAGTGGGGTGGACAGGAGAGAAACAGGGGGTCGCCCGGAGCTGGGCGATGGCGTCGGGACACGTTCCTATCCACAGGAGCCCCTGTGTTGGGCTTGGACCAGGCGCCCAAAAGAACGTCAGTGAGGGCATCGTTAAACGGCAGCACAGTCTCCGTAGAGGAGGCTGCCGGCTGAAGCACCTCTGTCAAGAGATTAGTCTTGACCGCCACAGTAGGGAGTTGGAGATGTAAGGCTCCAGCCGCCCTACGCAACACCGTAGCAAAATTGGCTCCCTCCTCCGTAGCCACGGGAGGAGACAGCATGCCAGTGTCAGGGGAAGTATCTAGACCACTGGCATCCCCTAGTTCCTCTGCCCAGTCCTCATCATACTGACACTGTTGTGCCAGAGGGTCCTCAGACCCCTCCCAGACCTCCTGGTCCTCCTCCGGTTCAAAATAAGGAGGAGGAGGGACATTTGGGACCCAAGGTCTCATCGGCGCCGGCGTCGAGCGACGTCGGTCCGGCTCCATGTCCGGAGCCGGAGAGTACAGGGGGACGCCGCCGCCCGGGGAACGGCACCGGAGACATCGGCGCCGGCGGAGGCGTGGTCAGGTCGACCGGCGTCGATGGGGGTTGCGGTACCACCGGAGCCGGGATCGAGGCCGGGGCCGAAGCCGGAATCGAGGCTGGAGGCACGAGCGACGCCGGGACCGGAGTCGTCGGCGACGCCGGGGCAACCCCATCAGGGCCCGCGGGGCCCGAAGGCGCACCGGAGGGACCTTGAGGCCCGAAGAGGCGGGCCATGGCCGACAGGAATTCCTGTATTTGGGCCGGATCCGCCCCCGAACCCGGGAAGGACGGGTATTGCGGGGGCGACTCCACAGGCATGTCCAGGGCCGCGGGGACGGTGCCGGGAGGGGCCTCAGCCGAGTCGCGAGACCGGCGAGGCGAAGTCCTAGAGCGATGATGCTTTTTGGACTTCTTGTGTGTAGACTTACCGGACGACGAAGACTTGGATCCCGACGACCGGCGAGGACTCCGCGACCGACCCCTCGACCTCTCACGCGACCGGGGCTTGGTGTGGCGCGGAGCCGACTGCCGGGCCTCGAGGAGCTTTCGAGACCGCTCTCGCAAAGCTTTCGGGTTTAGGGACCGGCAGTCGGAACACGACTTCGTGTCGTGGTCTCGCCCGAGACAGAAGAGACACTCCAGATGCGGGTCTGTGATGGACATCATCCGAGCACAGGCGTCGCAACGTTTAAAGCCGGGCATCCCTAACGACACCTTGGAGTCGATATGAAAAGAAACGGTGAAAAAATTCACCAAAAAAGTTAGTCAAAAAATGATAGGGCACTGCTCTTCCCGGATCTGCGCTTGCTGGCGCGGAAAAAGAAGAACTGACGTCAGCGAGCAGGGGCGGCGTCTAAGTACTGCCCGCAACGTCATCCCGGCGATCACGACGCCGACGACGGACGCGGAGCCGCACGACGCCGCCTACCGACGCGCAAGGGTACTGCTACGCAAAAACTTTCCGGATCCAGCCTGACGCCTGGGGATATTCTAAGGTAAGGAATCTGTCACTAACGTGTCTCTTTCAGATATAGTGAACCTATATCTAAGTAAGGGGTGCATGCACCACCTTACACAGGCTGCTGTAGCAGACCTGTTGTGTCATTTTAAATGGTCTCTCAGGGGTGGCATAATACATGCTGAAGCCCCTGGGAGGCCTCTGGGGTACCTATGCCCTGGGTACATAGTATACCATATACTAGGGACTTATAAGGGTACCCCAGAATCCAATCTGGAGTGTACCTAAAGTACATGCAATCAATTTAGAGGAGAAAGCAGATAGACTGGGGTCCTGAATAGCAGGATCCCAGTCAGACTAAGTCGAAAACAGTGAAACATCAGCAAAAAGTGGGGGTAACTATAAGAAGCAGATCCTACTCTCCTACACACCGAACATGTTTTCACCATCTAAGGGCAGGCTGAGCAGATGCTGCTGGTCTTTAGGTGTAAAATCTGAAATGTGGAGGCATGCATGGCACCGGATCAGGAAGTTGGTATTGACGCCGGGCAGCTGTGTCTTCAGCGTTTAGGGAAACCGGATAGTGGTGTTGGAGATGGTCTTGCCTTTTGCTCCTCCCCCCTCTGTTTGAACTCCCCAGGCAGCTGTTTTACTAGCTCCTGCATTTCATATCACTGTGCCCTGTCTTACATGGAGAGCAGGCCATTAGAGTTTGCGGTTCTCCAGCGAGTGGTGGCTCATACTGTTACCTTCTTCCCAGTGGCGCTCATTTTTTCGCTCTCCATATCGAGTGGGGGCATGTCACCCTTGCACTGAGAGTTGATGCACTTATGAGCAGTGTGAACCACTAGGGAATCTTGGGTAACCAGCCTTTCAATGTAGATGGGGTGATTGGGGAGGACAAACCTTTTCTCCACCCTAGGTGTTACCAACCTGGACTTGAATAGCTCTTTAAAGGTATCTGTGGCTGACTATCATACCTTTGATCATGGGCAGGAATTAGACTGTCCTCTCAAATTTAGGCAATGTCTCCACTAGGAAATCATCATCTTTGTGGTGGACATCCATGACTACTTTGTGAAAAACTCCAAACCACACCGCGGAACGCTACTCTATTGGGACCAATGAACCCTGTCCTTCACCAATAGGACGTCGTCAACAATTTCCAATTTATTTTTGAATACTGGATAACTGGACACAAGCCAAAAAATATTATTGAAAGAATGACTATATATAGGGTCGAGTGTCTCTTCTCAAACTAGAGGATTCCATCAGTTGATACTACAAAATAAATTTGATAAAATTACAAATGTAGGAGTTTAACATGTTTATTTAAGAAGGAATTTAAAGAGAGCCCTGAAGAAGTCCAAGAGGACGAAACGCGTTGGCTATGGTTTTAACTTTATCAACAGAAGAAAATAAATAAACAATGGTCAACAAAATACGTCTGAAGGATATTATGTATTGTAAAGAATATGCCTTATATATTGTGATTGCCTGTCAGAATTTTGCTGAACCTTTACCTAACACATGAGATACGTTCGGTCAATTCAGGGTGCTGAACTGATAAATATTGATGTACTTTGTGGAAAACAGTAGCCCTTTGTATGACCCTGTAATATGTAGTTGTTTCGTCGGGGAGGGGGGTGGGGCAGCTCGGAAGAGAGTTCCTCCTTGACGGCAGGCTTCCACTTTTAAGTAAAGTCTATATAGGCTTCTGAGGCACTCTTGGGGAGGTCCTGACGGCATGGGATGGATAAAGAGATGTTTTTGTCTTGCACCAGTTCCTTCTGCAGCAGCTGAAGGATCAGCTAATCCGAATCGTCGGATCTGTCCATTAAAGGCATCGTTGACCTGACGGTATCATCAACGCCAATGGCTTTGGCACCGAGGGGGGTCTTAGGATCCGACTCTGTCTTGGGCGTCAATGGGCGGCTTAGGCATCAATGGCGACTTTGAGGTCGAGGCTGGCTTTGGTGCATGTGTTAAGAGGATCTTTGGCCTTGAGTGGACTGGAGGCGTGTGAAAAACATTCAGGCTCGAAGGCTGGATAGGAATGGTTCAAGGCTCCGACGGTACTGGCCAGTGCCGAACGTTGCCAGAGGGTGGTGAAGCCTCAGAGAGCTGAGTCTTTTTTTAAGGGGCTCCGCGGCTGACCCCCCCGGGGGGAGGGAGAGGGTGTTGTCGGAAGCCTGCACTGCATTTTCTGGAGTGCCCACTCTCTCACCCACTGATATTGAAGAGTCTTGTTCAAATGAAAGGTCAGAAAGGCCTCGTACGTGTGTCGTCGTGGTTGGGGGGACAGGCAAAGGTTACACACCTGGTTGTGGTCGGCCTACAGAAACTTTGCATGGCACTGAGGAAAGTTCCGAATGGGCATCTATTCACTGACAGAGCATAAGAATGTGCTCTACTATACTATACAGGTCGCAGGTAATGTTACATTCAAACAGTGGAAATACTTGCAGAGTTTAATTACGCCTGTGACTATGTATAGGATTTATCCTGACATGAAACGCCGCACCCAGATATTGAAAGGACAGGGAAGACCTGCTGCTTATGGTATGGTCCTATGTGACTGTAAGCTTTAAAATAAGGAGGCGGGCAAGTTGCAACAGACAGTTCACAACTTAGAAGACCCTACACTGAGACACTGTTATATTATACAGATTTGTAGAGCGCACTATCATCCTGAAAGGTATCATGGTGCTGAGCAGCTATGAGTCTAGCTAAACCTAGGACCTAGTGAGACTACTCCAAAAGCCAGGCCTTCAGCTTCTTGTGCAATTCAAGAGCGATGTAAGAGAAGGCTCAACCAACAGATCCGGTTTTCCGTGTATATGGGATGTGAGCAAGTAGGAGTCTTCAAGGCTTGTGAAAGCAGATGAGATTGTAAAGAGATGGTGGGCCAGTGTATGTAGTACCTTGAAACTGAGGGAGGGGAGTTAGAAGTGTGCTCCTTTGTGGATGTGGAGCCAGTGGAGCTCCTTCAGGTGCAGTGTAATGTGAGTGTGGCATGTGAGGTTAAGAGGGATTATGGCTGCCGAGTTGTGAAGATCCACAGCCTTATGGTGAGTTTTTTGTTGATCCCGGCATAGAGGGTGTTCACGAAGTCCAGCTTGCTTGTGACGAGGGCATGTCTGATGGTTTTCCAGATGCTGATTGGGAGCCAGTTGAAAATCTTTCTCTGTATCTTCAGGGTATGAAAGCATGAGGTGGTGACAGCGTTTACTTAGGTGGTCATGTCAAGTTTGCTGTTGATGATACCAAGGTTCTTGATGTGGGTGGTGAGGTGAGTGCTGGGCCCAGTTCTGTTGGCCCCTAGATAGAGCCTCACAGTGATGTGCTCTCCCCAAAGATCTTAATTTTTGTCTTGTTTGTGTTCAGCTTCTTACAGTTGGTCTTTATCCAGAGGGTGATTCCAGTCATACAGGCACTGAACTTGATCTGGGTACTGGACATCTTGTACGTGAAGGAGAGAATGAGTTGCATGTCATCGGGGTAGGAGAGGATGTTGAGGTCGTGAGAATGGATGATGCTGGATAGGTGTAGTGCTAGAGGCACTCCAATGTTTGAAACCACGTGATGACCTTTGACTACCATTATTTTAATTGACTTTTGGTGTTTTATTTTACCCTAGCCTGAATGTACGACATCATTTTTCCCTGCATGTGCACGTTTCCTTGAAGATGTCTCTCATGTAATCTTGTAGTTTTACAGTGGGAGAGCTTTCACAGAGTAGAACAGCCTTGCCAGGAACAGAACGTGTGGGATGTGCATTTGAAAGCATGAGAGAGACAGATGTGGAATGTACTGCTTGGTTTCGGAGTGCAGTGTTATAAGCAGTGGTGCTCAAATGTGCATTATGTTGTACATTGGGAGATGAAGTGTGTGATGCTATAGGCAGTGGTGCACAAATGTGCATTGTGTTGTACATTGGGAAGTATTATGAAGTTCTTACTATTGGCTTTGACATGCCCTCATGTCATCTTGAATTCTGACTCTGTCTTGCTTGAGCTTTTTGCGCGCATAGGCAGGCCCCCAGGTTACTCAAGCTCCCACCCCAGCTTTTATCCATCTCTAATCACAAGCACTTCCGCAAGGAGTTAAAAACCTGGCTATTCGACCATCAATAACGCTGTTACATCAGATCGTCAGCCCATACGGAGTCTCCGCAAGCGCCATGAGACCTTTTTGGTGATTTGTGCGCTCAATAAGTTTCTTTGACTTTGACTCAAGTTGTTCAGGTTATTCACGTTCAAGGTTGCTTTGTTTTTGGAGATTGTTGAATGTACTGCCGGAGACTTTCGTAAGCTTTGTTAAGATAAAGGCTGGAACACATGTGAGAATGCAGAAGAAACGTGGCCAATTCCAGTAAGTTTCCTTGGCGCAGAGGAAGGCCTCTCGGAACCTTCTAGTGTGTTTTGAGACTATAAAGCTGGGGTTTGCTGACTTAGAAACTGGGATTGGGGCCTGAACGGCGGATGAGTCTTCAGTGCAGGAATCTGGTATTCTCCATTATCTGGGAGTGCGAAGCAAAACAATAAGGGGATCATGTATGCATTGAAGAGGGTCGGCTCAGGGAGGGTTTGGGCGGAAATACACAGATGAGGTGCCAGGCTGACTGGCCTATTCTAGTCAGGATGGAGCAGATCCATTGGAGTTCATGTCCTTGGATCCCGATGCTGTGTAAGCGTTGCATGAGAATGGGGTGGAAGATTGTGTCAAATGCTGTGGAGAGGTCCAGGAGGATGAGAGCCACCATGTCTCCTCCATCTAGAGTCATGCAGATGCCATCTATGGTGGTGATGAGGGCATTTTCCATGCTGTGGTTAGGTCTGAAACTACAGTGTGTGGTGTTGAGGAGTTGGTGGTCGTTAAGGTATTCGGTGAGGCATCTGTTGATGATTTTCTCTAAGACCTTGGCTGGGAATGGTAGCCGGGAGATTGCTCTGTAGTGGGAAGAGCGTTGAAAGGTCCGTGGAGGGTTTCTTCAGTTGTGTGTTTACCAGCATCTGGGAAAGTCGCGAAGAGGCGGAGGAGTTCAGAATGGGTGAGAGCTTGTTGCTGAAGTTTTGCAGTCCTCTGGAGCAGGCGTGGTGGCGGCAGGGATCTGATGGTTTCCATGAGTAGATGAACTTCATGGTGGCGGCAGTTTCCTCTGGGGTGATGATGGGCAATGTGGTTAGAATTGGTTCTCTGGATAAGATTGGGAGGCATTTGGCAAGGTCTGTCGGGTCCGGTTGTGGGTTGAAGTTGCTGTAAATGGCAATGATTTTGTTGCTGAAGAACTGAGAGCGATTGCTGCAGAGGTCCTGGGAGGGGGTGATTGAGTTGGAGGTGGCCACTGGTGATGTGAAATTCTTCACAACGGTGAAGATTTCTTTGCTTCTGTTGGTATCGATGTGGTCCGCAACAGCAGTGCATTTGGTGAGCCGGATCATTTGGTGGTACCATCTCAAGGTAGATATGAATGTACCCCTGTCTGCATTGCCCTGGCTCACGTCCGTATTAGTGCTCCAGTTGTTTGCAGTGGAGTTTCATAAGTCTGCCTTTCCTCCATGTACAAACTGGCCTGGGGTTAAGATCTTGTTGTATTGCTGTGTTTGAAGTGGGGCAGGGAGTTGGTGCAGGAGGTGACCTAATCATTGAAATTCTTGATGACTTTGGGGAGGCTGTTGCTGTGTTCGGGTTAGTGGCTGTTTAGAGCAATGTTCCAGTCGCACAAGTTACTAACTTGTGTAACAATATATCTGTAAGAGACAGTAGTTAGTGACAGATTCCTTACCTTAGAATATCCCCAGGCGTCAGGCTGGATCCGGAATTCATTTGCGTAGCAGTACCCTTGCGCGTCGGTAGGCGGCGTCGTGCGGCTCCGCGTCCGTCGTCGGCGTCGTGGTCGCCGGGATGACGTCGCGGGCAGTACTTAGACGCCGCCCCTGCGCGCTGACGTCAGTTCTGTACACGACTTTCCGCGCCAGGAACGCAGAGCCATGCAAGAAGCTGACATAGGTGTCTGAAAAATACTAGGGCCCTGAAAGGGATGTCCTTAACCCTAGAAATCAGTTCGCAGAACGGGGCGGATGGGTGGGCGGTAAGGAATCTGTCACTAACTACTGTCTCTTACAGATATATCGTTACACAAGTTAGTAACTTGTGCATCTGAAAGAGACACGTTAGTGACAGATTCCTTACCTTAGAACAGATACCCCAGCAATACCAACCCCGGTGGTGGGTCTGCGAACAAAGATCAGACAAGGAAGTCCTGGAGGACAGAACGGCCAAAGAAGCCGTCCCTCCGGACCTGACTGTCAAGGCAGTAATGCTTTGTAAACGTGTGCAGCGAGGCCCACGTAGCTGCCCGACAGATATCCTGCAGCGGAACACCGCGGCCCAAAGCCGTGGTAGCAGCCGTTGCCCTGGTGGAATGGGCACGCAGCCCAACAGGAGGCTCCTTCTTAGCCAAAGAATAGCAGGCTTTGATACACAAGGTTACCCAGCGGGAGATGGTTCTCTTGTGCACCACCAGACCTTTTTTAGCGCCCACGTAGCCAACAAAGAGCTGGTCATCCACCCGGAAATGGCGTGTGCGGTCGATGTAAAAAGAAAGCGCACGTTTTGGGTCCAGACGGTGGAGCCTCTCTTCCTCTCTGGAAGGATGCGGAGGCGGAAAGAAGGTGGGCAAAGTGATGGTCTGCCCAATGTGGAAGGCAGTAACCACCTTTGGCAAGAAGGACGGACGCGTCCTAAGAACAACCTTGTCTGGATGGACAGACAGAAAGGGAGGTTTACATGATAGAGCCTGGAGCTCACTCACCCGCCGAGCGGAGGTGACGGCCACCAGAAAGGCAGTCTTCAGAGTCAGAAGACGAAGAGGACAGTTATGTAGAGGCTCAAAGGGAGCGCACATAGGAAAGGTAAGAACCAAGTTCAAGTCCCACTGAGGCATCACAAATGGAACAGGAGGGAAGAGGTGTGTAATGCTTTTTAGAAACCTGTTAACAACAGGGGACTTGAAAAGGGAGGGCTGATCAGGAAGCCTGAGGAAGGCCGAGATGGCACAAAGGTAGCCCTTGATGGTACCCAGGGCAGAACCCTGTTGGGCCAGGGAAAGAAGGAACAGGAGAACCTCAGAGAGAGGGGCAGAAAGGGGATTCACAGCCTTTGCTGTGCACCATGCCACAAACTTGTTCCACCTGCAGGCGTATACCACCTTAGTGGAGGGACGCCTGGCTGCCAGAATCACATCACAAACTTCGGGAGGCAAGTCGAAAGGAATCAACTGCCGCCGCTCAATCTCCACGCAAGCAGGTGGAGGCTGGACAGGTTCGGGTGGAGGACCGTCCCCTGCGACAGAAGATCCTCCCGAAGAGGCAGACGGATAGGGGATCTACGCTCATACTGAGTAGCTCGGGATACCAAACTCTTCGAGCCCAGTCCGGAGCCACAAGAATGACTTGGGCCCGGTCGTGCCGAATCTTCTTCAACACTCTGGGTAGAAGTGGTATAGGCGGAAAGGCGTACAATAGACCGCAACTCCACTCGTGACGAAAAGCGTCGCCGAGCGAGTGCCGCCTTGGAAATTCCAACGCGCAGAACTGATGACATTGCGCGTTCTCTTCGGTGGCGAATAGATCTAACCAAGGCTCTCCCCACTGTAGAAAGAGTCCTTGCGCCACTTCCGAGTGAAGACGCCATTCGTGATCCATCATGCACCTGCGGCTGGAGTTCGTCCGCCCTGGCGTTCAGGGAACCTGCCAGGTGTTGAACCATCAGGAACATGCCCTGATGTTCCAGCCATGTCCAGAGGCGCAGAGCCTCCTGACAAAGGGTCCACGACCCCACCCCGCCTTGTTTGTTGCAGTACCACATGGCGGTGGTGTTGTCTGTGAACACCTGCACTACCTTCCCTTTGACAGAGGGAAGGAATGCCTTGAGTGCAAGTCGGATCGCCCGGAGCTCCAGAAGGTTGATATGGAGCCGGGACTCCGCCGGAGACCAGAGGCCTCTGATCTCCGCCTCTCCCATGTGACCGCCCCATCCCAGAAGGGACCGCGTCCGTCACAACTGTGTGCTCTGGCTGGGGAAGGGAGAGGGATCTGCCCACGACCCATTGCCGGTTCGAGAGCCACCACTGCAATTGTTTTGCAGTCCCCTCCGAGATCTGGACGTGATCGGACAGGTTGCCCTGGTGCTGCGCACACTGGAACTTCAGGTCCCACTGCAGAGCCCGCATATGGCATCTGGCATGATTGACCAGCAGGATGCAGGAGGCCATGAGGCCCAGCAGCCTCAGGGTCATCCGTGCCGAAACCCAGGATAAAGGCTGAAAGATCGGAATCATAGCCCGAATATCCCGGACTCGCCGTTCGGGAGGATAGGCCCGAAACTGCGTCGTGTCCAGAACTGCTCCGATGAAAAGGAGCTGTGGAGAAGGAATCAGATGCGACTTCGGCACATTGATGGAGAACCCCAGCGAGTGCAGGAGTTCGGCCGTAGTCTGGAGGTGGGAGACGACTGCCTGGGACGAGCCCGCCTTCAGCAACCAGTCGTCGAGGTAGGGGAAGACTGGAACCCCTGCCCGGCGCAGATGAGCTGCGACCACCGCCATCACTTTCGTGAACACCCGAGGGGCACTTGTAAGGCCAAAGGGGAGCACGGTGAACTGAAAATGCTCGAGGCCTACCGTGAACCGCAGGTAACGCCGGTGGGCCGGCAGGACGGGGATGTGAAAATAAGCGTCCTGCAAGTCCAACGCTACCAACCAGTCTCCAGGGTCGAGGGCAGTCAAGACCTGAGCTAGGGTGAGCATCTTGAACTTCTCCTTCCGGAGGAAGCGATTGACGTTCCGGAGGTCCAAGATAGGACGCATGTCCTCCTTGTCCTTTTTGGGCACCAGGAAGTAGTGGGAGTAGCAACCACGCCCCTACTTCTGGGGTCGGAACATGCTCGATGGCCCTCTTGGCCAAGAGGGCCGTGACTTCCTTCCGCAGAAGTACCAAGTGATCCCCTGACATGCGGTGGAATTGAGGTGGCATGGCTGGGGGGTGGTCTCGAAGGGGAGGGAGTAGCCCCTTCGGACAATGTCCAAGACCCACCTGTCCGAGGTGATGGGACGCCAGTGGTGAAGGTGATGGCGGACCCTGCCCCTACTGGCGTGCTGTGCACCTGAAAGGAAGGACTAGGAGGGCTTGGAGGCCGCGGACGGGTTGGAGGTGGTGGCCTGACCCGCACGCTGGTTGCCCGAACCGCCACGGCGGTATCCACGTCCTCGGCCACGCGTAGACGCTTGCTGTGCGGGCCGGTGGCTGGGCAGCTGACGTGACTGGGCGCCCCTTCCGTGGCCACGAAAGGGGCGAAAAGCAGAGCTGAGCGGAGGGCGTACAACAGAAAGGCCCAGGGACTTGGCCGTAGCCCGTGAGTCCTTAAACCGCTCCAGCGCATGGTCTGCCTTTGAACCAAAAAGACCGACTCCATCAAAGGGCATGTCCATGAGTGTATTATGGACATCACCCGAGAAACCAGTTGTTCTCAGCCAGGCGTGGCGACGTAGCGCCACCGTCGTAGCAAGCAATCTGCCCAGCGAGTCGGCGGTATCAAGGCCACAACGGATGGTGTATTTAGCCGCATCTCGCCCTTCCGCAATGGCGCGGGTAAGCAGTGTCTGGACCTCCTCAGAACACTGCGGCAAAACAGCCGCCACCGAATCCCACAGGGAGTGGGTATATCGGCCCAAAAGGCAAGCGGTGTTGACGGACCGCAAGCCAGCACTGGAGGAAGAAAAAGCCTTCTTCCCAAATTGGTCCAGGCGTTTGGATTCCCTATCCGGAGGGGCGGTAGGGAAGGCGGTTTGGGAGGCAGAGGCTTGGACAACCAAGCTCTCAGGGGTGGGATGTTGGGAGAGAAACAGGGGGTCGCCCGGAGCAGGGCGATGGCGTCGGGCCACGTTCCTATCCACAGGAGCCCCTGTGGTGGGTTTGGACCAGGTACCCAAAAGAACGTCAGTGAGTGCATCATTAAACGGCAGCACAGTCTCCGAAGAGGAAGCCGCCGGCTGAAGCACTTCTGTCAGGAGGTTAGTCCTGACGGCCACAGTAGGCAACTGGAGATTTAAGGCTCCAGCTGCTCTACGCAACACTGTTGCAAAATTAGCCCCCTCCTCCGTAGCCACGGGAGGAGACAGCATGCCAGTGTCAGGGGAGGTGTCTAGACCACTGGCATCCCCAAGTTCCTCAACACAGTCCGGGTCAAACTCACACTGTTGTGTGAGAGGGTCCTCAGACCCCTCCCAGCTCTCCTGGTCCTCCTCTTGTTGGAGGAGGAGGGACATTTGGGACCCAAGGTCTTATCGGCGCCGGAGCCGGCGTCGGTCCGGCTCCATGTCCGGAGCCGGAGAGAACCGGGGAACGACGCCGTCCGGAGCCCCGGACGGCGTCAGGAACGGCACCGGGGACGTCGGCGGAGGCGTGGTTAGGTCAACCGGCGTCGATGGGGGTTGCGGTACCACCGGAGCCGGGATCGAGGCCGGGGCCGGAGCAGAGGCCGGGATGAAGGCTGGTGGGACAGGCGGCGCCGGGACCGGAGTCGACGGCGGCGCCGGGGCAACCCAATCAGGGCCCGCGGGGCCCGAAGGCGCACCGGAGGGACCTGAAGGGGCGGGCCATGGCCGACAGGAATTCCTGTATTTCGGCCGGAGACGCCCCCGACTTCGGAAAGAACGGGTAATTCGGGGGCGGCTCTACAGGCCTGTCCGGGGCGCAGGGGCGGGGACGGTGCCGACTGGGGCCTCAGCCGAGTCGCGAGACCGGCGAGGCGAAGTCTTAGAGCGATGACGCCTCTTAGACTCTTAGACTTCTTGTGCTTCAACTTACCGGAGGAGCGCGAAGACTTGGATTCCGACGAACGGCGGGGACTCCGCGACCGGCCCCTTGACCTCTCCCGGGACCGGGGCTTGGTGCGGCGCGGAGCCGACTGCCGGACCTCGAGCAGCTTTCGAGACCGCTCTCGCAAAGCCTTCGGATGAAGTTTCCGGCAGTCAGGGCACGACTTCGTGTCGTGGTCTCGGCCGAGACAGAAGAGACACTCGAGATGCGGGTCCGTGATCGACATCATGCGACCACAGGCCTCGCAGGGCTTAAAGCCGGGCATCCCTACGACACCTTAGGAGTCGTGAAGACTCGTTGAAGAAACAGTGAAAAAATTCACAAAAAAGGATAGTCAAAAAGTGACTAGGGCACTGCTCTTCCCGGATCTGCGCTTACTGGCGCGGAAAAAGAAGAACTGACGTCAGCGCGCAGGGGCGGCGTCTAAGTACTGCCCGCGACGTCATCCCGGCGACCACGACGCAGACGGACGCGGAGCCGCACGACGCCGCCTACCGACGCGCAAGGGTACTGCTACGCAAAAAACTTTCCGGATCCAGCCTGACGCCTGGGGATATTCTAAGGTAAGGAATCTGTCACTAACGTGTCTCTTTCAGATCTCGTCAGTGATGCAGTTCCAGTTTGGTGGGCTGGTCTGGCAGAGGTGCGTGTACGTTGTACCAGGACGGGGATACTGAACTTGGTGAGGGTTTGGTCTGTCCAGAAGACTGGTGTGGGCTTTTCGACCCGTATGTTGTCGAAGGTGGTGAAAATAGGGTCCAGAACGTGTCCAGAGATGTGTCTAAGTCCCTTTACTTGGTTGGTGAGGCGCAGACTTCCAAGGTCATCGAAGAGTGTTTTTAGTTGATGTCGGCACGGACTTACAGGTGGAAGTTCAGATCTCGGAGTAGGATGCAATTGCTAGCATCGAGGGAGAGTGGTGCCACAAAGTCTGTGATGGTGTCTGTGATGGTGTCTGTGAAGTCAGTGCACGGTCACCGTGGCCTGTAGATGAGAGTGCCGCTTAGGGTAAAGTTGGCTGTGACATGAAGCTTGAACAACAGGTGATCCATGTTGGAGGATGACGTGTCTGTGGAGGTGGTGCAGTTGATGGCGTTCTTGTGGATGATGACTTTGCCTCAATGCTTCTGAAGTCTGTTTTGCCAGCCAATTTTGTGGCTGGGTGGGAATGGCTGTGGCAATGTCTGGTGCAATGCGAGCTTCAGCCAGGTTTCTGAGAGGAACAGCTGCTCTGGGCGCTGTTGTGCAGCAGGTCCCAGATCTCTGTGGCATGTCTGGCGAGTGAGTAGGTGTTGAGGGGCATGCATGAGAGTGTGGAGTGTTGTGTGGGTGGTTGCCAGACTGTGCGAGTGTGAGACAATGTGGTGTTGGGTACTATTGTTGTGGTGTTGTGTGGCGATGGCAGCAGCATGCAGAGTGGTGGCAGGTTTGAAGACGAAGATGGTCGCAGCGGGAGGGAGGAGGTTGAGTTTTTTTGGCACTGAGCGGAGTCCGGGCTTGCCTTTAGTAATACTATATATAACTGTGCAAAGCCTAGTAGTATTGTGTCAGTTGTACTGGCAACCTGAAAATATAGATCTGATTTTTTGTTGATTTCCACTACATTTCATACTGACCCATGGGTACCATTGAAATTGGCGAGCAGGGACTTTATACAAGAGTCTGGAGTCACTCAGTGAGAAGGTAAGTTCTTTACCTCATGTTAGGCCCTTAGGTTACAGCAAGAGCAGGTAAGCCCTGTCAGAGCTCCATCCTCCCTATTGCTGCCCTTCTCTATTTACCATTCCAGCCCACACATCAAAATTCGAGTAAATCATTCAATCCCAGCATTCCAGGCAGCAGCTCAGACATACAGGGAATGGGGACACACAATACTACAAGTACAGCTCCCATTTAAAAAAACAAAACTATGTCCAGTGAGTATTGCAGGGTTGTATTTATGTGCTTCTCTTTCTTTAAGAGACAGGTTGCAATTGAAAAAGAGTCTAAATAATGAGTTGAAAAAAAACAAGCTACTTACCCTCTGTAATGCCTTATATGGTAGAGACTATCTAGCCACAGATTCCTTACCGTAGAATTATCCCCAGGAATCAGACTGGATCCAGTAATTTCTTTTTAACAGTACCCCTGCGCGCCTGTAGGTAGTGTTGTTTGGGTCCACGTGGCATTGTCAGCAAAGGAGGTCCCTATATAGGCACCACCCCAGCGCGTTGACATCAGTTACTTTTTGCGACATTCCACGCCAGAAGCGCGGAGACACTTAGTGGTCGGTAAGGAATCTGCGGCTAGATAAGAGTCTCCATCAGATAAGGCGTTAACAAAGGTAACCTGTTCATCTGATAAGAGACTTCAATACTGCAGATTCATTACTTTAAGATACCCAAGCAATACCTCCCCAGAGGTGGGTTTGCGGACCAATTTCACACGAGGAAGTCTTTCAGGACATAACGGGCTAAGTGCCCATCCCTATGTACCTGACTGTCCAGGCAGTAGTGTTTGGTAAACGTGTGTGGGGAAGCCCACGTTGCAGCCTGGCAGATGTCGAGGACTGGAACTCCATGAACTAACGCAGTGGTTGCAGCTTTAGCTCTGGTAGAATGAGCATGCAAACCCTCAGGGGGTTGTTTCTTAGTCAAAGCATAGCAATTTTAATACAGAGTACAATCTATTGTGAGATGGTCCTCTTCTGTAGAGTCCGTCCTTTCTTTGCTCCGACATACCCCACGACGAGTTGGTTGTCTACCCGGAAAATTTGTATGCGGTCTAGGTAGAACGACAATGCTCTTTTTGGGTCTAGATGGTGAAGTTGCCCTTCTTCCTTGAAGAGATGAGGCAGAGCGTAAAAAGTAGGCAGTGTGATGGATTGGCCCACATGAAAGGGAGTGACCATTTTTGGGAGAAAGAAAACTCTTATACGAAGCACCAGTTTGTCTGGGTAGATGTTCAGATAAGGAGGCTTAGATGACAAGGCCTGAAACTCACTGACCCTCCGAGCAGATGTTATAGCCACGAGGAAGGCCGTCTTGACAGTAAGGAGCCTGAGTCGACCATTGTGCAGGGACTCAAAAGGAGCGCACAACGAAAGCAAGGACGAGATTGAGGTCCCACCGGGGCATAACAAAGGAAGAAGGTGGAAACAAATGTTGTAAACCTTTCAGAAACCTATTTACAATAGGGGATTTGAATAGGGATGGCTGATCAGGCAACCGCAGAAAAGTTGAAATGGCGGGATGATAGCCATTCAGAGTGCCCAGAGAAGAGTCCTGTTGGGCAAGCAAAAGCATGAAAAGAAGAACCTGAGAAAGGGGGGCAGAAAGGGGATCGATTTGTCTTTCTGTACACCATGCCACAATATTCCCTAACGGCAGGCGTAAGCCATCTTGGTGGAGGGATACCTGACTGCCAGAATAATGTTACAGACTTTGGGAGGAAGCTCGAAAGCTGTCAACTATCGCAGCCCAATCTCCACACATGAAGGTGCAGCATTGACAGGTTCCGGTGGAGAACCCTCCCCTGCTGCTGTGACAGAAGATCCTCCCGAAGGGGCAGCCTGACCAGAGGACCAATGGCCATGTTTAACAGCTCAAGACTCTCTGTGCCCAGTCTGGAGCCAGAAGGATGGCTTGGGCCCGGTCGATCCTGATCTTCTTGAGAACTCAGGACAGGAATGGTATGGGCGGAAAGGCGTACCGGAGGCATGAGCTCCACTCAAGACTAAAAGAATCTCAGAGCGAGAGCCACCTTGGAAACTCCAGCGCACAGAACTGTTGACATTGCGTGTTCTCGCCGGTGGCTAACAGATCTAACCAAGGCTAACCAAGGCTCTCCCCACAGCTTAAATCCAGGGTAGAGGCTCAAACATCAGTATCATAGCCTGAATATTCTAGACTCGCCGTTTGAGAGGATAGGCCTGAAACTGCACCGTGTCCAGAACAGCTCCAATGAAAGGGAGCGCCTAAGAGGGAGTAAGGTGTGACTGACACGTTGATAGTGAACCCCAGCAAATGCAGGAGGTCCGCCGTAGTCCGGAGGTGGGAGATGACAGCCTGGGGCGAGCCCGTCTTCAACAGCCATTCATCGAGATAGGGGGAAGACTGGCACCCCTGATCTCTGCAGATGAGCTGCAACCACCGCCATCATCTTGGTGAACAATTGAGGGGCGCTTGCGAGGTCAAAGGGGAGCACAGCAAACAAAGTGCTTGTGATCCATCGTGACCCGTAGATAACACCTGTGGACAGGCAGGATGGGAATGTGGTAATATGCGTCCTGCAAGTCCAACGCTACCATCCAGTCCCCTGGGTCCAGAGCAGACAGGACTTGATCAATAGTGAGCATTTTGAACTTCTCCTTCTTGAGGAAAAAATTGATAGAGTGCAGTTCAAGGATAGGAGGACAAAAACCTCCATTCTTCTTGGGCACTAGAAAGTAGCGGTAATAGCAAGCACGACCCACTTCTGGCAATAGCACTCACTCTATGGCTCCTTTAGCCTAAAGAGCTATCACTTCCTGGCGGAGAAGGGATAGGTGGTCCTCCATCAGCCTTTCGTAAGTAGATGGTATGGAAGGAGGGGTAGCTTCAAAGGGGAGGGGTGGGAATAGCACCTGCAGACAATCTGCAAAATCCACCTGTCCGATGTTATGGACTACCAGTGGGGCAGGTGATGGCGAATCCTGCCGTCCACTGGGTTCCCATGATGGTAAACAGGTAAACTTGGAAGGTTTGCAAGTTGCGCTGCTGGGGTGGGGTGGTGGACTGACCAGACAGCAGGCTACCCGACCCACGGGCCGGTAGCAGAGGCTGGAAAGCTTTCGCGCCGCGCTGACTGAGCGGGTAAGGACACAGCTGGAAGCCCCTTCTGTGGCCCCGAAAAGCAGATTGAGGGTGACGAGGGGCCATGCAAAGGCCCAAGGACATGGCCGTAGTACTGCTGTCCCTTAAAGCACTCCAGCGCCAAATCTGCCTTGTTTCCGAAGAGACGGGAGCCATCACAGGACTTGTCCATGTCTGGACATCCCCAGAAAAGGGAGTAGTCCTCAACCAGGCGTGGCGCCGTAGGAACACCATCGATGAAACCAATCTGCATAGTCAGTGGTGTCCAGTCCACAGCTAAAAGGTGAACTTAGCTGCATCCCTCCCGTCTGCAACAGCCTGGGAGAGTACGGCCCGGATCTCCTATGGGACCGTTGGCAGCATCTGCGCCACTGTATCCCACTGAGCATGGGAAAAAAGGCATGTGATGTTCACCGACCGCAATGACAGGCTGTTGGAAGAAAAAAAATTCTTGCCTTAGTTGTCCAGCGTCTTGGATTCCCTATGCGGCGGTGCTGTTGGGAAAGCGCCAGGATTTACTTTTGCAGTGGAGGCTTAGAGCACCAAGCTCTCCGGAGTTGGGTGTTCTGTGAGGAATTTGGGGTCCCCTGGAGCGGGGCGGTGGCGGCGATTAATTGTCCTTTTCACAGGAGCCCCTGTGTTGGGCTTGGACCAAGTCCCAAGCAGGACATCATTAAATGGGAGAACAGTTCTGAAGGGGACACTCCCAGCAGAAGCACTTCCATCAAGACATTAGTCTAGACTGCCACCGAGGGCAAGCTAAGGTCCAGAATGTCAGCCACCCTCTGCACCACCATTACAAATGAAGCTCCCTCTGCGGCAGCCACGGTAGAGGGAGAAAGCATGCCAGAATCTGGAGAAGTATTCAGTCCACTGGCTACACCCAGATCCTCACACCAGTCAAAGGTGTCATAAGGCTGGTATTCATTAGGGTCCAGCGCCCCCTCCCATTCCTCCCCGAAATGTACCCCACAGGAATAGGGCTCAGACTCCGGCCTAGAAAGCATGGCTAAGGTAGGTGTCGCGTGATGCACCTCCGGTTCCGTGTTGGAGTCAGGGATGTAAATGGGGATGGTGTCGTCAGGAGTGTCGACATGGCACGACCGGAGCAGATCCGGATCCATCTGTGGATCCCTGGGGCTCTACTGGCACCGGAGCCGCCATGGATCCAGTAGGGGCTCTCATGAACCCGCAGTGCCTGAAGGCGCGCTAGAATGTACAGGCCGCCCAAATATGAGGTGCATAGCCTCATAAAATTCTCTTAAATGGGCAGGGGTCACTCCGGCTCAGGGAGGTGCAGTCTCCGCCCGGGAGCTGGCTCAACTGCAAAGTCAGGCCTCAAGTGACGCTACCTCATCTCATCGACCTATAGACGAGGTGAAGTCAAAGCATGCTTCAACTTCTTCTTCTTCTTGTGGTGGGACCTAATCAAATGGTCCGACAACTTCGAGTGTGACGAGCTTCTCGTACTCTGCCACCGCTCCTGAGACCTTCCTCTCAATTGGGATCAGGATCTAGATCGCCGCAGAGTCAGATATTGAGACACCAGGAGCTTGAGGGATTGGTCCCTCGAGGCCTTCGGATGTATTGTGTGGCAACTGGAGCACGCCTTCGAGTCGCGTTCGAGGCACCAGAGACATACAAGGTGCGGGCCCATCACCGACATCGAGCAGTGACAGGAGCTGCAGGGTTTGAAGCCGACCTTTTTAGATGACATACCAGGAGGAAAAAAAACCTCAAACCACTTTGAAAAAAAGCTAATCAAAAATTGACTAGGGGAATCTGGCAGCTATGGTTACAATACTATAATCTAGAGATGACCGGGACTGAAATAAACAATGTAAGCCCCTGTACACAAGACATATAACTTGTTGCCTGAAAATCTTGCTGCCCAAAGAAATGTACCGCATGTGGGTCGTGCTTAACCTGGAGGGAGGGAGGGGGGTGGGAGGCCAATTGATAATTTATTGTGGTGTAACCTCTGTATTCATAAATGTTGTTCTTATCAGTAATGATGTCAAACTTGCTGCACATATGACCTCAATGCTCCTGTGCTGGTTATTGTTTATAAATAAAATAAAAATATTTATATAAAAAAAAAAACATTGACTAAGGGTAGCTCTTCCTGGATCTGCGCTGAATGGCAGAGACAGAAAAGGATAATGTTACTTACCCAGTAAGCATCTGTTCTTGGCATGTAGAGCTGTAGATTCACATGCTTTGCATACTCCTGTCATCTAGTGTTGAGTCCGGATGTTTGCAAGTTGTTTTTCTTCGAAGAAGTCTTTCCAGTCACGAGGTAGGTGACTCCTCCTTTCGGTGATAGGGCGCATGGGCATCGACTCCATTGTTAGATTGTTTTCCCGCAGACGGTGAGAATGGAGTTAGTAAGAGTAGAATAGAGATGTCCATGCGTATGTATATAAACTAAGAGAGAACTGCAACAGGTATAGGTCCCCGGGAAGGCGGGTGGGCGCATGTGTATCTACAGCTCTACATGCCAAGAACAGATACTTACTGGGTAAGTAACATTATCCATTTGAGGCTTGTGAGCTGTAGATCACATGCTTTGCATAGACTATACAGCAGTATTCTCCCAAAGCGGTGGTTAACCTGTAGCTGTTGCAGTTGTCTGAAATAGTGTTCTAAGTACTGCCTGGCCTACATTAGCTTGTTGTCTTGCTAACACATCTACACAATAGTGCTTGGTGAATGTGTGTGGTGTAGACCATGTTGCAGCCTTACAAATGTCAACTATGGGAATGTTTCCTAAGAAAGCCATAGTAGCCCCTATTTTGCGGGTGGAATGCGCTCTAGGGGGTTTTGTTTAAGTTCTCTTTGCTTTTGCATAACAAGTCTGAATACATTTAACAATCCACCTGGCAATACCCGATTTGGAAATGAATTGCCCTTGTGAGGTGGAGCAAAAACAAAAAGTTGTTTAGTCTTACTGAATGACTTTGTTCTTTCTATGTAGTATAAGAGGGCTCTTCTGACATCTAGGGTGTGTAGAGCTCGTTGTGCCACTGAATCTGGTTGAGGAAAGGACACTGGTAACTCTACGGATTCGTTGATATGAAAGGCAGAAACTACTTTTGGTAGAAATTTAGGGTTGGTACGAAGAACCACTTTGTCTTTGTGAAGCTGGAAAAAAGGTTCTTCTATGGTTAGTGCCTGTAGCTCACCAACTCTCCTCAGTGAAGTGATTGCAATGAGGAAAGCTACTTTCCAGGAGAGAAATTGCAGTTCACATTTGTAGGAAGCTGGCTCTGTATATACTGTACCAAAGTGAGGTATAGTGTGCACAGAGTCCAGTGGATCCCCAAAGGTAGGCAGAGGTAAAGTTAGATAGCACCTCACTCTCTATTTGTGGTAGTGTGGTCGAGCAAAAGGCAGTATCAGAGGACAGTGTTAAGCATTTGTTGTACACACTCAGTCAGCAAATGAATTCACACACTCAAAAGACTGAACTTCAGACCAATTGTTTTTGTATAAAAATATTCTTTTAGTTATTTTATTTTCTAGAACCAAGCAAGCCTGGCACAGGTAAGCAATAAGTACTTTACAGTAGTAATGCAATTGAAATACAGTTTGAATGATAATTGTATATGCACTTTGATTTGATTTACAGTATGGATGCAGATAAATGCAATACTTAGTAAATGCAGTACATAGACTTGAATAGGCTTTTTAGTAAAATAGCAGGTAAGTAACTTTTGAGATTACTAGGCTTACACAGAGTAGTATACCTAGATACTACTCTGGGACATTTCCTGAAAACAGGTAAGTAAAATCGTTTTTGTTAGATTAGGCAATTTTAATGAATTTCTTTAGTTTCTCAAACTCCACACAGAAAAACAGTCAATGTTATCCTATGGAGGAAAATAGTGTTATCGGTTTTGAGGTAAGTATTTGGTAGTGGGAGTTGAGGTTCTGGGGGTAGACTCAGGGGTCCCACAGGGTCAAGGATGCACTCTAGTTACACCCTCAGCGGCACTAGGGCGGCCGGATGCAGAGTGCTGAGGCCCAATGTTATCCAATGGGGGATAGGGGGCCTCCGGTTGGTGGCTGCTGGCAAGCAGGCCACTAGGTTGTGGGAGCAAAGCTCCTGGACTTTAGCTCAGGGCAAATGGGGAAACAAAGTAGCACCAAAGGTGCACCCTCAGCGGCACTAGGGCGGCCGGGTGCAGGGTGCTGTTTCGACGTCAGACGCCCTGTTGGTTTCAATGGGGAGCCTCCGGTTTGCAAAGGCACTGCAGGCTTGAGGACGAAGGTCTTCTGGGTGCGACCACCACTTCAAGAGGTAAGTTGTGAAGTTAGGGGTTGGTTAGGCACCGTCGGTTTGGGCACACAAGGCCGTGGGGCGTCGGGTGCAGGGGTGCCTTTTGGGGTCGGATCTTCTTACCAGCTCCTGGTCGCGGTTAGGGGGGCCATCTGGATTTAGGCTGCAGGCGTCGGCTGGAGGCTTGAGGCAGGTCAGGGGTCACCGGATCTCGGGTCAGGATCGCCGGGGTGACCTCCTCGTGGTTTTTGCCCACTCGAGCTCGGGCCGTGGACGGCGGGTGCAGAGTGGGGCGGATCTGCGGTGTCCGGCCAGAGCCAGAGGTTGCAGATGAACAAATCCGGTGTTCACGGGAGACAAAGTCTTTGTGCTTGAAGGCAGGCAGGTCCTCCGGGGTTTTCGAGGTTGCTGGCTGCAGGACACACCGGGATTTCGCAGGAGCAGGTTCGAGGTGGAGAAAGGCTGGTAGGGCTGGGGCCAAGTCAGTGGGCGTCTTCCTCTTGTTAGCTTCTGCACGGATTTTCGATCCTTCTTTTCTTGTTGCAGGTTCTTGTCTGAGTAAGCAAGGTTCAGGGGTGCCCCTAAATACTAGATTCAGGGGTGCCCCTAAATACTAGATTTAGGGGCGTTACAGGTAGGTAAAAGGCAGGGACCAATGGGTCCCTTCCCTGGGGTGGGTACACCCCCTATTATGCCACCCTCCAGTGGGAAGGGGGCATGAGCCTGTCCCTGGTTGGCGGAGTCGCCCCATCTGCAAGATGGCGGGGACTGGGAGTTGTGCTTCACCTCGCCTTCCCCACCTGAGGGGTGGAGTTGGCAGCGGTGGGCACACCTCTCTTCCTCACTTGTTTTTCCTGCCGGTTCTCCTGCCCAAAGTGGGGGTCAGAACCAGTGGGGAACAGTTGCTGAAAGCAGCAAGTGGCCTGGGGAAGCTCACAAAGGCGGCAAGCCTTTGAAGCTTCCCCTTCGTGAACCCTGCCCATCCTGGGGGGAGGAGGCTTGGCACCTCGTCCCAGGATGTGCATTGTTACAGGCCCCAGAGAGCAGCATGCTCTCGACCCAGGGGTCCAGAAACATGTCTGGTGGTGGCAGCTGAAAGCAGCCACTCAGCCTGGACCGTAGAGGTGGGTTAGTTTTCAGGGGGCATCTCTAAGATGCCCTCTGTGTGCATTTTTCATTAAATCCCACTCTGGCATCAGTGTGGGATTAATGTGCTGAGAAGTTTGATACCAAACTTCTCAGTTTTCAGTGTAGCCATTATGGTACTGTGGAGTTCGTAATGACAAACTCCCAGCACCATATACTCTTAATGGCATTACTGCACTTACAATGTCTAAGAATTGGTCTAGACACTGTAGGGGTACAGGGCTCATGCACCTGTACCCTCACCACTGGTATAGTGCACCCAGCTAGAGGGGTGACTGATCTATGGCAAGGCAGTGGGTTGTAGGCATGGCACACAGGGATGTGTGCCATGTCGACTCTTCACTTTGTTCTGCACCAAAACACGCAGCCTGCAAAGGCAGTGTGTGTGTGTGTGTAAAGGTACAGGGCCTCTAAGGGTGGCACAATAAGTGCTGCAGCCCTTGGAGGTCTTCCCTGGTCACAGTGCCCTGGGTACCTGTGGTACCATTTACCAGGGGCTGACCTGTGGCCAGAGATGCCAATTGGGTTAGTTTTGGGGGAAAGAACACAGGCCCTGGGAACCTGATTGGCAGGGACCCAGGGCACATCAAGTAAAAGTGCATCAGTAGTCTGGCAAAAAGTGGGGGGGTTACTGCAACAGAAACCCACTTTCCTACAACATTTATGCATGGGTTCAAAAGGTGGGCCCATTAATCGTGTGAGAACTATGTTAAGATAACACACTGGTGCAGGTTGAAGTCTTGGTGGTATAACTCTTTTTAGTCCTTCCATAAAAGCTTTGATAAGGGGTAGTCTAAAGAGAGATAAGTGTCTGTTTTGCAGATATGCAGCTATCGCAGCGAGATGTAAACGGATAGAAGTGTAAGCTAATTCTGACCGCTGGAAGTGTAACAAATAACATATGATATTTTGTATGGAAGCATCAAGAGGAATATTATTATTACAATAAATAACAAAACGCTTCCATTTAGCTGCGTAACAAGCTCTTGTAGTAGGTCTTCTGGCCTCTCTAATAATGTTCATACAGTCTGGTGGAAGATTCAGATAACCAAACTCTATGACTTCAGGAGCCAGATCGCTAGGTTCAGTTCTTTGGGATCTGGGTGTTTGATTTCTCCATGGCTCTGTGTGAGGAGATTGGATGTGAGATGCAGTTTTTGATGTGGAACTACTGATGTACAAGTTACTTACCTTCGGTAACGATGTATCTGGTAGAGACGATTCTAGCCGCAGATTCCTTAACGTAGAATTATCCCCAGGCGTGAGACTGGATCCGGAAAATTTTGCCACAGCATCCCTGCGCGCCGGGGGGGGGGGGCGTGGCACCACACGACTCCGCCCTGACGCTGTCCGCGGACGTGACGTCAGCGAGGTCACATAAGTCCCACCCCGGCGCGCTGACATCAGTTTTCCTTGGAGAACTTTTCCGCGCCACAACGCGGAGCCATCACAAACAAAACTGGGAAAGCATGGGAACAGTGTGCGAAAAGCAGTGAAACAGAAAGGGAAGAAGCGAATGGTGAAGGACAGCACCATGAGGGACAGTGCCAGGCACTGTGTCACTGAAAGGCATGTAAGGGAAAGAGCAGAGTACCGCCTCTGAGAAGCAACCCTGCAAAGCCAAAGCGATATCCACCCTGGAGACAGAAAAAACAGGTGAAAAATGCCACAACAGACGACAGAAAGTCTGCAACCACAAGCTATAACAGTGAAGCGATACAAAAGGGGATGATGGACGGAACGTTTGTGCCAATCAAACACTCACCCCCAGTCAACTGATCTGGGTTTAATCCATCATCATTCTTTAGCTCACTCCACCACCCCAGTTCAGACATGGCCATATGCAAATCAGTCTGACCCTGTGCCTCATGGGAACAGTCCAGCCCGAACTGCCAAGCCATGTCTTCCCTGGACCGGAAACAAGCATCCTAGGACCGGTTTCTGGCATTCCAGCCGTCATCAGCCAGGCTTGCTTGAATCCAGTGGCAAAGTGAGCAAGGGACCCACGTCTGGGCATACCCCCGCCAACTTAGGGGCAAACAAAGCGATACAAAAGGGATGATGGACGGAACGTTTGAGCCAATCAAACACTCACCCCCAGTCAACTGATCTGGGTTTAATCCATTATCATTCTTTAGCTCACTCCACCACCCCAGTTCAGACATGGCCATATGCAAATCAGTCTGACCCTGTGCCTCATGGGAACAGTCCAGCCCGAACTGCCAAGCCATGTCTTCCCTGGACCGGAAACAAGCATCCTAGGACCGGTTTCTGGCATTCCAGCCGTCATCAGCCAGGCTTGCTTGAATCCAGTGGCAAAGTGAGCAAGGGACCCACGTCTGGGCATACCCCCGCCAACTTAGGGCAAACAAAGCGATACAAAGGGGATGATGGACGGAACGTTTGAGCCAATCAAACACTCACCCCCAGTCAACTGATCTGGGTTTAATCCATCATCATTCTTTAGCTCACTCCACCACCCCAGTTCAGACATGGCCATATGCAAATCAGTCTGACCCTGTGCCTCATGGGAACAGTCCAGCCCGAACTGCCAAGCCATGTCTTCCCTGGACCGGAAACAAGCATCCTAGGACCGGTTTCTGGCATTCCAGCCGTCATCAGCCAGGCTTGCTTGAATCCAGTGGCAAAGTGAGCAAGGGACCCACGTCTGGGCATACCCCCGCCAACTTAGGGCAAACAAAGCGATACAAAAGGGGATGATGGACGGAACGCTTGAGCCAATCAAACACTCACCCCCAGTCAACTGATCTGGGTTTAATCCATCATCATTCTTTAGCTCACTCCACCACCCCCAGTTCAGACATGGCCATATGCAAATCAGTCTGACCCTGTGCCTCATGGGAACAGTCCAGCCCGAACTGCCAAGCCATGTCTTCCCTGGACCGGAAACAAGCATCCTAGGACCGGTTTCTGGCATTCCAGCCGTCATCAGCCAGGCTTGCTTGAATCCAGTGGCAAAGTGAGCAAGGGACCCACGTCTGGGCATACCCCCGCCAACTTAGGGCAAACAAAGCGATACAAAAGGGGATGATGGACGGAACGTTTGAGCCAATCAAACACTCACCCCCAGTCAACTGATCTGGGTTTAATCCATCATCATTCTTTAGCTCACTCCACCACCCCAGTTCAGACATGGCCATATGCAAATCAGTCTGACCCTGTGCCTCATGGGAACAGTCCAGCCCGAACTGCCAAGCCATGTCTTCCCTGGACCGGAAACAAGCATCCTAGGACCGGTTTCTGGCATTCCAGCCGTCATCAGCCAGGCTTGCTTGAATCCAGTGGCAAAGTGAGCAAGGGACCCACGTCTGGGCATACCCCCGCCAACTTAGGGCAAACAAAGCGATACAAAAGGGGATGATGGATCGGAACGTTTGAGCCAATCAAACACTCACCCCCAGTCAACTGATCTGGGTTTAATCCATCATCATTCTTTAGCTCACTCCACCACCCCAGTTCAGACATGGCCATATGATGATGGATTAAACCCAGATCAGTTGACTGGGGGTGAGTGTTTGATTGGCTCAAACGTTCCGTCCATCATCCCCTTTTGTATAACAGTGAAGGGCAACAAGCCGGAACAGAGGAGGAACGACAAAGGACCCCAAGACAACACCACCAAGGAGCGTTGCATCCCCTGTAAAGAACCAAGGGCTGAGGCACAGCCAAGAGACCCTAACCCAGAGGACTGCAGAGGAGCCTGAAAACCCCAAGCAATGAGAAAGGGAGAAGAGCATGAGTAGACCCCACACTGGAACAACCAGGGTGGAGGGACGCAGAAAGACATGTATACCCACCGTCCAAGTACCAGAAAGGAAGGGGTGGAACAAGAAACAGAACGAAGCATCCCGCCAGGGAGGAAGTGAAAGAGGAGACTCGCAAAGACAAGCCACCCTGAGGGAGGCGATTGCAGAAGACCAAACCGAAGGTCCTCGCAGAACGGGGGAGGAAGGGCGGGCCGTGAAGGAATCTGCGGCTAGAATCGTCTCTACCAGATACATCGTTACCGAAGGTAAGTAACTTGTACATCTGATAGAGACTATTAGCCCCAGATCCTTAACGTAGAATAGATACCCTAGCCATACCCAGAGGGGAGGAGGGCCTGCGAGAGAATCTCACCAGGTTGGAAGAACACAGGACCCCAACAGGGGATGTGTCACGGGGACAGGTAGGACGGCCCAGTCCCCACCAAGCAGCGGAAGAACAAGGAGAAGGGAAGGCCAGGATACCACAAGCCTACCCGAAGGCCCAAGGGAGTCCGCCAGAGAACCCGGAGGGACAGGCGGCACCAAGAGAGTATCAAGAAGAAAGAACCACCCGCTAATCCCAGGAGAAGAGGTGGGAACGGGGGCAGAGCCCGCTTCAGGAGCGGCCCCCCACAGCCGAGAAGCGCAGACGTGAGAAGGAAGACACAGTCACGCAAGCCCCAGCAGAGCGACGGACAGGAGCACACGGGACACGCCAAGGCCCACAGGGGTGGACCATAACGTCCCGGCGTGCACAGCCGGCAGCCGGTACAGACCATGAAGAAGCGCCCAGAACAGGCAGAGTTCAAGACCAGGACAGAGGCAAGGGAGCCCCCCCGCACAAGCCCCAAAGAAGGACCGTCCCAGTGGTACAATCCTGCCCACGAAGAGAAGTGGGAAACATGTAGCACAGACCCAAAGCCGTCAACCAGAACACAGGAGAACACCAGGAAGAACCCGGCCCCCCTGGAACTCAAGGTAGAGGAAACACCAAGACACGACGCCGTAGACGGCGTGACAAAAAGTCGGTCTGGCGATCCAGCGGCTGAGGAGGGAAGGCAAAACGCACCAGCGGATACTGAGCAGGACGGAACCTAGAGCAGCGGACGCCACGCGAAGGCTGAGGAAAAAAGAGGGGAGAGAGAGAGAGGGACCGCACCAAGCGGAATACAGTGACGCCAGGAAACACGAGGAACCCAAGGAGGGATCCACGCCCGCCCAGCTGAGGACAGGGCTATACAATAGCCAACAAGTACCCCACCTAGGGTATGGCCAAAACAAAACAGGGGAACACCTCTCAGGGTAAAACCCACAGCAGAGGTCCAGAACAGAAAAACCTGTGGTTATCACCGCAGATGGCTTACCAATCTGCCAAAAAGGGGACACAAATGGCCCAACCTGAGGACCCATACGGCGTCATTAACCGCCAAAACACACACACAGCAAGCGAAAAGGCCGTACCCGCAGCCAAAAGGACAGAGGGACCAACCGAAGGACCCGAAAGGCAGTCCTAGCCACACACAGCACACAGAGGGGGCAACCGAAACACTAGGCCCAAGGAGAAAGGCGGGACAAACGCCTCCCAGAAGACACCTGAGGACCGACAACCCGAAGGTTACGGAGGGGGAGGAGGACGGAGCCTCGCAAGGAGTCGTTGAATAGCGGAGTCCGCGTGGGAGTTAAATAACAGAATCCCATCAAAGGGCAGGTCAACAAGACGCTCTCGAATATTCTCGGGAAAGACGCTATCCGGCAACCAAGCATGGCGGCGGAGGGCCACGGAACTCGCCATAGCGCGGGCGAGGGAATCAGAGACATCCAAGGCCTAACGGAGAATAAAAGCAGCTAACTCCCGACCATTCAACACATGGTGCCGCAGATCAGCATGGAGACACCGTCGTGGGAGGCGCGAGACAGAAGGGACTCCGCGGAATCCCATAGGTCAGAGGTAGCCCTGGCCAACACACAAAGGGTGTTGAGCGCACGCAGAGCAGCACTAGTGGAAGCGAAAATGTTACGCCCCCAGGAGTCCAACCACCGGGCCTCCCGTGATGGAGGGAGCAACACCGAAGGCAAGGAGGGGAAAGCAGTCTGCAGGACAGGGCTATGGGCAGAGGGGTGGGAAAAAAGGCAGACCGGATCGTGCGGGGCAGGACGGTGGCGGTGGAGGAGCGGGTGAGGCACCGGATCCCCCGTAACAGGATGCCCCCAGAAGAGAGTTATGGAGCGAAGCTTCAAACGGAAGAAGAGGATCCCCTCCACCAGAGCCCTGGTGGAGAATCCCCAACAAGTGATTCGTTGGGAGCGGAGCAACCGGATTGCCCATCTGCAAAATGCCAGCGGCCGTGGAGATGGCCCGGACAAAGGCTAGCACTCGCCTCCGTAGAGGCGACGTGGGGAGAGAGCAACTCTTCCGTGGGCGAAGGCTGCAAACTAAGCCGCCCGTCCCCATGCCCTGCCGGAGGAAGAAACGGCCAGCCCCTGTAGGATGAAGGACCCACGGACGAGTGGGGAGCCTGAGGGGTCTCCGAAGAAGGCGGAGAAGCCTGCGGGGCCACCAACTGCAAGGTGCGGGAGAGCGGGTCCGGTGACTGGGGACGCGGAGACGGCATAGTGCCCGCCCCGGAAGCCGCCGGGGAAAAAGCAACAATGCGGTGTCCAGTCTCCGGTGAAGAGGAGACAAGGAGATGACAACCCTCCAGAGAGGAGGAGTCGACGCTCCGATGCCGGGATGGCGCCGGAGAGTCCGCCAGCGGCACCGGTGTGTCCTCGCAAGGCGCCGAAGTGTCCACCAGGGGCGCCGAGTCGACCTCCACCACCACACGCAGTCTAGGAGAAAGGGGCGGGGTTGGAGCTGAAGCGGCCAATGAACGGCGCCGAAATGGCGCCCGGCTCGACTCCGACGAGGCAGCCGCCGGTGCAGGGGTCCGAGAGGGACTCGGGAGGCACCCCGGGTCCCGGCCTCCACCCGCAGCGCCGCCAGGGCCGGGGAGGAAAGCCGTCGGCGCCGGCTCGGCCTCCGGTAAGACAGCCGCCTGCCCAGAGGACCGAGGGGGACTCGGGGACGAGCCGCGAGTCCCGGCGACCACCCGCGACACCACAGGGAGCCCCGCGGGGCTTTGTGGCGAGGCAGGGACGCCGTGGGCCGAAGAGGGGAACCCCGGAGGGCCGCACCTCGATGACACCACACCTCCAGAACCTGAAGCCGAACACATCGGCGCCGGGGGCGAATCCGCCGGCGAGTCCGTGGAAGGCCCCGCGCATGGCAAGGGATCCGCAGACGTCTCAGGAAGAGGAGGGGGGGCCCAAAGAAGCCTGCAGAACCGAAACGTAGGCCTTCATTTGGGCCCTTGTCGCCCCAACGCCAGGAAACGGCGGATAGGTTGGCGACGGGCGAGGTGCACGTCCCGAGAGGAACCTGCGCCCTCATCAGAACGAGGACAGGGCCTCGGTGACAAACTGCAAGACTTACCGGCGGGCGAGCGACGCCCGTGGGGCCTTGGCGAAGGACGATGCCGCAACCGGAATCGGCGGCTCCTGGACCCTTCCGAGGCAGGGGACGGACGCGGGGACGAGACCGATCTGGACAAGCGGGCCGAAAGCAACTTCATCCGGCGCTCCGCGGGACTCCGGCTTGAGATGCTGACAGGCGTCGCAGTCCGTAGAGTCATGGTGCTCGCCCAAACACCACATACAAATAGGGTGAGGGTCCGTCGCTGACATCTGACGCGCACAAGAAGCACACGTTTTGAAACCCGAAGGCATTGCACACTGTTCCCAATGCAAAGCGTTAAAAGAGGCCTGAAAACAGGCCAAGGGAACTCACTCCGGATCCGCATTGCACGCGGAAAAGAAGAAAACTGATGTCAGCGCGCCGGGGTGGGACTTGTGACATCGCTGACGTCACGTCTGCGGACAGCGTCAGGGCGGAGTCGTGTGGTGCCACGCCCCCCCCCCCCGGCGCGCAGGGATGCTGTGTCAAAATTTTCCGGATCCAGTCTCACGCCTGGGGATAATTCTACGTTAAGGAATCTGCGGCTAGTAGTCTCTATCAGATAGCTCCAGCAGGGTCCTGAACCAAGGTTGATGGGCCCATGTGGGAGCACCTAAAATCAGTGTGAGGGATGTTTGCCTGAGTTTCCGACCCACTGATGGAATGAGTGGTAGAGGCGGAAAAGCGTAGGCAAATATCCCTGACCAGTTCATCCATAGTGCATTGCCTTTGGAGAGTGGGTGTGGATACCTGGAGGCGAAGCTTGGGCATTTTGTGTTTGTGTGTGGCGAAAAGATCTATTTGAGGAAACCCCCAACTTTGAAAGTACGGGAAGAGAACTTGAGGGTGAAGTTCCCACTCGTGGATTTGCTGTCTCTGTCCGTTGAGAAGGTCGGCAAGCTGATTGTTTACTCCTGGGAGGTGTTCTGCTAGGAGATAGATTTTGTGGTGTATGGCCCATTTCCAAATGTCTTGAGATAGGTGTGACAGTTTGAGAGCGTGTGTCCCCCCACCCCCCTGTTTTTGTATACAATACATAGCTGTTATGTTGTTGGTGCGAACTAGGACAACTTTGCTTACAAGGTGAATTTGAAAGGCTTTGAGCGCTAGATATACTGCTAGCAGCTCTAGATGATTTATGTGAAGAGCTTTTTGCTTTTGACTACACAAGCCTTGAATTGTGTGTTTCTGGAGATAAGCTCCCCAACCAGTGAGCGACGCGTCTGCTGTTAGTATTGTCTGTGGAACAGGGTCTATGAAGGGCCGTCCTTTTGATAAATTTTGTGGGTTCCACCACTGCAGAGAACGATGAGTACAGCCGTTTACCAACACTAGGTTGGTTAAGAGACCCTGCGACTGGTTCCACTGACTTGCTAAGGATTCCTGAAGGGGACGCATGTGAAGCCTGGCATGGGGAACAATCATGATGCAAGAGGCCATCATTCCCAGCAGCTGCATATACACTCGAGCTGGTAGTGAGTGAGTGGGCTGAAACTGAAGAATCAGCGCCTGAATATTGCGAATTCTGGCTGCATTGGGGAAGGCTAGAGTTCTTTGAGTATCTAAAGTGGCTCCTAGATAGTTTAGAGTGTTGGAAGGTTGAAGATGCGATTTTAACACATTGACTGTGAACCCCAGTTGGTGCAGTAACTGCAGTGTTGTGAGAGTGTGCTGGAGACACTTTGGGTACGTACTGGCTTTGATGAGCCAGTCGTCCAAGTATGGGAAGACATGAATGTGTTGTCTTCATAGGTGAGCAGCGACTACTGCCAGACATTTGGTAAAGACTCTGGGAGCAGTGGTGACTCCGAATGAGAGTACCTTGAACTGTTAATCCTGCCCCGCTACCACAAATCTGAGAAATTTGCCATGAGCGGGATGTATTGGAATGTGGAAATACGCGTCCTTTAAGTCTGGAGTAGACAAAGTCGCCCTGTTGTAACAGTGGGAGCACTTGTTGAAGCGTCACCATGTGAAAGTGGTCTGATTGTATGTAAAGGTTTAATTCTCTAAGGGCTAAAATAGGCCTGAGAGAACAGTCCTTTTTGGGTATGAGAAAGTACAGGGAGTATACACCCGACCCCTGATATTGTAGTTGTACGGGCTCTATGGCTCCCTTCAAAAGGAGAGATTGAACCTCTTGTTTGAGGAGGTGTAAATGGTCTGGTGACAATTTGTGTGAACGTGGAGGAATGTTTGGAGTATTGTTGGTAAGCTCCAGGCAATAACCAGAACGGATAATTCCTAGAACCCATTTGTCTGTAGTTATTGATTGCCAGACGGGTAGGAATTATGAAAGACGCCCCAGACAGATGTTAAATGGAGGGGGGGAGGGGTGGTAGGCAAATCACTGTTTGGTAGTGGAAGGGGATGTGCGTGTGTTGGAACCTCTACCTTTGCCATTCTTGACTCTGTAGCCCCCTCTGAAGAAACCATTGGAGGTAGAGGGCCGAATGTTGCCCTTGTACGGTGTAGAGGCAGTGTCTGAGGAGGTATTCCTGGACCCCCCATGATAGAAGGAGCGCCGAAAGGAACTGCGGCTAGAAGGGGACTGAAGGGCTCTCATAGATTTTGCCACATTTGTCTTTATTCATCTTTTCTAAGGACGTGTCTACAACAGGACCAAAAAGGTGTTGTTTGTCAAACGGCGTGTTAAGAATAGAAGCTTGAACTTCTGGTTTAAAGCCAGAAATTCTTAACCATGCATGCCTTGTTAGTAGCATGCTGGTGTTGACGGCTATAGCCGCATTGTCGGCCCCATCTAACGCTCACCTAATGTAATTATTAGAGATGAGCTTTCCCTCTTGCACTAGGTCTTGAGCTTTGGACTTGTGCTCATTAGGCAGGAATTGGAGCAATTGCTCCATTTTGTCCCAAAGCGCCCTATCGTACCTGGCTAAAAGGGCTTGGGTGTTAGAAATGCACCAGAAGCACAAGTTACTAACTTGTGTAACGATATATCTGTAAGAGACAGTAGTCAGTGACAGATTCCTTACCTTAGAATATCCCCAGGCGTCAGGCTGGATCCGGAAAGTTTTGCGTAGCCGTACCCCTGCGCGTCGGTAGGCGGCGTGGTGCGGCTCCGCGTCCGTCGTCGGCGTCGTGATGACGTCGCGGCCAGTACTTAGACGCCGCCCATGCGCACTGGCGTCAGTTCTGTACACGACTTTCCGCGCCAGAAACGCAGAGCCATGCAAGAAACTGACACTGGTGTCTGAAAACTAGGGCCCTGAAAGGGATGTCCTTAACCCTAGAAATCAGTTCGCAGAACGGGGAGGATGGGTGGGCGGTAGGAATCTGTCACTAACTACTGTCTCTTACAGATATATCGTTACACAAGTTAGTAACTCTGTGCATCTGAAAGAGACACGTTAGTGACAGATTCCTTACCTTAGAATAGATACCCCAGCAATACCAACCCCGGTGGTGGGTCTGCGAACAAAGATCAGACCAGGAAGTCTCGGAGGACAGAACGGCCAAAGAAGCCGTCTCTCCGGACTTGGCTGTCAAGGCAGTAATGCTTGGTAAACGTGTGCAGCGAGGCAATGGGACACCACGTCCCAAAGCCATGGTGGTGGCTGTCGCCCTGGTGGTTGGGCACGTAGCCCAACAGGGGGCTCCTTCTTAGCCAAAGAATAGCATGCCTTGATACACAAGATGACCCAGCGGGAGATGGTCCGCTTGTGTACCGCCCGACCTTTTTTGGCGCCCAAGTAGCCAACAAAGAGCTGGTCGTCCACCCGGAACTGCTGTGTGCGGTTTAGATAAAATGAAATCGCACGTTTTGGGTCCAGACGGTGGAGCCTCTCTTCCTCTCTAGAATGATGCGGAGGCGGAAAGAAGGTGGGCAAAGTGATGGTCTGCCCAATGTGAAAAGCAGTAACCACCTTTGGCAAGAAGGACGGACGCGTCCTAAGAACAACCTTGTCTGGATGGACAGACAGAAAGGGGGGCTTGCAAGAAAGAGCCTGGAGCTCACTCACCCGCCGAGCGGAGGTGATGGCCACCAGAATGGCTGTCTTCAGAGTGAGAAGACGAAGAGGACAGTTATGTAGAGGCTCAAAGGGAGCGTACATTAAAAAGGTAAGAACCAAGTTCAAGTCCCACTGAGGCATTACAAACGGAACAGGAGGGAAGAGGTGTGTAATGCCTTTAAGAAACCTGTTAACAACAGGGGACTTGAAAAGGGAGGGCTGATCAGGAAGCCTGAGGAAGGCCGAGATTGCACAAAGACAGCCCTTGATGGTACCCAGGGCAGAACCCTGTTGGGCCAGAGAAAGAAGGAACAGAAGAACCTCAGAAAGAGGGGCAGAAAGGGGATTCACAGCCTTTGCTGTGCACCATGCCACAAACTTGTTCCACCTGCAGGCGTATACCACCTTAGTGGAGGGACGCCTGGCTGCCAGAATCACATCACAAACTTCGGGAGGCAAGTCGAAAGGAATCAACTGCCGCCGCTCAATCTCCACGCAAGGAGGTGGAGACTGGACCGGTTCGGTTGGAGGACCGTCCCCTGCTGCTGCGACAGAAGATCCTCCCGAAGAGGCAGACGGATCGGGGGATCGATGCTCATACTGAGTAGCTCGGGATACCAAACTCTTCGAGCCCAGTCCGGAGCCACAAGAATGACTTGGGCCCGGTCGCGCCTGATCTTCTTCAGCACTCTGGGTAGAAGTGGTATAGGCGGAAAGGCGTACAACAGACCGCAACTCCACTTGCGACGAAAAGCGTCGCCGAGCGAGTGCCGCCTTGGAAATTACAACGTGCAGAACTGATGACATTGCGCGTTCTCTTCGGTGGCGAATAGATCTAACCAAGGCTCTCCCCACTGTAGAAAGAGTCCTTGCGCCACCTCCGAGTGAAGACGCCATTCGTGATCCATCATGCACCTGCGGCTGAGTTCGTCCGCCCTGGCGTTCAGGGAACCTGCCAGGTGTTGAACCATCAGGCGCATGCCCTGATGTTCCAGCCATGTCCAGAGACGCAGAGCCTCCTGACATAGGGTCCACGACCCCACCCGGCTTGTTTGTTGCAGTACCACATGGCGGTGGTGTTGTCTGTGAACACCTGCCCTTTGACAGAGGGAAGGAATGCCTTGAGTGCAAGTCGGATCGCCCGGAGCTCCAGAAGGTTGATATGGAGCCGGGACTCCGCCGGAGACCAGAGGCCTCTGATCTCCGCCTCTCCCATGTGACCGCCCCATCCCAGAAGGGACGCGTCCGTCACAACTGTGTGCTCTGGCTGGGGAAGGGAGAGGGATCTGCCCATGACCCATTGCCGGTTCGAGAGCCACCACTGCAACTGCCTTGCAGTTCCCTCCGAGATCTGGACGTAATCGGACAGGTTCCCCTGATGCTGCGCCCACTGGAACTTCAGGTCCCACTGCAGAGCCCACATATGCCACCTGGCATGATCGACCAGCAGGATGCAGGAGGCCATGAGGCCCAGCAGCCTCAGGGTCATCCTGACCGAAACCCAGGATAGAGGCTGAAAGATCGGAATCATAGCCTGAATAACCTGGACTCGCCGTTCGGGAGGATAGACCCGAAACTGCGTTGTGTCCAGAACTGCTCCGATGAAAAGGAGCTGTGGAGAAGGAATCAGGTGCGACTTCGGCACGTTGATGGAGAACCCCAGCGAGTGCAGGAGTTCGGCCGTAGTCTGGAGGTGGGAGACGACTGCCTGGGACGAGCCCGCCTTCAACAACCAGTCGTCGAGGTAGGGGAAGACTGGAACCCCTGCCCGGCGCAGATGAGCTGCGACCACCGCCATCACTTTCGTGAACACCCGAGGGGCGCTGGTAATGCCAAAGGGGAGCACGGTGAACTGAAAATGCTCGAGGCCTACCGTGAACCGCAGGTAACGCTGGTGGGCCGGCAGGACGGGGATGTGGAAATATGCGTCCTGCAAGTCCAACGCTACCATCCAGCCTCCAGGGTCGAGGGCAGACAAGACCTGAGCCAGAGTCAACATCTTGAACTTCTCCTTCGGGAGGAAGCGGTTGACGTCCCTGATAGGACGCAGGCCCTTGTCCTTCTTGGGCACCAGAAAGTAGTGGGAATAACAACCACGTCCTACTTCTGGTGCAGGAACGCGCTCGATGGCCCCCTTGGCCAAGAGGGCCACGACTTCCTGTTGGAGAAGTGCCAAGTGGTCCCACGACATGCGGTGGTACTGGGGTGGCATGGCTGGAGGGGTAGTCTCGAAGGGGAGGGAAGTAGCCCCTTCGGACTATTTGTAAAACCCACCTGTCCGAAGTGATGGTGCACCAGTGGGGGAGGAGATGGCGAATCCTGCCGCCCACTGGCGTTTGATGGGCCTGAAAGACAGGACTAGGAAGGTTTGGAGGAAGTGGTGGCCGGGGTGGAGGTGGACTGACCCGCCCGCTGGCCCCCTGACCCGCCTCGGCGGTTCCCACGTCCACGTCCGCGCTGAGACTGTTGCTGTGGCTCTGTAGCGAACGTGACAGGGCGCCCCTTCTGTGGCTACGAAAGGAGCGAAAAGCAGAAGGCGGAGGAGGGCAAGAGGCCGAAAGGCCCAAGGACTTGGCTGTAGCCCTTGAGTCCTTAAAACGCTCCAGCGCACTATCCGCCTTGTTGCCAAAAAGGCGAATGCCATCAAAGGGCATGTCCATGAGTGTTCTGGACATCCCCAGAGAAGCCAGTAGTCCTCAGCCAGGCGTGGCGACAGAGTGCCACTGTCGTGGAAAGCGCTCTGCCCAGCGAGTCGGCGGTGTCAAGGCCACATCGGATTGTGAACTTGGCTGCATCTCTCCCTTCAGCAATTGCCTGAGAGAGCACTGTCCGGGCCTCCTCCGGACACTGAGGCAGCACCTGCGCCACCGTATCCCACAGAGAGTGGGAATAACGGCCCAAGAGGCATGCGGTGTTCACAGCCCGCAGCCCTGAACTGGCGGAAGAAAAGATCTTCTTCCCAAACTGTTCCAGTCTCTTGGATTCCCTATCCGGGGGTGCGGTAGGGAATGCGTTTTGGGACGTGGAGGCTTGGACAACCAAGCTCTCAGGGGTGGGGTGTTGGGAGAGGAAAAGGGGGGGGGGGGCGCGGGCGTCGGGCCACGTTCCTATCCACAGGAGCCCCTGTGTTGGGCCTGGACCAGGTGCCCAAAAGAACGTCAGACAGTGCATCATTGAAGGGCAGCAGTGGCTTCGCAGAGGTAGCCGCCGGCTGAAGCACTTCTGTCAGGAGGTTAGTCCTGACGGCCACTGTAGGGAGTTGGAGGTGTAGAGCCTCGGCCGCCCTACGCAACACCACTGCGTAACTAGCACACTCCTCCGTAGCCACGGTAGGATGAGTTAGCATGCCAAGGTCAGGAAAGGTGTCAAGACCACTGGCATCCCCCAGCTCCTCTGCCCAGTCCGGGTCATACTCGCACTGAGCTGCGAGAGGGTCCTCAGACCCCTCCCGGTCTTCCCCTTCCTCGGATGGCTGTGGTACAGGCCGAAAATACGGAGGCTGGACATAGGGAAAGAAGGGTCCCATCGGCGTCGGAATCGGCGTCGAGCGACGCCGTTCCTGATCAGTGTCCACATCAGGGCTAAAACCGGGGACGACGTCGTCCGGTGCTACGGGCGACGTCGGAAGTGGTGCCGGTGGGGTCGGTGGAGGTGTTACAAGGTCAACCGGCGTCGACCTGGATCCAGGCCTGGATCCATGGGGGCCCTGCGGCGCCGGGGCCGGAGCTGACGCCGTTCCTGATCAGTGTCCACATCAGGGCTAAAACCGGGGACGACGTCGTCCGGTGCTACGGGCGACGTCGGAAGTGGTGCCGGTGGGGTCGGTGGAGGTGTTACAAGGTCAACCGGCGTCGACCTGGATCCAGGCCTGGATCCATGGGGGCCCTGCGGCGCCGGGGCCGGAGCTGACGGCGATGTCGGGGCTGGAGCCGCCAACAGTGAAGGGCGAGGGTCCCCAGTCGGGCCCGCGGGGCCCGAAGGCGCGCCGGCGGGGTCCGACGGCCAAAGAGGCGGGCCATGGCTGACAAAGTCCTGCAGCTGGGCCGGAGTCGCCCCCGGACTCGGGAAGGGCGGGTAGGCCGGGGACGACTGCGTAGGCTCCGCCGGAGCCGCGGGGGTGGCACCACCCACACCCTCAGCCGCTACGGGCGAGGGGAAGTCTGAGAGCGATGGCGCTTCTTCGACTTCTTGTGCTTCGCCTTACCTGACCCAGAGTGCGAAGACTTCGACGATGAATGATGGGGATGGCTCCGCGACCGGTCCCTCGACCTCCCACGGGACCGGGACCTCGAGCGGCGCGGAGCCGACTGCCGGACTTCCAGCAACTTTCGGGACCGCTCCCGCAAAGTCTTCGGCGCCATGGCCCGGCAGTCGGGGCACGACTTGGGGTCGTGGTCGCACCCCAGGCAGTAGAGACACACGCGGTGCGGGTCCGTCACCGACATCATACGATGACAGTCCCCGCACGACTTGAAACTGGGCATCCCTACGGCACCTTAGGACTCGAAAAAACAGAGACAAAAGCCTCAAAAACTCAGTCAAAAAATGACTGGGGGTACCGCTCTCTCTGGATCTGCGCTTGCTGGCGCGGAAAAAGAAATAACTGACGTCCGCGCGCGAGGGCGGCGTCTAAGTAGCTGCTGCAACGTCATCTCGGCGACCACGACGCCAACGACGGACGCGGAGCCGCACAACGCCACCTTCCGACGCGCAGGGTTACTGCTGACTAAAACTTTCCGGATCCAGTCTGATGCCTGGGGGTAATTCTAAGATAAGGAATCTATCACTACGTGTTTGTTTCAGATTACAGGCATTAGAAACTACTAAGGAATCTAAGGGTAACTGGCCCTTGATGTAAACTGGGTCTGATGGTGCAGATTGATACTTTTTGTCTATCCTGGGGGTAAGCATATGTGCCCGCACAGGATCCTTAAATATGCCATCCACATGTCTTAGCATACCTTTGAGCATGGTGAGTGGATCTTTGGGAACTGCTAAGTGTTTCAAAAAGGAAATCCTCCTCTAGAGATTCTTTGTGTAATTGAACCCTGTGATAATCAGCAGCTCTGCTTAATAGTTCTGTATAGCCTACGTTGTCATCTGGTGGAGAAGGTTTAGTAGGGTAAAGATCAGGATCGTTACCTGTGGGAGAATCTGTGTAGTAATCTTTCCAGGGATCTGCAGGATCATTGTCCCCATCCCCATCATCCTGATCATCAGAGGTGTGTATGGTGGTGGTGAATTAGTAGGGGTAATTAACAAGTGTTGTGTTTCTGGGGAAGGAGGCGATGGAGGAGGAAAAGGGTTAGTACCCACATGTTTCTTCTTTAAAGGAATGTGATAGGCTTCCTCTGTGTCAGATTTGCGTTTGAGTTGCAATTTGGTCGCAATATGTCCAGTTTTTGGATTGATGTACAGTTCCTTTTGTTTCGGGTCTGGTTTTAGAGGCGGAACATCGAAACGGGACTCCGATGGTATTGGAGCATCATTATGTTTCGGCGCCGAAGTTTTCTGTGACGGTGTCTTGGGGGCCGAGGATTTCGGTTCCGAAGACTATTTCGGCGTCGAAGGAGGTGGGCCCGAGACGGGTTTTGGCTTTGACCCCAAAGGTTTCGGCTCGTGCCCGAGTGTGGAGGACTCGACCCTGAGCCGGAAGGCTTTGACGTATGTTTCGGTGCCGAGCCCGAAGGCGGGGCATTGGAAACATGTTCTCGGTGCTGACCATGGCCAGAAGGCAGAGGTGGAACCGGAGCCTTTTTCTTCGGCTGAGTTGGACTTTGGGGCAAGGGAGGATCGGTACTCACGATACGCTGACCTTGCGGAATATCTTCGTCCACATCGGAGCCGGACTCGGAAATGGAGACAGGGTCCTCTTGTTCTTCCTCGGCCCCTATGGCATAGCCGGTTTCTTGTTCGGAATCTTCTCCGAAGAGGTCCGGAATGGAGCCTGTGTTCTGACTCTGCATGTCGCGACGTCGAGCCAGACGGTCGAGGAGCGTTTTCTTGGAGTGGAAAGATTTATACGCGTCGCAGTCTTGTTCGTTGTCGGAGAGAAGCACAGGTTGCACATTTCGTGCGAGACGGTGCGCGGGAACTTAGCGTGGCACCGAGGGCAGAATTTGAATGGAGTCCGTTCCATCGACTTCGAGGCGGACCGGCGCGGGTAGGCCAGATGGCCTTCCACGAGTTTTCCGATCGAAAAGAGTTTTTTGTAGTAAATACGATATGCGGAGAAAGGGAATACGCGATCGAAAACAGTACCGTCGAGGGTAAGTGGATTGCGCACCGAGTGGATTGCGCACCGTGTGGATTGCGCACTATCACCGAAAGGAGGAGTCACCTACCTCGTGACTGGAAAGACTTCTTCGAAGAAAGACAACTTGCAAACATCCGGACCCAACACTAGATGGCAGGAGTATGCAAAGCATGTGATCTACAGCTCACATGCCTCGAACTAACTGACATCAGTGCACAGGGGTGGTGCCTATACAGGCACAACACACGTCACTTCCGGTGCAAATGACACCGACGATGCCATGTGGAGTCGAACGATGCCACCTACCAGCACGCAGGGGTAATGCTCAAGAATAATTTCCGGATCCAGCCTGACACCTGAGGATAATTTCAAGGTAAGAAATCTACAGCTAGAAGTCTCTATCAGATATATTTTGTAATACCTGGCTCCAACATACTCTGAATCAGGGAACAACCTTTCCAGTAACAAACTCTTGGTGTGCACCATCATATTTTGCTCCATATGTTCACAGTTAGTGTACAATAATTAAGCTGTAAATGAAGCTCTACAACACCAGTATCTATTATAAATTCATAAACAGGTTGCATGTTTTCCACGTCAAGTGGGTAAGTCCTTATGGCACTAGGATGCTTATAACACCCTCTCGAAACTAAGAGCAACGCTAAGTATAACTTGCTACAAAAATGGCACGATTCTCACTCAAGCCACCAACAAAGATCTGGAACGATTCGACGAATATTTCGCAACCTTAAAAGAACACGTCCACAACAGCCCTCCCTCCAGAACCCGACCAAATAATAAATCACAAGCCATCTCCCCACACAGGACTCAATCTGCTCAGATAGTAAACATCATCGCTAATGAGCCCCAACAGTTGACTCAAACTGATTTGCTAGAAAACTTCATCGCTAATGAGCCCAAACAGCTGAAACAGGATTCCAGCAGCTCTAAAGCTATGAGTAACAGCCCACATCTGTCCAATTCAACATTATCCACAGCCAACCACAGAGCCGTTAGTTCCGAATCAAGCTCAAACACCGATCCTAACCCGATACCGGAAATAGACAGCAGATTGGAGTCAACAGTATTAGAACAGGACACCTGGAGATGTATTCATAGGACGGACACTAAGAAATGCGAAACAGAAGCTAGATACAAGGAAATAGGCACAGTAAAGCCGAACAGTAGCCCCAATCCCTTAGAGTTCATCTATGCTAGCACACCATTAGGGTCTTCCATACATCTTCCTATCATGCCACAACCTAGAACGGAGTCTGAGAAACGCTGTGCCCCCACCCTAATATAGAGTTCGATAAGCTCAGCGCGCAATCCATCAAGACCTATAAAGCCATGCAACTCGCTATCAGAGACATGAAAAACCTTCTACACCTATCAGAAAAATGGCTATCAAAATGGGAGCTCTTACAGAAATCCACCCACGAAACCCAGAAGAAACCAAAATCTATCCCAATGGTAGCGACAAACCGACTACTCCGTCCCCGTATTCAACTAAGCTATCTGACAGACAATGAGATACAAACACTATTACGATCCTACTGAACTAGCCCCTATTCCTCCTACTAAGTTAGATGAACATAGGATTCAGTCAATCCCAACTAACGCATACAGAATAGCAAAGTCTAGCAACAGATTACTAAATCTTAACCTAAAAACTGTGATAACAATTCCCGAAAAGTTAGACCCATCAACGATCAATCCACAGAAACACATTAGGTGTATACTACTCAACTGTCGATCTGCAAAGAAACATGCTGCTGACATAGCCGACCTAATTTTAAGCCAGGAAATCGACATATCTATACTAACAGAATCATGGCTATCTGACTCTTCCTCTCCTTGCCTAGATATATTAGTCCCCCGAACTATTGCATTATGAGACTAGACAGGCCATTGAAAAAGGAGGAGGCATCGCTTGTATATATAGATCTGATTTTTGCCATCACGAAAATAAAATCGGACCCTCATGAAGCATGTGAGTATCTCGGTATGTCATTAAGATCTGCCGATAATCAAACGTGCAAACTGCATACATTCTACCATCCCCCAGGCAAAAACACCAGATTCATAGACCAGCTGATAGAAATCATCACAGCAAACTCCACCCCTCAGTCCAATGATATTTTCTTAGGAGACTTCAATCTTCATTGGGAGGATCCTTCTGAGAATAAGATCAACCTACTCAAAGCCTTCCTTGAAAATCACTCGCTGGTCCAAGAATGTCTTCTACCAACCCACTCCAAAGGCTCTACCTTAGACTGGATCATAGCTAAAGAAAAAGCTATAGATAAAATTAAAATCACCCCGTGCGACTGGTCTGATCACCACATCATTTCCTTCCAAATACCCTTCACAAAACCAAAAGCTTCCTCACAAGCAAAAAACCCAGAAAATGGGTTCGGGACACCAGAGGGCTCAATATGGATATGGTCGTAGCACGCTGTGAGATAGAATTGCAACCTCCTAATAATATGGTTAACGTTAATGACCTCACGGAGTATTACAATAATACAATGTTGAGTATTATTGAGGACATAGCCCCGCAAAAATTCAAAAGGATCCCGGACAAAGACAAAAACCCTTGGTTTAGCGGTGACCTTAATGAAGAAAGACGGGCACTAAGATTCACAGAGCGGAAATGGCGACAACACCCTTCCTCACCCCATCTATTACAACTAAGACTGGCCAGGAAAGCATACAATAAAAGCATTCTAAACTCAAAAAAGACTTCTTCAGGAAAGAACTGGACAATGCAAAAAATAGACAGAGGAAACTATTTGACCTGCTAAAAGATCAATCTAATAAAACGGCCAAATCTGCACCTACTACGAATTCAAATATAAGCAGCGAAGATTTCTCCTCCTTCTTCACAGCCAAAGCCAAATCGATGGAGGAGGAGCTCAAAAAGCAGCAGAAGGCCCCGATATCACTAAGAGCACCCCTGATGAGTTTCAACTTCATCCAGATCGGGAAACGCCTAAAAACAATGCTGGATGGTCAGAATTCAAGCCGTTCAGCGATCTAGACATTGCAAAGATCATCTCGACCATTAAACCAAGCAATCACTTCAACGATCCTTTACCTGCAAAGTGTTGGTCTACAATAAACCAACTGCTCATCCCCTCATGGACAAAGATCATAAACGCTTCACTGGCACAAGGCTCAATCCCGGACTGCCTAAAAACAGGGCAAGTCACCCCAATCTTAAAAAACCAACAGAGAATCCATCTGACCCCAACAATTTCAGACCAGTAACTAACATTCCCATGCTAGCCAAAGTCCTAGAAAAATGCGTACAACAACAATTGAGTCACCATATCTCTGAATTCAATCTGTTGAATGACTTCCAATCAGGATTTAGACCAAACCATAGTACTGAAACAGCGATCCTGCACATCGTGGATGACGCTCTACTTGCCCTTGACCGCAATGAAACTTGTCTCCTAATCCTGCTCGACCTCTCTTCGGCATTCGACACGGTTAACCATGCCAAATTACTAGATCGCATGAAAAATAGGTTGGGATTAGAGGGTACAGTCCTAAAATGGTTTAGATCATTCTTCGAGAATAGAACTCAAAAATTCACAGTCAACCAAACATTTTCAGCTTCATCCAGAAATGAGATCGGAGTTCCTCAGGGCTCAACACTATCCCCGGCACTATTCAATTTGTACGTAGAGCCACTCACAGAAACCTTACAAAGAGCAAACATCTCTTTCCACATGTACGCAGATGACACACAATTGTACATCAAGATTACATCGACGAAAGAGATAGATATCATGAACCAAGCACTAAAGAGCACCATCCATTGGCTAACCAGTAATCACTTAAAGCTTAACCCTCATAAAACCGAATTCCTGCTGATTTCCCCCCAGAAAAGCGCTACGAACATCCTAGAGTGGACCAAGTTGATCACAGCATTAAACTGTACTCCGAGGATTGTTGAGTCTACCAAATCACTGGGAATTATACTAGACAAAAACCTGAATATGATTTTGCATACCAACACAATGGCAAAAAATGCCCGGTTCCATTTAAGCTACCTCAGAAAATTGAAACCTTTCTTAAATAAGGCAGACCTTAAAACAGCAGTCCAAGCACTAGTAATTTCAAGGATCGAGTACGGCTGCACAACCCTAGCTGGTCTCCCCAAGATTTCAACAGCCCCACTAAAAGCCTGTCTCAATGCGGCCACAAGACTCATAACTGGCTCCAGGAAATTCAACCACATCACCCCTCATCTGAAAGCGCTTAACTGGCTGCCTTACGAAGCGAGAATACAACTAAAAGTGGCATGTATTATCCACAAAGCGATACACTACAAAACACCAGCATACCTAGCCCAGAAAATCACACTTTCAGGAGGTTGCCGTGTCTCCCGGAGTCAGGGAGGGCTACTACTGAAACCGGCTAGATTCCGTAAGAAAAGAACTTATGACCGAGCTTTCTCTGGTGCAGCGCCTAGAATTTGGAACGCTCTCCCCCCTAACATTAGAAAAATTTCGTCAATCTCTGCTTTCAAAAATGAAGCCAAATCTTTTTACATGAGTAAATATCTCCCATAATCGCAACAGACTTGACATTATCACTGATCTAACATGATCATACGCATGCTACCTCTCATCGAACATTAACCTCTTTGGGCTTCTGTATATATTTTTGTGTTGCTTTAATGTTTTTCGCAAAATCACTTGTACAATTACTGTTGACTTGGTAACAAAACTGTTTATATATATGCAAAGGGTCATGTTCGCGCTATATAAAACACTAAATAAATAAAATAAATAAAATAAATAAATAAGTGGACAAATCTTAGGTGAAAAATGCATGGAAAATTATGTAAGCACTTTCAAAGGGCTGCTTTCTAAACTTAGTACAACTTTTTATTTTTATTTTAACAATACACTGCTGATCCTAATGTCACTCCTCAGCCTGACACTATTATTAGCAAATTCTGAGCACACTGCTCTATAACATATTAGCATCTCACCAGTACAAGGTAGGGTTGTCTAATGGTGGGTGACTAAATTTTCATGTAACCTTTTTAGGTCGAGGCTAGAGTAGCGCGCAAGCGCTGCTCTGGCGAAAACTTTATGTAGGGGCTTCAAAGCTGACCAGACGCTCGTAGGCCATGGCCTTTTTCTTGCGGTTACCCGCACAGCCGCCATCTGTTTCCAATCATCGTGCCCAGACGCGGGCGCGATAATTGAAAACACATGGCAGCCGTGCGGGTAACCGCAAGCAAAAGGCCATGGTGCACGAGCGTCTGGTCAGCTCAGCAGGCTGCCGCGCTCGCTCGCCCCCGCTCCTCTCTTCCCCGCTCCTCTCTTGTTAGGTCGAGTCTGTAGCAGCGCGCATGCGCTGCTCTGGCGAAGACTTTATGTAAGGGCTTTTGAAATCTCACCACACGCTCGTGCGGTTTTGTTTTCGTCGCAGGCTATTGGGCTTTGCGTGCGTCTTTCTAAGAAAGACAGCACGCAATTGGGCAAAGGCGGGCGCATGTCCCGCCTTTGCTCCGCCCACGGCCTATTGCTTGCGGTTACCCGCACGGGCCACATCTGTTTTCAATGATCGTGCACAGATGCGTGCGCGATAATGGAAAACAGATGTCTCGCTGTGGCGCGCGCGCACCACTCGCGTGCTTGTTTAGAATTGCATGGGAGGAGACGAGCGCTCTCAATTCGATTAATTTTGCTGACTATTTGTACTTGTCTTTCTTCATGGCCGCCCTCCATCACGCATGCCTATCGGGGTCCGGAACGCGTCTAGCGCCAGCCACGCTGCCGGATTACAACCAGATAAGGTACTTTCTTCCACCTATTTAAAACAATTAAATATTAAAAATCAGTGTCGACATCATTTGGATGTGGACAAAATTAGAGGTCCTATTAGCTGTAGAGAATGTAGAGAGCAGCTACCACCAATGAAATTTAACCAGGGAAGGCCAGAAAACAAAAATGCCAGTCATGAATTGATAATGAGGGGGGGCTTAATTAACGCACGCTCCCTAGTTAAACACGCATTGGACATCAGGGAACTAATCATTGACAACAACTTAGACTTCCTATGTATTACCGAAACATGGCTTAAGGAAGATTGCAACCCTGATATTACAGTTGCCCTACCCCCTAATTATACCATCTGTAGGAAAGACAGAGCGGATGGTAGGGGTGGCTGTCATTCATAGAGATACTCAAGTATGGGAGAATTTTATTCTACATGAACTTAAGGGAGCTGAAAGTCTTGGCTTTTGCTGTGCCGTAAATGGTTCAACCTCATTCGCGGGAGCCCTAATTTATCGTCCCCCTGGTAACAGTGGCACATTTTTAGACTCACTAGGGGAAACCCTTGGCCAAGCTCTGCTTAGATATGCCAATTTTACACTACTCGGGGACCTAAACCTTCACCTTGAATGTGGTGATAACTCTGGGGTTACTACATTCTTGGATATTATTACTCCCCTTGGCCTGAATCAATTAGTTCAAGGCCCGACACAAGGCAGGACCCACATTAGATGGTGTTTGTTCTAATTTTCCCTCTATTCATGTAGAGGCATCTATCCCTCAGGCGTGGTCAGACCACTTCTTCATCCCCCTGGTTATCCCAATATTTAAAGGGCCACAATCAACTAAGAATAGCCCTATAGGGGTACCAAAACGGAAATGGCATTTATTAGCCACTAATCCTATTATGCCCAAAATTGCCCAAGAGAAAATTCCGATACTGACTGGAGAGCCAGTGGAAGACTCCCATCGGTTTAATACCTGGATGGGGGCCGTATGTGATGACTTAATGCCTCTAAAACATTCTACTAGAAGGGGCAAATTAAAATCACGGAATGATCCTTGGTTTACTAAAGAGTTAGCGGAGCTCCACCTACACAGTAAACAACTAGAACGTAGATCGAGAAGGGGCTATGAGGTAGCACATCTTCAGACATTTAAATCATTTAGGAAGCAATACCATACAGCCATTAAACTCGCGAAAAAAAATTATTTTGGGAATAAAATAGCTCTGGCAAAGTAAAACCAAAAAGAAATATTCGCTATTGTGAATTCTTTTATGGATCCTAAAGCCCTACACTCAGAGGTCCCTCCCTCTCAATCTCTTTGTAATGACATCGCAACATTCTTTGAGGAAAAAATCATCAATATCCAAAAAGATTTTGAAATATTAAGAACAGAAGAAGTGGGGAATGAGTTGGGTCTAGATCACATACAGGATAGACCCTATTTCACACCTTTCAAGCAGTCACCCTATCCCAGACATATGAAGCTATCTTAGCATGTAAATCAGGTTCCCCACATGATGCTTGTCCTCCAATAATATTGCATCACATTTTGGATATAGTGAATCCCGTGATTAATAGGATTGTGAACTCCTCGCTGTCTTCTGGCATAGTGCCTGATGCGTGGAAATTCGCAATAGTGAAGCTCCTAAAGAAAAAACAACATATCGATTCTGCCAATCTCTCCAACTATAGGCCCATATCCTTACTACCAATTTTGGGTAAAGTTACTGAAAAAAGGGTCTTCAAGGAACTTTCTAATTTTGTGGAGTCAGCCCAGATCCTCCATCCTAGACAATCGGGCTTCCGCCCGAAATACTCCACAGAATTAGCCCTACTGGAGATATCGGATACTTTGAAATTCATTACCGACAATGGCAGAAAGGCAGTGTTGATCCTTTTAGATCTGTCCGCTGCCTTTGATACTATATCTCATGACATCCTCTTGGCCAGATTAAAATCCTGCGGCATTTCCAACACAGCTCTGGCCTGGATCACATCCTTCCTATCCAATCGGAAGCAAGTAGTTTCCCTGGGCACCTTTCTTTCCTCAGAACGGACCATCAAAACAGGAGTCCCCAGGGGCCTCACTTAGTCCACTCTTGTTTAACGTATACATGGCCCCACTTATCTTCCTCATTTCGACTTACGGGATAGAGACAACATCCTATGCGGATGATACGCAGCTGATTTTGTCCCTTGAGAAAAACTCCACAGAGGCTGAAGAAAATTTTAAATCTTGTCTTACAGCGGTCATCACTTGGATGAAAAACAACCATCTCCGTTGTAATACGGACAAGACAGAAATCCTGCTGATCGGGAAAGACAATCCCTTTCATCCGAAGGATTGGTGGCCGGGAAGAGGCAGCAGCTCCTCCTGCCACAGTGGAGGTGGCCAAGAATTTAGGGGTCTGGTTTGACTCTTCTCTCTCCTTTAAACATCACACCCTTAAGGTGGTGGGTTCCTGCTTTGGAATGATTAAAACCATGAAAAAATTCTTTGAGTTGATTCCACTGGCTGCAAGGAAAACGGTGGCCGTGGCGTTATTACTTCTCAAGACTTGACTATTGTAACAGCTTGTTAGTAGGGGTCAATAAATCCATCTTGAAGAGACTACAGGTAGTGCAAACATGCAGCGGCCAGACTTGTTTTGAAACTTCCACGCAGGTCATCAGCATCAGAAGCACTGAAAACTCTTCATTGGCTTCCGCTGCATAAGAGGATTCTATTTAAACTCTTGGTCATCATTTTCAGAGCTATCCGTCAAATCGGACCAGAATATCTCTCTAGGAGATTTACACCTTATATTCCGGGAAGGACACTCAGATCCACATCTGCTAACCTTCTCAAGTTACCTGGTTTTAGATTAAAAACCAGGGGAGGGAAAACTGCTACAGTACTTGGAGTAAAAGCCTGGAATTTTATGCCTAACAAACTGAGAATGATTTATTCAGAAAAACTGTTCAGGAAAGCACTAAAGACCTGGATTTATGGATTAAGTGACGTATGTAGTCTTGCCCTCATCTAGGTTCTATCGCCTTGCTAGTTCGCTTGTTATCTGAATAGCGCCAGGAGGCTCCTTTGGGAGCGACAGTCTGCGCTCTATAAATGCCCATTCCATTCCATGAGCGCCATTTCAAATTAAGCAAATCTCACCCCCACAAGTACACATTGTGCGTTTACTCCTTCCCGTTGTCCGCCTTACCCTATCCGCATCTTTCCTCACCCCCAGTTGTCTCTGAAAATTCAGCACAGGAGCAGCTGCCACTCCTCCTGCAGCGCCCTCCCGTTATGCGTGCTTTCTTCGTTACACATTCAGCGAACTCCGAGCTGAGCGCCAAGCTGAGCCGCCGCCGCCGGCAGGACATCAACAAGGGCAGCGCCCAGCCCCGGCAGAGCAGGGTCTTCAACCCGTATACGGAGTTCAGCCGCAAGCAGGTCAAGGACGTGTTCAGACTGTGAGTGAGTAGCGGACCTGCGCAATACAATAATGCTTTATTGACAAGCAGGGCAACGCCGAGGAACACAATGAATGTCTTTATCCATTCACGCGCGAGCGCCCGGACCTTCTGCAGCGGAACTGGTGCAAACCAAAGCCCCGCTGTTACTTACATACCTGTCAGCAAGTTGGCTCTCTAACGAAGGTGAGGCCCGAAAGTTAAGAGGGTGACGCATTAACGTGAATGGAGGGTGCTACAGATTTGCAAAAAGGGTGACCCGTTAAATTGGATGGAGGAAAAACATTTTGAGGGTGATGCAAGTTTGCCAAGAGGGAGACCAAATGGAAGTGTGGAACCATTGTTACTGCAACAGCTTTACATATGGGTTTGTATCTCATTGATGGCACGTTGACACGTACTATTTTGTCTTTTCTGGGATTTCGCCCAACAATATGCAAATCCTGCGGTCATTTGTTAAGATTTCCGACGTCAGCCATTGTGCAGGCGAAATCTTCAATGTAGAGTTCCCGTCTTTCCTCTGATCTGGGTCAGCATATGAGGAAGTAATTTCATTTTCATTAATACCAAGGTGACGTTACTGACAGATTTGATGCAGTTCGGTTTCCCAATCCTCCCGTGCCACCAGGCGCGTAGCTTACATTGGTGCAGCAGGTGCAGTGGCACCGGAACAAACTGCACTCACATTATTGCTGTATTTCAAAGTTCAAGCAGCGGCGCTATCCGTGCAATAGGGTCCTTGACACACTGGCAACGCCGCTGCGTGCCACCCTCCCTGGTCTGCAGTCACATACTCGTGACTTTCCCGTCACTTCTGTGTGTTTGCGACTGTACAGTGCGGTTAAGTTTTCTGCTAGGGCGGCGCTTCTGCCTTGTGACCGGGCAGAAGTGCACACTGTCAGCACGCGCTGTGTACTGTGAGTGCGTTTGTTTAAGAGGGCGAGGCTGTAGCACAGAAGGTGTCATGCGCACAGCAGCTTTAGAAACCTGTTTATCTTTAGCGATGCTAATAAGGATGAATGTGGCGATCCCATGCAGTGAAGAAGCATTAAACCGTAGTGGCACCGCGCCTAAAGCCTTTAATGCCGTCAGCCGATCGGGCATTCGCCTGGTAAGCCAAGTGGTCAGTCTGACCCTGCCCCAGCTTATACATGCTTACATTTCGAAACAGGAAAGAAGTAGATAAAAATGCATTGGCATAGCCACAGGTCTCGCCTTTGTGACCTTATAAGTGTTTAGTCATGCAACAGTTGATGTTGTTGCACCAAGGATATTGTACTGCATAGCTAAATACTTATAAGGTTCCAAAGGCGAGACCTATTGGCTATGCCAATGCTTGTTTAATGTTAGTGTTGAATCGAGGAAACAGTAGCCCAGTGCTGCTGTTGCGCAGGGGGGCCACTTGTAAAGGCCAGGAGGGCCATATGCAGCCCCCGGGCCATACTTGGAGTATCACTGGTTTACATAGACCATTCATTATTTTTTTTTAGTGTTTAAACCTGAATCTCTTTAAATGTACCATGCAATCTGAGCCAGTCCTAAGTTTTTGATTTTGATTTGTTTTTAACATAATGCCATTCCCAGCTACTTCCATGAACCCACCACAGGGGTCCCACTTATGTGCACTAGACTAGACTACCCTGCTCTAATACCCCCTGCCATGTGCCACAAGGTCCACACACTCTGCCCATGTTACCCATGCTCTTCGCTCACACTCTAAAGATCTTTCCACTTCCTTACACTGCCTTATGCATGTGCTACAAGGTCCTCACCCAGCCTGATCCTTGTGCCCCAAGCTCCCCACACTATGTGACCCAGTCTTATCACGTCTCTTCGTACGTCCCCAGATCTTCACACTGCCTATTCATGTGCCACAGGGCTTTAAGTGGGATGAAAAAACTGGGCAGTCTCTCAAAGGGGCGTGGCAGATATAATTGAGGGCGCGACTTAAAAACACGTAAGCTAAAAATCTGTGCTTAGCATAGTGTGCTTTCCGACTGGTATTTTGCTGTTTCTGTCATTGAATCCAGATATATGGTACAACAAGTAACATTATACCTACAACAAGGACTATTGGCTTTGTCAATGTTTGTAAGTTGCATAAGCTAAATAAGCAGCAACTATGGTTTTGTTGTATATAATATTGAAAATGCATCAGTTCTGAAATGATGAGACTGTGAAAGAACTAAAACGAGTCTCTTCGATGTTATCTCAAAGGCAGTGAAGGGTGGTACTGCCGCAGAGGTGAGAATTTTTTTCACCCTAACGGTGAGGTTAAAAATGGACAGCCCGATAGGGACCCTTCTCAGCACCTGCTTTTAAGAACTGCAGAGTGCTGAGCACCAGCAGGACCCGGCCCACTTAAAGCCCTGATGTGCCCCAAGTTCCCCACACTGCCTACCCAAGAGGCACATGCTCCACACCGTCAGGGTAGGTTTTCAGCTTTTGGTTACCACACTTCTGCCATCCAAGCATCATACGGCACAGAGAGTATGGGCACCCTGTCTGCATGGACTGGGATTTGCCTGACTGAAATCTGGTGTCACCGTGTTTTGTCCTTGAAGATGTATTTCAATTTTTTATCTAACAAAGTTTAGGACTGGTTCAGAGGGACCAATAGGATGAATCTGATCCCAGACGTCCTCCTAGGGGTTTCTTTGTGGACCCAGTCCAAGTACCCAGTGCTTCTCACACTGTCAGCCCCAGAGCACTCAGGATTCCCAGGTCCTTGTGAGAGAAACTAAATCCATTGCAGGGTTTTACTTTTCATTCCAGCACATGTAGCCATGATATATGGGATAAACCTACCTCTGGCACTTCTCGTGATTTGTTTAATCTAGAGGGCCAGACACTGAATTGTGGAACGTGAAGCTTAAAGATACTGCAGATTTCACAATCTCCAGGAAAGTGCTTAGAGTCTGTAGTTTAGCAGTTCGATTTGGGTGAAGGGGATTTGAGCTGCTAGGTGACAGGAGGAACTATCTTGTGTGTTAAGTGCAAGTTTCATCTGGGAAATCCTCGCGACTATGTCAGATAGGCATTGGACTAGAGTCTCACTGTTGCAAGTGCAGTTGATCCTGAGGTACAGCTGCATATCTTCGTGCAAGGCAGTAGGCAGAAACTTAAAATAGCCCCTCTTTCAACCGGAGCAAGTGAACCCGAGCCTACCTAGAAGAGCTCCCTTGTCTCTTCCATCTAAGCACCCTTCCATTCAACCCATCACCTTCCACCCACCCTTTGGTATGTACCATTTCAACCTTACATTCTATCATCCGTTCATTCATTCTTTCATCCATCATTTAATCTTTCATCATTCCATCCACCAGACATTCCATCCATCGTCTATGCATGCATGCATCCATCCATCCATCCACCCACCAATCATTAGGCTTACCCATCCATCAATAAAGCATTAAATCTATCAATTGATTCCTTCGCCCATCCAACCTCTCAGATTTCCAATTTTCTGCCATTCTTTCACCCACATCCACCCATTTTTCATCCAACCATCCTCCTATCCTCATCCACTCATCCTCACCCACTCATCCATCCATCCCCTTGCCCACTTATCCATTCTTTCATCCAGCCATCCTCCTGTCCTCACCCACTTATCCATCCTTTCACCCATCTATCCTGTCATCCACCTATCCTTTCAGCCACTTACCCATTCTTCCTCTCACCCACCCATCATTTTACCCACTCATCCATCATCCTTTCCCCCACTCATCCACCTATCCTTTAGCCGCCCATCCTTACTTACACACACTCCTCCATCAACCCACCTATTCACTCATTCAGCAATCCACGCAGCCATCCATCCTTCTTCCCTTTTCTATCAACTCATCTTTCTTCCTTGTAGCGTTAATTCTGAGTAGTTTTTATCTGCCAAACTGCAGACAGAAGATTCCCATAAAAACTCCAACACTGTAGTTACTAAAGCGAGGGTTTCACAACGCCCGTCTTCATGTAGTGGTGGAAATCAAGATTAGGGTTGGACAAGATGTCAACTAAGGGTTAGACCTACTCGCCAATAAGTAAATGGGGAGGGGATTAGCTTGAGAAACCCAAAATAAATAGCTGTGGGGTGTGGCATGAAGATACTAGTCTTCAGCATTTTGTTGCGTTGGACAGTCTTTTGACAGTTGAGTAACATGCCTTCTATGCCTCTTCTGGCATAACAGTACTCTGATGCCAAGGAGGTCCACTTACTATTTATAACAATATATGTCTAAAAAACAGAAAACTGTTTTAGCGGTTGATAGTTTTGAAGGCACCAGACAGGTCCTGCAGTATTAGCATGTAATGTTTGCCCTAAAAAAATCAGAGAATCATGCTATGGATAGATCCAAATTGGTGTAGTCCCAGTAACTAGTTCATGCATGACGTCATGCAGAATGGATTCTGCTAGCTCCGTGACGTCAGGTAAATAGCGACTGCGTCAGCGCACGAGGGAGGCGTCACTGGCTCCAGTGCAACATCTCATAGGGCCTTAAACGAACAAGTCCCCGCTCACAGACTACCAGCGGCTGGCAGCCCGACCCACGTCCTCTATCCTCTCAGGAATGTGCCGGCAGAGCACAGTAAACTTTGTGTCTTGGCAGATACTCCATAACAAGCATTGGCATAGCCAATAGGTCTCGACTTTGGGACCTTACAAGTGTTTAGTTATCCAGCACAATATCCTTGGTGCAACATCATCAAGTGTTGCATGGCTAAACACTTATAAGGTCCCAAAGGCGAGACCTATTGGCTATGCCAATGCTTGTTTTCCCTAGCAACCGGATCTAGATAAGAAAGAAGTAAATGGAATAGACAACATCGTAACAGATATATTTCATACTCCCACTGTCTTGAACCCTATGGTGGCTCTGTTGGGATTTATGGAGGGTTGGCTCGACTCTTGAAGTCAGAAGTCACCAGCAGGCATAGGATTTTGGCAGCCGAAAAAGACATTGCCCAATATTGGCGAAACGCTGAGCCCCCACACCAGATGGCGTCAACCAGAGGCATGGACTATTGACACAGAGAAGGAGATTTACCAAATAGAGAGGGTGTGCAAACAAATGAAAGAGGATTTGGGGCTCCTGGTATTCCAGGCATAAAGATATTGGAGATTGACCAGCTCTCATATGCCTTATTATACTGTATGTGATAATTTGCTATGGATTTCAGCTGTAACTGGGCCCCTGTTTTTCAGTTGAGTATTCCACGGTTTAATAAAACAAACATATGTATAAATAAAATAAATAAAAAGAACATTGTAAATGAGGTTATTTTTAGGACTTCCATGTCATAACCTCCTGATGCTCAGCAATGGAGTTCATTGTGAAGGCAAAATATTGTGACCTTTCCCTGCTTCAAACTGTTGGTAACCCAAAGCAGTAACTGGCTGCTGACTGTTCACACTATCCATCTAGTAAGTACTGCTTTTGCAACTACATATCTGCATACATTCAGACTGTTTTTTTGCCACAGAGGAATTTTACCCATAGGGTACCATGTCTTATCAATGTAACAGCTCAAATCCATCTTCACACTGACTGTGTGTAGAACACACTCTACTTCAGTCATCACTTGCTGAAGAAAAACAAGATAAGGGCACAGCCTAGATTAAATGGGAGTTTGACAAGTACTTCAGTGTGCACCTTGAGGGGCACTAATAAAGAAAACTTTGCGCACATGCAACTTGGTGCCTGATCTTGATAGGATTTCTATCAGAGTCCATGATGGCAAAACAGTGACATTCCACATGAAATAAATGAGATTCATCCACTAAACTCATTAGAGGATAAAGAACCCTATTCGATTTTAAGGAATGACATGTAGCCTTAACCAAAGAAAGCATTCTCAATCGCCTTATGAAATCCTTTATTTAAAGGCTAGAACAAGGTGGTGTTTTGATCCATTTACTTACCACAGGATGAACTGAACATGTGGTGTAGGTAGAGCTCACTCTCAGGAAGCCAAGTACATTCCTATAGCCTTGTGATATGTTCAGTTGTCCTGACACCAAGAGGAGCACTGTCAGAAGGCTGTGATAGAAGATTGTGCCAAAATCATTGGAAAGGATATAAGGATGCTACCAGACAGGTCAGTGGCTTTAGACTGAAAATCATCTTCACGTAACAACTGCCCTCTATATCCAAGTGTGATGCAGAACCATCTTTTATAACTGCACATGATACAGGATGACCCACAGGTGGTACAGATGTCCAAAAACATTCTGCTGTAGGGTGATGTCATGTCTATCAGCATAGTTCCAGTATTCTTTGGCTCTTCTAGAAAGGATGAGGCAACCTGGTGGCACAGTGTTTGAGAACAAAAACACTTTTTCATTTTATTCTTTACTATTAGAATTTTCTCATTACTTGAGAAAAGAAGGCCTTCAAGTTATATTTAACTTCCCCTCACTTGTGGGTGTGTTTCCCACTGGTGTAGCGGTCTATGGAAAGGGTTAGCTTGGGGGCAAGGGACAGGTTGCCGAAAATATTTGTTGTATAGGTTATGTGTCCTTTGTTCCTAAAGTGCAATAAAAATTAATTTAAACCGGTCCCCTTAGTGGCGGATGATGTGGTGACAGATCCAGAGGGTCTCTACATCTTCAATAAGGGCCGATCAGACGGCCGCTATATACTCCTGGGCAACATATTTGACCCCAGTACTTATCAGGCAATGTTCTTACGCACACTATCTGGTATACTATCCTGCTGGAGTGGACTCCCATGGTTACTGGGGAGCAGACTATTACACCTTGAAACACAGGCAGTGCGCGACCCATGTAGTAGACCCCACCTGGCAGAAGCGCAACGCGAACACGCGACACTCTTAGAAACACTGTGCAGTCTCAACTATGATGCCCACTCCACTAAGACCCACGCCACAGCTGACAAAGCTGGCTCTCTTCTTGCATGGTAAATATGTCAAGACCAACACAGCCACACCATTATGACGCTGCAATCTGCTTCTGGCACCCTACTCTACACACAGTGTGAGATACACGGTGAAGGTGACGGTGAATTGGTATGCAATTGTACCTCATATCAATCGGTATCCAATGCCACCCCAGTGAATATCGCCTCCTTTCTGACTACATTGCCCCTTTTCCTGTATTACACAAGATCAAAGAGCAGAGTTGGACAACCCCATTACTCCTTTTGAAATACAGGCAATACGTGCCCTCGCAACAGGTAGGACCCCAGGACCCGATGGACTGCTGCAGACCACAGACACGATTCTGACCTCCTGCTGCGAAGCAAAGCTCGAGCAGGGAAAGGTAGAACAACAGGTTTCCTGTTGCAGGGAGGCGTGACCACCTCTCAGACAGGACTTAGTGTACTGGGCTAGGATGGGGTGCGCTTGTCAGTGCCACTAGACTGCTTTGAAGGGCACATTTGATGCCCTCCCTGCATATTCCAACTTGAGCCAGTTCAGAGAGCCCTTGGCTCCCGCTTTGGCGCAAAACTGGACAAAGGATATGGACTCCCATGTCCTTTGTCCAGTTTCGCGCCAGAGCCCCTCTGTCCAGCCGCTCCTCTGGGAGGGGACCCCCCCCCCCCCGAGTTGTTCCAACCCTTTCCTTAGGGTACTTAAGGTCTTACCTGTGGGTGGGTCCTTCGATTCGTCGTGGGACAAGACTCAACCCTGAAACTACGTCGCTCTTCACATGTCTGGACACTTGGGACTTCATTTGACTTCAACTGGAACCGAGATTGCACCAAGGAAGACTCCTGCTGCTCCTGGTCTCGCTGTTCTTCAAGTCTTCTTCTTCGTCTGTGCTTCATCCTGTTTCTTTGACAGACCTGTGGGCATAAAGGACACCCGAAGAAATCTCCCTTGGAGTGAAGGATTCACTCCCCTGCGTTTGCAGGCACTGCAACAAAGCTGACCGGTCTGCTGCTCCTGTTGTCCTATGGACTTCCCGAGGGCCCAGCAACACAGGTGGTGGTTCTGCAACTCCTGTGAGGCCTGACCTGTCTTCTCTTCAATTTTGAAGCCAGTATCCCTAATTGGAACAGCTGGTACTGAACCCCTGTGCACTGTGTCGACTTGCCGTTGCCAAGGCTTGTTGGCTATGCACTCCAGAGATCTTTGAGCTACAAGAAGCTCCAGCCTCCAGCATCTCTTCCCTCCAAGATCAGTGTCCTCACCACATCCTCTGTACCGTGGGACTTCATCTTTGGTGAGCTGCTCGAGGTCCTCTTGCGACTCCTGTGCCTTCGACCTGTGGGTCTTCTACTGCTTCAGTAGGCTCCCCTGTTTGCTCGGGCCTGCTCTGACTCTCCTGCTGTTAGCGAGTCCCTTGGACCTTGCTGGTCCCAACGTTGCTCCTTTTTCATCCTTCACGCCAGTTGCGGCCACCAAGGTTTGTTGGTGCTCTCGTCGAACATCTACCACCTAGTCACCGACATGGGACAGCTAGTGCATGGCTGCTGGTCTTCCTCAGCATTGCCTGGTCCTCACAGCTGCAGTGAAAAGGTCACCATCGACTCTCCAGAACCTCCAGACATCGGTGGGCATTGCTCTTCCGTGCCTCCTGGTCACCTCCGAGTGGCATAGATTCTGTCCCCTCTGCTTGCAGGTTCTTCACTTCCAGAATCCACCCTTGGATTCCACCGGACTCCTTCCAGAGGCATCTTCCTCAAAGTCTTCCGCGTTGTCGTCTACAGCAGGTTCCGACGTCACTTCACCCCTATGCACCTAGCTTCCCTAGTGTAGGTAACCTGGTTCCCGGGGCATCCACGGGTGGGGTGGCTCTCCAAACTTCTTACTTCCAAAGGGTTTCTTCGGGGTCCTTCTTCCTCAAAACTGCAACCGCGACTTCGCAATGACTTCCATTGAACACACGGCTGTGTTTCCACCTGCACACAGCCTCAGTGGGGTTCATGGGTACTTACCTTGGGTAGTTCCTTGTGTCCCCGGCTCCTTTGGGTCTTCTGGCCCAAGTCCCGTCCTCGGTTGCAGTTCGCATTCCACTTTCTTAGCATATGGTTTGGTCTCCCCCTGGCGACCACTGTATTTTGTGCTACTTACCTGATTGCTTTTGAAGTATTCTTGTGTATTGTGTTGATATCTCCGGGTATGAGATATACCAATGTGTTAGTGAGCGTTGTATAATAAATAGAAGTATTTTTTTTAATAAACACTGTGTGGTTTCTTTTCATCTAACTTACACTACAGATTAAGTTGGTAAAACAAACTGCTTTACACTCCTTCAAGGTAAGTCTGAAGGCTGCTCTCCACAGCTACCACTTTGCGAGCTTTCTATGGTTATCAAAGACTACTAAAATCACCATAAGGGTTGCCTGGATTAGTGCAAGGTGCATTACTTGAGTAAATGTGCACCATATAATAAGCCAGCCCCTACAAGGAAGCCCTGTTCACCTCCCGCTTCCAGACTCCCTTCGCGAAGCACTCCTTATCTCACTTCTTAAGCCAGATAGAGACCCCAAAGCCCTGGGTTCGTATAGGTCGCTGGAGCTCCTTAACACCAATTACAAAATCTTGGCAAAAATTCTTGCAGATCGTTTAGCACCCATAGCCCCAGCATTGGTGCACCCGGACCAAAATGGGTTTGTTCCGGCTCGCACCACCTCACTTAACTTGGTGGTTTTCCATGGTCCTTGAATACGCACCGAGTATACGGCCCCTAGCAGGTTGCTTAGTGTTTGACTTGGAGTAGGCTTATAATTCTCTGGTATGGACCTTTTTATTTACTGTGCTGCCGCACAATGGACTTGGAGACCGCTTCATCAGACCGTTACGCTTATTATACACCTTGCCGTCCGCCAGGGTTAAGACGGGCTCCCTCATATCTGACCCAATTCGTATATGTAGAAGCACTAGTCAGGGCTGCTCCCTCTCCCCACTGCTCTTCTCTTTAGCTCTAGAGCCCCTGGTGGTCACCCTGCGCGCACAGGGATGCGACTGGGGTATACCCCTGGGAGATGGTATCCATTCAGTTTCTGTCTATGCAGATGACCTGCTCATTTATCTTAGGAATTTCCATTCCAGCCACAACTGCCCAGACCCTCAACCAGTATGCTGACCTTTCTGGCTTGAAGGTCAATTAAACCAAATCCTGCTTTTTCCTGATGAACCCCGCCACACCTAACCGTGTCCTTGTTCTCGCTGGCACCCCTCTAACCTGACAATCCACCACGTTTAGGTACTTAGGCATTCAGGTGTTCCATTACCCTCCAAACCAGTTTGACGGCAATCTAACACGCGCCGTCACCTCAATTACAACCCAGATGGCCTATTGGAGAACATTGCCACTGTCGGTGGTGGGACGCATAGCCCTAATTAAGATGGTTGCGCTTCCCCGCCTCTTACACTACTTCGCAACTTTACCTTATATGTTCCCATTCCCTTCTTCCGGTCTTTTGAGAGAACTATGAGAGAATTCATTTGGAAGGGTTCCCACTGGTGAGTGGCGCTCTCGAAACTTTACCAACCAACAGACTGGGGTGGACTCGCAGTGCCCAACTTTTAACACTGCTATCTGGAATCCCAATTGCAATGGGTGTCAAAGTGGCTGGCCAGCCTCCAATTGACCGATACTGCCACGACGCTACCTGCCTGGTACCTCTCCAATATTTGAAAACTATTCCACCTCTTGTGCTAAAGTATCAACAACCAAGCTTATGCATTTGCAGCTAGCATATCGCTGCTTTCGCCGATGCTTATAAATCACAAGAATAACAACCCCTTATGCCTCTGCATTGGCAGTATTAGGTACACCCAGGGGGCAACACACCACCTCCATGGTGAAACTCTCCGCCTGGCATGAGGCGGGGCTTCATACTATGGGTGACCTTTATAAGGATGGTGTGCGCCTCTCATACGAGTCCTTGATAGAGGATAAAGGCTTGCCCCCTGGACACTTCCTACTATAGAATTCCCTAATTGGGTCGCTAGGACATACATAGGGTGACATGACACATGAGCCCCTGACCCATCTCGTGCTGCAATATCTTCACGTACTGGGCCAGGCCAGGCACCTGATACACTGGTTGGCCGATTCATTGCGCACTCATACTGCACCATCACTCACATCTCTCCATGGTCACTGGGAAGATGACCTGAATCGCCCCTGTACAGACAAAGAATGGTCTGCACTACTAGAAAGCCCATTCAAATTTCTTGTAATGCCAGTTTCCGGCTCATCCAACTGTACATTGTGCACAGCGCCTACCTCACACCTGCCAAATTAGACCAGTATTTTCACCACATGGATGATGCCTGCCCCTGGTGCCGTTTAGTGGATGCGGATCTCCTTCATATGCTCTGGGCCTGTCCCCATTTACACCAATATTGGCGGGGAATGACACATCGCCTGTCTCATTGTACAACAAGGGACTTACTAACCACATGGGAAGCATACCTCCTGGGTCTGTATCGTAGGGACAGGAAGGATTGAGTCACGTCCCGTTTTACTGACCTGGGGCTTCTGCTGGCTAAACGGCCCATCACTCGCAGTTGGAAGTCGCCTGACCCTCCGCCCCTTACGGCCAGGATGCAGTCGCTTACTGCCTGGGCACAGGCAGAGAGTGTTGCCCTATACAGGGAAGATAATCTGGGGCTTCGCAAATATCCCATAGCCACTAATTGGGGCACTATCATGACCGACCTGCAAATTGCTACGCATGCTGCTCCTGCAACATTGAGCGAACCATTCATTGAAGGGGTGGTGATAGTGGAGGGGGAGCAACACATACCCCTATCTGGGCACCATAACGCAACATGCCCTAACACCACCCATCCAGCTCCAAGATTCAACGAAACTAATGTGGACCCAACAAGAATAGAGAACGTCTCAGACAAACTTCTACAAATCACCACCACACCATTTACTTGCAACAGAAAACAGAAGATAAGAATACATTTGAATCATAATGTGGAAGTTTCCGATCTGAATACGTGCACTAAGGTCAAATCAGATCGAATACAAAGCCCTGACGAAGTCTGCTATGATTGGAACAGCATTAGACGAAACACGTGTTGGCGAAGGGGCGTGTCTAATATGTTGGAATAAAAGACAACTGAAAGCACGACCACACCTTAGATTTCTGTGTGCTTGGAGATATCGTTTTTGCATAATGAGATTTACATCTCTCTTTTTTGCTGCCCTTACTATTGACTGAAATGTAAATAATCACAAGGGGGCGGGATATGGTTTCTAGGCCCTAGACTGTTATTGTTGTTACTATTACTGTTACCTTCAGAAAGACTTTTTATTTCTGAGATTGCAATCAGTTAACTCCTGTGGCTTGTGAAAACCTGTAACTGAATTGTGTTCCTTAGATACCCAGTCATAAATCCCCCGACAGACGGATAAGTATAAACAAGCTCCTGTCTCCATCGAACACTACTGTGATATGTGATTTATATCCAACAGCAGCATATTGTATCCCCACTTGTAATACTGAGATGCAATTGTCATGGGTGTCGAGATGTGATCTCTTGTTGTTTGTATAAATGGATTGGAAAACTGAAAAAGCAATAAACAGATTTAAACAAAAATGTATTTAAACCCAAGTGCCCTCACCTTTAGCTGTCGTACCACAAAGACCTTTGTCCAAGAGTGGGCCAAGGTGGACACCCCCAGCCCTTCAGTCAAGGCTCAGTGATGACCCTGAGCAGCAAATGAAATGAACAGAAGGGTGCAACTGTTGTTATTTTGGAACAGTGTAACCAATACACCAGGGGTGACTTTATTCCATTTGTGATATTGGCACTGTTGAGCCCATCCCCCCAGTCTATCTTCATTAGAGATACTGATCTTAGAGAATTCACATTTTGAGCCTGCAGAATGGGACAGTGACAACACAAAATAAAATAGGGACAGACATTTCTTGGCTGACTCTGCGTTCTTCCAGGAAACTTCATAAACAAATAGATCAATATCTGCACTCTGTGTTCTGCTGATGTTATGCTTCTCGCTGATGAGCCCTGGCAGGCTCCCACGATTATAATTTGCCATGATTTTAAGCAGGGATTCATGAAACTTTATTGCCAAACACAATTTTTGAAACAGATGCACACTACTATATAATGCTAAATTTGATCAATAAAATAATGGGGTCTATATGAGGCAGTCAAGGAAGGAAAATACGGCTCAGGACTGAAGAACTTGATGAATGATGCCATCACTGCTAAAGTGGTTTATCTTTGTCATTTTAAGTCCTTTCTCAGCTCTTCAGTTGGAATATGCTGAAGCAAAGTATGTAATATTCTCTGTAAATCGTACACAGTTAAATGTTAAAAATGCAGCAACAGCTCCATTGCTCAATCTGGATTTCTTTAACAATGGATTGCTGGATCCTAAACTAGCCACAACTGTCTTGAAGGGCTGCCTCCATAGCAACTTGACCTTTGGCAACAAGTTGATGATTGCCTAAAGCCTTGTGTTTCTCCACAGTAAAAACTACTTGGAATAATTGCACTGTATCCTCTCTTGTAGGGAATCGCCTCAATGGCTCCTTTGCACTGCAGCAAAAAGACCTCATCTTCCAAAAGCTAAGGATGTTTCTTTTAGTCTGTATAAAGGGCAAGAGGCTACAGCAATGGTTTAAAAGGGGAACTCCAGTGAGTTGATGAAAGATTGTCTAAGACTCTTGCCTCGCATAATGAATTCACATTTCAAGGCATTATGAGAAACTACCCTTAGTGTGCAGAGTGATGGGTTCCAGTCATCAAGGTCCTAGTAAAGCTGATGTCTGGTTCCGCTTCCTAAACAGTGAGCTATGAAGCTCTTGTGACTTTCTGGTGAGGGTATTCCTATACAGGCTGTTGCAGCAGCAGGGAGATGAATCAGTCTCAATCCAAATCTTCCTCATCTCCATTAATAGAGGTGACGCTCTTCTTATGGAAAAGACTCCAATAACCTCAGTGTAACCTCTTTTTTAATTCAGTTTAGAGCATTTCATTCAACATCTGGTTCACTCTGGCATAGTCCATTGGAAAAAATGTGATGCAGTGTACACAGGCACATCTTCTCCACACTAGTTCATAGCATTAATTATGGAACGCCAATGTCTGCCAAGGGCACCAAAATTTACATTCAATTTTTAGAGCTCAACCTGCCTTCCCCAGTACCATCTCTGCCTTAACCTGTCTTGAGAGAGGAAAGAAGGGATCCCAGTAATTTTCTACCATAGCTCCCGATCCTACCTGGTGAACAGCTGCATTAGCCAATCTCTGTCCAATCTAGCGGTCTCTTCCTCCTTACTGCCACATTTGAAGATTTTTTGTCTTTAACACGTTGTACGACTTTGTCTTTGATGTTTGAGTGCTCAATAATAATGGACACAGCATTACAGGAACTGACATCAATAATTTTGGTATCAAAACTGGTGTGGACGTCTTTGGGGCAGACCCTCCTTTGCCGGTGTACTTGGTAAAGGAAGCTATAACATCTGAGCTTATGGCACTAGTAGGGAAGGGGTACAATGTTTAATAGGGAGTGCTACAACAATGTTGCAAGACAGCGGGTCAAGTGACTATGTTGGAGGTAGTGGGTGAGGGAGGACAATGAATGAGAAAACACAATTTCAGAGGTGGGTCTGTGCTTCTAAAGTCTGCCTCCAATGAGAGGGCTTGGAATCTGGAGCTATTTCACTGGATTCTAGACCAGTATGATTCAAAATTAAAAATGTACTTACCTTCAGTAACAATGTTTCTGGTGAATACTCCATCTACTTACAGATTCCTCACGTTTTGAATATCCAAGACTGGATCTGGAAACTTTTCAACAGCTCTTAATGCAGGTAGGGGGAACTGGTTTCATTTCGGCGCTGGAAAACTACGCCACCGTAATGTCACTGGAGGCATAATGTGCCCACACTGGCGTCCTGTTGTCTGTATCCCACTCATTTGTTATGTGCCTTCGAGGCCAACAGGATGAGATTGACATCTTATCTGCAAGGTACAGTGTGAAATCTAAACTTGGAACCTTATTATAGTGATTCTAGTATGAAACCAGTCTTCAAGGACGGAAGGTAGTCGAGGTCGGTGAGGAATCTGCAGGTAGACTGAGTATCCACCAAAAGGAAAATGCTACTTACCCTGTAAGCATCTGTTTGTAGTGTGTAGTTATTCCCATGCTTTGCATACCTCTGAGATCTGGAGTTGGGCTTGAATGCTTTCAATTTGTTTTTCTGAGAAGAAGTCTTTCAAGTCACGGACCGTACTGTGACACCTCCCTTAGTGGGCAACGCGCACAACACCACCATGTTAGATTGTTTTTCACACATCGGGTGAGCATATGTATGTTGTGGCCAATGAATGCTCCATTGTGACTGCGTATTTTAAGGGTAAGAAAGAGATAAGAGGAGAAATCTGCAGCAGGCACACACTTTGAGGGTGGGCACATGTGAATCTACAGCAATACACAATATGAACAGCAACTTACAGTGTAACATTTCCCATTTGTAGCATGTGTGGCTGTAGATACACATGTTCTGTATAGACTGTAAAGCAGTACCCTCTGTAACTGGTGCTTACCCTGTGGATGGTGCACAGTCTGGTCAACCATAGCCGGTTGACAAACAAGGATATCCGCACAATAGTGTTTAGTAAAAGTGTGTGGAGTTGACCAGGTAGTTTCTTTGCATATGTAAGCTAGTGGAATGTTGCTTAAAAACACCATGGTTGCTTCTTTCTTGCAGGTCAAGAATGTGCTGGTCTGGGGATAAAGGAGCAGGTGTGAATACAATTGAATAGCCACTTAGTTATGCCAGCCTTTGAGATGAGATGACCCTTGATAGATTTGGCAAAGGCTACAAAGAGTTGGTCAGACTTGTGGAAGGACTTCCTCCTATCAATATAGTACATGAGAGCCCATTTAATGTCTAGAGTATAAAGAGGTCTCTCAGCTTTAGAGTCTGGTTGAGTTAAGAAGACTGGGCATTCTATAGTCTGGTTGAGGTGGAAAGTGGATACTACCTTGGAGAGGAACTTTGGATTCGCTCTAAGAATGACTCTGTTCCTGTGCACTTGAATGAAAGCCTCTTACAGGGTAAGAGCCTGCAGCTCACTGATGCGTCTGAGTGAAGTAGTGGCTTTGAGGAAGGCCACCTTGCACGGAGGAACTGTAAAGGGCAAGAGTGGAGGGTTCAAAGTGGGGACTCATGAGTACAAAATTAATGTTCCATGCAGGGGCTGGTGGCATGATCCTCTTGAGGTCCTCCATAAATGCCTTGATGAAAGGGATCCTAAATAAAGAAAAATGCTCCATATTTAGCATGCAGGCATCAAAAGAGGTCAGGTGTGCAGCCGTTTAGAGGTGTAGGCAAGCACTGACTTTTGCACGTGCAAGAGGCAGCAAATTATGTCCTAGACCGTAGGCTTTAGAGGGTCCAGATGCTTGTGGATGCAATAGTGGATAAATAATTTCCACTTTGCGGCATAATGCACCCAGGTAGTAGGTCCACGGGCTTCGTGCAGGATTGTCTTACACTCCAGTGGGAGGCTAAGGTTCTGTGTGACAAGGTCAGGCCTGTTAGGGAACTTTTTGTGGGAGCTGATGGACATCTCCAGAACTGCTGACTATCAAGACTGTCTGGCCCAAGTGGGAGCCACCAGGATGATTGTGAGGGGTGTTTGCTGCATCTTCCTTTGCACATATGCAAGGACTGGGAGAGGAGGAGAAGCGCAGGCAAATATCCATGACCAGTTTATCCGTAGAGCATTGCCCATGAACTGTGGCTGGGGGTACATGGAGGTAAAGTTTGGGCATTTTGCATTACCGTGGTTGGTGAACACATCTGTGGGGCGCTCCAACGGTGCAAGTAGGCAAATAGGACTTGCTGGTGAAGTTTACACATGTGAACATGTTGATGCATTTTGCTGAGTAGGTACTCTGCCAGGAGGTACATGCGATGACTAATGCCCCAGTACTAGATTTGCTGTGCTAGTGTGGAGAGCTGAGGAGAACGAGTACCGCCTTGCTTCTGGAGGCAATACATGGTGGTCATGCCCAACTTGATGACTATTACTTTGCCGTGAATGACCTGAAAGAAGGCTTTGAGAGCTAGGCATATGGCTAGGTGCTCAAGACAGTTGATGGTAGCACCCCTGACATTGTGCAGATCACATCCCCTTTACTGCCATGTTGCCTAGATGCGCCACAAGCCAGAGAGGGATATGTCCATGGTAACTTGAGGAACAGGGTCTGCGAAGGGCCTGACCTGAAACAGTTTGTTGCTGTTCCGCCACTGCAGAGAACGATATGAGGTGGCCCCCAACACTAGATCCTCCTAAAGAATCTCTGCTTGTGACGATTGCTTAAGAGGCTCTCCTGTACAGGCGCGCATGTGGAGTCTGGCATGGGGTAGTATGGCGTTGCATGAAGACATCTTTAGAAGGTGCACTTCAGTTCTGACTGTGGGGCAAAGATTGGGCTGAAAAGAGGCAGCAGCTGCTGAAATGCCAGCACCCTCTGTTGGTTGGGGTACGCTTTGTTTAGGACCAACCCCAGGAAGGGCTGTACCTGAAGGGGTTGAAAGTGAGACTTGGTGGCATTTATGGTGAATCCGGTCTATGGAGCAGGGCGATGGCACCTTGGGTGTGAGCTAAGCATTGCTGCCTGCTGTTGATTTTGATCAGCTAATCGTCGAGGTAAGGAAACACATGAGTGTCTCTCCACCTTAGATGAGCAGCTACCACCACTAGGGACGTCATGACCACCTTTGGGGCAGTGGTGACCCTAAAGGGCAGTACTTGAATTGAATTGGTATTGCTGGCTACTTACAACAAAGTGGAGGTAGCGCCTGTGGTCTGGGTGGATGGGTTTATGAAAGTAGTCATCCTAGAGGTCTAACACAGTCATGTATTCACCTTGCTGCAGCACAGCTGTCATGTGGAAATGTTCTGACAGGATGCACTTTTTGAGGGACCTGAGGTCCAGGATTGGCCTGAGGGAGCCGTCCTTCTTGGGAATCAGAAAGTAGAGAGAGTAGACACCCTTGCCCTGGGGGTGAGGGAGCACTCTTTCTATGGCGCCCTTGGGAAGAAATGCTAGCACCTCTTCCTGTGGAAGACGAAGATGTTCACAGCTGAGCGTATGTTTGCGGGGTGGGATGTTGAGTCTATGAGAAGTTCCAGACAGCAGCCATGGTGGTCGACTGTGAGAACCCACAGATCTGAGGTGATTTCCTCCTAGCGGGGGAGGAAATCCTGAAATCTCCCTGACAGGTGACATGATTAGGGTGGAGGCAGGGCAAGTCAGTGTTTGGAGGTGGAGGCCCCTTTACCAGGACCTCCTCTACTTCTGCTCTTATAATTGTTATACGATGTCAGAGGTATCAGAGGAGGACTGCTGCTGCATCTTGCTGTGCAACCAACGTCTCTCCCTTCGGTACCATAGGTTTTTCTTCAAACAGAAGGCAAGCTTTGCACGAGGTGTTGTCAGTGAGAGGCAGCGGATACAAGCCTTGTGGTGGTCTGACCATGGGTACTTTGTGTGACAACGGGGGCAGTACTGGAAAGGCATCATTTCCATCACCCTTGGAAACTCCATATTCTCCAGTATTAAGGTCTGGTGAAGAGGCCACGCGGCCCTGTAGTTCGAGGACTCCCCCTTGTTGTTGGTCTTCAGAGGATGTCAACAAAAGGAAAAACATGGTTGACAGATTCTTCCGATGATGGGAGTCGATGGTTTCACAGCGTAGACCCGAACGAAACACAGAAAACACAATGTCTCTCGTAGCCCAACAGTGGATGGCAGAGATATGCAGAGCATGTACATCTACAGCCACACTTGCTACGAAAAGGTAAGGTAATTAACTTTTTCTTCTGATGTTGCAGATTCCTCACCTTTTCAATAGATTCTACAAGAAATACCCAACCAGAAGGTAGGGCTTGAAGGACTGGTTAAACCAACAAGTCAAGGAGGACTGGGCATGCAAAGTTCTGTTACCTCCATACCTCAGAAACTCGAAAAGTCATTTTTTGCAAAGGTGTAAAGGGAACCCTAAGTTTCTGCCTGGCAGATCTCTGCCACGGAGACTCCCCTTGCCAGAGCTGAAGTTGAATATTTTGCCCTGGTGGAATGAGTTTTGATGCTCTCCGGAGGTTCTTTTCATGCTAAGCCTATAATTTATGCACAAGATGATCCACTTTGATAACGTCCCCTCTTGAATGGCTTTGCTTTTTATCTTGACGGTGTAGCCAATGAAAAGTTGGTGATCAAGCTGGAAATGTTTGGTACAGTCAATATAATAAATGACCGCCCTTTTAGGGTCCTATCTGTGGAGCCTCTCCTCCCCTTTAGTAAGATGTGGACGTGGAAGGAAAGCAGGTAAAGGGGATGGACTACCCCAAGTGAGAGGGGGTGACCACCTTGGACAGGAAAGCAGCTTTGGTTCAAGGACGAGCTTGTCAGGAAAATAGGATGTAAGGGGAGGGTTGACACTATGCGTTTGCATCTCACTGACATGCTTAGCTGACAATCAGAAAAACTGTTTAAAAGTAAGCAATATCAACTGCCAACTGTCTAACAGTTCAAAGGGTGAAGACATTAAAAACCTAAGGACCAGATTAAGATCCCATTGAGGCATAATGAATAGGGAAGAGGTAAACACACTGGTGAGACACTTCAGAAACCTCATATCTAGTGGGGACTTGAAGAGGGAAGGCTCGTCTGGGCAACACAAAACGCCTGGCAACATGAATATGCAGCCATTTAAGGTACCCATCTGCACAACCCTGCTGAACCAAAGACACGGTGAGCCGTAAGATATCTGATAAGTGGGCCTTTAAAGGGTCTAAGGAATTATTTCAACACTAATTTACAACACTACTCCATCTCCCAGAGTACATAGTTTTGGTGGAATGTCTGCATGCACTCAAATTAAAATCCACCACTTCAGGAGGTAGAAGAAAAGCATTCAGATGTCCCTACTCAATCTCCAGGCATGAAGGTGGAGGCTCTGGAGGTTGGGTCTACCTTGTGAGGGAGATGGAGTGGGGAACACAGAGAAAGGAGCCCCAGGTCTGCATATAGCTATTAACCTAACTTAGGCCCAGTCTAGCTGAATCTTCCTCAGCACCCAAGAAATCAAGGGTATGGGAGGAATAGCTTAATGAAGTGGAAAGCTTCACTTCAACAGAAACGTGACCCCCGAGGCTCCCTGCAATGGATATTGGAGGGCCCAGAACTGAAGACGATAGTCATTGCTGCGAGTGACAAAGAGCTCCACATGAGATGTGCCACATTGAGCGAAGATGTTCTGGACCACCTCTGGGTGAAGATTCCACTTGTGGTCGGCAAGATGAAGCAGAATCAGCTGTCGGCTCTGACATTCACAACACAGGACAGATGGTTGACAGCCAACCAGATCTGGTGGTTCTGTGCCCAAGACAAGAGTTGTACTGCTTCTCGACAGAAGATGCAACCCTACTCCACCCTGCGTGCTGACATACTACATTGCGGTTGCGTTTTCCATCAAGATCTGGAAGGATGGGGCTTGAAGGGATGGCAGGAAGGTCTTGAGTGCAGCTCGATCGCTTGCAGTTACAGCATATTGATATACAACATCTGCTCTTCTGGAAACCAAAAGTCTCTGCTCTCCAGATGCGCTTATGAGCCTAGAGTAGAAGCATCCGCTACTACAATGGCCACTGTCGACAAAGGCTGGAAAAACACATCCCTTGAACTAGGATCTCCTTCACACTCTGCCATGTCAAATCTGCTGTAGCACCTCCAAGATCACTATGCAGGGTGAGAGATCTCCGCCATGTTGGAACTACTGCCTGCGGAAGCACCACTGGAGAGCCCTCATGCGCCAGCGTGCATGTGTGACCAGAAGGATGCAGGAAGTTAACAGACCTACCAGGCTTAAAACCATTAGGACTGGAACACCTGCTCCATTCTGAAACATCAGAATCATAGCGTGAATATTCTTAACCTCTGAAGATGGGTAAAGGCGTGACTCCATGTAGTGTCCAGTACTGCCCCAATGAACAGGATGCACTGAAAGGACTCCAGGTGAGACTTGACCATGCTGATGGAAAAGGTCAGGTGGTGCAGCAATGATGCGGTCAGCTCCAGGTGACAACACCATCACTGAAGACTTGGCCTTGAGAAGCTAGTCATCCATTTACAGAAACACTGGAATTTCTGATCTTCTGTGATGGGCGGGGACCACCATCACTTTCTTGAAGACTCGTGGAGCAGAAGTTAAGCCAAATGGGAGGATAGCAAACAGGTAACGCAGAGATTCCATAGAACCGTAGGTACTTTCTGTGCAACAGCAGCATTGGTACGTGAAAATATGCATCTTGCAGAACGGTAAACACCATCCACTCACCCGCATCGAACATTAACAGCACCTGAGCTAGAGACAGCATCTGGAACTTTTCCTTGTGCAAGAACCAGCTCAAGACCCTGAAGTCTAGAATCTGCTGAAGACCGCTGTACTTCTTCAAGACCAGGAAGTACTGGGAGTAGCATCACTGGCCACGTTCCTGCTCTGGCACCAATTCCACTCCCCTTTCTGGAGTGCGATCTCTACCTCCTACTGAAGGATGCCTAGGTGGACTGCAGAACAGAGGGAAGATGAGGAGGGAGGGGGGGGAGTGGGTGGGTAGGGCAGCTTGTTAGAAGGTTAGAGCACACCCTCTTTCCACGATCTGCAGTACCCATTGGTCTGAAATTGCTTTCCAGGCTTGTTTAAAGGAGAATATTTGGCCTCTAACAGGCGTCATGTACTCTGACAAAACGGAACAAGGACTGCTTTCCTGCTGGGAAGGAAGAAGAGAAGGAAAAAGGGAGGTAGAGAGTAGTGAGGCTCAGCCTTTACCTTTGTCACAACCCCAGTACTGCTTAAACAAGAGGCTCTGTTGCTGCTGGCCTTGCGGTCTGCCATAAACGGAGAAACCTCTGGTGAACCACTGAAATTTACTAAATAGTCTAGACTCTTGCTGCTGAGTTGGAAGTTGTAGAGACCTAGCAATAGCCTACTGTCCTTGAATATCTTACGGGCCAAGCCTACTTTTTCTCCGAACAACCGTGAACCATCAAAGGGGAAGAACAATAAGGTTGGTTGAACATCGTTAGAGAAACATGAGTTGTGCAAGCAGGCGTGATACCTTAATGTCAAAGAAGGTTCCATGGCATGTGCTATGGAGCCAGCCGTGTCCAAGCCTGATTGAATCAACTATCTGGCCACGGCCTGATCATACCGCACAAGTTCTGTGAAATGTCCCTGCAGGTGGTCTGGAAGACTTGGAATAATCAGTTGGGCTGTGGCCCACATGGCATGGAAGTAACGACCCATTATATCCCACCCATCAAATATTACTTTCAAATATTATTACGTTGTTCACCTCAATTTACACATTCTCCTTTGTTTTTGTACGTATCATAGTATGTATTGTTAATCCGCAATGCATGTCAAAGTGAAATGAAAACTTGATAGTTGTTCCTTTTGCATCTATTGCATGTATTCACTCTGAATGTTTCCTTATTTCAAAGGTTTAACATTAGCTACAGGTTAACAGTTCTAGCGCACGTCATCCGAGGCAATGTGAGCTAGTGGCCCCTAATAAGATCATAGATATGTCATACATGTACTTGTCATCTTGGTCTCCAATACCATTCAGTGAGCATGAATACCCATGCAGCATGCATGCACGGTAGTATAGACACTTTGTGGCAGGAAATAGAGTGAGACTGGTCAAGTCGTTATACTCTCAACACACGTGACAGGACGTTCCCCTAGAACCATGGAGGACAGTCTATTTTCACACACCATGCGGATTGATGTAATGGCCAATCCTCGTCATATCCCATATATGGTGAATGCCAACAGAGATTCTGGTTTGGGGCATGCTCTATTCCGACGTTTGGCTGTCCAAGTGACTACACGGCAGCGATCGCAAGATTGTGCATTGTACTTGCGAGGTAAGAACATGACCCGTTGGTTCATGATATAGCTCGTTACAGTATGGCTTTCCAGCATCTCCAACTCCATGTACAATATCGGTTTAAATAAACATCTTGAATAACAACAACTTAGGCTACAGAAAGAGTTGCATTCATATAAGATCAGAGTTACCTTTTGTGTCCTGAGAGATTTTTGTATTCATTTAGTTTTTTATTATTCTCGTCGTTTGTCTCTCAGCCTAGGATATTTTGACGCTGGTATACGTGATCCACAAAAGCCGTGAATCGAGTATTTAAGAAAAGAGCACGTTGTCTTATCCAGTTCTTAAGGAGACCTTGGCACGGATCTATATAGGTATTCTTGTTTTTTACCTTCGATATAGTGCACATATTAGAACCTAGAATTATTGTAGTGTGGGACCACGATAAGATGCCATATTTGTCACACTACTACTTTAGATCATCTAGATTTTGTCAAGAGTATACCGATCGCACTAAACTAAGGTAGACCTAGACAGCATGGACTTTTAACACATTGGAACTTAGTCTACTTAGCCGAACTATATCATCTAATAATATAAAAAAACGTTTGTCCAATTCCAGCACTATCTATAGATATCTTCATTTATTCACGCCGCGAGGTTCCTTGAAGACTTTTTCAATTTTCTGTCACTCATTAACCAAGGATAGCCAGACTTAACATCATTGAGGTACTTCACATTATAATCTCTTTGAAGTTGCTTCTTATGCTATTTGGTACATTAGATGCCTACATATTCCTTGTAAATAATACTACTACATCATTTTTCTTATTTTGTTTTGCCCAATAGATTTATCTTTGCCCTTCCATATACAATGCCCTGTATTTAGAGATTATAGGGTAAGTTACAGATCTGTCCACCCCTAAGGTGGTATAGGTGGTTACGGTAAGGCATGCACTTTTTGATATCTTGCATGAGCCATTTCTCTTCTCTCTTTTTCTATTGGAGGACACAACGCTATACACATCTTTATATTTACATCTCTAACATGATGACCTCTTGTATCTATCCCAATTTGCAGAGCGCCTGTCGCCCCATAACTAAACTAATGAACTTTGGGCGGGTGATAGCCTATGCTTGCCAGCCGAAGTCAACCCACCTCCCCCTGCTTCAAGCCAACAGATTCTTAGTGTTGGAAAATTAGGAATGCCCATCCAGTTTATGAGTCCTTCATAAATTTCGGTGCGGTACCTCCCAATGTTACATGTTAAATTCATACTATCACATCATTGTCCATTCTTTCTTCTTAGCAATGTGGTCTTAAATCTGGACTTGTCTCAGTCCTGGGCTCTTTAGTTTTTTTTTTCCCATTCTGGTGCGCACCCCTCCCGGAGTTGTCTTGATCCCTGGGTTATTCTTTTACCCCTGACTGTTGGACAGTGTTCCTTCTGAGTTCATCTTCTGACTCATGCCCACCTTCCGCCATATCAGCTTGCCCCTTCTTGCGCCGCGGCCCTCCTGCCACTCGCCATCCGTCCAGCCACTCCCAAGCTTCTTCCAGTGTTGCGAACCTCCAGACTTTACCTTCTGCCACTACTCTGAGAGTAGACGGGAAGAGCATTGAGTATACAATATCTTTCGATCTCAGCACTCTTTTAACCTCGATGAATGTGCTCCTCGCCTGCTGCACTTTTGTAGTGAAGTCCTGATAAAGGGAGATAGTGGCATTGTCAATTTTTAGTGGTGGCGACTTTCGGGCCGCTTGGAGGATCGCATCCCGGTCTCGATAGTTGAATATGCGGGCAATGATTGGGCGTGGTCGTGCACCTGGAATTCTGTGCGCCCTTTCCACCGAAAAGTATCTAGAGAGTTCTTCAGGTTGGAGCAGCTTCAGCACCAAGTCCTCTACGTACAGTTCTACCGAAGGGCCTTCCGCCCTTTCCGGTACTCTGACGATGTGGACATTGTTGCGCCGAGAGCGCCCGTCCTGATCTGCTAGCTTTGCCTCCATTACTCTTGTTGCGTCTGTAAGTTCCTGAAGCACAAGTTACTAACTTGTGTAACGATATATCTGTAAGAGACAGTAGTTAGTGACAGATTCCTTACCTTAGAATATCCCCAGGCGTCAGGCTGGATCCGGAAAGTTTTTTGCGTAGCAGTACCCTTGCGCGTCGGTAGGCGGCGTCGTGCGGCTCCGCGTCCGTCGTCGGCGTCGTGATCGCCGGGATGACGTCGCGGGCAGTACTTAGGCGCCGCCACTGCGCGCTGACGTCAGTTCTGTACACGACTTTCCGCGCCAGGAACGCAGAGCCATGCAAGAAGCTGACACAGGTGTCTGAAAAATACTAGGGCCCTGAAAGGGATGTCCTTAACCCTAGAAATCAGTTCGCAGAACGGGGAGGATGGGTGGGCGGTAGGAAACTGTCACTAACTACTGTCTCTTACAGATATATCGTTACACAAGTTAGTAACTTGTGCATCTGAAAGAGACACGTTAGTGACAGATTCCTTACCTTAGAATAGATACCCCAGCAATACCAACCCCGGTGGTGGGTCTGCGAACAAAGATCAGACAAGGAAGTCCTGGAGGACAGAACGGCCAAAGAAGCCGTCCCTCCGGACCCGACTGTCAAGGCAGTAATGCTTTGTAAACGTGTGCAGCGAGGCCCACGTAGCTGCCTGACAGATAACCGGCAGCGGAACACCGCGGCCCAAGGCCGTGGTAGCAGCCGTTGCCCTGGTGGAATGGGCACGCAGCCCAACAGGAGGCTCCTTCTTAGCCAAAGAATAGCAGGTCTTGATGCACAAGGTAACCCAGCGGGAGATGGTCCTCTTGTGCACCGCCCGACCTTTTTGGCGCCCACGTAGCCAACAAAGAGCTGGTCATCCACCCGGGAAGTGTTTTGTGCGGTCAATATAGAAGGAGAGCGCACATTTTGGGTCCAGACGGTGGAGCCTCTCTTCCTCTCTGGAAGGATGCGGAGGCGGAAAGAAGGTGGGCAAAGTGATGGTCTGCCCAATGTGGAAAGCAGTAACCACCTTTGGCAAGAAGGACGGACGCGTCCGAAGAACAACCTTGTCTGGATGAACAGACAGAAAGGGAGGTTTGCAAGATAGAGCCTGGAGCTCACTCACCCGCCGAGCGGAGGTGATGGCCACCAGAAAGGCTGTCTTCAGAGTCAGAAGACGAAGAGGACAGTTATGTAGAGGCTCAAAGGGAGCGCACATTAAAAGGTAAGAACCAAGTTCAAGTCCCACTGAGGCATCACAAACGGAACAGGAGGGAAGAGGTGTGTAATGCCTTTTAAGAACCTGTTAACAACAGGGGACTTGAAAAGGGAGGGCTGATCAGGGAGCCTGAGGAAGCCCGAGATAGCACAAAGATAACCCTTGATGGTACCCAGGGCAGAACCCTGTTGGGCCAGAGAGAGAAGGAACAGAAGGACCTCAGAAAGAGGGGCAGAAAGGGGATTCACAGCCTTTGCTGTGCACCATGCCACAAATTTGTTCCACCTGCAGGCGTATACCACCTTAGTGGAGGGACGCCTGGCTGCCTGAATCACATCACAAACTTCGGGAGGCAAGTCGAAAGGAATCAACTGCCGCCGCTCAATCTCCACGCAAGCAGGTGGAGGCTGGACAGGTTCGGGTGGAGGACCGTCCCCTGCTGCTGCGACAGAAGATCCTCCCGAAGAGGCAGACGGATCGGGGATCTACGCTCATATTGAGTAGCTCGGGATACCAAACTCTTCGAGCCCAGTCCGGAGCCACAAGAATGACTTGGGCCCGGTCGTGCCGAATCTTCTTCAACACTCTGGGTAGAAGTGGTATAGGCGGAAAGGCGTACAACAGACCGCAACTCCACTCGTGACGAAAAGCGTCGCCGAGCGAGTGCCGCCTTGGAAATTCCAACGCGCAGAACTGATGACATTGCGCGTTCTCTTCGGTGGCGAATAGATCTAACCAAGGCTCTCCCCACTGTAGAAAGAGTCCTTGCGCCACTTCCGAGTGAAGACGCCATTCGTGATCCATCATGCACCTGCGGCTGAGTTCGTCCGCCCTGGCGTTCAGCGAACCTGCCAGGTGTTGAACCATCAGGAACATGCCCTGATGTTCCAGCCATGTCCAGAGGCGCAGAGCCTCCTGACAAAGGGTCCACGACCCCACCCCGCCTTGTTTGTTGCAGTACCACATGGCGGTGGTGTTGTCTGTGAACACCTGCACTACCTTCCCTTTGACAGAGGGAAGGAATGCCTTGAGTGCAAGTCGGATCGCCCGGAGCTCCAGAATGTTGATATGGAGCCGGGACTCCGTTGGAGACCAGAGGCCTCTGATCTCCGCCTCTCCCATGTGACCGCCGCATCCCAGAAGGGACGCGTCCGTCACAACTGTGTGCTCTGGCTGGGGAAGGGAGAGGGATCTGCCCATGACCCATTGCCGGTTCGAGAGCCACCACTGCAACTGTTTTGCAGTCCCCTCCGAGATCTGGACGTGATCGGACAGGTTGCCCTGGTGCTGCGCCCACTGGAACTTCAGGTCCCACTGCAGAGCCCGCATATGCCATCTGGCATGATTGACCAGCAGGATGCAGGAGGCCATGAGGCCCAGCAGCCTCAGGGTCATCCGTACCGAAACCCAGGATAAAGGCTGAAAGATCGGAATCATAGCCTGAATATCCCGGACTCGCCGTTCGGGAGGATAGGCCCGAAACTGCGTCGTGTCCAGAACTGCTCCGATGAAAAGGAGCTGTGGAGAAGGAATCAGATGCGACTTCGGCACATTGATGGAGAACCCCAGCGAGTGCAGGAGTTCGGCCGTAGTCTGGAGGTGGGAGACGACTGCCTGGGACGAGCCCGCCTTCAGCAGCCAGTCGTCGAGGTAGGGGAAGACTGAAACCCCTGCCCGGCGCAGATGAGCTGCGACCACCGCCAACACTTTCGTGAACACCCGAGGGGCACTGGTAAGGCCAAAGGGGAGCACGGTGAACTGAAAATGCTCGGGGCCTACCGTGAACCGAAGGTAACGCCGGTGGGCCGGCAGGACGGGGATGTGGAAATATGGGTCCTGCAAGTCCAACGCTACCAACCAGTCTCCAGGGTCGAGGGCAGTCAAGACCTGAGCTAGGGTGAGCATCTTGAACTTCTCCTTCCGGAGGAAGCGATTGACGTTCCGGAGGTCCAAGACAGGACGCATGTCCTCCTTGTCCTTTTTGGGCACCAGGAAGTAGTGGGAGTAGCAACCACGCCCTACTTCTGGGGTCGGAACATGCTCGATGGCCCTCTTGGCCAAGAGGGCCGTGACTTCCTTCTGCAGAAGTACCAAGTGATCCCCTGACATGCGGTGGAATTGAGGTGGCATGGCTGGGGGTGGACTCGAAGGGGAGGGAGTAGCCCCTTCGGACAATGTCCAAGACCCACCTGTCCGAGGTGATGGTACGCCAGTGGGGAAGGTGATGGCGGACCCTGCCCTCTACTGGCGTGCTGTGCACCTGAAAGGAGGGACTAGGAGGGTTTGGAGGCCGCGGACGGGTTGGAGGTGGTGGCCTGACCCGCACGCTGGTTGCCCGATCCGCCACGGCGGAATCCACGTCCTCGGCCACGCGAAGACGCCTGCTGCGCGGGCCGGTGGCTGGGCTGCTGACGTGAAGGGCGCCCCTACCGTGGCCACGATAGGGGCGAAAAGCAGAAGTCAGCGGAGGGCGTGTAGCAGAAAGGCCCAGGGACTTGGCAGTAGCCCGTGAGTCCTTAAAGCGCTCCAACGCATGGTCTGCTTTGGACCCAAAAAGACCGACTCCATCAAAGGGCATGTCCATGAGAGTATTCTGGACATCCCCTGAAAACCAGTGGTTCTCAGCCAGGCGTGGCGTCGTAGCGCCACTGTCGTTGCAATAGACCTGCCCAGCGAGTCGGCGGTATCTAGGCCACATCGAATTGTATATTTGGCCGCATCCCTTCCTTCCGCAATGGCGCGGGAAAGCAGTGTCTGGACCTCCTCAGAACACTGGGGCAAAACATCCGCCACCGAATCCCACAAGGAGTGGGTATATCGGCCCAAAAGGCAAGCGGTGTTGACGGACCGCAAGCCAGCACTGGAGGAAGAAAACCCTTCTTCCCAAATTGATCCAGGCGTTTGGATTCCCTATCCGGAGGGGCGGTAGGGAAGGCGGTTTGGGAAGCGGAGGCTTGGACAACCAAGCTCTCAGGGGTGGGGTGGACAGAGAGAAACAGGGGTCGCCCGGAGCTGGGCGATGGCGTCGGGACACGTTCCTATCCACAGGAGCCCCTGTGTTGGGCTTGGACCAGGCGCCCAAAAGAACGTCAGTGAGGGCGTCGTTAAACGGCAGCACAGTCTCCGAAGAGGAGGCTGCCGGCTGAAGCACCTCTGTCAAGAGATTAACCTTGACCGCCATAGCAGGGAGTTGGAGATGTAAGGCTCCAGCTGCCCTACGCAACACCGTTGCAAAATTGGCTCCCTCCTCCGTAGCCACGGGAGGAGACAGCATGCCAGTGTCAGGGGAAGTATCTAGACCACTAGCATCCCCTAGACCCTCTGTCCAGTCCTCATCGTACTGACACTGTTGTGTCAGAGGGTCATCAGACCCCTCCCAGTCCTCCTGGTCCTCCTCAGGTTCAAAATAAGGTGGAGGAGGGACATTTGGGACCCAAGGTCTCATCGGCGCTGGAACCGGCGTCGGTCCGGGTCCATGTCCGGAGCCGGAAGGAACTGGGGAACGACGCCGCTCGGAGCACCAGGCGGCGTCGAGAACAGCACCGGAGACATCGGCGCCGGCGGAGGTGTCGTTAGGTCGACCGGCGTCGATGGGGGTTGTGGAGCCGGGAGCGAGGCCGGGGCCGAAGCCGGAGCCGGGATCGAGGCTGGAGGCACGGGCGACGCCGGGGCCGGAGCCGTCGGCGACGCCGGAGCAACCCCATCAGGGCCCGCGGGGCCCGAAGGCGCACCGGAGGGGCCTGGAGGCCCGAAGAGGCGGGCCATGGCCGACAGGAATTCCTGCACTTTGGCCGGATCCGCCCCGAACCCGGGAAGGGCGGGTATGGCGGGGGCGACTCCACAGGCATGTCCGGGGGACGGTGCCGGGAGGGGCCTCAGCCGAGTCGCGAGACCGGCGAGGCGAAGTCCTAGAGCGATGATGCTTTTTGGACTTCTTGTGTTTTGACTTACCGGACGAAGAAGACTTCGATGCCGACGACCGGTGTGGACTCCGCGATCGACCGGTGTGGACTCCGCGATCGACCCCTGGACCTCTCACGCGACCGGGGCTTCCGCGGAGCCGAATGCCGGGCCTCGAGGAGCTTTCGAGACCGCTCTCGCAAAGCTTTCGGGTTGAGGGCCTGGCAGTCGGTACAAGACTCCGTGTCGTGGCCTCGGCCGAGGCAGAAGAGACACTCCCAATGCGGGTCGGTGACGGACATCATCCGAGCACAGGCGCCGCAACGTTTGAAACCGGGCATCCCTACGACACCTTGATAGAAAAACAGTAAAAAAATTCACCAAAAAGTATGGTCAAAAAATGACCAGGACACTGCTCTTCCCGGATCTGCGCTTGCTGGCGCGGAAAAAGAAGAACTGACAGCGCGCAGGGGCGGCGCCTAAGTACTGCCCGCGACGTCATCCCGGCGATCACGACGCCGACGACGGACGCGGAGCCGCACGACGCCGCCTACCGACGCGCAAGGGTACTGCTACGCAAAAAACTTTCCGGATCCAGCCTGACGCCTGGGGATATTCTAAGGTAAGGAATCTGTCACTAACGTGTCTCTTTCAGATCTCGTTTCTGCAGTGCTTTTGTGTCCGTCGCGAGGGTACTTGTCACGGTTTTGACTTCCTTGACCCTTGAACCCATGTTCCTCAGGTCTGCCCTTATGAGTGACACCTCTGATGTCACGGTGTCGATGTTACCGACCAGGTCTGTCCTCACTCCCGGTATTGCTGTCATAATATCCTGCAGGGTGAGCCCCGTTGCATCCGCACTGGTCTCCACTGAGTGCTCTCTGGCCGCTGATGCTGCGTTTATGTTATCCTTGGGCAGGGCATACTTGTCTAGTTTTGTTTGCTGCGATGGACGGGGACCTCTCCCACCCGTCATGATTCTAAAGCCTTGTCGTCGGATGATTGTTCAGCTGACGTCCTTTCTACGATTGTATAGAGGGGGGGAAAAGGATAGGGCTGACTGGGTCGCGAATCCCACAGGCGGTCACAGCAGTACTCTCTGCCACCTGCGCCAGAGCCCAGTCGGCCTGTCGGTTTTCCAAACTGAACACCTATCACCTGGCCCAAGATCGTGCCCCTCCCTCCCACACTCCTCCTCTGCGCTCCTGCGATGCAGATGAGCTAGGCTGTCAGGGTTGGTTGCCCTGCTCGGAACACCTTGTCCCCGTACCCCTGTACTATTTGGAAAGTCCAGCCTCAAGTACAGTAGTGTCCAGACTTACTTATTGGATATTGGCCGCCACTGCACAGGTACCAGTCTGGGCCACCTTTAGTCCTGAGTTGTTGGGCCTCCTGTCTAGTCGGTCACCGCTGCTACTTTTGGGGTATGCGCCACCAGCTACGTCGGCAATAATAGAGTTCGCGATGCTCCCTCCAGCTACTTCAAATTTACGGATTTCCTCACTGCGGTCTCCCCTCTGTTGGGCAGCCAACGGATCTCTCCCACGCCTTCACTCCACAATGTGCGTCACTTCGCCACCCTCGCTCCGGTCTGTGCCCTCGCTTTCGGCTGCACTCCGCCCGCTGCTTTGGGGCTTAGCCGTAGTGGACCAAGTGTTCCACATTGAATGTCCCGCTTTTGTTGGGGTTCTCAGTCGCTGATCCTGGTGCAATTTCCCAACGGCCTGTGATTTTTGTGGCCGTAGGTTAATTCAGTTCCTTTGTGGGGCCAAGACTTCCTGTTCTCCTCTCTGTTGTACTGCGGTGCCTGCGGGTAGGCCCGCTCTCCAACGCAGCGGGGGACGCTCCGCTCTTCACAGCTGCCCCGGCCCGCCCACACGCCCAGTCTAGGCTACTCCCAAAATTTAGCCCACGGCTTCTGGGCCTAGCGGTGTCAGCCCGGGAGCACAGCAACACAGGCGTCTTCCGCTCGTCCTCCACCGGTGATTGTGGGGTCTCTCTATGCCCATGCAGTCCGGGCGTCGCGGGTCTGTATGTTTTTTCTGGGGGGGGGGGCCGGGGGGGGAGGGCAGGGACTGACACAGCTTTCCTCACGGCCTTCCTCCCCTCCGCTTACCGTGTCTGCCGCGTGCCCTTCGCTTCCGACCGGGCCTCTGTTTAACTTTGGCCGGGCCCCCCTCTGATTCCAGCTGGGCTCCGTTCAGGTCCACATCGACCGTTTGCCCAGTGTCGATCTCGCCAATTGACTGCTCTTCGGACCGGTCTTTTCAACTGGGGCTCGTTTTCCCGGGAGGTCGCAGTCCAGCTCCGCAGGACTCCCGCCGTCAATTCTGGTGCGACTCTGCTGTTCGGCGGTTTTAAGCTTATTTTCCCCCCAGCCTTCAGACCGGGTGACTTCTCCACCGCTCAGCGGCCCTTTGGAGCTTCACTGCGCCAGATTTAGACAGGATATTCAGGGGATAATGTGGTCGATTCGGCGGAGCTCCCTTAACCTGTGGCCATTTTCATTCGTGGCAAACCACGCCCCCTTCAACCCATGATGAATGATGAAAAAAGTGAATTGTAATAGAGAGCGATGAATTTAGCCTCTATTCAGTTTTTAACTTGTACATACTTTAATAATTTTATGTGTTTTGTATGAGATGTAATTTGTCTTCAATTCTGGTTGATGTATTATATGTATTCATGTATATCTGTTTATTTCCTGTCACATTGTAGTGTTCACTTTTTCGTATTGTGAATTTTCGATTTTGAATGTATTATAGATGTGTTTTGAGCTCTCTTTTTTCGACAATAATATTTCTATGGGATAAAAATGGAATTTGATATATCTACTAGTAGAAATAAAAAATACAAGTATTTTGTTCTACATGGCCTATATTGTTTTACTGTATGAAAGTCAATTGGTTGCCAAGGGGATTATTATTGCATTGTTGAGAAACGACCCATTAAACAGGGAGCATTAAGGGACTTGAGGACCATTCTCTGATACTTGAGAAGTGGGGTGTAGAACTTCGGTTAATATGTTCGATTTTACCTCGACAGATAGTAGGGGAAATTATAAAACTTCTGCTGATTTCTGTACTATGGCATGGCTACTAGGGGAGAATAGTTCCCATTCAGGGGAGATGTCTGAGCCACTGATATCTTTTAAGGTCAAGAAATCAGAGTCCATGGATAGACCATTCACATCATCTTGGTCCTCTAGAGGATCGGAAACTGCTCTAAAGAATAGGTGGGGTTACTAGGTCCTGTGACTCAAAAAGACC